>OX454527.1:68462581-69062581 GCA_949715645.1 Portevinia maculata | reverse complement strand
CCAATTAGCTTTTTTAAGGTTCTGAATATATTGCACGAGTTTTTCACCTGACCAGGGAAGCCGGCAAATGACTGGATTATGATCTGAGGGCAGATCATTTATAGCGACAGGCTGAGAAATGTGATTAGACATGTTGGTAACGAATAAGTCAATAACAGAGGGTCGACCACGAGAACCAGCAGGATAATAGGTAGGACTGGAAGGAAACAGGCCACGAACAGGTAACAAAGAGATCAGATAAAATATTGCCCCATATATTTGCTCGGCAACAGCCCCAATCCCTGTGCCTGGAATTGAGATCACCTCCAATCAAAAAGTCTCCACTAATAGTGAATAATCTTCTTAAATCAGATTTCAGTTGCTCCTTCTTGTCATTTCTTGTTTATACCCTATTCTAGGGGTATATTAATTTTGACGCATAGTTTGTAACATACCTTAATATTGCCCGTAGACCCCTAAAAGTTACTATATTTATGATCAGCATCGATAGTAATGTCGATCTAGCCATGTCCGTCCGTCCGTCCGTCGGCAAAAATTAGGCCTTTAAACTGGACCTAGAGAGCTGAAATTTTAACCACATACTCTCTAGGGTCCCGAAATAATCAAGTTTAAGAATTTTTGAAATCCGCCCACAGACACGCCCACAAACTCAAAAAAACAAAATTTTGGAAAAAATCGAATTTTGAGCTAGAGAGCTGAAATTTTTTATATATGATCTATGGCCCATAAAACTGATTGGGACATACAATTTTCAAAATCCGCCCACTGACACGCCCACAATTAAATAAAACAAATTTTGGGAAAAATTGAATTTTGAGCTAGAAAGCTGAAATTTTTTATATATGATCTTTGGCCCATAAAACTGCTTGGGACATAAAATTTTCAAAATCCGCCCACTGACACGCCCACAATTAAATAAAATATTTTTTTTGAAAAACCAAAATTTGAGCTAGGGAGCTGAAATTTTTAATATATACTCTCTAGGGGCCCTTTATGCTCATGTGTAAATATTTTCAAAATCCGCGTACTGACACGCCCACAATTTATTTTTTTTTTATTTTTGAAAGTCCAAAGTTTGAGCTAGGGAGCTGAAATTTATAGTATATACTCTCTAGGTGCCCTTTATGCTCATACTTAAATTTTTTTTAAATCCGCCTACTGATACGCCCACAATTAAATAAAACAATTTTATTGAAAAACCAAAGTTTGAGCTAGGGAGCGTTTTTATTTACAAAAGCTTAGTTTTTTCGATAAAATCCTTTAAATTTTTGTCACGCCCACTTATGAGATATAGGAATAATAATAGGGTATCCAACAGTTCGCCCAAGCGGACTGTAGCCCGCCCCTATGTTTATACCCTATTCTAGGGGTATATTAATTTTGACGCATAGTTTGTAACATACCTTAATATTGCCCGTAGACCCCTAAAAGTTACTATATTTATGATCAGCATCGATAGTAATGTCGATCTAGCCATGTCCGTCCGTCCGTCCGTCCGTCCGTCCGTCCGTCCGTCCGTCCGTCCGTCCGTCCGTCCGTCCGTCCGTCCGTCGGCAAAAATTAGGCCTTTAAACTGGACCTAGAGAGCTGAAATTTTAACCATATACTCTCTAGGGTCCCGAAATAATCAAGTTTACGAATTTTTGAAATCCGCCCACAGACACGCCCACAAACTCAAAAAAACAAAATTTTGGAAAAAATCGAATTTTGAGCTAGGAAGCTGAAATTTTTTATATATGATCTATGACTCCTAAAACTGCTCGGGATATAAAATTTTCAAAATCCGCCCACTGCCACGCCCACAAAAAAATAAAACAATTTTATTGAAAAACCAAAATTTGAGCTAGGGAGCTGAAATTTTTAATATATACTCTCTAGGGGCCCTTTAAGCTCATGTATAAATATTTTCAAAATCCGCCCACTGACACGCCCACAAATAAATAAAACAATTTTTTTGAAAATCCAAAGTTTGAGCTAGGGATCTGAAATTTATAATATATACTCTCTAGGGGCCCTTTAAGCTCATGTATAAATAATTTCAAAATCAGCTCACTGACACGCCCACAAATAAATAAAACAATTTTTTTGAAAATCCAAAGTTTGAGCTAGGGAGCTGAAATTTATAATATATACTCTCTAGGGGCCCTTTATGCTCATGTGTTAATTTTTTTTAAATCCGCCTACTGACACGCCCACAATTAAATAAAACAATTTTATTGAAACACCCAAGTTTGAGCTAGGGAGCGTTTTTTTTGATAAAATCCTTTAAATGTTATATAACAAAATATGTAGAGCGTTCTTAACAATTTAACCATACTTAGACTTTTGTCACGCCCACTTATGAGGGATAGGAATAAGAATAGGGTATCCAACAGTTCGCCCAAGCGGACTGTAGCCCGTCCCTATGTTTTTTCTTTGTTATTGGATTAATTTTTTTTTTCATTTTTTGATAACATTAATTAACACAACTGGAAAACGACTCTTTTTTGTATAACCTTAAATAAACACTAAATTAATTGAATAATCCCAATGAGTTTCCATTCATTTTATTCAACATATAACGCACTTTCTGTTGGTACAAGTTTTTTAGTTGTACGTTTTATACTTTAAAAGAAAATCGAATCAAAGTTTGAATGTAGCGTGTGGCCCGGTTTATTTGCTGTAGAGTGTATTAATAAATAAATAAAGAAATGAGTAATTATAAGTGTTATTAAATTTAATTAACAAAAAAAATTAACAGATAACAGATATATAATATAAAAATAATAATTCAACAAGTTAATAAATTAACAGTAACTAAGTTAGCATATGGGTATATTAGTTCATAAATGGATTTAACATTGCTATGTTTAACTAAGCTATTCTGTATTTAATTGATTAATAAGAGGATTATTAGAGATGTCGCATCTGATCCTTAAGGAGTCATTGAGCTTTACTATTCTATTGGAAATCAATTCAACATTTATTCAGATCTGAAGTAGAATGATGCCAGGGCAAATTAAGCATAATTTTTAGTAAGTAGTTTGTTTTGAGTTACATATTTGTAATTTGTATACCCTATTCTAAGGGTATATTCATTTTGACGCATAGTTTGTAACATACCTTAATATTGCCCTTAGACCCCTCAAAGTTACTGTATTTATGATCAGCATCGATAGTAATGTCGATCTAGCCATGTCCGTCCGTCCGTCTGCAAAAATTAGGCCTTTAAACTGGACCTAGAGAGCTGAAATTTTAACCATATACTGCATTAGAGAGTAATTATCAAGTTTAAGAATTTTTAAAATCCGCCCACAGACACGCCCACAAACTCAAAAAAAACAAATTTATCGAATAAATCCAATTTTGAGCTAGATAGTTGAATTTTTTTATATAATGATCTATGACTCCTAAAACTGCTCGGGAGATAAAATTTTTAAAATCCGCCCACAATTAAATAAAACAATTTTATTGAAAAGTCAAAGTGTGAGCTAGGGAGCTGAAATTAATAATACATATATACTCTCTAGGGGTCCTTTATGCTCATGCGTAACTTTTTTTTTAAATCCGCTTACTGACACGCCCACAATAAATAAATAAATTTTATTTATTAAATAAAAGAATTTTATTGAAAAACGAAAAGCTTCGTTTTTTCGATAAAATCCTTCAAATGTTATGAAACAAAATATGTAGAGCGTTCTTAACAATTCAACGATACTTAGACTTTTGTCACGCCCACTTATGAGGGATAGGAATAAGAATAGGGTATCCAACAGTTCGCCCAAGCGGACTGTAGCCCGTCCCTATGTTTTTATAAGGCATTCAGCACATTTACCGCACACCTGGCAGCCATACAAGAGAATAGATTGAAAAATGGTTTTGTAAATTATAATCTTATTTTCTTTTGAAAGTAGTGAATTTTTGTTTATAAATGGTGTAATATTCGTTTTTTAAGTGTCCTCATATTATGTTCTTTAAAAGTCAGTTTTATGTCAAGATGTATTCCGAAATATTTAACAGAAGGATCCTCTCTAATAGGATTTCCGTTAATAATTAGCTGGTTAGCCGGAATGAAGCAAGGTTTTCTTTTTCGTGTAAAAAAGATTGCTTGGATCATTTGCTTTTCGGCGTTAAGCTTTATTCGCCACTTTGAGTAGTATTCTTGCAATATTTTAGTAATTTTTTAAATTCGTTTCAATATTATCAATCAAGACCGAATTCATGCGATAAAAGTATTGCGGTGTTATCAGTATTATGGCTGCTTCACATTCTGGAAGAGTCGGGAAATCGGACGTATATAAGTTATATAAAACTGGTCCAAGCACCGAGCCTTGGGATGTCGGACACATTACTATTAACATGTACTTTGAAACAACGATTCGAAACAAAACTTTGGACAATATTACAGAGAAATGGAGGAAAGTTTAGATTTATCATTTTATACGTAAGCCCATTGTGCCACACTGAATCAAAGGCTTTTTCGATGTCGAATAGAATCATGCCTGTTGATCTACCTATTGCACGGTTTGTTTTTATCATATTAGATATCCTAAGAACTTGATGTGGGTTCTCGTGATTTCGTCTAAATCCGAACTGTTCGTATGGATATATTTGGTTTTCTTCAATGATTGGAACATTTTTTTCTTTTACAACTTTTCGCAGATTTAGCTTAAAGCACTTAGTAAACTTATTGGTCTGTAGCTTTCGGTTTTATCGGGAGGCTTCCCTGCTTTTGGAATGGAAATAACCTTCGCTACTTTCCATTTATCAGGAAAATATTGCACTTTTAAGCATGCGTTGATGATATAGGTAAGAAATGTTATCCCTTCTCTATGCAATTTTTTAATATAAATATTTTTAATTTTATCGATTCCGCCTGTTTTATTAATAAGTAAATTGCTTACGAAATATTCTGTGTTTGTATTTGCATCTCCTAAATTTTGAGCGACAACGTGATTTTGCGCAAAGTTTAGAGCTAACGCTTTCGCCTTTTCCGTATCAGTGAAGAAGGTTTCTGTACAACTTCTAATGCAAGGTAATTTCTTGGATTTATTTTTAACAATTTTCATTAGATTCTAGAAGGGCTTTTCAGTTTTATCAAGTGTGATAAGCTTGTTATTCCATTCGTTATTTGGATTATCTTGAATTTGTTTATTTATTATTTTATTCAATTGAGCTACTATTGTTATTAATAATCCAGTAATTCCGTATTTTAATACAGCTAAGTATCTGGGTATGAATGTGGATGCTAAACTGAAAGGGAAGGAACATGTGAAAAAGAAAGTAGAAGAGCTAAACATTGGGTATACGAGGGCGGGTCAATAAGTCCGTGACTTTTTGAATTTCTGACCTCTTTACTGAAACGGCAACACTGCTCCTGTCAACAGGCATCTGTCAGTTGACTCCTGTCAAAATTTAAACTTGCTGCGTCAGTTAGTTTGTGTTTGACAGCTATTTTTATCAGACTACTCACTAATTTGAGGAGAAAATGGAAAAAAGTGAATTTCGTGTTCTTAGTAAGCATTATTTCTTGCGAAACAAAACCATTACCGAGACCAAGGCTAAGCTTGAAAAATACTATGGGGACTTTGCACCATCGATTTCAATGGTAAAAAAGTGGTTTACTGAATTTCGTTGTGGCCGTACAAGCACTGAAGATGCCGAACGTCCTGGACGCCCAGTTGAGGTCTCTACACCCGAAACAATGGAAAAAATTCACGATATGGTGTTGGCCGACCGAAGATTGAAAGTGCGAGAGATTGTGGAAGCCGTAGGGATCTCGCATGGCTCAGTGGTTTAAATTTTGAATGATCACTTGGGCATGAGAAAGCTTTCCGCAAGATGGGTGCCGCGTTTGCTCACAGTCGACCACAAACGCAATCGTGTAACAACTTCACAGGAAGGTTTGGCGTTGTTTAATCGCAATATGGAGGAGTTTTTGCGCCGTTTTGTAACCGTGGACCAAACATGGATCCATCACAACACACCAGAGACCAAACAACAGTCAAAACAGTGGGTTTCTAAGGGTGAATCGGCGCCAAAGAAGGCCAAGGTGGGTTTGTAAGCCAATAAAGTTATGTCGACTGTTTTTTGGGATGCACGCGGGATAATCCACATTGACTACCTTCAAAAGGGAAGAACAATCAATGGGGAATATTATGCCAACTTATTGGACCGATTCAATGACGATTTGAAAAAAAACCGACCTCATTTGGCCAAGAAAAAAGTTCTTTTCCACCAAGACAATGCAAGGGTGCACACATGTGCAGTTGCCATGGCAAAAAACCGTGAATTGGGTTATGAATTGCTCCCTTATCCACCCTATTCTCCAGATTTGGCTCCGAGCGACTACTTCTTGTTCCCAAACCTGAAGAAATGGCTTGGTGGGAAAAGATTTGACTCCAATGATGAAGTCATCTCGCAAATACAGGCCTATTTTGAGGACCTCGACAAATCATTTTTTTTGGAAGGGATAAAAAAATTGGAGAAGCGTTGGACAAAGTTTATAGAGCTCAAGGGAGACTACGGTGAAAAATAAAAAAAAAAATTTATCAAAAAATCTGTGTTTTATTCCAAAAGTCACGGACTTATTGACCCGCCCTCGTAGAAAACTTTATTGGTTGTTAGGACATAATTCGGAAATGTCCACTGATAATAAAATCCTATTATATAATCAGATACAAAAATCTGTTTGGGCCAGGGACGTGCTGTGGTGCTTCAGGTTGGGTGTGCGGTATGTTTTTTTTTGGAGTTAAGTTTGCCTATTCTTAGTTGTAGTCCAGGATCACGACGAGGAGACGTGATAGACACCGATCCCATTTCCTTTTTTTTTTATTTTTTTTTATAATTTTTATGTTTTTTTTATTTAGTTTTTTTTTTATTTTATATTTTTTTTGTTTTTTTCTGTTTTTAGTGTTTTTTTTTTGGCTTTATATACATTTTTTTGATACGATTTATTGGTTTTTAATACTAAGTTTCAGTAAATATTTTAATTTTTTTGTAATAAAATATAGACGATAAAAAAAGCATTTACCTGTACAAAAGATCAATTCGCCGAGATTTCATCAAGAAAACTTGCAAAACTTCATCGTAAAAAATATTTTTAGCTTTTATTTCTTTAAGAAATGATTTTTCTATTGAAATAATTGCAAGTTCTGACAATCTGTCCTCCAGCATTTTATTTCTTGCATATGATTTTATGCGCTTAAAAGCAGAGAAGGAACGTTTAACAGAGCTGCTGGATGTTGAAATTGTTAAGATAAGCAAGCTTAATTTAAAAATTTCTGAAAAGGTGTCTCTTAACTCGAAAGTATCAATCATTTTGGGAATGTCTTTAATAGAAATGTTTTTAAATTGTTCTTGCGAACATTTGTAAAAAACACTTAGTTCATTTCTTAGTTTTATGAAATCAAAAAAAGGACCATAAGAAGATTTAAAACATTCAAATTCTCCAGCTGGAAATTTATTTTGGGAATCACCAAATTTTTTTGAGGAAAGCAATGCTAAAAATTTTAATTTTTTTAGTGAATCGAACCTAGTTTCCATTTGTAAGGACAAAGTGTCGATAATTTCAAAAAATATTTGCCTATACCTTAGTTCAAAACTCTCTAAGCTTTCGCCTCGTTTCGGAACAGGATAAAATCCACTTTTAAGTGCCTCAAAAATATTTTGAAATTTTGTTCTTATGTTATTAATTTCAAACTTAACTAATTCAATTTGCTCGCAGCAGAAATTTATATCAAATATTTTTGTTTGTAAAATTTTAAACAAAACATCAGTGTGTGTAAAAACATCATTAAAAGTATTAAGCATAAAACCGTATTAAAAGAGTTTAAAAAGTGAAGAAACCCTCTAGCTTGAACTGCGTCAGCCCCCCAATTATCTGGATCATCAATCATTTCTTCAAATAATTGTAGCAAGTCACCCAAATGTGCTTGGACCAAATTAACGAGACGCGATGAATAGTTCCATCTTGTTGGAGCAACAGTGGGCAATCTTCCTTTTATTACTTGATCCAAAAAAAATGTTCGTTTTGTGAACTGTGAGAAAAAAGCCGACAGACCAGAAAAGCTTGAAAAAAATGTTTACCTCCCGTAGAAAGTTAACCGATTGAGATAAAACTAGGTTTAATACATGCGCATTGCAATGGATAAATATTGCATTTGGAAACTGAGTTTTCACTATTGCTTGGGTTCCATTTAATTCGCCTGACATAACTGCGGCACCGTCGTATGTTTGCGCTACTAATTGTTCACCCCAGTTTTTATCTGTTATCAATAATATTTTGCTCTAGCTGTTCGATCGTCGCTTACATCCCAAAATTGGTAAAATCTCTCTTTTGCGGAACCATTGATAGACAATTGGGACTTTTTTGTACTATCTGTAGTTTCATCCAGCATTACAGATAAGAAATTTGAAGTATCAATCTCCTTATCTATGTTATTTGAGATGACACTTGATACTGCATTTATCAAGTCGTTCTGTATGTTGTTAGACGTTTCTTTAAATATGGCTGCAGATTTTAAATGATTTTCTTATTTTGGGTCATATTTTGATATAAGGTTCAAAAGCTCAACATTATTTCCCTTATTTTGAGACTCTTCTCGTTCATCGTTTCCCCCGAACGCTAGCTCTTGGGAGCCCAAAAAACACACAGCATCTATAAGCCTTTCCAAAATTTGTATATTTTCAGATACTTGCTCGTTGTGACGCGAGACAGATATTTTTTTTTTGTTCGTCAAGCAACAAGTCTATGCGAGTGGTACCGAACGTTTTTAATGTTACGCAACAATTTATGTGGGCTTGGGAAACTATATGTTTATTCGATGCAACTGTGAAATGGTTTAGATCAGTGTATCCTCATGTCCAAACTCCCTTCTCTTGGTTGCTTGAAAAAAGCAAGCAAGGCCAGCAGAATACTTTGCTCAACGTGGGACCACATAGCCATAGCTTTACCTCATAGTTTTTTTCCTCAAAGTATCTAGTAAATGTCTTTTTTTTACAAGTCAAATTTTTAAGAGGTGGTGTTGGCCTACTAGAACTAAGAATTTGTAATTTGTCAACCGAAGAAAGCTGTGAAAATGGTTTTTCAATTAGCTTTTCGATGACGCACCTGCAATTTAAAATGTCCGCATTCATTTTTTTTTCTCCGACGATTCAAACGATCTTGTCATTCAGAAGACCAAAATGATAATGAATTCAAAAATTGCAAAAATTGATGAAGGCGACAAAATGACACATCATACCTCTTATTCTTGCTATATTAGGCGTTTTTCTTTTTTAGCTCCGAGCGGGGCACTGAGCTGTCAAAAAAAGAACTGTGTTACTTTTTTAGCTCGGAGCGCTCTGAGCACAAAATTTGTATTTTTTTTTATCTCTGAGCTAGCTCAGGGCTCGGTCCATGAGCTCGATTAAAAATGACCGAGCACATAGAGCGAAAAGCTGAGCGCGGCTGACTTCATTCATTATTTGTGCTTTTTCCATAGTTTATTTACTAGAAATTATAATTTAAATGGAACAATCCTTGACAAACACCAATTTCAGAAGCAATCCTGACTATTTTGAAAATTAATACTTTACTTTTTTTTTTTGAAAAAAAAGGAAATCCAAATCCCAGAGCACTCAGACTCGGTAACGTTCCATTGTACTACCAGGCAGAAATCCTCCTTTTGGTGTAGAGGCATGTGATTGGGTGGCGTATGTTGTTGTTCCCTGTGGGGATTGAACCTGCACCGCACGTGTCACAAGCCAACACACTAACCTCTACACCGTCGCCACCCATTTGAAAATTAATAGAAAAAAAAAAAAAAATTATCTAATTACAGTTCAGTGCCCAATTCTGTTTCTTAATTAGCTTGGAGCGCTCAGGTTATGTTCAGCTCGGAGCGAGCTCTGATCGCTCGGGCCCCGCTCTGTTCCCCGCTCGGGGCTAAAAAAGAAAAACGCCTATTGCATTAACTTTGCTTGCTGCTTGTCTGGATTTGGTGTGTGGTACATAGAATGAATCCGCACCGCAGGCGCAACACAACGAAAAATAATTCTCAACGACTCAACGTGCGAACGAACACAACTTGTTTTCCCTTGGTGTTGCTGCAAGGAAATGCGAGGAGAACCATCCTAAAGAATAATTTTTTGTTACTCTGGCCAAAAATGAATTCTCAACTGCCGGCCGAATGCAGGAATGAAAAATGAATGTGGTGCTGGTGCGGTGATGAAGTTGAACCTCAAGCCATATAGATTGCAAAGGGAGAATGTATGGTCGTGTTCTTTTTTTTAGTTTCTGTGTATGTATGTAGCTTTGCTCAACCTCGGTGATGATGTGAGGAGAACATTTTTAAATTTGAGTTTTGTTTTACTTTGGCTGAAAATGAATTGCCGATGCCACAGAATGAATGAAGGTGGTGCTTTGAAAGAGGTAGAACGAAGCTATTTTGATGTAAAAGAGGTATTGGATTTGTGGATCTAGTGAATTTGCTTTACATACATATCGGTGCGTTAAGTAATGAGAACATCCTAAATAGTTCAATGCTTTGATTGGTAGGTAGGTAGTTCAGATTGTGAATTGAAATTAAATGTAAAAGTTGTTCTAAATTTATTGTAAATAAAATATTTAAAAGAAACACAAAACTGAATTTTATGAACTTTAGTTATGTATGGAAAAGGATTTGGATAGGGTGTGCGGTGAACACCTCCGCACCTTCGAATGAACGTTACTGGTTTGGGCATATGGTGTAAAAGAAAACGAATGTGCAAATAATACAAGTATTAAAAAACAAAGTCCTTCGAGGAAGAGTAAATGCCCCGTGGTATAGTAGAAATAAGAACTTGCATCGTGATTTGCAGATTGATCTTCTAATGGAAGTAATTAAAAAGTACGCAATTCGTCACAAAGATGGTATGCGGATGCATATTAATCCTGAAATAGAAGACGTCTTAAATATACGATAAAATTACTAAATTATTTTATGGACCTTTACGAGTAATAAATTAACTAATGAATAAACCAATACGAACACATCATCCACTTTTAAAAATTACAAATAATTCTTTAATTGATTTACCTTCTCCTATTAATATTTCAGTATGATGAAATTTTGGGTCGTTATTAGGATTATGCTATTCGTAGATTAAGAAGAACTAAACCTCACGAACTCATATTTGGAAAATATATGTGAACCCGTATTTAAATTAAATACATTCTCAAACGCAACTGAACGTTGAAACTAAAATCATTTGTCGATCTTTTTAGATTGGTCATGATTAGAAGGTGTTTTTAGTGCAGTTATGGGACTCTAACTCTGGGTTTCTAACCCCATTGTGTCTTTCGAGATTTTCACCTTCACTAATAAAAAATTGAGGTACTTGAATGCGAGAATCAGGTTGGCTGAATATTTTCCAGGTTTTTCTGTGCATATTCCTAATTCTGCGGCAATAATTTTACGGCAATAGATTTTTCTCGCAACTTTTGGATTACTATTATATTGCTATGATATTATTGATCAAATATAATTAACTAGCTGACCCGGCAAACGTTGTTTTGCCATATAAATTATTTCTAGTGAATATTTTCGTAGGGAAATGAAAAATAACTAACTTATTGTAAGTGTGTTGGGATGTGGTTTATGACTTAAAGAGAAATTGAGCGCTGTGGACGTTTTGTCACTTTCAGAACATTAGCGGATATTGGAGAACGGTGTGTATCAGCAATCAACTCAAGATTATTATTTCTTCTTCAAATCACGATTTGTCGCGTCGCTGTACGTCGCCAACCATGATTCCAGCAAAGTCGTCAACAACAGGTGCATGAAATCCACGCATGGGCTCTACAGCTGGTGTTTTATCAGGACTGATGACAATAGCGTGATTGTGAGTTTGTAATTTGTAAATATTTTTGTTTGTAAGCAAATAAGTTGAAAAGTTTTCTAAACAAACATATTAGATATCTAAATACAATTGAACAGCGTTTTTGGTCAACTGTTTTTATACCCTATTCTAAGGGTATATTAAATTCGACGCGAAGTTTGAACCATACCATAATATTGCCCGTAGACCCGTAAAAGTTACTATATTTATGATCAGCATCGATAGTAATGTCGATCATGTCTGTTCGTCTGTCGGCAAAAATTGGGCCTTTAACCGTATACATATACATACCTACTCTCCAGGTCCCCGAAATAATCAAGTTTAAGAATTTTTGAAATCCGCCCACAGACACGCCCACAAACTAAAAAAAAAAACAAAATTATCGAAAAAATCGAATTTTTAGCTAGAAAGCTGAAATTTGTTATGATCTTTGAGTCATAAAACTGCTCGGGAAATAAAATTTCTAAAATCAGCCCACTGAATTAAATAAAACAATTTTATTGGAAAGTCCAAGTTTGCGCTAGGAAACTGAAATTTATGATATAGACTCTCTAGGTGTCTGCTCGGAATAAGAATAGGATATCCAAAAGTTCGCCAAGCGGACTGTAGCCCGTCCCTATGTTAATTGTTTGTTTTGCTTTAACATACTTTCTCACGTTTTTTCTCTATTATTTGTTACTTTTTGCCCTTCAATAGCTTCTGTTTGCACTTTCATATTCAGTTCATTAACAATCACAATGATTATTCCATACAATTTGTGCAAATTTCTACAATTTTATCATTCAATTTGTTTCTGTTGTTTATGACAGGGATTCCGCACTTCAGAAAGAGATAGCTTTGTGAAAATGTCTATTGAGCATCCAGCTCGCCGACGATGCGTCTGGCATATGGTGAATTGAGGTTATTGTTGCGCTTTTGGAGTCCCCACCGCCCATAAAGTAAATTTGTAAAAATGTATGTGGTTCATTCGGCATGGGCAGCAATGAGCGCACTTTGTGATAGCCTTGGCCTTTGATTTTGAATGTTGAATGGAATTGTTGACCATTTGCAACATTATTTTTAACTATTTCTGTTGCTCCAAACGATGTCATTTGGAAACATGAATTAAATGTTCGAATTGACTTCAGGAATAGGTTAGAATCTGGATCCATACCGATAAGTAAGCCGTTCAATCCAATTGTCTTTGTTGATTTCGTTCAGCACGAAATTGTGCCATGCTTATACGCACATCTGCATTATCTTGTTGGACTCGTTCGGCTGATCTTTGGGCTCTTCTATTTCGCATGTCTGTCATTCTATTCGTTCGACGGCCCAAATTGGTCCCTTTGCGTCTTGCTGGCATTGTTTACTACACACATAAATAGATTAAATTGAAGTACTTAATGATGGAAAACAGTATACTGTTCTTTTTTGGTTGTTGCCAAAATAAATAAATACAAAATGAAAAAAAAATTGAAAAAAATTGAAAAAAAAAAATCGAAAAAACCAGTCGTAACACGCTGGGTGGTCAAAATAAGACATTTTGAAATTTTGATTTTTTTTTAAAACCCGTACTGAGAAAATACCTTTCCAACAAAGTATAAATCATCAAAATCGGTTCTGCCAATCTCGAGTTATGGGATTACATCGCTTCGGACACTTTCTTTTATATATATACAAGGTGGCGCAAAAGTAATCCTCCTATCAGAAAATGCTATAAATTTTGCGATTGGCCCCTAATGTCAGTTCTGTTTTGACATTTGTGTAGTAAACACATGCGAAATACACGTTAATAAACAATGTTACGCTACACTGCTCCAGAACGCGGAATATTGGTGACTATTTATTCATTTTTTTTTTAAATTACAGCCAAAAAACATCGGAAGGTTATTTTTGCGCCACCTTGTAGATAACAAAACAAAATTACCAGCCGTTGTATTCGTATTAAACAACAATGTAATTTGATGCAATTTGCGCGCGCCTCACACTTTAAGGCAATTGTTCGGCATTTGCGGTTCCAATCTTCGAATCGGCGTGCTCGAAAATAAATGCTTCGATTGCATGTTGCTAATTGTTATGATGGTTAATTTGATATTTCTTGATTGAGTCGTTTTGATAGATCATTTTCGCTGTTGGAACCAGACCCTAATTAAGATTGAAAATATATAATATATGAAAAATATATAAAAATATAAAATTAAATAAGTCCAACAATCATTCCGTGACGCAGGCGTCACGCAAGAGATCTTAAACTTGTTTTTTTTGTTAGGTTTTGGTGGTGGAATTGTATTTAATAATAAGAAATGACGCTGAAAACTGTAATAAATATTTTAAATTAAAATATTTTCACAAGGCAATTATGTTTTTTATATGTTTTGGGTGCGAAATTTTTGTGTTTTGAAAATCGAGGGTAGAAATAAATTCAGATCATTTATCAGAATTGCTGAAAAAGAAACCCAAGGCTGAGTCGATTTCAAAAATAGCCGAACTAAGGACATGCTCTGAACTGCGGAGTCAACATCTTGTTCGTTTGCAATTGTTTCAAGGGCCGTAGGAATGGTTCGAAGCTGTCTTCTTACATCCATACGGAAACGAGCCCAGTTTGCGTTTTTTATGTCATAAACATATTACACTTTTTCTAAACCCGAACAACGGAAAGACAGATATAGTGATTTGTATAAGAATCTTGTATGGAGAGTTAAAAGAATGATGTACTCGTAGCAATGATTTCGATGGCAATGCACGATTAAATTATCAACAGCTCTGAGGATCTGGCATTTGTTTTGTTTATTACTCTTCATGTTTTCCATGTGGTTGCATCCATTTGCGCAAATCGAATATCGGAAAGGTTATTTTCTCACCACGATCGATGTATGTTTGTATCAATGCTAATAAAACCGAATCCAAGGAACAGATTGTGCTCAAATTTGCAGGCAATATTCGGTATTGGCCGTGAGTGTTCGGTTCACTGACTTGCAATTTTTGTTGTTATGTACTAACAACACATCGTCGTCCGAGAATTGTTTTGTTGTATACGCCATTTAGACGATTTTGGGAAATCGCATATTAAGGTTTGCATTGGAATTAAAAGAAAACAAACCGCTGAATTTTTTTATATTTTTAACAGAATATTATATTGACAATCTTCTTTCAATTGAGGTGCTCAAAACTCGTCAATCGCTTTTAGTTTACAAATGATTAAGGTTTTTTCTCAAAATCAGTTTGTTGTATACGCCGAGAAAATGAAGAGTTGTTTACACTACATACACGTACGACAAAGTAAACGCACGTACGACATTCCAATACTGAGTTCAATGGTTGAATCAAATACTGAGTGGTATGATACATTTTTTTTTAATATAACTTGCAATAAATCATTTAAGTCTAATAAATGAAAAGTCACTTTTTCGTAGGTTAACAATTTTATTTATTAAATAAATATTTGAATATTCATATATTCTTATAAAAACAGTATTTTCAATTTTTAGCAACAGTCTTAAAAAATTGTTTAAAAAAAACTTAAAATTAATTCCTGTAGGTAAAGTAAATAAAAAATAAAAGAAACATAACAAAAGTCATCCTATGACCATAAAATATAAAACTAGTACACTAAAATATAAAAGTCAACATTTTGTGTCATAAAAACTAAGTATGAAGAGTTCATTCTATGACCATTAAAAATTATTCATTCATTTTCGAAAACGAAAATTATTAATTAAAAAATAAACAAAAATTAAAATATAAAATGAAACGAATGCGGTCAATTCCTATTTTGACCGATTAAATAATGCCTCGTAATATGTTTGGTCTGTTTTAGGCATAAAAGGAAACAAGCTTTTTAATTCATTAATTTTTTCCTTAGATATAGATTTGGAGTTGCTTATAACACTAAGATTATGGCTGAATATATTTTTTGGTGTGGATAAATTTGTTTTGTTAGATCTCTTAAGTATAATTGAGACCTTCTTATATTCAAGTTCTCTGCCGCTTGTTTTAAAATACAAAGTGAATAAATCGTTTTTTTTTAAATCTGAGAAACTTAATTTTTGAAAATGGAACTATTGAAAAATTTAACTAACCCGCTCTGGAAGACAATGCCTTAAAATCTTTTGGCTGCATTTGAATAAGTTTAAGTTTCACATTTTTAAAATTCATGTTTTTTAGATGTCTTATAAGTGATAATTGGCTGTATATTTCTAATTTTTTTAGATATCCGTCAATGGAGCTATGGACAGAATCTACTTCCTGAATTAAGGAATGTCCAGGTTCCGAACATTTTTGCTCTATTACCTTCAATGAAGTAGCACTTTCTAGAAGAAACAATAACGCAGTTGACATCACCTTGTTCCTATTTTGGGGGACACATGAGTCACTCCAAAGTTTTAAGGTCTCAATGTCAGGGTAATCAGATAAGATTTGGCTTACAATTTTTGAAACTGAGCTTGCCATATCGTCACCAGATCGTCCGCTATTCACTTCATTCCAAATTGCACAGTATGTCACTTTTGGTGTATGCGGTAGGCAAAGTGTTGCCGTCATATTAAAAACATTTAGTTTTCTTTTATAAAAAAATGAGGAGGCATTACCTTTTGGCAGAGAAAACACACTTTCAAGGTCAAAACATTTTTTTTTGTTTTTTTTTTTTTTTGTAAAAAAAAAGGAAATCCAAATCCCAGAGCACTCAGACTCGGTAACGGTCCATTGTACTACCATTGTACTACCTTTTGGTATAGAGGCATGTGAATGGGTGGCGTATGTTGTTGTTCCCCATGGGGATTGAACCTGCACCGCATGGGTAACGAGCCAACACACTAACCTCTACACCGTCGCCACCCAAAAACATACTATTGCATGTTTTTGGTCAATGTTTTGACGATCAATATCTCTCTCTGCCTTCATGGATGTCTTTTCAGTTTTGTGTTTGTTAAACTCACTTATTTCGGCCATTGTAGGACTCGTTTTTGTCATAAAAATCAAGCTACGGTCGCACAGATCTTTTTTCGGTTTATAAAATGCTAAGTTAAAGGCACAGTTAAACTGATTTCTATCCTTTCCACATTTCTGTTGAAATCTGTATGCACGTGCAACAAACCAAGACGCAATTGTTTTTTTGCGTTTGTGTTGTATGTGTATACGGTCGGTTTCATATCCTCCCGAATCACATACACGTACGACAACACAATTCTAAGGTTTATTTTGAAATTTGTGGTCGTATCTATTAGGCCTATACACATACGATAAAACAAAACTAAACAAAAAAAATGGCAAACATATATGGACTTTTTGTCGTATATGCCAAAATATGGCGTTTACGACAAAACAAAACTAAAGGATGCGTAATTTTGTGGATGTACTACAAAATACACACTAATTATCTCTGTAACAGTAAATAATAGGCTAGATCTGATTACAGAAATGGAAAGAGCACCTTCGAAAACCTGTTACTGCATACTCACTTTAAAAAAGTGAATTTTGGCGTTTACGACAAAACAATTCTCGGGCGACGACATGTAAGCCGCTGCATCGCACGTCGTCTTCTAAGCTCTTATTTTAAAATAAATTAATTAAAAAATTTGACTAATTCGTCCCACGAGAGTATCTGTCTAAAAATCAATTCACTCAACTTACTCTTAGATATACAAACAAAACGAAAAGTAACTTATTACCAGTAACATTAAATTGTTGTAATCCCTTTAACAATTATGAATACAAATCCACCTTGAGTTTTGGGCTCTCTATTCCCTGCTCACAATTTAACTGCGCATAAATTAGGCAATTATTTGCCCACATTTATCAAATAAAGGTTTTATCTGAATAGAGTCGGTTCACCCGGCAAAACTCGAAGCCCTAATTCAATCTTGTCTATGGGGTGAGTTGCCAGATACGTATCTGTTCAAAGGTACATTCAAATAGTATGAGTGTTTGTACCCAACCCTGCGGCAAACAAGTGCGTAGTGCAAAATTGATTCTTACACCCTTCATAATGGCACTAATCAACCCCTGCAGGAATTTCGGCGCAACCTTGTATCTATTTGGATTATCACACCCGAGCAGCGAATCTCTCTGGAGAGTTACCGCGTTTAATTAGAAAAATCTCCTGCGGCATAAAAGGCAGAAAACTTCTTCGACAGGAAAACAGCAAAAACAAGTTGAATAACTTTTCTCGCCGAAGCCAGGCAATTAGCAGATCATCTTCCTTCTCCTGGAATAAGGGATACCCATTCCGTCTGGTAATGCATTCAATATTCAACTGTGGATGGAGGGTCGATTGCCGGGGGTTGAATATTGTCGCAAATCGAAGGGGATGAAACCGACTTTTGCTGTAGGTGATGACGCGAACGACTGACGGTACCAGTACCGGTGTCTGGCTGTAAGCCATCATCGGTCAATTGTTTGGATTATTTTTTGGTGAATTATTGCGTGTTGACACATATGGTGTCATATTCTTTGTGTCGCGAACGTAATGTGCTCCGAATATGCTGCCACATGAACGAAGAAAAACGCATAAAAGGAACGGATCATGCAAAGCTGTTCGGGCGATTAAAATGAAATCAGAATTTGTGATAATAGTCCTGGCTGGGGATGGTATTTTTGTTGTGTTGGGACAATTTCGCAGCATATGGCCAAAGTAAACACATTGCGAATGGGATCAGAATTATGGATTCGATTGACGGGTTTCAATAATTGCAAAAGAAAATTTCTTTCACCTAACAATTTGCTCAAAGTACCGCATCCATTTTATTGCTCAACACCTAAAGTCATTCCCATATATAATATTCTCAACGGTATTGCCGACTGCAATCAAACAATTTAATTGGAAATCTAAACAAAAGTCATCATCTACCACATCCGCCGTTCGTCGTGAACAGGAGAAGCAGACGCCTATCCCCCATGGAATGCCTGCCTTCCGATTCCCGCATCCATGGATCAACATCGGAGGCTCCGCCGCCGCTCACTCTGTTTACTCTCATAATTTCAAAATCAATAGATAAAAGCTATGTGATATCCTTGTGCCAACAATTTGCGCAATTATTCAAATAAATTGATCTCGCTGAAGCGGTGACGGGCTTAGCTTTTGCGATGATGTTGATGATGACGTACACCAACGACAACGGAACGGATACACTGATGAGATGATGATGATGGTGATGGTGATGGTGACGATGGTGTAACATTTCGTAGAATTACAATTGCATTCCAAATCGAAAACTAATCCAAAACTACGTTATCCAATTTGTGAAATTGCCGCTATGAATTTAAGTCAAAAAACGTTGTTAGCAAAAACCGCTAGTTAAGCTGCGACTGTTTGTCGGTTGTAGGTGGGCCTCGCATGTTTGTATCTACAGCAATCACCGGAAGAAAGCTATTTGGCTGGAGTATCCGCTGCGGCACACCCTCTCCCGCTGACCATGGACAGCGTTTAGATTTTGTTTGGATAATTTTCGAGAGTGGCAATTTATTCAATTGACGATAGATTATTTGCCAATTGCTACATGGTCCTGCTGCAGCTATGGTGTCTATAAGTGCTCGCTGTACAGTACCGGCCAAAAGCGCAATCTGTGTTTGCATTCAAAATACACCATCCAAGCCATGTCTATATGACGGATTTGTAGCGATATGTAAATGCAATCGTTGCAAATATTAACATAGATACGATGCGTTCCCACTTTTGAGGATACGCCAAGTATATGCAGAGTGTATCCGTAGGATACATACAGTATTTTTAGTATGGCGACAAAAATGTTTGGAATTCCATGCGATAAAATTAAATTGCAGGTGTCACACAATTTGATGGATTAGTAAGTACCTATCTGGTTTGTGTTGTTACGAATTATGTAAGAGATACGAAGATTAGCCGATAGTGTAGGGTTTTTTTTATCTTTCGAAGTGGAAGAATATGTTTGTCATGTGTGTTTCTTTTTTTCAAAATCTGTTTCTGCAGCGCATATTTGCACACTTGCAGGTGTTTAATGACGGTCGATAAAAGAATGATATTTTTCGAGATTGGCAGTGTTGGCTGAAACAGATGTGCAGCAGAGACTCTCGCAGTAATGCATGCATCAGCACACATGAAATACATATGCAGTAAGAAATTGCCTTCATATAAAATGCTTTTTGCCTGACCTAAATATCATTGAACGACCAAACAGACTAAGATGTAAGGTATTGTCATAGAATTTCACAGCACTAAACGTCAAGCCGGAAAAGTTGTACTAAATTGTGCTGTTCTACTACAATCGGTGCATCAAGATTTGAAATAGAGACAAGTTGAAACAGAAAGTCACATTCAGTAAGCAATGTGTCATTTTACATACAAAATCATCCTGCTGCACGGTTCTTGCTGCACATCTGTTTCAGCCGTAAGGTAGTACATTTTAAGATCTCCATATAAATTTACGGGGCAGCCAGAGGAGAGTGATGCGAATATACGAGAGCACAGGCATTCTCACGATAGCCTCTCACTATCAATTCCTACTCTACACCTCCACGTTGGTGGCTGCTGGGTGCCTAGTACCTCGGCTGGAGATTGGGTAACCAACCTGGAATGTCGTTGGTGGCGCTGGACGAGAGAGGGGGGAGGAGTGTGTTTTCACACTGAGACACTTCCTCATGCTTTAGACGGCAGCGGAGGAAGTTCCTAGATGAGATCAACGGTGGCGTCTAACAGTTGCAGTCAGGTTGAACTATTACTGTTATCCCTATATGAGCTGCGTCGACATATTTGAATTTCAGGTCTTTAGGGATGTCCAATACTGAGCCAGGGTATTGGAGAAGAGTTGGTGGCGGATGAACCCTAAATGGGTCAACGGCAGCGCTCATATCACCGAAGTGGACTACTGACTCCGGTAAACCCGACCCATCGTCCAAAGGGTAAACAATGGAACTGGCCCTCCAGGTTGGGGGTTGAGCCGTCGGGGTATCTTCCGACTACGTGAAACATAAATAGTTATGAGAGGGACATATGAAGCCTTCGATAAATGGATACCCTCATATGGCCACCAGACCCGGAACGTCAAAGGACTACGATCTGAGAGTATGCACCTGGAACGTGCGAACAGTATGCACCCCAGTTGCATCGCGCGACACTTAAAAACACGCGGTGTAATGTGCAGTTTGGAAGCAGCTCTTCCGAATTATTCCTAACTTGTACCCGATTTCGGCAAGGAAATGCGCTATCATGTGACTTCCTCAATCTTGTTCTGGAGAAAATATTGCGAAGGGCAGCTGCAAACACGGAAGGCATTATCTTCAATAGATCCGTCCAGCTACTGGGGTACGCGGACGATATTGACATTATCGGTCATTCCCAGTGGGCCATGTTAGAGGCTTTCACGGCGATTGAAGAACAGGCGAAATAGGTTGGTTTTGAAGTAATTGAGGACACGACCAAGTACATGCTAGCAACGAAAAAGACAAACATCTGTCCACCGCCTAGGACAAAACGTTACTGTTGATAGCAATAACTTCGAGGTAGCTAAGGAGCTTATCTACCTAGGAGTAAACATCAACTCCACGAATGACACCTTAACGGATATCGGGCGGAGAATTACCTTAGGAAACCGTTGCTACTTCGGTTTAGCGAAACAAATGGGTTCAAAACTCCTCACTCGAAGGACAAAACTCTACCAGTCCTGCTTTATGGCGCCGAGTACTGGGCGATAAGTAGAAAAGGGGAGCTATAATTGGGTTCTTTTGAAACAAAAATACTCCGTCGGATATTTGGTCCTGTTTGCGAGGAGTGCGAATGGAGGAGAAGATAGAACCGCGAACTCTATGAGCGGTACCAAGATGTTGATGTAGTCCAAAAAGCTAAATTACGTCGACTACATTGGCTCGGCCACATTGAGCGAATGAAAAATAATTTTCCAGCCAAGAGGATCTTCGACTCCCAGCCCCCTTTCAACCAAGAAAATTGGTACCAAATAGGCTGGCTAGTAAAAAGTTTGTATAATTTGATTTTGCATTAGGTATTTAATAAATACTTACAATAATAAATAAATATATTAATAACGTTCTAATTCAAATATTGTTTAAACAAAAAATTATAATAAAATCTCTTTGTAATTAATATACAAATTCATTCTTTCATTTTAGTGTAAAATTGTTTTTTCCTTGAAGAGGGTATTGCTATATAATAAGTGAGTTAGCTAAATTCAAACCCCTAAGTTGGTTAAATTCAACCAAGAAGGTTGGCTAATTTCAACCAATTGAGATTGTTTAATTCAACTAAGTATGTTCGTCAATTTCAAGCAAGAATTTTGGCTAATAACAAAAGAATAAGTTGGTTCAATTCTATTACAAAGAAAGTTGGTTAAATTCTACAGAGTTAGTTTGCTATTTACAACATAGCTAATTTCGAAGGGGAAATACCCTATTCTAAGGGTATATTAATTTTGACGCATAGTTTGGATCAGCAACGATAGTAGTGTCGATCTAGCCATGTCCGTCCGTCCGTCTGTCGGTAAAAAAATTAGGCCTTTAAACTGGACCTAGAGAGCTGAAATTTTAACCATATACTCTCTAGGGTCCCGAAATAATCAAGTTTAAGAATTTTTGAAATCCGCCACAGGCCCACAAACTCAAAAAAACAAAACTTTGGAAAAAATCGAATTTTGAGCTAGAAAGCTGATTTTTTTTTTTTGATCTATGACTCCTAAAACTGCTCGAGATATAAAATTTTCAAAATCCGCCCACTGACACGCCCACAAATAAATAAAACAATTTTATTGTAAAACCAAAATTTGAGCTAGGGAGCTGAAATTTATAATATATACTCTCTAGGGGCCCTTTAAGCTCATGTGTAAATATTTTCAAAATCCGCCCACTGACACGCCCACAATTTAAAAAAAACTTTTTTTGAAAATCCAAAGTTTGAGCTAGGGAGCTGAAATTTATAATATATACTCTCTAGAGGGCCCTTTATGCTCATGTGTAAATATTTTCAAAATCCGCCCACTGACACGCCCACAATTTAAAAAAAAAACTTTTTTTGAAAACTCAAAGTTTGAGCTAGGGAGCGGATATTTATAATACATATATACTCTCTAGGGGCCCCTTATGCTTTAAATCCGCCTACTGACACGCCCACAATTAAATAAAACAATTTTATTGAAACAAACAAGTTTGAGCTAGGGAGCGTTTTTTTCGATAAAATCCTTTAAATGTTATATAACAAAATATGTAGAGCGTTCTTAACAATTCAACCATACTTAGACTTTTGTCACGCCCACTTGTGAGGGATGATATAAGTATAGGGTATCCAACTGTTCGCCCAAGCGGACTGTAGCCCGTCCCTATGCAAAGTCTCATTTGAATTTGCCATTCTCCCTGTAAATGATGCCCTCTCCTTGTTTTACAGAGAATTATTCTTTTCTATCTCCCTTTTGTCCTTATTTCTCGGCCAAAACCCTTCTCTACATCTCCCCCTTGGTATAATCGAAGACTACGATCGTTACGTACCAAGAGAAACAAATTATGGTCAGTTTTCCTTCGAAACAAGTCTTTTTCTGACTATTCCAACTATCTCGGCTCATACCTTCAATTCATCCAGGCTTATAACTCCCTCAATCAAAGACATATTAACAATGCGCAAGCCAATCTTATAAGCGACCCTAAATCGTTTTTCCGATTCGTTAACTACAAGAAAAAATCCGACGGCTATCCCCCATCCCTCTCTCACGAAAACATATCTTCAAGTGATCCACAAACCATTGCTAATTTTTTTGCCACCATTTTTAAAAAATCTTTTGCCGATAACTCCTTTGTACCAGATCATTTTTATTTCAACTACCTACTCGAGTACTCCACTGGTCCCTTTCTCTCTCAAACTTTTGAACCTTCTGTAATTGAAAATAAGTTGCAAAAACTTAATGATGAATATTCACCTGGCCCAGATGGTATTCCCGCTATTCTTCTTAAGAAGTGTTCCCTAGTGCTCTCCTACCCCCTTTCGCACCTCTTTAAGCTCTCACTATCTCAAGGCGACTTTCCTCAGATATGGAAGTCCTCCTTCATAACGCCGATCCATAAAAAGGGATTAAAAAGTGAAGTTACTAATTATCGCCCGATAGCCAAACTTTCGTATATACCCAAACTCCTGGAAAGCATTTTGTACGAATCCTTAAGCTTTCAATGCAAGTCTTTTATTTCTCAAAACCAACATGGCTTTCTAAAAGGTAGATCAACCACCACTAACCTCGTTGAATTCGCATCCTCTGCGCTAACAGCCTTAGAAAGTGGTAAAGAAGTCGATGTTATTGCGACTGATTTTAGTAAAGCTTTTGATAAGATATCCCATAAATTAATTCTTTTCAAACTGTCCACCCTTGGTCTCGAACCAATACTGCTGAAATGGATATCATCTTATCTGGAAAACCGCTTATATAATGTTCGCTTCAGGTCCGTCCTATCTGCCCCATTCGTGGCGACCTCTGGTGTACCACAAGGCAGTCACCTAGGTCCACTTCTCTTCATCTTAACGATAAACGATCTGGAAATGGTTATTAAACACTCTTCTATCTCTCTCTATGCCGATGACACAAAATTTTTCAAACACATATCTTCATCGCAAGACTCCTGCTTGCTACAACAAGATCTAGACAGTTTTTCTATTTGGTGTCTCAAAAACTGCCTAGAGCTCAATGTTGCGAAATGCCAATCCATAACCTTATCACGTAAATACAACAAGTCCCCTCCCCGTCTTTACCTTCTTAATGATCAACCTATACCTATCGTACAGTCTCTTCGTGACCTTGGCATATTGTACGACCGCCAGCTTAACTTCCGTTCGCACATTGACGAGATAATTCGTAAAGCAAATTCATCCCTTGGGTTCATTAAACGGTGGTCAAAAGAATTCTCTGATCCATACGTTACCAGATCTCTCTACATTACTTTTGTCCGCCCCCTCCTCGAATACGCCAGCCAAACGTGGTCACCCTTTCAGCAAGTTCATGTAACCAGAATCGAAAACATACAACGACGTTTTCTTCGATTTGCCCTCCGCGGACTTCCTTGGAACGATCCCCTAATTCTTCCTCCCTATTTAGACCGCCTCAAACTCATCAACTTGAATAGCCTTGAAGATCGCAGGGATGCAGCAGACATTCTCTTCATTCATCGCCTCCTCTCAGGCTCTATCGATTGCCCGTCCCTTTACAACTCCATCTCCTTTAATACTAACCCTCGTAATTTAAGACATCCCCGTCTGTTCTATCTACCAACCCACCGCACGTTCCATGGCTCCAACGAACCAATTTCCCGTATGCTACGGAAGGTAAATTCAAACATTTCTGTTTTTGATTTCAACCGCAGCACTCCCTCCATTAAACTTAACCTCCTTCTCCATAAACCCTAACTTAATCTCTAGCTTGTAAGTATAGTTTTTAAGTCTAGCTGTAAGTCTTAGTTTTGTTTTTATAATTATATAATTATCAAATTAAAAATTAAAATTTTTTATTGTAATTAGTAAATAATTTTTGTATTTGTGTTTCTTGCGCCCTGCTATCCGTCCGAGAGTTATCTGTCTGTTGCGTTTTGGGTTTTCTTGAGCTGGGGAGAGATTTAATTGTAATTTTTACTTATGGGTGATATGAGCAATGCTTCATCCAGTGGTAGTGGTGCGAATGATAATTTGCGCGTATTAATTAACATCTTATGTAAACAACGAGGTGGTCTAAAAGTATGCCACATAAATGCCCAGAGTTTATCTAAATATAAATTTGACAAATTCAGAGGTCTGTTTGTTGGTTCTGATGTAGATATTGTATGCGTTTCGGAAACATGGTTTGATCCTAAAATATCTGATTGCGTGTACTCATTGCCAGGATATACAGTTTTTCTTGATGATAGGCAAAATAGAATCGGCGGTGGAGTGGCCATTTACGTACGTAAGGCGTTACCTGTTAAGTTACTTTCAACTTCTCCTCTTAATAGCCCCATTGAGTATTGTTTTATTGAGTTGATGTGCGAGAGAAGGAAATGCCTACTAGGTGTCGTCTATCTGCCTTACAATAACATTGATTGTTCGCAACTGTACTGTTTCCTAGAAAACAATACCTCATCATATTGGAAAACTATTATCTGTGGCGATTTTAATTGTAATATTCTGGATCGTGCAACATCGTTTTCCCTAACTGAGAATATAAAAGCTGAGAATATAAAAGCCTTAATATAAAAGCCCTTAACCTTGACAGGTGGCAATGGTGCGATGGTAGTGTATTCACTAAGTGATTGGCAGGTCGTGCGTTCGAATCCCGACCAGGGCCATGATTTTTATAAATTGAATACACAACAAAAACTGATCTCCCTAAAGTAATTTAGGCGCCACCTGTTGAGAAAAAAATCCCATCGCACCAAACTTCTTTCCTATCCTTCTATTCTTTCATACAGTAAGTAGCACCCAGAAATAGGCAATGAATCATTTGCTGGGAGCTACTTACAGCAACAAACAACAATGCCTGCGGTGTGGTTTCCACTATAAGGGTACTGTGTACTACAGAAAAAACGAAATCCCTTTAGCGCATGCTAAAACCTTCATTTGCTCAACTCATACTCTCCGACGCATTTCACTTATTCAAGTAGTACCTACTCTTCTGGACTTATTTATATCGATATTCATAATGCTTTCTACAGTCAAGTTTCTGCTCCGGTGTTTTCCAAACATGATCTAATATTTGCATGTTTTGACTTTGCCTCCACCTGTTACAGAACCACTAAAATATTCGTATAGGGACTTCAAACACGTAAATGTTGATTTTGCTGTTGGTTGCCAATATACTCTGAAACTTCGACCGACGCCCAAGTTGATTACTTTCAAGCCACAGTTACACAGTTGTTTGATTGCCATGTTCCTGATAGAACTAAGATTGTTAAATACAGCAACAATGTCTGGTTTACCCCTGAAATACTCAAACTGAAAAATGAACGAGATGCTGCGTTCAGAAAATGGAGGTATTTTAGGCTTCCTGAATTTTGGTTGATTTATAAATCTATTAGAAACCTTGCCTGCTCAAAAATCAGGGAATCAAAGCGAAATTATTTCCGTGAGCATTTTAATCATAAACTTCCTGGCAAGCGTCTATGGAGGAACTTACGGCAGCAAGGTATTTGTGGTAAAATAGATCCAGGGATGGATAAGGTTGATCCAAACCAGCTAAATCGTGATTTCGTCAAAATACAATCGACAAGCACTAACGCATATCAGTTAATCGAATCAAATGGCTCCTTTGAATTTTCGAGAGTTAAGCAAGCGCAGATGTTGTCAGAGCTGTCCTTAAAATTAAATCTAAAGCTGTTGGTGTTGATGGAATCCATCCTTATTTCATAAAAATGATTTTGCCATATATTCTTCCAATAGTGACAAATATATTCAACACTATTTTAACGACATTAACTTTTCCAATTTTATGGAAGGCTGCTTAAGTTATTCCAATCCTTAAACAGAAAGCAACAAGTAGAGCCCCGGCAGAATATCGACCCATCGCAATACTACCATATCTATCCAAAGTCCTAGAAAAATGTGTCCACTGTCAGTTGTCCGCCTATCTTCGACAAAATAATCTACTCTACGTATATCAATCGGGCTTTCGGCCACATCACAGTTGTACTTCAGCACTGCTTAAAGTGACAGATGATATACGGGTAGCTATGGATAAAAACTACACCACTTTTCTGACTCTACTTGACTTTTCCAAGGCATTTAACACAGTTCACCACGGGCTTCTTGTTGAAAAACATATTACACAATTCGGGCTCTCGTCTTATGCAGCGAAATTTATTCAATCATATCTTACAGGTCCTACGCCAGCCGTCTTTATCAATGATGTCCCATCCGAGTTTTTAGCAACTTCAAATGGTGTCCCTCAAGGGTCCATCTTAGGCCCACTGCTCTTCTCAATCTTTATTAATGACCTCCCAACTGTTGTCAATTACTCGTCAGTACATACTCGTATGTATGCAGACGATGTACAACTATAGATAAGCAGTGAGCGTGGTCTCATCACTAATTCTGCCCATGAGCTCAATCAGGATCTGAAAAATATCCTAACTTGGTCCGACCGCAATTGTTTAAAGCTAAATCCTGACAAAACCAAATGCATAGTAATTAGCAGAAATTGTCCGGATATATCTTGCGTTCCTAGTATCTATCTTGAAAATTTTCTAGAAAGTAAAAAAATCTAGGTATTTGGTTCAGCACAACATTGTGTTGGGCCAACCATATTTTGACCGTTATTGGGAAAATCTACGGCTGTCTCAGGAACCTGTGATTTTCGCAAAATTTCACACCGACACCTATAAGGTTGATGCTGGCTAGAACCCTGCTGGTGCCACTTATTACCTCCTGCTGTGAAATCTTCTGTTGTAACAACGCCTTCATAACGCGCAAATTTCAAGTTGCATTTAACAATATTACTCGATATGTTTTTGGATTGAAAAGATACGACCATGTTTCCGCTTATGCTAAAAAGATTCTTGGTTGTACAAGGTGGCGCAAAAGTTATCCTCCTATCAGAAAATGCTATAAATTTTGCAATTGGCCCCTAATGTCAGTTCTGTTTTGACATTTGTGTAGTAAACACATGCGAAATACACGTTAATAAACAATGTTACGCTACACTGCTCCAGAACGCGGAATATTGGTGACTATTTATTTGAGCAATAATCGGTCGGTGACTTTGGCACAACGTGAATTTCGTCGCAGATTTCCTACCCGTCCAACGCCTACTGGTGAAACACTGCGACGTTTAGCCGCTCGCCTCGAAGAGACTGGCACAACACGAGATGCTGCCAGGCGTGGCAGACCCCGGAGTAGCCGTTCTGCAGAGAATATTGATGCTGTAGCCGAAGATGTCATGGAAGCGTCGTCGACATCGACCAGACGACGTGCCACGCAAATGGGTATCAGTCGACGGTCTTTACAGCGAATTTTGGTACAAGATTTGAAGATGTTTCCGTACAAAGTCCAGACGGTGCATCAGCTGTTAGCTGCTGACCGCCAATCGCGTCTAACATACGCTCAAGCCATCCTTAATCACCACCAAGAGGAAGATGATTTTTCATCAAAAATAATCATGAGTGATGAGGCCCATTTCCATCTTAGCGGGTACGTAAATAAGCAAAATTTACGCTTCTGGGGCACTGAAAATCCGCGTATAACCCACGAAGAGTCATTACACCCGCTTAAAGTCACTGTATGGTGTGCTGTTCGGACCTTTTTTCTACGAAGACGTCGCGGCCAAACGGTTACTGTGAATGGTGAGCGCTACAGAGCAATGATCAACGAGTTCTTTTTGCCGCAACTTGATGAATTGGGATTGGAAAACATGTGGTTCCAACAGGACGGTGCAACGGCACACACTGCACGTGCCACAACCGATATCCTGAAGGATGCATTTCCCGGGCGCCTAATCTCCCGTTTTGGCGATTTGCACTGGCCAGCAAGATCGCCTGATTTGACCGCTCCAGACTTCTTTTTGTGGGGCTTTTTGAAGTCGCGGGTTTATGTCAACAAGCCCCAGACTTTTGCAGCTCTTAAAGACAATATCCGTCAACAATGTGAGGACCTATCGCCGGAAGTTTTGGCCAAAGTGATTGAAAATGCCATAAAAAGGGCTCAAATGACAATCAACTGTGGCGGCGGCCATTTACATGACATCATATTCTCGACTTGATGTAAAAAAAATTAAAAGACCAAATAAAAATAATCCACAAGAAGAATCAAAGTTTTTCATTTTTTTTTTAAATTACAGCCAAAAAACATCGGAAGGTTATTTTTGCGCCACCTTGTACATTAAACAAGTAGGTATCTTGAATACTGCACTATCAAGCATCTACATAATATCATAACCACCAAACAGCCTCCCTATTTACATGATAAGCTTCCATTCGCACAATCGCAACGCTCCTCCAATTTGATTCCACCCCGGGTAGTATATCAGCTCACGGAACGAAAATTTTTTGTTCACGCCACTCGCCTCTGGAATGAACTTCCCCTCAGTTTAAGACGACTCAAGGATGCAAACAATTTTAGTGACACTCTCTTTCGGCACATTGCAGGCACATAAATACAGAAAGTACCTACTTTACCTAAGTTTATAGAAATCGTTTTCTTTCTTTCGTTTGCTTTTTACTTCTTTTAAATTGTTTTTTTTTTTCTTTGAATTTGTATACATTGTTTATATTTAATTTGACTTAGTCATACTTTTTTTCTTCTCTTTTTTTTAATATAAAACAATACATGTATTTTCAGTTAATATGAAGTATCATAATCGAAAGGCTTTTTTACAAAATTCACATTTATAACTTGAAAGATTGTGGAAGTCTTACATTTCAAATCGGTTTTTAATATTTTACGAGGGGCGTTTAATATATTCTCGGTATCGGGGTGAAGCTGTGGTTGTATATATAAATTGACTTATTCATCAAGTAATACTATTATTTTAGTGCATTCATGTAAAATTTCATATAAATGTGATTATTAATTCGCCTTCTATCTGTAGTTAAACAGAATCATAATGGCAACTGAGACGATGATGGTGAAAATTGAGCATCGCGCTGTAATTAAATTTCTCACTAAGCAAGGAAAAAGTCAAAAAAGTATTCATGAAGAGATGGTGGCTGTTTACGAGGGTTCCGCACCTTCATTATCAACTGTGCAAAAGTGGTCAAGCGAGTTCAAGAGAGGCAGAGAGAGCATTGAAGACGACCCCCGCTCCGGCGCCCCGGCTACTGCTTGTACGGGAGAAAGCATCAAAGAATTCGAAAAACTTGTTCTTGAGGATGCCCGAATAAAGGTGAAAATGATGGCAGAGATCACCAAGCTTTCAATTGGTACCATTCACACCATTCTTCATGACCATCTTAACCTTTCAAAGGTCCAGTGCAAGGTGGGTGCCACGAATGCTCACAGCGCCTCAGAAAAAAGTGAGAATCGCATGCTGTAGAGAGCTTTTGGAGATGTGTAGTGAGAACGCGGACGGTGTTATGGATCGAATTAATACTGGGGACGAAACATGGGTCCACCACTATGACCCTGAAAGCAAACAAGAGTCCATGCAGTGGCATAAAAAAGGAACAGACCACCCGAAGAAGTTCAAAGTCACTCCGTCTGCCGGGAAGCTCATGGCCACAGTTTTTTGGGACTCAAAGGGAATCTTGCTCATTGAGTACAAAAAAAAGGTGAAACCATCAACGCCACATCCTACGCTTCCACTTTGCATAATTTGCGGGAGGAAATTAAAAAGAAAAGACGGGGTAAACTCGCAGCGGGTGTCTTGCTTCTTCATGACAACGCCACTGTTCACACGGCGCGAGTTTCCAAGGCTGCTGCACGAGATTGTGGTTTCGATTAAATCCAACATCCACCCTATAGTCCAGACCTTGCCCCTAGTGATTATTTCCTGTTTACGGATTTGAAAAAATTTCTTCGTGGAAAAAGATTTTCGGATGATGAAGAACTCAAGTCGGCATTAAATGGGTATTTTGCAGAGAAAGAGGAAATTTATTTTTTTAAAGGTTTAAAAAAGCTTATCTCAAGATGTAACAAATGCATTGATGTTAGGGGAAATTATATTGAAAAATAAAGACAATTTAAATTGAATTCGCATTTTCCTTCATATCGATACCGAGAATATATTGAACGCCCCTCGTATGTGCTCCTTAATAGGGCTCCACGCACGATCAGCGCATTTTCAATCTGTCTAGTTTGAAACAACGATTCGAAAGAGGCGAGTTCAAGCAATTTATTCTTGTTGGTGATTCGGGTTACACTAATTCAAGCTATCTTGCGACACCTTTTCTGAATGTCACGAACCCCATCGAAAATCGCACTCGCAATTGCGTAGAACGTTCGTACGGCATTTGGAAAATACGTTTTCCAGTGTTGGCCACTGGCTTAAAGTGCAGAGTGGAGACTGTACAGTTAATTACAATTGCTTACGCCGTTCTCCACAACGTAGCTATTGACGGGAATGAGTCGGAACCAATACGCACCACCGGAAGTGTACGAATTTTCCGATATACTAGCCGGCACATAGCCTTTGTAAACAACATCAACAGCAACAGTCACTGACAATGTCCGCTCTCGATTGGTTCGTACATATTTTCAGTCGATTTTAGATCAAGCTTAAAACAGTCCAATCAATGTAGAAGAATTAATGAGAAAAGAAAAATAAACAAACTTCAAAAATGTACCTATGCTTTTTTACATATATTTAAATAAAAATGGTTTAACTTGTTCCTCAACAGAAAGTTTGGAATGAAAGCAATGCATTTGTCGTTTGTATTCCTGGAATTGTGTCTGCTGCGCTGCCGGTGCAGTTTTACCTGCACTGTGGGAATTGTGTTCTCGTCCGATGCTGAAATTCCGGGAAACGCTTCCGCTTGGTGGGGATGTTATTAACGTTACCTTATATTGTGAATTTAATTATAAAATATTTTTTTTTTTTTTGCGTGTAGCTATGTGAAAATCGTTAAAAGACATCGCTTGCGAGCTTTGCGATAGTGTGGGACTTGAATCATCCACTAAAAACACCCAGGGAAGGCATGGTGTTACCATCCTTCCAGTAATCGCACCTAGTCTAAAGACTAATCAGCATTTTGTTTTAACATTTGCTTATGTACTTATGTACTGTTTTTAGGAACTAACTTTGGTTTGTTACCTTTTGTTTCTTAATTCATTATCACTTTGTTGGTGTGATTATGTTGTAACACATATATTTCTTTCCTTTTTACCTAGTTAACTAGTTCAAAAGGTTTAACTCTACGTAATCTTCTAACTAAATTGTTAAGTAGTTGAACTACTTCTAAATTAGCATGGTTGCGAAGCCTAACTTCATGTCTTCTTGCGACCTTCCGAACCTCGTCCTCTACCATTTCAATTTTTAGATCCCTATGTAGATCAGCATTACGTATGTACCACGGCGCATTAACAATATTGCGTAATACTTTATTTTGAAAGCATTGTATGCTTTGAAGATTTGTCTTTCTTGTGCACCCCCATAACTGGAGGCCATATGTCCAAATTGGTTTTAATATTTGCTTGTAGAGAAGCAGTTTGTTGCAGATTGAGAGGCATGAATTCCTCCCTATGAGCCAATACATTTTATTGTATCGTATATTTAGTTCATCTCGTTTTTTTTTGACATGTGTTTTCCAACGCAACTTTGCGTCCAAAGTCAAGCCTAAATACTTAGCTGAGTTCGAATGCAGAACTACTTTATTATTTATGTACACAGGTATGTGTTTTACGTTTTTATTCGTAAAGTTAATAAGAACCGACTTTACATTTAATTTTATTTGCCATTTTTTGGTTCATTTGGATATATCATTTACTGTACTTTGCAGTTTTTCTGTAACTTCCTGTGCGGTTTTTCCTACTGCAAGTACAGCAGTATCGTCTGCAACAGCGGCAAGAGTAGTTTCTTCATTTTGTGGTAGGTCGTTCGTGTATAGAAGGAACAGTACTGGTCCCAACACACTACCTTGCGGTACTCAAGCTTTGATATGTTTCAATTCGGAGTACTCTCTTCTTCTTTTGCTTAATTCTAAATAATCGTTGCATTATATACGACTCTAGTATTTCATGATACTCGTTTGGAAGATATTTTTGTAGCTTACGGATTAATCCTTTGTGCCAGACTTTATCAAAAGCCTGTGTTACATCAAGGAAGATGGCAGAGCATATTTGTTTTTCTTCTAAAGCTTTTTCTATTATATCAGTTATTCTGTGGACCTGATCTATTGTTGAGTATTTATTTCTGAATCCAAACTGATGGTTTGGGATCAGTGTCTTTTCTTCTAGAATCTTCTAGATAGAGTCGCTTTAGGAGCATTTTTTCGAATAGCTTAGACAGGATTGGCAGCAATGATATCGGCCGATATGACGATACTTCAATGTGCAATTTTCCCGGCTTAGGTACCATGATAACTTCCGCAACCTTCCACATGCGCGGAACATACCTTAGTCTGAACGCAGCATTTATTATCTGTGCTATTTTGTTCATACCTTTCTTAGGCAGTTTTTTCAGAATTTCACCTGTTATTAGATCAAATCCCGGGGCTTTTCGGGTTGATCTTTTCTTTTATTTCCTTGGCTATTTCCCTAGAGGTTACTGCTGGAATCGACCTCTCGTCTTCGCACATTTCTTTCGTTTGTTGGGAAATATCATTATCGTCGTATGGCTTGAAAACGTTTTCAAGATGGTCCGCAAATAGATCCGCCTTTTGTTTGTTTGTTTTAGCCCAGTTATCACTGCTGTTCACTGGCGGAATGTATGCCGTTGGTCTTTTAATTTTTTTTGTAGCCTTCCACAGTGAGTATTCTGTAGTAGCATCGTTTGTCAGATTTGTAAGGTATCTTTCCACCGATGCGTTCTTAAATTCTGTTATCCTTTTTCTGAGCTTATTGTTTAAGCTATTAAGTCTACTTTTATCACTTGGAGTTCTTGACAGTTGCCATCGCTTGCGAGCTCATCTCTTTTATGATATAATGTCCTTTGGGATACACGTTTCTTTTTACTTTGCTATTTAATTCAGGCGTTGCAGCCCATGCAGCCTTTTGTATAGCTAGGGTGAAGGACTGTACTTCACTTTCTAATTGCTCTATTGTATTAATTATTGTGGATAGTTCGACGCGTTCATCTATTAAATATCTGAAATATGTCCAGTCAGTTAGTTTGTTTACTAGACGTGGGTTGTGTTCCTTCATTGTAATTTTATTGCCAAGTGTTAGCAGCACAGATGAGTGATCTGAGTCAAGATCTGGCCCTTCCTTGGGTAGTATTTGAGGAAATATTCTTAGTTAAGAAGAAGTCGACAACATCCGGGATTTTGTTCCTATCTGTGGGCCAGTAAGTAGGATTTCCCGTTGAATGGTAGTTAACATTGTTTTTTTTTTTAATATATTCAAGGAGTTCTCTTCCTCTTGTATTTGTTAATCTTGATCCCCAAGATATGTTCTTAGCGTTAAAATCTCCGCCTATTATGAATTTATTTCCGAATTTACGGAAGAGGCTTTCAAAATTGTTTTGTTTCAGCCTGTAGCTAGGAGAACAATATGCCGCTGCTTCCGTTATCTGGCCGCTACTTGTTTTTATGTTTACGGATTTCGCTTGTATTTCACACGACTGATATTCTTCATCTTCTTCGTGGCTAACATCTTCCTTAATTATAACTGCGGCCCCTCCTCTTGCTGTATTTTGAGGATGTGGGGTTTGGTACGAGTATGTCTTGTATCCGCGAAGTTCGTATTTTGTTCCAATTTTAAAATGTGTCTCGGAGACTAGACATAATGTCAATTTTGTTTATGTCGAGAGTCGCTTGCAATTCGTCTTTACGACTCTCGAGACCATTGGCATTCCATAATAAGATTTGTATGTTTTTAGCCATTATGATCTTTTAGGTACAGTTCTTTTATTACTGTTTTGTTTTTCAAGGAGAGATATTCTTTCCAGAATTTTCTTATTATTCTTTTCCATGTCTCCCATTCTGTTAAGGATTCTTTGCATGATATCCTCCATAGCATTAATGGGAGGCTTGGGGTTTCCGACTGGTTTTACAACGTTTTTCGAAGCAACCTGTGCATATGTTTTCTGTGGACCGGTTATCAGGCTTAAGATTTCATTTTCGCTTAAGGGTAGATTTCCTTTAGCTCCTTTAGATTTCGGTTTCAAGTCTTTTTTGTTTCTTTTAGCTTCGTTTTTGGTTGCGTCTTTTTGAGCAGGCTTTTGCATTTTCTTTTGCTTGTTGTCTTTGACCTGCTGTATCTCTTTTGCTAATACACACCCTCTGCAGTCAGCTGGGTGACTTTCGCTACAATTGGCGCATTTAGGGGCAGCATTTTTTTCCCTTATGCAGTCTTTTGTATGGTGGTCTCCTGCACATTTAACGCATTTCGAGTTTGAGTTGCAGTATTTGTGAGTGTGACCATGCTTTTTGCAGTTCTTACATTGAGGAGGATGAATTTGAACTTTCATTCCTAAGATACCTATCTTTAATTTCATAAATTTTCTTGATGTCTTCATCTTGCTCAAAAGTAAGCATGAACATCGGGAGCGGTGCTTTACTCTTGTACTTAAGGATGTTGACAACTTCAAGTATTTTGAAGTTTTTCTTTATTAGGTCATTTGCAATGCGTTCAGGTGTGCATGAGTAGTGTAGTTTCTTTGCAACAACCTTTATTGGTCTTGTTTGTTTATTTTCAAACGAGTACCATTGAACTTTGCAATTTTGTTAAGTTTCTGTAGGATTCTTCGTTAATTTTAACATCATTGCTATTTAGGAGAGCTGTATTAGCTTTTATTTTATTTTCCTCTAAAATATTCAATAAGCTTTCGTACTTCGTTATACAGAGCACTATAATTGGTGGAGGCTTTATTGTTTTGAGTGGTTTGGTTTCCTTACCTTTCATTTTTTTTGGGCTTCTGGGTCACTTTTGGTGGTGAAAGCTCCGGGGACCTGCTCATTTTTCTTTTTTGTTCCTTTTTGTTCTCTTAAAGGGTGATTCTGTCTCTCTTTGCAGTTCTTCTTCACTACTTCAGTACACTACAGTTTTAGGTATCTGCTCATATTTATTGTTCTTATTGACCTGTTCTTTAAGCTGCTGTAGCTCAAGCTTTAGTTTATCAATTTCGCTTGCGAGTTTTTCACTGAGTTGCTTAAAATTGTCTCTTTCTTCACAGGCTTTTTTTGTAACAAGCTTCCAACATAGGATTTTCTCTTGTTGGTTGGGATGGTGGTGTTCTTACCAATTTACGACTCTTTATGAAAGGGTCATCTTTTAGCAATAAATGGTTCCCTCCAGAATCCATGGAACCGACCCCGAAGAGGGTGGATTTACCAGTTTACCTGGCGTACCACCTGGGGTAGTTATATCATTTGATTTGTTCATTGCATATTTTCGTTTTTTTTTTTTAACTTTTTTTCAAAAAGTCTAAAAATTTGGACTTTAGTCGCCTCTTACGACAGGCATACCTACCTCGGATAAATTCTGACCCCTACCCGAAGGGGGGATTTGGATTTTAGTCGCCTCTTACGACCGGCATTCCAACGACCATACCACGTCGAGTTAATCGGTTCTCGTCAGATCACCGTAATTAAACGACGTTGGGCGCGGTTAGTACGTAGATGGGGGACCGTTTGAGAACAACCGCGTATCGTTGGCCAGTCCCATCTACAGAGTTGAGGTAGATAATACATACGTGGTATCACAATGGGCCTAAATTGGCCTAAGTGTGTCGGCTTCTGCCGACAGCCACATAAACCTAACCTAACCTAACCTACGACCGGCATGCCTACCTCGGGTAAAATCTAACCCCTATCCCGAAGGGGGATAATTTAATAATAATAATAATAATAAATAACAGTCAGCAAATCCAAAGTTGAGACTGACATATTATGTTTCATCTGTCACAAATATCCCAGGGCATTTGTTGAAGCAGCAAGTTGGTGAACTTGCGAATGTCAACTTCCAAACCGAAAGTTGTAGGTAGGTAATAGTGAAAAAAAAAACATTTTTCAACTTGCAGTTCAACTCTCGACTTGATACCAACTCCGAAGTTAGCAAACTTGGGAGTTATCAGCAAGTTGAACAATAGTGAATAAAACGGACCTAAGTGCTTTTTGTTTCCAGTATCCATATATGGATCTTGTGACAGGCAGAATGCAACTGTAAAACTATTTAACCGACAGTTTTCTGTGCTATTGCGTACTTATTCCACCCATTAAGTTCATATGGAACTTTAACCCCTGGTTACACTTATTCGGTTATTGTGAAATGTACAAAATATGCTGATTCACTTATGAGACACTAGACAGGCCCTTAGAATAGGCTACAAAAAGAGACAAACTTTTTGTTCTTTTCCAGACAAATAAGCTGGCAACTTAAAATTTTGGACACTCGTTATAGGACGCATCGTGTAGTAGGAGGCTATTTCATTCAAAAATTCTTAGTTTGTCCAGTAAACCGTGTCCTCTATCTCCGATATAAAGAAAATACCTATATAAGTTTCTTTATAAGGTAAGCAGGTATAGGTAAGGTATACCTACGCGTTGTTCTTTTCTTCAATGTGTTTCTAACTATGTATACCTTACCTATTTATATCTCTCCCCGCCTCAAGTCAGGAATGCAGTGTTCTTTCATATTTACTTTGCGCTAATTGCCCCATGTGCCACATAAATTCCATTCTTATAACCCCTACCCGTTCATTCACCAAAGTGCCAGTGGCACCCTCCCACCAGGAATATCAGCACTACACATACATCAAATAGCACCATCAAATGGCATAAACGGTTAGGAGGTTAGGAGCGACGAGCAAGGCAAAAAACGAGAAACATATTAAACACTCCTCAGTGCCTTAATTAAGAGCCATAAAGGACATACTTACACAGAATATCTGAACAAAAGTAGGAACTAAGTGCCTCTTTCATATAATTAGCACAGAAGATGATGATAATGATGATGATGACGAGGAGAACGATGAAAACAAAAACGATATGATGCTGATGTTGCCGATATAGCACACCCAAATACACATAATACACAATACACACACCCTCTGATACAGTTTGGGGATAAAAGCGCCATTAAACTCCAGTTGACAAAATGGATGTGCGTCGTTGAAATGGCAAACAACCGTACAACCCACTCATTCAGTTACCAATTCAACCCCTATTAGGACATAAGAAGGACAATTTTCCACACATCAACTGTGAAACATCTACCTTCGTCGTTTTCGGATATGCGGCATGGTAGAGTGAGCTTTGTTCGTTTACAGTTTATCCCAGTAAAAGGCGGTAGAAAGAGGAATCTAACAAGCAGAGGAAAAAAACGGAGTGGGCGGTGGTAATCAAGAACATTAAAAATGGCGTCCACATTTGGCGGTAAGAATTATGAGCGTTGTTGTTGCCCCTGTGCTGAGCGCTGAGATGGGAGTTGGAGTTAAGTTAACTACCCTCAACTATGTTGGATGCGCGGCGCGGCGATGGGTACGGGTAACGGTGGGTAATTAACTTTTTCATTCGTATTTTATTTATTTTTTCTCTTTTGTTGGAGAGGGAGTGCAGCACAGAAAGGGAAAATATGAAAAAGTAAATACCTAAGCTTATGAGTATTAAGAGTTTTCGGGTTAGCTTTATCCAGTATAAAGTTTGTATATACGAGTACCTACCAACGTTTTTTTTGTCTATAATTTTCGCGCACGAAAGGGATTTCTAGTGCCCTTAGAATGTGGACATGTTTATAGTCACATAGGTCGGGCATTAAGGAAATGTGGATAAGGGGATGGCAGAGGAAAAACCGATGCACGTTGGTTCTAAATATTTGTAATTTATAATGGCTATGAATATTTCCAAATGCCAGTGCTTCACTTTTACTAGATCGAAGGTAGGTACCTATTCCGTATAGGTAGGTACCTACTCCATAAAATCTACACAACTTGAAAGAGTGTATTCAAAGAAAGACTTAGGCATTATTCTGGACTCGCGCCTTACATTCAAAGAGCACATTGATTACATTATCTCCAAAGCCAACTCCATGTTAGGCTTCGTCAAACGAAATTCTAAAGATTTTACTGATTCTTACACTCTGAAATCCCTCTACGTTTCTTTAGTTAGACCCCATCTCGAATATTGCAGTGTAATATGGAATCCGTATTACGATATTTACTCTAAGAGGATTGAAAGAGTTCAAAGAAATTTTACTAGGTTCGTAATATTCAAGTTAAATTGGAGTATTGACACACCTATTTATGAAACTAGATGTTCTTTGATTAACTTGAACTCCCTTCGTATTCGACGTAAATATTTCTCGGTCATGTTTATAATAATAATAATAATAATATTTTGTTAGGGTATATTACACTGCGACCTATTGGTCTATTGTCGGAGAGGTTCGTGCCCTCTTTCAGAGCCTCTCTAGATACTTCTTTGTGAAGCACGTCAACGTCGAGGTATTGCTCTGGTTTATCCTTGGCAGGTCACACTCCCTAGAGCACAGCGTCCAGTCCAGGTTCTTTGATGAATCTGTGAATCAGCTGTGGGTCCATGGTTTGTATGTCCTTGTCTGTTATTTGGTGCCTGCCCAAATATTTCATCCTTTTGTGGGCTAGTGCCCCACAGTATTCCAGTATGTGCTCTGGAGTTTCGGCGGTTTCACTGCATAATCTGCAGAGCCCGTCCTCCGATATGCCCATTTTCCTCAGGTGCTCCTTGAGTCTGCAGTGCCCCGTGAGGAGGCCTGTTAGGATTCTTAGGTTGTTTTTGTTACCGCCGATACAAGCTTTGAATCTCTTTTGGTTGTAATTTCCTAAGAGTTTCTTTGCTTGCCTCAGACCTTGGAGGTTGAGAAAGGCTTTTGCCCTTGTTTCTTCCTCCAGTCTCCTGAACTCTTCGCGTATAGTGTGTTCTCCTATCCCGCAGATTGTTTCAGGTCCTATGAAGGGTTCCTCTGCCCCTTTTCTTGCCAGAGAGTCCGCTGCCTCTTTGCCTGTAATGCCAACATGGCCAGGTACCCAGCAGATGGAAATTCTGTTATTCTTGCCTAGTCTATTCAGTCCGTGTAGGCATTCCCACACGAGTTTTGACTTGATAACGTAGGCGTCAAGAGCCTTTATGGCTGCTTGGCTGTCAGACATTATTGCTATGTTGCAATTTCTGTAGTTTTTCTCGAGGTTGATTCGAACGCACCTGTCTATGGCCTGTCGGGTTGGTTACCCACCAGGCGCGTCCCCAGGTGGTGGATAGGGGGACCTCGGTACGATACGTTCGTGATCCGAGGTTTTAGAGTCATAGCGGCGTTTTATACACCGTCAAAGCTCTATCGCGAACCAAACCAAAAAACAAGTATGCAGGAACAACTTAATGATTCAAATACTCCAGGTGGTACTCGCATGGGCGAAAATCCACCCGTGGTCTTTTCGACCACGGTCGGGGCACGGATTCTGGAGGCCCCAACTGACATACATATACCCCCCGCCTGTACAGGCGTTGACCTACGAGTTGCGAAAAGGTTTGCTTCCGAAGATTCCTGCAGCTCTATCTCCGACACGTTCGGTAGACTGGGCTGGAAACATGAAGAAAGTGGCGGAGAGGTTCAACCTGATACGCTTTATCTTCAGACCAATAGACAGACAGCCGATAGGTGTGATGCTGCCGACGAGGCCTGCGAAACCGAACAGGTGAAACGGGCCACAGAGGCGGCGTCCACTGGTCAGCGTCCATCTAAGAGCCAGCGAAAGAGGAAAAGGAGAAAGGCGGCTATCGTGCGGCGCGAAGAAACTGCACCGCCAGTTGAAAGCGCAAGCGCTGAGATATGCCCTTCCCCGGCGGCGACGGAAAAGAAATGCAGGTCGGCAGAGGTTACCCCAACCGAAACCAGCCAGCTGACTGAAACCAACGCTGCCTCCCCTTCCAATAGCTCGAACAGGAACAAACGGAGGAAGAAGACCTCAAGCACTCCTGTCGGTGTAACTGCGCGCGCACCTTCTGCGTGCCCTTCCACTAGTATGACTGATGTATTTCCAATGATTGGATTTACTCAGATTAACCTTCAACACTCCAAGGCTGCTACTGCACTCATCAGTAAGAAGCTTTTTGTGTTGAATACAAAAGCCCACATAATATCCATACAGGAGCCATGGGTGTGGAAAAATCGCATCTGTGGCCTTGGAGGTGTCCGTGGCACTACGATACTCTGTGACGAGCGGTCCGAGAGACCAAGGGCTTGTCTTGCTGTGTCGAACCTTTTCTCAGCGACTAAGCTTGGACAATTGTGTGGCCAAGATTTGGTTGCTGCAGCCATTAGCTACGAAACGAATGGAAATTGGAAGACCTTCATCGTGGCGTCAGCTTATCTCCCCTATGATTCGGTAGTGCCTCCACCACCGAGGGCAATTGCTGAACTCATTGACTATTGCGACACCAGGAAGATGGGCCTAGTTATATGCTGTGATGCCAATGCTCAAAACACTGTTTGGGGCAGCAGCAAATGCAACATGCGAGGAAACCATCTCCTGGATTTCATTCTATCATCTGATCTTACTATCAACAATGTTGGCTCGCAACCAACTTTTGTGACGTCAAGAAGACAGGAAGTGATCGACCTAACTTTATCAAATAGATACTTTAAGGCGGTTACTAACTGGAGGGTCTCTTCGGAGGTGTCCCTCTCAGACCATAGATATATCGAATTCCAAATCGAATGCGAAGCCATATCTTTGCAGGAGAGGAGGAATCCGAGAAAAACCAACTGGATACGCTTCAGGGAGGAATTAGGGAAAACTCTCAAAACTCCAACCAAACTCAGGACGACACAAAAGGTAGAGGAAGCTGTTTAAGACCTGAATAGTGCCATTACTAGTTGTTTTGAACTGACGTGCCCAGTAAGCAAACCCCCTGGCAGAACACCGGTTCCCTGGTGGAGCTCGGAACTGCAAAGAATTCGTAGAGAAGCTAGAAAGCTTCTAAATAGGTCACTCAAGACTGATTTGGAGACAGACTGGAATCTCTACCGATCGAAGCAGAAGGAATATAAGAGGCTAATTCGGGTATCGAAAAGTGCTTCTTATAAGAATTTCTGCGAAAAGATTGAAAAGCTGGGTGAAACTAGTAGGTTGGTTAAAGTTCTGAAAAAGGGCAAACCAGCCAAACTGGACTCACTTAGAAAACTTGATGGCACCTTCACTGAGACGAAAGCGGAAACTCTTAGTTATCTGCTGGAGTCTCACTTTCCGGGTAACCAGATTACAATTGGTTCACAACCAGCCCCGATTACCGAGACTATGAGTGAGCCAAGACAAACAACTCGGCTTAGCTGGTATATTGCGAAGGCCGTGGTGACGGACGAGGCCATTAAATACGCATTTGCGTCTTTTGACGGCTTCAAGTCGACTGGTACGGACGGAATATACCCAGCCATGCTGCAACAATGTACAAACCAGCTGCTACCGACTATGAAGAAAATCTTCACCGCTGTCCTAGCACTGGCATACATTCCAACACCCTGGCGTATAGTTAGAGTGGCATTCATACCAAAAATTGGCAGAAGTGACTACTCGCTCGCCAAGAGCTTCAGACCAATCAGTCTGACTTCTTTCTTGCTGAAAAGCTTGGAAAGGCTGGTCGAGCTTCACGTGCGCAAAGGTGCTTTGCGATTGCACCCACTATCTCCGATGCAACATGCCTATCAACGCGGAAAATCCTGCGAGACTGCGCTCCAAAATCTAGTTGGTAGAATTGAGGGCGCGCTTGACAGAAAAGAATACGCGATGGGCATTTTCATCGATATTGAGGGTGCTTTTGACAATGCGACTTTTGATAGCATGTGCAGCTCCGCCAGACAACACGGAGTAGACGAACCATTGGTGTTGTGGATTAAAGCAATGCTAATGAATAGAACGTTGGTTGCGGATGCGGATTGTGGCCGCTATGTTATGGCGGGGGTAAACGGAGACTGCCCGCAAGGCGGCGTCCTGTCTCCACTGCTGTGGTGTATGCTGGTCGACTCTCTGTTGAACGCACTCAACAGTTCTAATATTTACGCTCAGGCGTACGCGGATGATGTTGCCGTGCTTTCTGTAGGATCATGCCTAGCGACTGTATGCGCCAAGGCGCAGGCGGCCCTTGACGTGATCGACGAATGGTGCACTAGGAATGGGCTCTCGGTCAATCCTCTTAAAACTGAGGTTGTTCTCTTTACGAGAAGGAGGAAGCTGGTCGGGTTGACTCAGCCAGTGCTAAAAGGCGTCACAATCGAACTCTCCAATGAAGCAAAGTATCTGGGAGTCATCCTGGATAGCAAACTTCTTTGGTTCAAACATGTTGAGCTGAAGACTGCCAAGGCGCTGTCTGTTTTCTTGCAGTGCAAAGGCATTTTCGGCAAGACATGGGACTTATCACCGAAAAGAGTCCTATGGATTTATACGGCTATGATAAGACCATTTATAGCATACGCATCGGTTGTTTGGTGGAATAAGCTTTCACGTAAGTACGTCACTGCTGCTTTTGCCAAACTCCAAAGGCAGGTATGTCTCGGCTGCACGGGGGCCTTCCCCAGCACGCCTGGCTCCGGCCTAGATGCACTATTGAACCTTCCGCCCCTTGATGTTTACATCATGGGCTGTACAATCAAGGCTATCTCACGTCTTACAAGAGGTGGCTTTTGGTATAACTCGCACTGGAGTTTTGATGAACTTGCGCAACGGTTGTCCTTCGACTCCTGTCTTATGGATATGCCGTCTGATGCGATGACACCGGAACTTCGGCTAAAGCGCAAATACGAGGTCGACTTTCCTCGCGTCCAGGACTGGCTCTGGCCGGACTCTGAACCTGGAAGGGAATTCAGTCGAATCTTTACGGATGGCTCCAAAACCGATCAAGGATCTGGTGCTGGTGTCTTCGTGGAGAGCGATAGCGTTAGACTTTTCTTTCCGTTAGGCAAACATGCGTCAGTCTTCCAAACAGAGACTTATGCTATCCTAATGGCCATGGACTATGTTACGAGGAACAGGTGGAGGGGGCGAAGTATCTGCGTCTGTAGCGACAGTCAGGCTGCGCTTAAGGCCTTACTCAAACCCTTAACTACCTCCAAAATAGTACGTGAATGCAAGATATCTCTGAATTCGGTCGGAAGGCTGAATTCACTTAAACTTGTCTGGGTCCCGGGTCATAACGGGATCACGGGAAATGAGATCTCCGATGAACTTGCTAGACAAGGCTCAGAGGGGGACCTCTCAGGACCTGAACCAGCGATCTGTCTGCCTGCGTCCTCGGTCAGGGCTTCCATTGACGGTTGGGTTTCCTATGAACACAATCGCCGTTGGCATGACTCTCCAGGGTGCAGACAGACTAAGCAAATGCTCCCCGACGTCTGTGGGAAATCCGCGGCATTCTTGTTGTCTCTCAACAGAAAAGACTGCAGACAGACTACTGGCGTTCTTACGGGACACTACGCTTTTGCCAAACACCTTAAGGTGCTAGGCCTAAGCGACACCACCAACTGCGAAGCCTGTGGAGAAAGCGACGACACTGCGGAACATTTCGTCTGTGATTGTCCTGCTTTTGCTCGTATCAGGTGGCAGGTATTTGGTGCGGATATGGTGAGTGCTGTAAACCTAAGCTCCTTATCATTGAAGCGCCTTCTCGTTTTTCTTAGAAAAACGAGTAAATTCCCACAGTAAAATTTGGTGTGTCTGCCTGGCAGTACAATGGACCAGTATTGAGTCTGAGTGCTCCAGTGCAGAAAGTTTCACACATCCCGACAAAAAAAAAAAAAAAAAAAAAAAAAACCTGTCTATGGCACATGACATGTTTATAAGAGATTTAATTCATTATCAAACACAGTGTCCTGAATTGCTTAGTATGATCAATTGCCCTCTGTGCTCTCGTCGTCTTGGCAGTTATTTCAACTTTCGTGAAGATCTTCTTACTACCAATTTTTCTCGTAATGATCCTATTGCCCGCTGAACAAAGAAGCAAACTCAATAATGACTTCAATCGATTTGTTCAGAAGTTGTAGCAGGTTGGATTTTAAAAACAAACTTCTTCTAATTTTAAGACAGACTTAACTATTGAAATCTTATTGTTTATTGTTTTTTTTTTTTTTCTTTATTTATATTTTTTGCTTTTTCGTCTATATGTTTATGAATTATCTATTAATATTTAACAAATCATATTGTTGTTAGTCTATAAGAGAAAAATAGTCTATTGATGAAATAAATAAATAAATAAATATCTGGAGTAGAATTAATGCTTATCGAATAATATTTTGCTTTTTTTATTTCTCTTTTAATCGAAAGTCGAACTTCGTCAGCGAGAAGTAAAATAAATTCATCGATAATAGAGGATGACAAGTACGATGGAGAACCTCTGCCTTTTTGTCCAAATCTCACCAAATGTTCAGCCACAAAATTTATGCTGTCATGACCTAACTTAACCTCATTTTCTCAATCTGTTGATACATTTTGCATGCAACTACGATAGTGCCGCTTGTGCGGACACACGGTTACCACTGCAAACAATTTTAATTCGGAACACTTACTTCGCGACGCAGTGTCGATCATTTTTTGATACACAAATATATATATATGCACCAGTTATGAGTGGCGAACTAAACCGAGTACAAGCCCATATAAGGTCTCATTTTTCTCTTGCAATCTACGTTCATTGTGCCGTGCATATCTTCAGTTTGGTCATCAATGCCGCTTGCGGGTATACAAAATGCGTTAGAAACTATCGGAGCAATCGAAGCATATTTCCACTGGCCGAAGAGACAAAGCATTTTAAAGGAAGAAATTTTGAAAATGCCGAAAAAGAGTGACCGGAGAAAAGAAAAATTGAATTCTTTTGCTGGTACAAGATGGGCTCAGTCTCATGAAGCAGTTTCAACTTACCTCGAACTTCAACAGGCCGTTATAGAAGCTTTGGAAGAAATAAAAAAGTGGAAAGATCGAGAGACTTGACAAAAGACTTCTCAGCTTTTGACCACGATTTTGACAATTGAATTTCAAATCTCCTGTCATATAATGGAATCGATCAATTCTATCATCTTGCCTCTGAGTCGGGAATTGCTGACGAAAAATCAAGACCTAGGAGAAGCCACAAAGTTAGCTGATGATGCTACGAATGATATCAAGGAAAAGCGGGAAAACGACAATGTTGCTGAAATGTGTTCCGAATACGAAATTAATATGAAATTGCCTCGTAGTTGCAGTCAACAGAAAAACCGTTGCAACGTTGAAACACAAAATGTCGAAGATTATTACAGAATTGCCTTCTACGAGTACATTCCATTCCTTGATACTTACATTTATCATCTCCAAAGTCGGTTCGAAAAACACAAATCGATCTTCCACAGTTTCGGACAACTATTTCCTTCCAAGCAGGAATTTGATGAGGAAAAATGCGCAGATCTTTACAAGTTTTATGACGAAATGTTGGACTGTTCAGAAAGGAATTTCATCTCAGAGATCAGAATGTGGAGGCAACGGATCTCCGATCAAGATATTCAAAATGCGCTCGATGCACTATCAGTGACTAACTTCAGATCGAAATTTTTACTTCCAAAATCAGTTTCTATAACCCATCGAATATTTAACTTTCAATGGTTACGTTATTTTTTAGGTTATCAATGAAAAATGTTTCAAAAACGTGAACACGTTCTTACGAGTATTGGCAGTGTTACCCGTAACAACAGCAACTCCAGAACGATCATGTTCGACCCTAAGAAGAATAAAAAAACTATCTTAGAAGTGTAGTATTCCACACTACACCTCCCTCTAAATACCTAAATATGAACCTAAATATGTAAATATCTTCTCTTTTCCATTCATAAAACGAAATATCAAATTCCATTCCCAAAGCGCCACACAAAAAAATACACTTCCTATAATTCAAATGCAACTAAACACCGGGAATACCCCGCAGTGAATTAATAACAAAGAAACACCGCCTCCTCATATCTTACAATCGCACAACCACACAAACAAATAGATACCATTCATCGAAACTTGACGCCATGCATACCCACAGCCATTGGTCATCGTTGCATGTATCTAGAACCAAAGTCTTGCTGTGACGCAACGATGACGGATATACGAGTAGATACACCAGCAATTAATGAACTGTTTAATGGATAGCATATGGCACGCGCATTGCACTTGAGTCAGCACGAAAGGCCAGCGCGCCCGTGTCAAAGGCAAATGCATCCAAAGTACAACAATGCAATGTGTACTGTTGGTGGTCTTGCGAAATACGCAGGATATGAAGAGTACACATATTTTTTGTGTCAAATGACAACGCACTAATTTGTGATGATCTTACAGGAAGTTGTTTGTGCATAGTGGGGATGGAAACCTACTAAAAAATGGTATAAAAGACGTAGGATGGAAATGAGAAGATATAGAGAGAGCTAACCAATCAAAGCAGATAGATCGCAGCCACGCAAAGACAGCGGGTCTATTCTGACAATAAAATAAATATAAATAAATAACCAAATAAAGAAGCACTGAGTCGCAGTCACGCAAACACAGCGGGCTCTGTTGCAACAAAATCAAACGATTATCTTTTATTTTAAAACTCTCTCTCTCCGCCTGACACTCTTCTCTCCCTTAACGGAGAAAGCACGGTGACCTAGGCGTAACAGAAGTACAATTGGACGGGAGCGCCTGAATGGACTCGTTTCTTTGAGTATCCATCTTGAAATTGGACTAACGGAAGACGAAATTCTGCAGGAATCCTTCAAAAAACCGCGGAATTTTAAAAAACGATTGAGATTTTCTCTAGATTGCGCACTAATATATTGTAGTAACATGAATTGAATAATAATATTATGCATGAAAAAATACGAGAAATCATTCAGAATCCCCGTGGATCCGCTCCTGACCTAAGCTCAATACAGCAAGGAAAATTTCCGTTTAGTGCAGATCCATTAATTTCATTTTGACCGTGAAATGGAAGCCCACGAGAAGCTAAAAACTTAATTGTTTAATACACATTTCGCCAATAAGTTATTTCTTCATTATATTGTTTGACTATTTGGGTATCCAGTCGTTGTAAAAAGTAAAAGAACCGTACCTCGCACCTACTCCCAATCAAACAGTGACCCCAAGTAGTGGGGTTGCAGTTTGGCAGCATGGCGCCATATGCATTGCACTGTCTATGGGATTAGTTGCGAAATCGCAAGTAGATTCTATAAACAGTGCAATGTGTATGGGGAGGCATGCTACCCCCCTGCAACCCCCCTGCTTGGGGTCACTGTTTGATTTGGAGTAGGTGCAAGGGTAAATTGTTGAAAACAGCACCAATAGAAAGAGAAATAACGCCAAATTGCCCTTATTGTGTAAGGCCTTATTTCACGGCACCGTTATAGTGGGACATAAGTACCGTAAAATGAATTCCGGCCTTATGTCTACGGGACTTATGTCCCTGCGCAGTAAAAGTTTAAGTTATTAAGTTAGAATTTTTCCAGTCATTAAATCCACTTTTGGCAAATACGGATGTTCCTCCTTATAGTTTGCAAGGACCACAAAACACGTGACCTGCACTCAGAGAAAAATACCATGAAAACAATAGGATTTTCGATTAAATCAATATTTTTTTACCATTGTTTTTAGTCAATGGGATTGGTACTATTGAATCAATAATTTGTAAACTATTATTGTAATGGTACGTTCTTACTATAAATTAAATTGTGTACGACTATTGGTTTAATAGTGTGTCTTATTAAAAGGTTAATAGCTTGTACCATTGTTTTTCAGTCACACTATTGAATTAATAAGATTCACACACTATTGCTTCAATAAGATTCATATTGATTTAAAACTGTACATCCTATTGAAATGATAGTATTTACTATTAAAATAATAAGACCAAGCTTTTTAAAACAATTAGATTATACCATTGTCCTAATAACCTTTAAACAATTGTTTTTATGGGATAACTATTGATTCTATGTGGCTGGTCCTTTTAAATCAATAGTATTTACTATTAAATATGTTCAATCATACTATTGCTTTAATGACCTATAAACCATTGTTTTTATGGGATTACTATTGATTCAATGTGGCTGGTCCTTTTAAATCAATAGTATTTACTATTGAATCTGTTCTATCATATAACCTAAAAACTATTGTTTCCATGGAATAACTATGGAAAAAATGCGGCTGGTCCTTTTGAAATGCATGGTATTTATGAATGGCTAAAACCATAAATAGCGGCAGCCCAATATATAGGTTCTCCTATCTAAAATAATCAATCCATGTTGTTGCAGCTCAATCTGAAAATTCGTCAGTAGAAAAAACGAAAACAAAATTACATTTTTATTGAAACATTTTTATGTTTTACATCAAAGCAACTATAATGATACAATGAATATTTAATTTTTTGAATGGCTTTCGGATTTTGTAGTCTATTTCAATCTGGAATATTAGAAGTTTTTTTTTATTAGAATGGCGTATTTTCTTATTTTAATTTAAACTATTGTTAAATATACTGAAATTGTTAATTTTAATAGAACTAAATTACTGAAGAATTAATATTTCACTTAAAATAATGATTAAACTAACCAATGCATGTAGAGGAGCCTGTTTGAAAAGGGCACATTTCTTAGGGACGTTCACATTTCCGATCTTTATGTGTTTTTGCCTTTGCCTTTCTTTCAAACATCATTCCATGGCTCATTGTTGTACATCAGCCATATGATGGTCTGCTCAACATCTTTATCCAACGGTTCATGGTTTATTCTTCCATCGAATAATATTACATCTGCACTATAGCCGCCTTCTATCAATATACAATTCTGTATATTTTGCCTTTCCATCTATAATTGGTAAAAATATTGCAACAGTCAATGTCGAAAGAATAAAATAAAACAAACTTTTGACTGAAGCAGAAATCATATTGCCTTATAGTCTGGACATTATTAAGATCTATGTTTATTAATGGAACATACTATTAAAACAATGGGATTCCGATTAAAAGAAATGCGTTTCAATGGAATGTACGATTAATTCACTAGGAATCATATTGAATCAATAATATATAATATAAGAATAATAAACGCTTGCCATTAAACGATATGAATGATTACATTTTGTTTTTTCTTCTATGGCACTTATGAAAAAACAAATGATAATCACCGTGAAACATCAATATATAAATTAGTAATTATTTCTAGATAGCGTACCTTGCTTGCAAATATCTTGCAAATATTTTGTTATTTATGTTCTTTTCAATAAATGGTTTTATATGCTTGCAATAACATCCTACTGCTTTCAATCGCGACACTGAAACTTATGACGAAATCATTGAAGCTTGATAATGTCCAAGCTCGATCTGCGTATATTAATGGTACATGTATTAAAACAATGGGATTCCGATTAAAATAAATGCATTTCAATGGGATGTACGATTAAATACACTAGAAATCATATTGAAACAATAGGATGTGTACCATTAAAGTAAATGTTTACCGAACTGCATGAACAAAATACTCGTATTGGCACTTATAAGTAAAAACAAATTATAATTATGTTAATCTATAAATTAATTATTATTTCTTGATAACTTACCTCGTTTGCTATTTATGTTAAAATATGTTGTACCTATATTTATATTCTTTTCCAATAAATGTTCTTAGTTGGTTTCACTTTCACTCTACTTTTTATCACAACGCTGAAACTTATGAAGAGATACATATTTACAATATTTGCGAAGTAATGCGAACATTAATAATGAGCCTTTTTTGCTAATTTTGAACAATAGTATCAATGTTATTAAATTTAAATCAAAAACTATTAAATTAATGGTCCGCCCCATTGAACTTATGAGACACAGTATTAATACTATATTTTTTTAATGGTATCACAACTATTAAAACAATAATAGTATTTAATAATGGGACAATAGTATGCGTCATAAAATATTAATGGTGTAATACTATTAAATCGATAGTATTTCCCATTAAATTAATAACGAATACCCTATTAATAATAAAAGTATCAATACCATTGTGTTAATAGCCTGCATCTCTTTGATTTTATTAGAAAACTATTGTTTCAAATGGAAAATCTTATTAAAACGCGTCTTATTGTCGTCCAATGGTCGTATCATTGACGATTTAATGGGATGCTTTTCGCTGAGTGTGTGGATTCTGAGTATACTAACCAGCTTCTCTTCACATTTTCGCCATTAACAAGCTTTTTCTCAGCGACTCTCAAGTGCATTTAGTTTTAGTGTTTTGTCTCGGTCTAGTTGAAATATGTAGGGTAGATGCAATGATGCTAGATTAGTGCATGCGAAGACACGATTTCAGCGCGCTTCCCCCCGATCCTCGCGCCCTAGGCTGTAGCCTAATTAGCCTAAGTTAATCAGGCACTGTCCCCGGCCATTGATTTATCACGTCCCATTTTGACTGTAATTATTTAAAAATAACTAAAATATATTAGAGACAATTTTTGCATAACTACCTGCCTTGGCTTGCATGTGAAAATGAAAACTAATATTATATGGGGGGTTCTATTCAAGTGAACCAATATGAAACCACTTTTTGGCAACAATAACTTTGTAACGGAATATTTCCAATGCATGATCTTGCTCAGAGAGAAGGTGTTTTGAGGGATGAACAAAATATCAGAAGACTGTATTTATAGTCAGTTAAATTCTGTACGAAAGGGGGTTCTATTCAAGTGAGCGGCAGTGTACCTATTTAATGTTCAAGTACATCTGCACAAAATGTATGTTATAGTTTTCTGATTTCAATATTTTTTATGATAAAAAAGACAGCAAGTTAAATTCCTCTTATGATCAAGTTACGACTATGCACCTCAACTGCACTGGTCCTAGCCCAAAGTTATTGGATCATCATCTCGTCACTAGATTATTCGTATGTAAATCGATGTAGCAACCCTAATGTCTTACTTACAACCACATTGAAGTATGACCACCTCTACCATTGTCCGTAATAAGGGTATACGCAATAATGGGCACATTTATTTGTTTGCACCTATTCCCTAATTGTCAAATAACATCCTTCTCTCTATCAGGCAACAATTGAGAAGCACTCACAAAACCTACATTAAATTTAAATTTGTGAATAAATTACCAACTGCCTGCTAAATCCATTGTAATCCATTTAAAACGTGCTGCGACTCAACCCTCGAATTGTCCTTCAAAAATTAAGCAATAAACGCTAAATAAAACCAGTCAATCGGTAGGTCGGTCATATGTATGAAAATGTAAAGCGAATTGGAAAATAAAAACACTGAAAATATAATTCACGAAAATTTGATCATCTGTGTTGACACAGAGATCATCTTCTGTCATTGTGTGTTCCGGTGTTGTTGCTCTGTTCCCTCGGATGTTGCACCCTTCTGTGTGAGTCAGTTGTTGGTCTTCCTCGTTGTTGGTTAATCTTCGTCGTCATCCTTTGCGAGTACAATGTTATAGATAAACAACCCGTAACCGTGCACAGCAATGAATACAAATCACCACCATCATCATCATCGTCAACGCTGAGTTAGTTAGCCCTCCTCTCAAAACGTTTCCTAAAAGGATCAACAATAAATTCTATCCCTCTGGTGTGTTTGGCGTTGGAGTCTCTCTGTCACTGTTTGGCGGGAGGGTGAGAGGTACAGCGATGACAAATAATATAATTTGCACCCTTAATTGCAGACAGAATCCAAGGGGTAAGTTACACTTACACGCTCTACTTCTGCACCGCAAAATGCCGACAAGGACGAGGAAAAGCATAAAGACGAGAAGAAACATTTAAGCAATCATCTGTTCTGCATTAGTGCGACAACTGAATAGACCCGAGATGAACAGATGGGCTAAACGACAGCGCACGACACAATCAGCACAATGTATGTAGAACCATATTAGCAGCACTATCATGCGCTGATGGGACATGCCAGGAGAAGGGCCATAGAGCAAACATTTCATATACATTATGTTGCTGGTGCATGGATAAGGTGCATCTTGGGAGGGTGATTGGTTTGGTTACGCTGCACTCATACACGAATTGTGCGTATCCACTTCATTATCGTGAACGACAAGGCATCCACCACACCACTGTGCGATGAGTTATGGACAAGGACTGAACACACCAGTGGCTTGTTATAGATGGAATATGGGATATATTGGTTAAATAAATGTTTTCCTTTGGACGCCTTTACGCACAATAACGCAATTGAAGTGGTTTGTAAGTGTCGAGAGGAGTTACGTGATGAAGTGGACGATACTCGACGAAGTGAGATGAATGAGTGAATTAGTTTGTCTACTGCGGAGGAGTCTTGAGAACTTGATTACAATCATAATAAAGAACTAATTGTGGATGGTTATGTGCCTTGTGTGCTATATTCATGAGCGGGGTCTTGAAGTTTGTCCTATAATGGTGCCGGGAACATTTATTCTTAAGGAGGTACTTTGAGAAACATTAAATGGTCCCATAGATCGGTTTTAGATTAGTTGGTACCAGATTATTACTTGAATTTGGATATTCTTCTAGGCCGAAAGGCAATAATTATAAGATAGAGTTAAGTTTAGGGCGTCCGAATAAGGATCAATAATCTAGAATAAGTATCCTGTTAATTTTAAGTTAGATTTAATCATTTTTGTCTAGTATGTAAGTTGATATAAGCTAATAATTAATAAAAATGAATTTAAAAGTTGGATATTCTTCTGGTAACCCATAAGTAAAGCTGAAACTAACTTCTCCTTTTCTAAAGACACAGTTCTTATTTGCATAAGTGGGATCATACCCCTTCCACTTTACTGCATTCCTACTGGTTCGGCGTGGGGCTCGACAAAAAGAATCGCCATGATTCCCGCGTTTGGCTCCCTTCGCACACTGGGTTACGTTTGTGTTTTTAGGCCTCTTTTTCGCAATTGTGTTCGCAGTGCTCACTGGTTAGTGCATTTTAGTACACCTAAAAGTATATCTACTGGTGCTGGTAGAGCTTGGTAGTTGTGTAACCAGGAAGTCCATGTAGAGAGGTACATCACAAGCGCCTTGCTCTCGCCTTTACTTTGGACCTTATTTCTGAAAGAGCTCATCTTTACCCTAAATGAGATGATAACGGCTGCAGGCTGCAGTGTCAGAGCAATTTTGGAGAAATGTATCCACACAATTAGATACCATATAACATCAGCTCTGAGGAAACTATACACAAGACCTAGGGTAGGTAGGTAGAAGTGGCGGTTCGGCCTGCACCCATGTAGTACTGGGGTGTTTTTTAATACGGCCCTCGTATTACAGCCGTATGCAATACATGAATAATTTGTTTTTAATATTCCAACTTTATTAAACATTTTTTGTAATAATTTGGTATTAAAATTCACTACATATCCCACTAAAATGTTTTTTTAATACTTTTCCACTAAAATCTATATATAATATTTCTATATTATAATCTATTACCATTATTATTGAAAACTTATATTTCAATAATTTGTTATTTGATTTTAGTAGAATATCGGGTTAAAAGTGACCATAATAAAATAATGTATTGAAATTTAATATTTGGTTGTATTAAAATTCAATAAATTTTGTATTTGAGCGAAACTCTCGACTATATTACACTTTTAGAACAGTACATTTTAATGCACAACAATACTTATCTTTAATATTTCAGTATTACATTTAAGTACAAACTGTAATGTATTGAAATTTAATATTTGATTGTATTAATATTCAATGCTCAAGAAATACTTTTAACTCGTACTTGAATTGAATATCGAGGTATTAGATTTTAATACCTTAACCCTTCAGTATTACATTTTAAGACCAAGGTATTGATTTTTAACCCTTCAGTATTACATTTTAATATTGAATATATTTTTGTCGAAAGAAAACTCCGTTAGTTTGTTTCAACACGTTGGTCGGCAACATGGAGTTTCTAATGGATAATTTAGTTGGGACTTGCATTAAAGTGAAGAACGTGGAAAAAAATACAATAGTTTTAAAAAAAATTAAAAGTCAGGTGAATGGATATCATCTGAATCCTTTGTCGTATCAAATGAAGATATCCTTCTTTCAAGTAAGTAATAAATAGCAAGTTTAAGTGCCATATATTTATTTCCTGGATAGTGCAAACCGTGCTAATTTATTTAAAATTTGTTTTTGTTTTAGTCTTGGAAAACAAAGAACTGGTGAACGTATTTACTTTAAAAGATCGAGACGGTGTGCTGATTCCAGTGGATTCCTTGTGCGATATAGTGCGGCAGTATTCAAGCTGTGCCTGCTTCCTTGTGGTTCTTGACACTGCTGATGGAAAGCTGTTGCGGTCAATTTTTCCCTTGACCCTCCTTATACACTCCCTCTTTTATCGGTCTGCGTTCCCACGGTCTGAAGAAGTGGAGGGGCAACCATGGTCCCATCAGCCATGGGTCCACGTTTTTGGAGCCTTGGGGAGCAACCACCACAGGTGACTTGGAGGGCAGGAGGCCCAGACCCCAAAGCTGAAACCAGACGGGCGGTCTGTGAAACCAGACGGACGGTCTGGGAAACCAGACGGACGGTCTGTGGAAGCGGATACAGACGGGTGTCTGTGAAAATGACTACAGACGGACGGTCTGTAAAGGCGGAGTGCGAGCAAAAAGCACTCTGCAACCAGACAAATGGTCTGCAACGGCGGGGTGGTAAAAACACGACACACCGAAACATCCACCCTGCAAATTGAAATGAAATTCGCGGGCGCGGGCGGACGGTCCGAGCAAGTCAAAGGCCCAAAAAGCGAACCAAGATCTACCATAGACACGGTAGTGAGCCACGAACGGTGAGGGAAGGGATGACGCTCCCTTTTGACCAAACTCCGTCGTGGGAGCACCGAAGGAGCAGCAGAGGAGTGCGGGTGGACGGCCCTGTGAAACACCCTCATAACAAACACAAAAACAACAACACCGGCAGCAAAACACGAACGAGAAACACAAAATATATCACCGCAAACAGAATCTACAATGAAATTGGATGTCTCTTCGGACAGCGCACCAAACTTGACGGAGGCACAAAGTGAAACACAAATTGAAACCAAATGGCTGCGACCCCAACGTAAATTAAACCTCTGTAAGGATTGACACACGATCAACATGTCCCTTTCCCCAAAATCTGCGCATCATTCCACCGAGGTAGAATAGGGAAATAATTTAGAAGCGAGTATTAGTCGTTTACTTACCAGCTCTTTTTGCCTCCACTCCTAAATGATTGTTGCGTTTGGTTCTAGGGATGGTTATCTTTATTAAAAAGGTCGTCATTCTATTTCTCCTGAAATTATCCGAGAGATTTTGTTCTTTTGGGGGAATATTATTCAAAATATCCACGAATGCAATTGGGTGCATTTTGTCGGAAAACTATTTTTCTTTCTCGAATGTATTTGTTTACTTCGCGAAACGTCAAAGGGCATGGGCTGAATTAAGGCAGATCCAGGGTCGGTCGGAGGGTTTGTTCATTGCTGAGTTAGAGTAATGGGCGAATTCACTGAGTGGGAGGTCGCCGGAAGGGCGTGAGAACATTAGCGGGGGCATGTCAGCGCACTGATGTGAGAGTACATAGTGTAGCAGAAGAGGACATGGACCGCCAAATGGTCTAAGTATGGGTGAGAATGGGGGAGTACGAAACAGTTGACCACTCCAGCGCCACAGCTGAATGGTCGTGTTTGAACTGTCGTTGGCTCTGCTTCCCCACGTATGTATGGAGGTGTGAGTGAGGATGCCGGCCGACCGAATGGACAAAGCCAGCTGGTAAATCACTTCTTGGTTGACCAGGCATTGAGATAGTAGAAGTTTTGTTAACGTCCAGAAGGGATTTGGTGTAAAGGAAAAAAAAAGAAAAGTGAACCAAAGAAGTTCGAGAAGGAAGAATAGAGGTGTGTAAAAGTACTTGGGTGCTCCGGATAATTGTAGGAGCAATAAGACTTTTGTCGCAGCGGGACCAAACCTAGCAATCGGCAGGAAGTAGGGAAAAGGAGTTAAGGAAATTCATCCAGAAAAAAAAGCTAAGTATTATATCCATTAGTTAGAAGTGTTAGCTAGGCGAAAAAAAAGAAAAAATATAAACCTCGGTAGGGTAGTGCCATCGAACCTTCCCGGTAAACCACGGGACACGCGACCCAGTAATTTGGAATATTTTCCACCCCTCGGGAAAAGTGATCGTGTGTTATTCCGGGATTTTCTTTTATTCCCACTCGGCTGTGCAGTAACGTGAATAAAATTTGCCGTGCTCCAACGGAGCATTATAACGTTTTGAAAAAAAAAAATCGCTTTTGGTTCTTATTTTTTTTTGGTTTCTTTGTTCGCTCGTTTTCATCGGTCGAATATTCCTGGTTTCACAATTAACCTTAAAATTGTGTGGCGTCTATTTTTTTTCTTTAATTAATTTTTCAGATCCTCGATCTACCCGGGAATATAAAGTCTATATTACCCACCACAGTAAGTACCTTCACTTTCCTTTGGTGCAGGTACAAAAATCGTAATATTTTTCTTCCTGAACCCACCCCGTGCTGAGCTACTGGGAAATCAGCACTTTAATTGCTGATTGTTGCACTCGCGCTCTGCGTAATTTTTCTTGTCTCATTGACAGTTCGGTGATTTTTCGATTCGGCGGTGGCGGCCGCAAATTTCTATTAAATTTATTGCGTTTGTTTTCCGCCAATTTAGGATATTAAAAAAAGTAGTTTGATCGGGTAATTTAAGTGCAACAAAGCCTCCTAATCAAATTAGTGAAAATTTGAAAAAACAAGAAGCAGCAATTGAAAGCTCTCTTATTTTATACAAAGAAGAAAATAACTTTTTCAATAGTTAATTTAATGTTCTTATATAAATAAAATTTTCTTAATTTTACAGGGACTAAAAGCATTTATAAAAACAGGGACAGCGGCATACATTTTGGATGAGTACGACCGTACAAATACGCTAAAGGATTCTTCCCGAAGGGCGTTAGTGACGGCGGGAGCTGAGTATCTGCGCTCAGTAAGTGGAAATTATCCATCTAAGGACGATAAAATTGCATGTGCCAAAGCAATCATAGATAATTTTCCTTCCTTTAAAATTGGAGACAGCAAAATTGGAGGATATGTAAGTACAAATACAAATTTTAAATTTTTTTTTTTGGAAATTAATTTAGTTCTTTGAGGGGGAATTGAATGAAATCATGGGGTTAGAAGACTAGGCTCTCAGTATATGTTTTGTTTTTATACCCTATTCTAGGGGTATATTAATTTTGACGCATAGTTTGTAACATACCTTAATATTGCCCGTAGACCCCTAAAAGTTACTATATTTATGATCAGCATCGATAGTAATGTCGATCTAGCCATGTCCGTCCGTCCGTCCGTCGGCAAAAATTAGGCCTTTAAACTGGACCTAGAGAGCTGAAATGTTAACCATATACTCTCTAGGGTCCCGAAATAATCAAGTTTACGAATTTTTGAAATCCGCCCACAGACACGCCCACAAACTCAAAAAAACCAAATTTTGGAAAAAATCGAATTTTGAGTTAGAAAGCTGAAATTTTTTATATATGATCTATGACTCAAAAAACTGATCGGGAGATAAAATTTTCAAAATCCGCCCACTGACACGCCCACAATTAAATAAAACAATTTTATTGAAAAACCAAAATTTGAGCTAAGGAGCTGAAATTTATAATATAATACTCTCTAGGCGTCTTTCAAGCTCATTTCAATTTTCAAAATCCGCCACTGACACGTCCACTATTTAAAAAAAACCTTCTTTTGAAAATCCAAAGTTTGAGCTAGGGAGCTGGCATTTTTTAATATATACTCTCTAGGGGGCCCTTTATGCTCATGTGTAAATATTTTCAAAATCCGCCCACTGGCACGCCCACAATTATAATTTTTTTTTTTTTTGAAAATTCAAAGTGAGCTAGGGAGCTGAAATTTATAATATATACTCTCTATGGGCCCTTTATGCTCATGTGTTAATTTTTTTCAAATCCGCCTACTGACACGCCCACAATTAAATAAAAAAAATTTATTGAAACACCCAAGTTTTAGCTAGGGAGCGTTTTTTTTGATAAAATCCTTTAAATGTTATATAACAAAATATGTAGAGCGTTCTTAACAATTCAACCATACTTAGACTTTTGTCACGCCCACTTATGAGGGATAGGAATAAGAATAGGGTATCCAATAGTTCGCCCAAGCGGACTGTAGCCCGTCCCTATGTTTTTTTTGTTTTTGCGTCTTAAAATTATAAGAAATGAAGGCTTGTTCATTCCATTCACAAGTGGGAGTTAGGCTTCAAGGAAAATTGCAAGAAGAAATTAGTGTTAAAGCTGAAAAGTATATGTGCAATTTAATTTTTTTTTTTAATTCAATACCTTAAACTCAAATGATGTGATTATACACTCTGCTTCAACTGAATAAGCACAAACATTTTCTAAGCTACGTTGTCCATTTTTTCAAAACCTTGTGCCGTAATATATCATTTGATGATGCAAACTGTTTGAGTATGATGTTGACAAAATAAATCGGAAAGAATAATTCAAAAAGTACCGCTATATTTTCTCTTGCAAAGCATTCAATATGGAAAAATGCAGTTTTATTTTGCGTCAACTGAATAGACACAAAGTCATTATTTTCGCTGGTTATGAGTTTTCTGTGGAGATTGACACATTAGATCAACAGTTGAAGTACTTTTAGTGAATTTTGTTTGATTAATTGTATTTCAAAGAAAAATGGGTAGATCAAAATCTCTAAATAGTGTTGAAAGAGCTCAAATCGATTTACTAAAAGACCAAGGACCAACCGGGCTTTCTATCGCTGACAAAATTGGACGATGTTCTAGTGTGGTCTATTCTTATTTAACAAGCAAAGATTCGCACGGAAAAAACATGAAAGGAGGTCAAAAAACGGAAACAACAGCGGTTGATCGAAGAGCAATTTTAAGATGTGCTTCCAATTCCTGCGACTCTGCGGCAAAAATAAAGCAGAAAGCCGGTGTTACTGCAAGCGTTTCAACAGTGCGAAGGGTTATCAATAGTACCAAACATGTGAAATGGTTAAAAATTTAAAAGAAACCACCATTTAACGAGAAACGGAAGTGTATTTTTTTTTTTTTTTTTTATAGAGTTTCTAATATTACTCCCAAGCCATAGTAATATTATCGTTACTCTCAGCAAGCTGAGAGTTACCTATCCTGGTTAAAAGCACGAGACTTGGAACCAGAACTAGGCTCGGACGAATAATAGGGGTAGGTGGAAAATCGTACATGCGACTCTTTCTCACTTAAGATAAGAAAACAAAAACCACCTCACTTCGAAACCTGCATACTACAACTAGGTTATTCCTATCTAGTAGTTTTATTTAAACTGTAAATTACGCGTTTGGCAGGCAGCTTCCCAGTGGAGGCACCTGCTAATACCGCCATAAGCACGCGGTTACATCTTATTGCGCTAATTCAAATGGTTTTATCCTTTGTAATCGGCGCACTAGGTTAGTATCGTCTCGAATTTGTAGCATGGTGATATTGCAATGACCGTGAAGGCGTGTCTGTTGTTTGCAGGCAAAATGTTTTATTTCATCTTCGACGGTAGCCATAGTTAGGTCTCTGTGGATATCAGTGTTTCTGATAAACCATGGTGCATTTACTATTTTTCTTAGCACTTTGTTTTGAAAAGTTTGTAAAATTTTGATATTACTGGATTTGGTACAACCCCAAAGTTGTATACCGTATGTCCAAACCGGTTTTAGTACTTGCTTGTATAAAAGCAGCTTGTTCTGCATGCTGAGTTGGGAAAATCTACCAAGCAGCCAGTGCATTTGTTTACATCGAATGGCGAGCTCTTCGCGTTTCTTCTTGACGTGCGGTTTCCATTTTAATTTCGCATCGAGTGTCATACCCAAATATTTTGCCTCGTTTGCGTACGGAATTCGTACCGAATCAATGAAAATGGGTAAGTTGTCTACCTTTTTATAAGTAAAATTCACGTGCGTTGATTTGGCCTCGTTGAGAGCAATACGCCAAGTCTTTGTCCAATCACAAATTTTGTCAATAGAACGTTGGAGTTTATTAGTTGCTGATTCAACGGTATTACTGACCGCTAATATAGCTGTATCGTCTGCAAATGTGGCTACTGTTGTGCCTTCTTCTTGAGGAATATCACTAGTGTATATTAGAAATAGGATCGGTCCAAGAACGCTTCCTTGGGGAACTCCTGCCGCGATTTATTTAAATTCAGAGTAATCATTTCCGTGTTTTACACGAAAGAGTCTGTCTAATAAGTAACAACTAAGGATATCAGATAACTGTTTCGGAAAAGCTTGTCTTAGCTTATGTTTCAACCCTGCATGCCATACTTTATCAAAGGCCTGAGAGACGTCGAGAAAAACACTAGAACATATTTTTTTCTCCTCTAGGGCTTTTTCAATTACATTGGTTATTCTGTAAACCTGGTCGATTGTAGAGTGCTTAATCCTGAATCCGAATTGGTGGTCAGGTATTAATCGACGTTCTTCGATAATCGGATGTAGGCGCTTTAACAAAAGTTTTTCGAATACCTTCGACATTATCGGTAAGAGAGATATTGGCCTATATGATTTTTTGTCATTCAGTGGTTTACCGGGCTTTGGAACCATTATAACTTCAGCTACCTTCCATTGTCGTGGAACGTACAATAACCTGAACGATGCATTTATAAGATATGCAAATTTTATTAAAGCTTTCCTAGGTAACTCTTTAAGGACCTGTCCTGTGATTAAGTCATATCCAGGAGCTTTGTTTAATTTTAGTTTCTCTATTTCGAAGCGTAGTTCGGCTAGCGATACACTTTTTATTCTATAATTGTCAGGTGCCACGGTTAGGACAGGAAATTCGAGCAACGCTTGACCATCAAATGGTTTAAATGTTTCTTCCAAATGTTCTGCAAATATTTCGGCTTTTTCCTTGTCACTCTTCGCCCATTCTCCATTGATTTTCCTGATGGGTGGCGCTTGCGTTTTTGGTTTTTTAATGCCTTTCATGGCTTTCCAGAGCGAGTAATTTGTACTTTTATCCGCAGTTAGGCTTCCAAGATATGTAGAAATTTGACGATTTTTAAAGTCTCGAATTTCTCTCTTAAGTTTACTACAAAGGTAGTTAAGAGTGGTTTTATCCTGTGGAGCGCGAGATTGTTGCCATCTTTTGCGCGCTCCCCTTTTCTTCTTTAACAATTGCGTGATTTCCAAGGGATATGTTATTTCGCAATTTGTGGTTATTTTCCGTTTATGGGGAGTATTTTTCCAGGCTGAGCATTGTATGACGTTAATAAATTGATCGACTTCGTCTTCAAGTTCGTGGGGTGTTCGAAGAGACACTTTGAGATCGATTTTACTTTCACAGTATTTTTTAAAGGATTCCCAGTTTGTTTTCATGTTAGTTAGTCTGGGCGGACCTTCTTTTTTTCGTAGACAGCCGTTAATTGTCAAAATGACCGGTGAATGATCAGAAGAAAGATCGAAGCATTCCTCAACTACAATAGAGTTTCCCGACAAACCTTTCGTGATGAAGAAATCGATGAGGTCTGGTGTTTTTGCCGTATCCGAGGGCCAGTATGTCGGTTTACCTGAGGAATGAAAGTCTACCCCCAATTCCATACCGGCTTCGTAAAGAACTCTACCTTTTACTGAAATGCATCTCGATCCCCAGGAGGTATGTTTTGCGTTAAAGTCACCTCCGATGACGAAATTTCGTCCAAGTGAGTCAAAGATACTTATAAAATCGCTTCTTTCCATCGTTGCACGTGGGGGGCAATAGATAGCTGCAAAATCATATTTTATGTGTTTAATTTTTACGCTCACCGTGCATAATTGCAGTTTGTCAAGCTCGATTGTTCCACTGACTGAGTGTTCAATGGTATTTTTGATCAACAAGGATGCCCCGCCTCTCGCCCTTTCCGAAGGGTGATATGCGTGATAGGCAATGTATCCTCGAATGTTTGTGCTGGTTTCTTTCGTCAGATGAGTTTCCGAAATCAAACAAATATCAATTTCATATTTATGAATGAATATCTCGAGCTGAAGTGTATGCGCTTAGAACTTTCTATGCTCCATATGAGTTTTAAAAATGAATGCCGTCACGTAGCTTTTTCGGATCAAAAGAAGTTTAATTTTGATGGCCCTGATGGGTTTAATTATTACTTCCACGATATGAAGAAAGAAGAACGATTTTTAGCGCTGCATCATAGTCGAGAAGGTGGTGTTATGGTATGGGGAGCAGTTAGCTACTATGGCAATATTGAGCTTGAGTTAAAAACCTCAAAAATTACTGCATTAAGTTATAAAGGCATTTTAAAAAGAAATTTTCCTAAATTTGCAGGCATTTTTTGACCCATAAACTGAACTTTTCAGCAGGGCAAAGCTCCCATCCACACGGCGCGCATAGTAAAAAATTGGGTAGAGGAGCAGAATGTGGAATTGCTTCAATGGCCGCCGTACTCATCGGACCTAAACCTTATAGAAAACGTTTGGAGATGGTTAGTACGAAAAGTTTATGAGTCTGGCCGTCAGTTTGAGGACAGAGAATCCCTTATTGCAGCCATTAAATTGGCCTGGGGGGAAATTTCGCTAAACTACATAGAGAGGCTGTACGATTCCATGCCGGATCGAATTTACGAAACTATTACGAATAAAGACGGCAGTACCCACTACTAAAATTAACCAATAACAAACTATTTAAAGAAAAACTTGTTTCATTTAATCCCAATAACTGTTATTTCCAATTTCAATATTTCTGTCTATTCAGTTGACGCAAAATAAAACTGCATTTTTCCATATTGAATGCTTTGCAAGGCAACCAGGAAAAAAATAGCGGTACTTTTTGAAATATACTTTCCGATTTATTTTGTCAACATCATACGCAAACAGTTTGCATCATCAAATGATATATTACGGCACAAGGTTTTGAAAAAATGGACAACGTAGCTTAGAAAATGTTTGTGCTTATTCAGTTGAAGCGAAGTGTATTGTAACTGCTTTCACATATAAAATGCCTGGTGCCTATCTTTACGGTGATTTTCAATGTTCTGAGCAAACAAAAATGATTTTTCTTAGGAAGCAATACAAATTTCTTGTAGTGTTTATTTATTGTTTACTTTAAATATTTTATCGTTAGTCGGTTATATGAAATACAAAAAACATGAGTAGTCACAGCAAGATGTAAACACTGCGAGCATATTTTCAATCGAAAATCAACTTATAGACAAGCTCCTGGTACCTAGTAGAGAATTTAGCTGATTTTTTTAATTCAATTTTTTTCACCTTTCACTCTTTCTTACACTATGTTTTAGGAATTATTTTACAACCCCAAAAACAATACAGGTTATTTAGTTAGCGAAATTAAAAACATTAACATAAAGCGACATAAATGTGATGGCACTTACGGTCAAAGCAAATCAATTAAATTAAGTCAATCCGCCGAAGCCACTGCAAGTACTGAAAGTGATATTTTAGAAAAAGAAGATCAGGAGTTTTTTGAAAATTGTTTGGCAATTGAACAAGAAGCAACAATCAAAAGTCGACTTTTAAAAACGCTGGAGACGAGGAAACTAATTTTAAGGAAACCCATTGACAAATTTCATCAATTTAAATTTTTCTGTTTCAACACTAATTTGGTACTTCTTTAGAATTTGGTTTATACTCCAGTACACTAATCACGTGTATTTTTTATTTAGATTTTATATGACTTTGAGATACGTTATCCTGGGGCAGAGCATCGTTTTTTGGAGGACTGGGGAAAGTATTCTTCCGTCGCGAAAGACATTTTTATTGAACTGTTTGGAAAAATAATCGTCGAAGAAATCGAAGGTTTGTTTCATATTTCATTATTTAATTTTTCATTGAATGTAAACTAAACGCTTGCAAAATTTCTAGAATGGAATCAAGAAATATCAAAATTTCTTTTTTTGCTTCGGATGATTCCATCAACTGCGCAAGGTACGAAATCGAATAAGAAGACATTAAATTTGGATTAAATTTTCCATTGCTAAACTAATCAAGTTTGAACTGGTAAGAAACCTAAGTGATTTTCTTCCTTTTTTAAGTTATTAACATTATGTATATGTACTTGTATATATTTATAATATAGCTAAATACATCACGAGAGAACTTCGATCTTACACAACAACAACCACATATCATTGCAGTACGACCCAACAAGCAAGCTATATCCCAATATTTTATTGTTGTGGACAAACAAATCATTAGCTGCCGAAGTAACTATAATTTTAATGAAACATTCGACCTATGTATTTTTTAAAATTGTCTATGTCTTCAATATTGAGTTTGATTATAACCCCAAGACATTTTTAGATTTCTTTGCAATTTTCATTTATAAAATCGAAGAAAACCCAAAAACAAGCAGGTTGATTGAAATTCAATCAAAATTTCAAAATAAATTTAAATATTAGGAATAAAAATTAAAAATAATGAATTTTTTTTGCTTTGTATGTGATAGAAAGTTCTCATCGGCTTCGAATGTAATTTTTCATTTAAGAACGGATCATTTCCTAAACAACGAGAAAAATATAACGTTGAAATGTGTTGCAAATACTAACTGCAAAAGAGAGCTCTGTACTTATAGTAGTTTGAGACGGCATGTTTCCAGGTGCACTCCAAACCATTCACAAGGTGAAATACCTTCCAACGTTTTTATTTACAAGAAACCAGAGCTTTTCAATGAAAACATATTTTGAACACTATCCGCCATTAAATAAAATTGAGAAAACAGAGGACGACATTGGCTTTCTGGGAAAACTTAATGAGTTTTCCAACTGTTTACTTTCGATGAGTATTGCACAAACCAACATAACAAACATTTTATTAATGACAAGTGATCTCTTTGACAAGGTATTTTCAATTTTAAATTGTGTTCTTGAAAAAGCAAACATTTCTTCAACTAGTAGTACACTTGATGTTAGCAACTTACTAACTACTTGCAAAATAAGTGTTTTAAGTTATTTTAATATGCTCAATTCATCCTATAAAAGAACAACAAAACTCAATGCTGATGAGCAGTTTGTAAATACGATCACAAAAAACATAGGAGGTCGATGGGAACAAAAATATGATACCATTAGCAAAATTTACAAAGACTCTTATGTTCAATGCACTTTTCAATACATTCCAATCTTAGAAACTTTGAATTCACTATTTCACAATTTTTCTTTTTAATGTGTAAACATTTTTGCTTTCGTTGATGAATAAATATATTTTTTCTCGGTAGGGGCTAGTTGGAAATATCTAGCGTCACCATCAGATTTTGTCATCGTCAGATTTCGTCATCGTCAGATTTTCCCGTTAATTTTCATTACCACGTGAGTTAATTGCTGCTCAACAGATCACCGCAATTAAACGACGTTTGGCGCGGTTAGTACGTAGATGGTGAACCGTTTGAGAACAACCGCGTGTCGATGTTTTTTTTCTAATGTGTATTTTTTATTTTATATATTTCGTTATTATACATATTTTCCAGTTTTAATTATGTTCAATTTTAGAGATTATTATGTAATTACGAAACACCGGAAAGTTGTGTGAAAGTAGATTTGTTTTGAATAATATTGAGGTTGTATAGCTTGAAGTTTGTTGTACATCAGTTGGAGGTACGATTATACTTCGGTAACCGATGGCCGATTTAAGAATGTCACTTTTAGTTGTAATAAGGTTATTTACCAAGTGGTCCTTGGATCGAAGAAAGGATATTTTTCTAAAATGCCGTTAGAATCCACACGGTATATCTGTGTTCAATGCTATTTGACTAAGAGGTCCTTGCAACAACAAAAAAGGTCCTTAAAAGTCGAAGAAAGGATATTTTTCCAAAATGCCGTTAGAATCCACGCGGTATATCTGTGTTCAATGTTATTTGACTAAGAGGTCCTTGCAACAACAAAAATGGTCCTTAAAAGTCGAAGAAAGGATATTTTTCCAAAATGCCGTTAGAATCCACACGGTATATCTGTGTTAAATGTTATTTGACTAAGAGGTCCTTGCAACAACAAAAAAAGTCCTGAAAAGTCGAAGAAAGGATATTTTTCCAAAATGCCGTTAGAATTCACACGGTATATCTGTGTTCAATGTTATTTGACTAAGAGGTCCTTGCAACAACAAAAAAGGTCCTTAAAAGTGAAAGAAAGGATATTTTTCCAAAATGCAGCTATTTTTTTGTTAACCCTAGACCCGTGTACTCTAAAATTCCTAGATATCGTGTACATGGGCACATAGTGCCCACGAAGAATTTCTATTGGAAAATAAGAAGGGAAAGCCATTAATTTTTTTTATTTTATAAAAGAATTCATATTTTATTTATTAAAAGTTTATTAATAAAAATAAATAAATAAAATGTACTTTTTCCATAAATAATTTGAAAAAAGGACGGTTCATGGCAAATTGTTAATCCGAACAAAACTAAGTTCGTGTGGCTCCTCTTGAACGCTTTTCAGGTGGTCCTTATGACGTGGATTGAAGCAATGTTTCATCGGAGCTGGTATTATTATCGTCAGAATGTTGAGTACAATTTGCGTAGCATCTCTCACACACTCGGATGTAATGTCTTGTGCAAGTTGCTGAATTACATAAATCGCAAACCGCTGTCGTTTTGTTGTCTTTTTTTCACTTTTGCCTGCTTCACAACGTTGTTTTAGAGTGTTTTTTCGAACTCCAGGCAATTTGGTGGCAGTTCTTATTTCGTACCCAAGTAATTCCAATTCGACTTTTTATGTGGTTATCCGCAAGCTCTAAGGCTAACTCTTTTATAAATTTTTTTCGTTTTTCTGATCTTTTTCTAGTCGTAAACCAATTTGGATTACTAAGGTCAAACAGTCTATAAGCGGCAACTCCTGCACAATCTAGCATATTGTAAAAAAAACTGTAACCGGCCACCGATTAGTTTTCCGCTTACAGGTATAGACTGTGACCATGCGATCGAGGGTGTCAACTCCACCTTTGGTAGAATTATAATCCAAAATCACAACCGGCTTTCCGGTTGTTTCGTCGATTTTGTCTTCATGGTGTGCAGTTGACAATAAAAACACATTTTTCTTTGTGTTGCTTGCGTAGCTGCATAATTGCATTCCTTGTGAATAGCAAAATATCGAAGAAAACTTTTCCCTCGTTTTTTGAAATCTTTATCAGTTTTTGTAAATTGCATAGGTAACTGAGGCTTGTTGCTTTTTATTGTACCGATCGTTGATGTATTCCTGCTTTTCAACTCCAACGCTAACGGCACTGACGTAAAATAGTTGTCCGTCGTAATATTGTATCCCTTGTCCAGATATTTATGTGACAACCGCATGACTAGTTGATGCGATATACCCTCAGATCGATTATCACCTGGCTGTTGCCCAACATAAATTTCTCCGTGGAGTGGGTAGTTCGTCTTTGCATCTACAATCCAGAAGATTTTTATCCCATATTTACCAGGCTTATTGGGCATGAACATCTTGAACGCACATCTTCCTCTTGTGCCGACTAACTGTTCGTCGATTGTTAGTTCTTTTGATGGTTGATAGAATCTTACTAGATTCTCCTGGAATAAGTCCCATATGTATCTGATTGCGGCCAACTTGTCAGATTGAAGACGAAATGGTCTGGTTCGCCCATTGTCGAATCGAATAAATCGGCTTAGCTGCTCATACCTTTCCAAAGACATCACTGCTCGGTAGAACGGCATGTTGCTCTGATGGAAAAGATCCTTCGCTTCTTCTCCGTATGCTTTTTCAGCACCAGCGTGTAACAAAATTGCAATGTACGCATAAATTTCATCCTCTGATTTTTTCATTTTCACCGATGTGTCTGAAAGACGATTGGCTTCGTACAATCTCTTTGCTTTTTTGTTAGTCTCGAGCACTATATTTCCAATTATGTTTGGAGTAATCAATGATTTGAATGTACTCAATTTTCCCGAACGCATTTCCGAACAACTAGGAAAATGTTGCGATCGTTCATTTTAAGCGGTAATTTTTCAACGTCGTTCTAGTTCGTCATGCATTGACCACCAAATATCTTTAAATTTTATGTTTCTAGCTGCATAACGCATACCTCTATTTGGTTCAACAGCCTCCATGTCGAGTTCCTGCCGTTGATCTCCACGCTGTTGTTGCACTTCAACTTCTGCTTCGTCTTCAATATCTATACCGGCTTGTTGGAATCGGAATTCGGAAACATTGTCAGTACCGCTGTCTTCATTTTACAGGCCCCGATCTGTAGGTACTGCATCCTCATCTTCATTTACTACTTGGCCATAGTGCTCATCTAAATACTCCTGTTCAACTACAGTCAAATCGCGATTTGTTGAAACATTCAACAGAAACAAAACACGCGCTGCGATGTCGTCCATATCTCTGAAGAGCAATAGTCATAAATACACAAGAGCAATTATAAGAAAATAGTTTATTTATTTACCCTACTATAAACTATACTATAGTTTTATAGTTTTACAAATGTACCGAAATCACTTTTCCACTCTATCAAATCAAACCCACACTTATTTTTTGCACTAAGGAGTTCACAGGTTCACTTTCCAATCACTTCCGACCAGTGCGAGAGAATGCAAATACATAATATCCAAAAAACTGGATACAAAAAAAACCGTTGCATGAATGAGGGAAACCCCCTAAAACTTGGGAATGAGGGAAACCCCCTAAAACTTGGGAAAAGAAATGTCTAAATGTATTGAAAATGCATGCACGATATCAAAGGACCATAAAATAGGTGACATTCAGGCCCCAAATACAAAAAAAACTATGAAAGTAACGTCGCAGAAGATAGCTTCTCATATAAAATCTTCTGAAAATGCATATGGGCACTGAGTGCCCAAGTACACAATATCGAGGGATTTTGTTTACTGCTCCAGGTAACTAAAACTATTTATTAAAAGCACTTGAATTCCAGCTTTTCGTGTAGCTAGGAAATGGATTTTTAAAATATCATACTCTTTAAGCACTTTGCGGACCAACAAGTAAGTGAAATATCTATTTCAAATGTGCTTCGGGCACTCAGTGCCCAATACACGGGTCTAGGGTTAATTATGTATGTTCAATTATCACCGCAATTAAACGACGTTTGGCGCGGTTAGTACGTAGATGGCTGACCGTTTGAGAACAACCGCGTGTCGTTGTTTTTTTTTTTTATTAATTATGTATGTTCAATTTTAGAGATTATTATGTCCTTACGAAACACCGGAAAGTTGTGTGGAAGTAGATTTGTTTTGAATAATATTGAGGTTGTATAGCTTGTAGTTTGTTGTACATCAGTGTTGAAGGTAAGAGGAAAAATATCGATTTGTACTTCGGTAACCGATGGCCGATTTAAGAATGTCACTTAAACGACAATCGATGCTATATTTTCCCGGTACATCGACACACTTGAGTCGACGGTGTACGTCTCCTACTTCAGCTTTCCTAAACCAATTATTTGTTCGGTCAAACGTTAAATAAATTTTGTCGTTGACATTAAATATATGTCTTGGTTTTATTTCAATACAATACCCAAATCTCTTTTTTATCAAAACTACAACCTCTGTGATATTTCCACAGTCAACACTGACGAGCCTACATGTTTACACATCAACTATACCGTGAGTGCAGCGTGGCTCACACCTTTTTTTTATACCCTATTCTAAGGGTATATTAATTTTGACGCATAGTTTGTAACATACCTTAATATTGCCCGTAGACCCCTAAAAGTTACTATATTTATGATCAGCATCGATAGTAATGTCGATCTAGCCATGTCCGTCCGTCCGTCCGTCCGTCTGTAGCCAAAAATTAGGCCTTTAAACTGGACCTAGAGAGCTGAAATTTTAACCATATACTCTCTAGGGTCCCGAAATAATCAAGTTTACGAATTTTTGAAATCCGCCCACAGACACGCCCACAAACTCAAAAAAACCAAATTTTGGAAAAAATCGAATTTTGAGCTAGAAAGCTGAAATTTTTTATATATGATCTATGACTCCTAAAACTGCTCGGGATAAAATTTTAAAATCCGCCCACTGACACGCCCACAAATAAATAAAATAATTTTTTTTTACCCTATTCTAAGGGTATATTAATTTTTGAAAATCCAAAGCTAGGGAGCTGAAATTTATAGTATATACTCTCTATGGGCCCTTTATGCTCATGTGTAAATATTTTCAAAATCCGCCCACTGACACGCCCACAATTAATTTTTTTTTTTTTTTTGAAAATTCAAAGTTTGAGCTAGGGAGCTGAAATTTATAATATATACTCTCTAGGGGCCCTTTATTCTCATGTGTTAATTTTTTTTAAATCCGCCTACTGACACGCCCACAATTAAATAAAACAATTTTATTGAAACACCCAAGTTTGAGCTAGGGAGCGTTTTTTTTTTGATAAAATCCTTTAAATGTTATATAACAAAATATGTAGAGCGTTCTTAACAATTCAACCATACTTAGACTTTTGTCACGCCCACTTATGAGGGATAGGAATAAGAATAGGGTATCCAACAGTTCGCCCAAGCGGACTGTAGCCCGTCCCTATGTTTTTTTTATAAATTATAAAAATATTATTTTGATAGTGGCTAGATTTTGATTAATATTACAATATTGGGTTTATGATTCTCGGGTTGTTTGGACCCGGTTTTCCATGATTTCGTGTGTTTGTTGGTTGTAGGGTGTCACCGAGGAATTATCCTCGGTGGTGTGGGTATCGATTGTGTCGTAGAAGGGATAGCTTATCCAGTAATATTTCGCCAAGATATTGATGTTCCTGTTTGAATTGGCTCTCATTTAATATTCTTATCAATGGGTTTGGGTGGGAGCTTTCGGAATAACTCTACCGTATATCTTTCCAAGGGCTTGATATTGGCTTCTTCGTAAAGACGGTTTCTGCTGCCGTGTCTTCTTCGGATTGGGTTAAATTGGAGTCCAGTGCGAATTCTCAGCATATTCCTCCCGAATATGGCATTAATTTCTGCATAAATATCTTCGAAATAGTGTACCAAATGATGTCATAACTGGCCTAATCAGTGGCTTGTATAACAGTAGCTTTGTTCTTTTTCTGAGACCGTTTTGTTTCTTTATCAATGGGTAGATTCGATAGCCTTCTTTGGAGTGAACCTCTCATTCAGATTGACTCCAAGGTACTTCACATCGTTTTTGGTTGAGAGTGTCGAACTATCTGGTAATCTGATAACAACGTTGCGACAGTTAGAGACCGACCTGCCTCGGGTTCTTCCGGTGATTGGGCTTCGTATGCATATCAGTTCGGATTTGTTAGTGTTTATCCGAATACCCCATTTTTGGTAGTATAAAAAGATGCTTCTGACGTAGGCTTCGATTCTTTATGCGGCTAATACTAGAGACAAGGAACTTCCGTATGGGGCGGAGTTATCTGCTAATAGGCAGCTTTATGTAGTTCTCTCAAGACGTGGTCGGTGTTGTAGAGCAGTGGTTCTAGCTTAGAGCCTTGAGCTACACCGACTCTGATAGGCCTCGTTCCTGACCGGAAACAGGGCGCCGACTATTTTTTTATCTACACTTCTTTCACTGTGTTGTGTACGTAATTGACCGTGTGTTTCTTTATTTTTTCCGGATAAGGAATAGAAAAGACAGAATATTCGATTTTTTTATCCGGAATATCCAGAATGGAATGAATAAAGAAACAAAAATGGACCGAATAGAATGGCAGCCATTTGTCTATTGACCAGCGCTGCCACTTAGTTCAAGAACAAGTACAACATTTACTACTTACAATTAATATATTTTTTCTATTACTGAACTCACATGTGAGCTAATACTCCACTACAGCACTAAAATAAAAACATATATAATAAAACAAATATGAGAAGAGAAACCTTAAGAAAATACAATTTAAGTTCACAAAAACAATAATAATAATGATATCTCAGTAATACAAATTACATTAAATTAATTATCAAAAATCAATAAATTGTCAAAAATCAATTATTGATAAGTGACAAAATTTATTAATCAATCGATATTTTGGTACTATGAATGTCAATTAACAAATTATTCATCCATTGTGAACACTGACAAGCAAAATGCGATAGAGCACGTGCGTAAAGCTATCTCTTTCTGAAGTGCCGCATTTCTTTCTTAAACGTCAAGAAAAAATTGAAGCATACAATTTCAGTAATTTGCAGAAATTGTATGAAAAATAATTGCTATTGTTAATAAAGTGTATATTTAGGTGAAATCAAAGGGAATTTTTCTCCTTTATTGAGAAAAACCCTGAGAAAGTATGTCAGGGCAAAAAAAATATTTAAAAACAGTGAACATGTTGACCAAAATGACTTGTGCAGCTCCTGATGCAGCAATTTAAAGGCATTTTCATTTTGTTTGTACAATTTTGTTATTAATTAATTGTTTTTGTTCGTTTGTACTTAGTAGTATTAAAAATATGTATATAGCAAATTCGTTCAACCTAATTTGTTTCCAAAAAAAATACATTTTTACCAAAAGTTCATTTTTATTCTCGTACACAATTCTACAATATTTTTTACGTTTTACTGTTCAAAAATAGTGTTTAGATACTCCTTCTTAATTTTATAGCGCAAATAATTTGATTATTCAATTAATAATTTGATTATTCAATTAATCAGCTGAGTACTAATATTGCGAAAACGTATTAAAATTTAATTTTATTTTGTTGTTAGTTGTTTTGTTTAAGCTCATGCTTTTGTGACTGCTTTTTGGTCGTAAGATTTATGTTCCAGCGATTGTATCTATTCAATACATATTATTTTATTTCCAAAAAAGCAATTCTACTCACATTTCGTTTTAAAAATGTTGTTTTACAAACAAAAACAGCGAATGATTTCTCTAAATTTATTTGTCTGTGACGAATTTGTGACTGACTGAACATTTTAAGGCTGTCAATATTTTCGACAACTAAAACAATATATAGCGGAAAACGACTTGTCCCTATTTAAGTCTCCACAGCTGCGTTTCTTAACGAAGTACCCAATACAGTAATATACAACTTTCGCTCAGATAAAGCATAATATATTATTTATTACTAAGATATTGTTATTATTTGTATGAATAACATTATATTCTCGTGTTGTTATTATGTTAAATATGTTGAATCGAAGGAAAAAAGTAAAACATTAAATATGTTGTCCTTTCGAGTAAGGATTTAGTACAAGTTCAAAAAACATACACCTTTTTATGTAGCATAAGTGGCAGCACTGCTCATGAAATCATCTTGCCACCAACTACCAACATCTATGCGGCATTTCATGCCCACAGAAGAACATTTTAAAAATGTATATTTGATTCTGGAAGGAAATTAAAAATATATAATAAAAAAATAATTAACTTAAAACAACACACATAAAAATATAAAAAAAAGACAATAAATTTGCAATAAATGCTCACCCATTTGATTGTTTGCTGCTGCTTCTATTTTTTTTTGATCAAGTGCATCTGTCAAACGAGGGAATATTCTTTTTATTCCACCTTTCTCTAGCAATAAAAAGAATGCATTCCATTTATTCCAGAATGAATAAAGAAACACCGAAATGGATTATCTGGAATATTCCATTGAATAAAGAAACGTAAATGGCTCAGTCGGAATATTCCGAATATTCAGAATGAATAAAGAAACACAGGATGAATGTATGAACTAGTGATGGGCGCATTCGAATGATACTCGTATAATCGATTATAATCGATTCAGACAACATTTCGAGATATCTCGATTCTTCACTCAAATTTTTTGAATGATTTCTCACATCTACTTACGCTATGCGAAATGAGAACTCGATACTTGAGTGCCGATTCGAGACCGAAAGGAGAATATTGAACGAAAGAACGAAATAACAAAAAAGAAGAAAACACACAAAATGGAGAACTCGAGAAGTTGGTTATTTGTGTATCTCGTGTGTATTCACGACATTGGGTCGATGCATTGTAATCGATGCATCGTTGAGGGTTGAAATTGAATATTGAATTTTAAACGATAAGCGAGAAGCGAGAACCGTTATGTTATGATTTTTTTTTGTGTTGGGTTTTTGTTCATTTATTTTCATTAACTGTTCTGTTCTGTGCTGAATTCTGTAGAAGAAGGTACGATACGAGTAATTTATGAATGTTTTGTCTATGTATTATTTTTTAGAAAGCAATAAAAGTAGGTAAATGAAATTATAATCAGTAGTTTACTGTGATTTATATTAGATATTTTGTGTAATCAGCAGTGATTTAAAATGAAACCTGGTGGAAAAAATTGTTTCGAAGATCATTCAAATGATCATCACTAATATATCGATTCTTCAAATCATTCGATTATGCCCATCACTAGTATGAACCGAATGTGTGAATGTATGTTAAGTGAAAAAAGTGTAAATTGTAATGTTGTTAATGTTAATTTTATTAAATTCAAATTCAGTTCTTGCCTCGTGGATAGTTGGCAACGAAAGAGGCCGACGATTGGTGGATACTTCAAATGGTAGTGGCGTTCTTCGTTCACTTTTATTTGTGCACCTGAATCTGCTAGCATAATGCTGCTAAATTGTTTAAACTTAGATGAAACTTAATGCTAGCGTAACACACTGACACACACAATTTTTTTTATATAAATGGTCACCTGCAATTATGACTGCGACTGCACCCGTCGAGAGTTTACGTAGGATTGAATGGTATTCTGACGTCTTTGTTCCAAAAAAATCGTTTACTGACAAATATTGGAAGGGTGCCATATGACCCGACTTTTCCCTAGTTCATTTTAAGTTTAGTAATTATTTACTTCAGATGATTCACCTTATTTTAATCAAAAATATACTTGATCCACGAGTCAACGTTGTACACCTTAAACCATACATCCATTTGCTACCTTGTGCGCAGTAGTCAGCTGTACTCTGAAAGAATTAAGAAAGCATATAATGCCCTCTTTATTTGTAATAGAACAATAGGCAAGCATGGGACCTGAAACCCGCCATTGCACACTGGATATATACAGTAGTGGTTATACCCATACTTACAAATGGCTCACTTGTGTGATGGAGTGCAACTAACAAAAGAACCATAACTGGAAAACTAGCAACGGTGCAGAGAACGACTAGCATAGCCATCACAGGTGCACTCCGTACTACTCTCACGGCAGCACTGGACACCTTTCTGCACCTTATCCCGCTAGATTTAAAAATAAAACAACTTGCTGTTTTGAGCACCGCACGATCTTAATTTTTCCTTTGGTCGACTTTGACATCCGTTATGAGGTGTCATATCCGGGAAGGCAAGAGTGGCAAAGAGATGCAGTCAGAGCAGCAAATGAGGCTGCTATCTACACTAATGGCTGTAAGACATGGGAGGGAACGGGTTCTGGCATATTTTCTGTTGACCCAGACCTGAGAGAGTTTATACGACTCCCAGACATAAGCAGTGTGTACCAATCGGAAGTTCTGGCTGTTCTAAGGGATCTATGTCCGAAAGGGATATCGCCATCTACATCGAAAGTCAGGCGACACTTGAGGCCCTAGAATCTGTTAACATCTATTCTGAGACAGTCTGAAACTGCCGCACAATGGTAAAAGCAGTATGCAGACGGAACCGAGTAAGACTGTACTGGGTAGCGAGACACAGCGGTAAAGAATGAGCAAGCCGATGAGCCACCGAGAAAGGGAGGGGAACTGAGGAATTTTGGGGGTGTGGACATTAAACCACCCCTTGGCGTTATCAAGGGAATAATCAATGAGAAAATCTTAAAAGGAAAGATCCAAGGAAATTCTCAAATTGAACAGGGAACAGCTTAGAACAGTAGTTGGGATTATGTCGGGGCACTGTCTCCTAAGGAAGCATGCTAGGCGGCTTAGACTGGTAGATGTGGATACATGCAGGTTCTGTGGTGATATACAAGCCGAGGAAGACATAACGCACATACTGTGTGAGTGCGAGTGTATAGCACGGAGCCGTATGAGGTTTCTAGGAGAATGCCTCTTCAAGGAATTAGAGGAGCTGAGCGGCACAGACCACAGGCAGCTGGCAAAATTCTGCAGGAAGATTTGATGTTTTTTCTAGGGAAAGTGTTTAGGTTTTTCTCCTTTTGAAGTTTAGGTTTCAATCGGTTCCCTAGGGATCGCGAAGGGCCCTTCTGATGCCTAGTGCTGTATGCGAACTGCATACCCCTGTTTTAACCTAACCTAACCTAACTTTGTAGATATTACTCTTGTCTCCGATACCATCAACGACATGATAACGGGTTGGAAGGTCTCGGCTGATCACTCCATCTCTGATCACCGTTATTTTCAATTCAACCTCAATGTTGATCCTCCCTGCCAACCTATTTTCCGCAATCCTCGGAAAACCAATTGGCCCAAATACAGAGAAACTCTCTGCGAACGAGTTACCTCTGAACTTTTAAGTCCACCCTGCAACTTTTCCTAGCTTGACTGCAAGGTCAATGAGCTCACATCGGCTCTCAATAAAGCGATGTCCGCTTCCTGTCCCCTCATACGACCTAGGGGAAAGAGAAAGCCACACTGGTGGAACCAGGAATTGGCACCACTCAGAAATAATTGCAGGAAACTCTTCAATCGCGCTAAAAGCTCGAGATCACTTACTGACTGGGACTCCTATAAGGAAGCCCTCAAATTATACAAAAAAGAGCTAAGGAAAGCCAAAGATCATCCTGGAGACTCTTCTGTGGCAAAATAGAAGAATTCTCTGAGGCATCAAGGCCAAGAAAAATCCTAGCTTCAAATACAACCATGCCCAGCTGTCTAAAGAAAGCTGATGGATCTTGGACGACATCCAGCGAGGAATCGCTCAATTTGCTACTTGATACTCACTTCCCAGGTAGCTCCAACATTACCGGGTACACTGATCTGAACAGATCACTGACACAGGTGACTCATTCTCAAGGTCTGATTACAAGAGACAAGCTGCTCTGGGCACTACATAGCTTCAAGCCCTTCAAGTCTGCAGGACCAGACGCCATAATACCTGCCGAATTACAAATGTTGGAGATGATTCTGAACAGCTGCTTAAAAATGGCATACATTCCTCAGGCTTGGAGAGAAGTGAAAGTGGTTTTTATACCAAAAGCCGGGAAATACTCCCATGTCAGCCCAAAAGACCTGAGACCTATTAGTTTATCATCATTCCTCCTTAAAACGCTGGAGCGACTGATTGATATCCATCTTCGTACCAACATAAATACACAATTTCTATCTGCGTCTCAACATGGATACTGTAAGGGTAAGTCAGTTGAAACCGCCCTTCACTCTCTGGTACGCACTATTGAATACTCCCTTCATCACAAGGAGTACACTATGGTTGCTTTTCTGGATATAGAAGGCGCCTTTAACAATGTGGGTACATCTGCAATCACAGATGCACTGACAGCACAGAATGTGGAGGGTTCGCTTGGTGAATTGATCAATCTACTGCTCACAAGTCGAATTATCAACGCAAAACCGGGCGTTTCATCCGCCAGGAGGTCTGTCAGTAGAGGCACGCCGCATGGCGGGGTCCTTTCCCCCCTTCTCTGGAACTTGGTGATGAATGAACTACTGATATACCTGGAAGGCGTGGGCTGCAGGGTGACTGCATATGCGGATGACATTGCTATGGCCATCTCCGGAAAATACCTTAACTATAAAGGAACTCATTCAAAACGCTCTCAACAAGCTAAAGAAATGGGCTAATCGATGTGGCTTGGGTATCAACCCCCACAAAACAGAATTAATCCTCTTCTCCAGGAAACACAAATCCCGCACATTGACCCACCCTCTATTGGTGGTATAAGCTTAGTATTTTCTGACGAAGCTAAGTTCTTGGGTCTTATCTTCGATAGGAAGTTAAGCTGGAAACCCAACATACAAGAAAGAGTAAAAAAAGCCACGGTAGCACTTTTCTCTTGCAAAAAAGCCACTGGCAACAAGTGGGGTCTACAACCCCGCATAACTCATTGGCTATATGTATCGGTCGTAAGACCGATTCTTACATAGAGGAGTGGCTGTCTGTTGAACTGCCCTAGGTAAAGCTATAAACTGTGTTAAGCTGGGCAAAGTCCAACGCACAGCAGGTTTATGCATAAGCGGAGCACTCCGAACCACCTCCTCAGCAGCACTAGATATTCGGCTACATCTGTTACCTCTCGACATTTTCAGTGGGCAAACAGCAGCCTGTTCTACTGTGCGCCTTAAGGCTACCTCGTAGTGGGTTAACAATAATATTGGCCATACCATCATTCTGGACTCATTTGAGTCTCTACCAGGAAACATAGACTACACCATACCTCAATTACAGTTCGGAAAGAACTTCCAAGTCACTATTCCTTCCAGATCATTTTGGGAGGACGCTGAATTTGAGGAAGATAAAGCGATCCACTTCTACACCGATGGATCAAAAACTAGTGACGGGGTTGGTGGCGGCGTTTTCTCCGAAAGGCTAAATCCAAGTCTCTCTTTTCGTCTTCCTAATCACTGTAGCGTATTCCAGGCGGAGATTATGGCGATAAAAGAAGCCCTGACGTGGCTGAAGAGAAATGTGATATTCACAAAGGACATCCGTATCTTCTCGGCCAGCCAAGCCGCGATCAAGTCCTTGGATTCAGTATCTTTAAATTCCATCGCAGCCATCGACTGCCGTTCATCTCTTAAGGAGATGGCGGAGCAGTTTAACATTGACCTCTGTTGGGTGCCGGGGCATAGAGATATTCCAGAAAACTGCAGGGCGGATGAACTCGCCAAAAAGGGAACCAAACTACCTCTTTTACCTGGGCTGGAATCGGCTAAGATGATAGTTGATTGTCGCTTTTTGATTGTCGTTTTTGATTATCAACTCCTCTTTGATCTGCGTAAAGCGATCACTAAAAAATGATTGATTATTGGCAGCACTTAGAGTTTTAAACATCACTTCCTTGCCGACGCTGTCATTCCGAGCAGCTGATGTGTGTTTATTTTTCATGATTTATATTTCAAATATGAGGCAAAAACTATCATAAATGGACAAAGTATTGACTGCATTTTTTTAATGACTGCAGCAGTAATTTCAGCCACCGTACTTTGACCCATTGGTGCAGCCCAGTCAGCCCCAACTTGTCTTTGATAGCCACCACCCCCAAGAAGATTTTAAGTTGCAGCCAATTGAAGGATGGGTGGAACATGCGTTGACCTTATTCCAGTTGGTAAATCAAGCAGTCCCAAAACAAACACAAACGCTTCTTTTGATAAGCGAAAGTTTTTCAAAAATCTATAATACACAATAATAAATGATAGCAATCAACAATGAATATTTATAATTATATGAATTCTTACATCGGGTTTGGAAGTTCCAAGATATTCGCTTTATTTCTCAGGTTTCTTCTTAATAGTTGGACATTTGTGTAATTATTTTCTTCATTTGTGTAGAAAAGGTCTAATGAAGTAAAAATTGCACTTCGCGAATTTTCCAATTTCACTTTTTTATTTGAATTTATTTAATATATATTCTTTTTCCACTAAAGCATTTAATTTATTTGGAGTTGAAGCCGAGGTGCATACCTATGAAAATAACAAAAATGTATGAAAGCGACACCTAAATACGAGTAGCTGTCACATAAAATTGATGGCAAAAAGGTGATTGTCAATTTGATAATCACCTTACGTGGACGTATAGGTATGATTTTGATTGTCAACTATCAACTATCACCTTAGCCGATTCCACCCCTGAAAAGGGTTCTCTGGGTATCCCAATCGCTACCTGCAAACTTTTATTCAAGCTATCTGCAATCGAGAGAACAAACCTTAGGTGGACAAGTAGTAATACGTGTCTAGCGACTAAGCACATCTGGCCAAAGCTGGACCTGCGACGCTCTAAGAGTCTGATCTCACTAAACCGACTGCATATTAGCTCCACTATAGATGCCATTACAGGGCACTGTCTGATAGTCAAGCACGCATCGAGGCTTGGCGTTCATTCAAACGATTTCTGAAGAAGTTGCTTGGACGAGGAGGAGGAGGAGACTATACTTCACCTTCTCTGCACATGTCCTGCTCTCTCCCATAATAGAAATCTCCATCTGGGAGATTTCTTGCTTAATGATCTTAATGACTTGGCTAACGCTGATGTTAGAAGTCTATCGCGCTTTATAAGAAGCTCTAAATGGTTTAACTAAGTAGCTGGAGAAAACCCTCGATCCGTGTGGCATCACAATGGACCTAACTTTGGTCTAAGTGTGTCGGCCTTACGCTGACAGCCACTTTAACCTAATCTAACCTAACTTTGTCAGACATTTTTACAAATTCATAATGAGGTGAAAAATGTACGCAGCTTACGAAGGAATAAATTTCCTTTTGCAAATCTTCACAATTAACCAAGAAAATGTAAAAATAAATAAAAAATTTAATTCTTTAAATGTTAGTATGTATTCTTTATTTAGTTGTCGTGTTTTTTCTTTCTTAATTAAATATTTACATATTAATTTATTACTTACGTATCACACATAGCGGGTACTTTAATTATTTTAAATTTTATTTATTTTTATATTTACAGTTATCTTTTTTTTTATATTTATAAATTTAAATTCTCTAAAACAGAACAAATTAAGTACAAAAAATATTCAACAAAAATTTAAACTCAAATTAAATTTGTTGTTCTTGGTCACTACCTTAACGTGACTTGCAAGTCTGACTAGATTGAGGAATGTATGCCTTGAGCGCTTTTTTTACCCAACTAACTGGAACTGGAATTATTTGTTGAGGTTTTCGTACGTTCCTTGGCCTCTTGCTGGGCTTTTTTCGATCTTTTCCATTTCATTCGACGATTTTGAAACCAAATTTTCACCTGCGTCTCCGACAACATAAGTCCACTGGCCACTTCGAATCTCTTCGGTCTGGAGAGGTATTTATTTTGTTTGAATTGTTTTTCCAACTCCAGCAGTTGTTGGGATGTGAATGCGGTTCGTGGTCGTCTTGTTTTGCCAAGAATTGCATGGTGAGGATAAGCGGCTAGTTCGGGAATTCGGTGATGCAACATTCCTGCACGGGCTAGAAATTCGAATGGCAGGTGCGATTGTACAAAACTATGACCCATGGGGAGCTGCAAGTTGAGAAGAGAGGATTGCCAATCTTCAGTCAAATGGAATTGCTTCACTCTATCTTCGTTGCAACTCACCGGAATGGGTTTTCCAGACGGATCCAGGGGCCTATGAAAAGCCGAACCGCCTTGCGCTAGCAATTGGTATGGATGTCCTCCGGCGTATAGAGGAAAATCTTGCGGTCTTATCGGACTGTGAGGGGGTATTGGCTTCTTGAATTCATCGTGAAACTCCATTCGCATACTTATGTGATGTTGGTCCTCGCAACCCGGACTGATGGGAGGACTAGATCGATGTGATGACGTTGGAGATTCAGATCTGGAAAATACAAATTACCGGTGATTAGTTTTGCAAGAACTTTTCAGCGTTGAAGATAATGCAAAAAAGATAGAGTGCGTCGATTCTGTGATTTATTACTTTGTTTGTTGCTTTCAAGTACTTTTTCATTTGATAATTTTATTTTAATTGATTTATTATTTTAAACTACCGAACAATAAATCTAATCTAAGTCGAATCCAATTTCCTACAAATGTTTTGAGAACTGTATCCAACTAATTTAGCTCTTCAAAATGTCAATCAATTGCTGTGCTAATCAATGACATTGAAAAGCTTATCAAACAATTAACTTATTATTGGGACTTTTATTGCAAACTTTGCAAAACAATCACGTCAATCGTCAGTCGTTTTGGCTTCTGGCAACCCTGAAATCCCCTATTATGCGGTAGCGGTTCCGATGACGTGATTTTACTCACAACATATTCGGGGCATGCAGGGCGGATGTAATACACACATCGCCTTCAGAACCATAGAAGAGGTGCAGAGTGAGGTGACTGTTAATCGAATACCAGTTCTGGTCCTTGCGGGAGGTGACTGTTTAACCATCAGAATGGAGCGCTGATTGAAGTGACTGCAACAATCTAACCTCAATCAGCCGTCTTTTCTTTGATTGATTTCAATTGAACACTGCTCAGCCCGACTCCAGTTCCACGGGTTATGATCAGGGTGAGGTGACTATTTGGGCGTATTGGCGCAGATTTTAGAGCGTTGCACTACTTATCTCAGGGTCTCAGGTTCAAATCCCGCCGGGGCCATGTAACACAACTTACAAAGTTTTTTCCACTGCCCCACCTGTTGCGAACGACACACATCCAAGAGTATCAATTGTCATGAGAAGCTTCTCAAATTTCCCGTTCGAAATGGGCTTTAAAATTGTAGGCCCCTTCGACTTTGCACAAGCAAATGGTTGGAGAAGCTAGGTTTTAGGCCCTGTATTTGCCATAAATGCCAAATATTTTTTTTTTGTTTAGGTGACCATTACAATTGAACCGCAGACTGTTCCCAATTCAATGCGCAGCAGAGGGAGAGCTTCATGGTGTGACTGTTACAATCGAACCCATTTCGCTCCCTAATTCCACGGATACCTTTCGAAATGACTGTTTAATTTGTCGGGGTGCCTGAAACAACCGAATCCAAAATCGTTTTTAAGATTCCATGGAATGGGGATCGGGACGGGAGAGTCGACCGTCGAATTAGTGGTTGAAAACGGCTGTTGAGAGAGTAACTGAAGCGTGTGAACCCCGGAATGCTACACGCATCGTGAAGGGAATGTAGCTTGGGGTGAGTCTGTCAATACGAACCTCAAGCCACACTGATCCATGGAAAGGGAGCAGGGTAAGAGGTGGATGCCACGGTCGAGCGTACGGTTGACGGGAGTCCATTCCCAAGTAAGTTAAACCATTTGGGTTTTAAGACGAAATTTCTGATACACCAATTAGCTATCTGGCTAAGATCGCTTAGATCTTGGTCGCCAAGAGTTTGATTCCTTGTGTCGGCTGGTGGAGGGCAGTTACACAGAAGGTGTGTGTTGGTTTCCTCTTCCCCAGGGTCTCTGCAGCTTCTGCAGAAGTCGTTCGAGGGTATTCCCATTCTGATGGCGTAACTGCCCAAAAGGCAGTGGCCATAGTGATTGCTCCGACTATCGAGCTTTATTTTTCCTGCGTTTAGAGAGGAGTTTGGATGTTCTTTTTCGTTACTTTCATCAAAAGTGCTAAAACGAAATATAAATAGCCTCGAGAACATCTTAGCCACAATATCCATTACAACATGATTACATATCAGATAACCCTTAAAGCTCCCTCACACACGTAATTTAACAGTCCGGAACCCGCGTCGACTCAAACCTCACATCTGTGTGGTAGTTGAGATTGATTGGAGTGGATCGGCAGGTTTGGCTGGGTTTTCTTCGATGCTTGGCCATTCGGTGTATAAGAAATCGCCGAGCCAAATACAATAAAAGAAGTAAATACAAATTCGGAGTTGAGGAGGCCACGTAGGTAGAGAAACCTGACATTGAATAAACAAAATAGGAGTTGGGGGTAGGGTTTCAAATTAAAGTAAGTTGAAGTCGGACACCTGAACAACTTCTGCTACAAATAATGACATGGTAAACCTAAGAAAGGTACTTGAATACCCAATATAAATATAAATAGGTTTATTTAAAGGGTACGCAAAACCCGATTATAAAAAACATCTTTAGTTAGGAAATGACTTTTGAGCTTAGAACTATAAGGACGAGGGACGCAAAATGCTACATTTCATTTCATTAAGTTTATGGAATTTTGAATGGAATTTTTATGAGGGTTCAAACTTTTTTAAAAGGCTCCCATTTACAAGTTTAATGCCTGAAGCAGATGTACAGCCAGGTCGCACGTAGTAACGCATGAAACAGATATGCAGTCAAAAATTGCCATCATTCAAAATGCTTTTTGCCTGACCTAAATATTACTGAACGACCAAACAGACTAAAATGTTAGGTACTGTCAGAGAATATCACAGCACCAAACGTCGAACTGGAAAAATTATACCAAATTGTGTTGTTCTACTAGTGGAGGTGCAGCTAAATTAGAAATAGAGACAATTTGCAACACGAATTGGCATGCGTCATTAAACATCTTAAATCATCTTACTGCACGGGTTTTGCAGCACATCTGTTTTAAGCATTACTGCGGACTGTCAGCTGTCAAACGAGCAAATATAGATTTAGACGAAAGAATTCTCACATCGCGCACGTACCTTTTATTCAGCATCTATACTTTATCCAACAAAAATTGTCAGTACAGCCCTTATGGAGGAGCTTTTGGGGGGGGTCAACAACCTCTGCAGAAACAGCTGGAGCTGTACATAAGCCATCAACAGCTTCAAGGGAAGCAAATGGAATATGTTTGAATTAGCCAACTGCCAGTGAATAAAGTTAAATTTAAAAACGAAAGGTTCGAGAGTTTTATTTGCCTCCATTCTATCAGTTCAACTAACTGATTTAATTGTTAGTACCTACTGCTTGCAAATCGCCTATTTGTAAGCCTAACTTTTTATTTCCCGCTCGCCTCAGCGCGGAACACTTGCTATTATCATCCACCAAAATAAGCAGTGTGTGTGACTGAAGCACATCAGAAGAGTATTACCATCTCTACAATGAAGCATATCATTGAGGGTTTTTCTATGGATTTCGATTTTGGTGCTTTTGAGAACGAATTATTACGTGGGGTGTTGCCATTCGGTTTTAATTTGATTGTATTTATATTGTACAGCTGCACAAGTGCAGTTTTTTTTAACATCTGTTTAGGTATATGACATTGCTTCGTGGTTAAATAATTTTGTATTCTAATTGCCTGATTGTATCTACCTTTTACAATATATATATAGCGGAAAGGACTGGGAATTGTTTTTAGAAAATCTTTCTGATTGAGTTTATGTCGCAAACTCTTAAAAAAAAATATAAATACATCCTTTCATCTCATTATGTACCTGTTTGTATGATGTCTTTGTTTTTCCGATGAATGACGCCTGTTTTGCAAATGAATACGGGAATTCCCAAAAGGAAGATCTCAAGTTAGGTAGGGATGCAATCATACAATGGGTTGCTTGAAATAGTTAAACGTTACAAAGCCAAGTATGAAACATACGTCGTGGATAAAATGGCTCAAAATGCGGGACATAAAGTGCTTCGCTTGCCGCCATATCACTGTGACCTTAATCCAATAGAATTGGTTTGGGCTCAAGTGAAAGGGTTTGTAGCAAGCCAAAATAAGTCATTTAAAATGGCTGAATAAAAGACTTACTAACGACAGCACTTACAAGGGTTAACAAGGAAAAATGGCATCGATGTGTCCAACACGTTGAACCGGTTGTTGAGCCAAATAAGTGGGAAATGGACGTTTTTCCCGAGGAAGCAGTTGAAAAGTTAATAATAGACCTAAATAACGAGAGCAGTAGCAGTAATTACTCATCGGATAAGTTGAGTAGTGATATTAGAAATTAGTATTTTATGTTTTACAATATTTAGCTATAATGAATAAATTGGACACAGTGATTATTTTTTATTTTTTTTGTGTTACGAAATTCATATATTTTGTTGGTCTACTGGAGATACCCTTAAAAAAACGCGCCTATTATTATCTTACCAGAAAAGGAAAAAGATAAACGGAATTTATTTCGTTCCGCAATATTTTTATTTTAAATTGGAGGATGGTAACCCTAATAGAAATGATCTCTGAGTTATGGCGAATTATCATACATACTACGGTAACCCTGTGAGATCTTTAAAGAGGGACCGATTAATGTAAGTCATTGCAACCAGACTGAGAGACAAACATCCTATCTTAACTGTACTGACAATTTTTGTTGGATAGAGTTTAGTTATCGTAAACGTTGCCATAGCAGGGATGGCAACAATATTTGTATCACCTGAATGACGTCGAGCTTGGTTTCATTTTCGGCTATAAATTAACAAACTGACTGGCCATAAAAATGTTACCGAGAAAACATTTGTACGTCAATCAATGTATAGTTTATAATCTGATATAATTAATCAACAATTTTACGATGTTTATTTTCAAGAGAAACCCAGAAAGAATAACTGATGACGAAGATTACAATGTGGCATTGAACGAATTATGATTGATGAGGTTGGGTGCAGTGGCTCAGTGGTAATTGTACTGTGCGGTGACAAATCCTCTCTCGAAATCCCTATAGGTGAATATATGTGAAACATAAAATTGACATCATCTGACGTTTATTTGCAAAAGTTCTGTCCAAAGATGTCTGAAATATAATTTTTTTTGGGAACAGAAAAATGCATTAATTAAATCGATATCTTCGTGAGGTAGATAACTCTGCCATTTTTGCTTACTCTTAAATTAAATTTGCTCCTAACTTCTCATTGTAAAAGATGGCAGCGTCCATGCCGGGGTACTCTCACTGAGAATGGATGTGTCAGCCCCTAATTTGACGGAAACCTAGTCACCGATCATCCGCAGGGAATAGTAGATGTTGGCAATATTTTAGCAGCATTTCCAACAGCTGCTAAATGGGCATCATGTGAAAAGAGTAAGAAGAGAACCCACGTCCTGTCAATGAAGAACAGATTTCACCACCCAATAGAATAACTTAGCTATACCTGTAAGAAGTCTTAAGAACAATAAGGCCGCCGTCTCTGATGGCTTACCAGCAGAGCTTTTCCAATACGGAGGTAATGTTTTGGTTGAGCGCATGCACCAAATCATCAACCTAGTATGGGTGGAAGAAAGCATGCCTGATGACTGGACTATCACATCCATATGTCCCATAAGAAAGGCAATCCTACTCGTATGTCTTGCAAGAACTATCGAGGCATATCCCTGCTAAATGTCGCATATAAGATCCTATGTAACGTCTTAAGCCATTCAGCAACACACTAATCCGCACGTACCGGTGTGCCTTCCGGACCGGTAGAGCTACAATAGACCAAATTTTAACACTGAGGTAAATCCTGGAAAAGACCAACGAATTTCAAGTCGAGACTCACAATCTTTTCATTGGCTTAAAAGCCGCATTCATCGTCAGGAGCTCTACATGGCCAATGGCCGAATTTGGGATCCCAGAAGCAGGGTCAGCAAACTACGAAACTACAGAGCCCTCGAAAGAAATTAAATAAACTTCATTGGACTTGGTAATACAAATTAGTGCAATCAAGTTTTTCTTGTGCTCAATTTTAAAAAGAAAATCCAAGTAAACAACGAAAAGTGCGAATAACGTAGAATAGAAAATAACTTAGAAGGAGAAAGTCGCCACTTCACGATGCCAACATGTGTCGATCTTAAGGTGACACCCGAGTCAAGTGTTCGCAGTAGCTGTTTTTAAGGTACGAAAACTAGATCAGAACAGAACAGCACAAGGGATGGAAAAGTACAGCTTCGCATTCGAGTGGCGCGCGAGTTACGTATTGCAGCAGAGAAAGGGCAACAACCACAGGAAATGCTGCGCAAACAAGATTCGACGATGACTTGCCAGCGGCATACAAAATCAAGGCCAACGCAAAACCGATGGCATGGTGATTTTGTGCTTTGGTTGCATTCGGTGGTCATTCACATGAACCGATTTCCGTTTGTGCGAATGACCGATGGTTGATGAGCCAGCAGTTCTGGCTGTACATAGGTTGTAAGTTAGAAGTAAGATATTATTAAGTAAGGCAGTTCTGTTCCGACCGGGAGATAATAAAGTGTTTAAAATAAACAACCAGCCTCTTTTGGTGTTTTAATTTTAGTTTCTTGGACATTATATTTAACTCGCGCGCGAATTGTAACCATTGTCTCAAAAATTAATATATTCATTCGAGATTATTAACTACTCTTTTTAACATCCACGATTTACTAGCAAGCTGCCCATGCAACTGTAAAAAAGGTAGGGGAGGATAGCGTACCTTGGACCAAGTGTACCTCGGACCAATAGCTATAACTTGCGCATTTACCCTTTTAAAATGAGTACTCCCGCCAAACTATACTTGACATGTTGTTTCATGTCAGCTCAGTTATTCGCCGTCTAGGGGTTGGACAGACATTCGCAAAAACTGTTTTCGTGTATGAAAAGTATTTTTTTCAGGAATTTCAGGAAGTGTGCTACTCGTGTATGAGCAGCTGGAATACGCGACTGTTGTTTTTTATACCTTACGATTGATATTTTTTGTATAGCTGTGAAGTCGGTGAGTTAAATTTATTGTATCTAAATAAATTAGAGCCACTTGTATAAAAAAAGAGTGTGTGGTGTACCTTGGACCATTTTTTTCTGTGTACCATGGACCGGTCCAAGAATTCACTTTTTACTGATTTGATTTTATTTTACATAATGCTTTTCCTTTTTGAGTACCTTCTATGTTGTGTTAAATTCCTATTTAGAAATGCCTCGAAACAAATCAGGCCAAACGCGACCAAAAGTTAATGTAATATATTAGGAGGGTGGTATAGCAGATGTGATTAATAGAAAGGAAAGTATCAGCAGTGCAGCGATTTCTCACAATGTCTCTAAGACAACATTACTCCGCCATCTTGCACTGCACCAAAAGTCTCTGAATAAGTCGTTCACATAGCAAATATTTTCCCACGAAGAAGAACTCTTGTTGGTAAATTATCTATCTGCGGCCGCTAAACTACACTATGGACTATCCAAAGGAGAAACAATGAAATTAGCTTTTCGTTATGGACAAATCAACCACAAACCTATTCCCCCTTCTTGGTTGTACAATGAAGCAGCAGGAATAGACTGGATGAATGGCTTTTTGAAACGTCATCCCGCTTTATCGCTGAGAAAACCAGAAGCGATGAGCCTTTCAAGATCAACCAGCTTCAACATGACAAATGTGCAAGCCCTTTTCAACAACCTGAAGGACTGCATTTCTCGTTTCACAATTTGTCCGGACAAAAGATATAACCTTGATGAGACAGGAAATTCGACAGTGCATTTTACACCAAAAGTGTTGGCGACTAGAGGCGAAAAACAGGTTGGAAGCATGACCTCAGGAGAGCGCGGCATTAATGTAACAATGATAGCAGCTGTGAGCGCTATAGGCAATCACGTTCCACCGATGCTGATATTTCCTAGAGTTCACTTCAAAGAACATATGCTAAGCGAAGCCCCAACAGGTTGTATTGGTGGCGCGAATCCATCGGGTTGGTCAAACGAACAACTTTTCGTTCAATATTTGAAGCACTTCATTGCTCATGTAAAACTATCTTCGGAGGAAAAAGTGTTACTGATTATGTACAATCATGATACGCACATATCAGTCTCGGCCATTAATCTGACAAGAGAATCTTGAGTTGTGCTTCTGACTTTGCCACCACATTGCTCACATAAAATGCAGCCATTGGACAGGACAGTGTTTGGTCCATATAAAACATTTTTCAACAAGGCTGCCAGCGAATGGATGCTTATGAACCCAGGTAAGCCCATGTCAATCTACAACATTGCTTCAATAGTCGGGAAAGCTTATTCAAAAGCTTTTAACCAGCACAACATTAAAAAAGGGTTTGAAGTTACTGGGATATGGCCTGTGGACGAGCACATATTTTAAGAAAACGAATTTTTGGGTAGCTAAGTTACGGATCGACCATGCCCTGATGATACAAACGCTGAATTATCTGCGAATGTTGATCCATTAAATGTTGTGTCACTAAATACTCATAACCCTTCGTCCGAAGTATCTCACACACAAGCTATTACATCGAATTATAAATTCAAGTCACCGGAGTTAATAAAACCATTTCCAAAGGCCCCTCCACGAAAATATCCCGTCAAACGTGGAAGCAAAAAGGGGAAAACAAGGATTCTCACCGACACCCCGGAAAAAGACGAGGTTGAGGCTAGCACATCAAAAAAATGCAACGGCAGGGTTCGAAAGGCGGTGAGGAAGAAAGTGTTAGATGAATCATCTGAAAGTGACAACACCATTGAGCTGTCATTAAAGCCCCGAACACCAAAACCACGAAAAGTGAACCAAATAAAAAAACCTGTGGAACAAAATGATGACAGCAGCGAAGCAGACTTTAGCGGAGAAGGTGACATGTCCATTGACGAAATTTTTAGGCTGGCTAAAGTCAAGCATTAAGACCATTCAATACGTTTTCTTTATTGTAGACTGTTAAATTGTTTTCTAGTTTGGTTTGATTAAAGTTTTTTTTTCAATTTTGCTTAAGATTGTATATTTACTTTGGGCAGTCCAAGGTACACACTGGCTTGGTTCATGGTACACTTACTATGTGTACCTTGGAACATGGTAATGCATTTTTTTAACTGCATTTAAACATGACATGAACATTCTAAATAAAAACTGAAATGTGTTTTTGCTATGAAAATATTCCAGGTTTTGGTGCGTAGCCTTTTTAAACTGATAAAGCAATCAAACAAAAAGAAAAAAAATACTTATACAAAATTTGGTCCAAGGTACACTATCCTCCCCTACCTCAAATTAGTGTTGTTTGGGATCGTGTGTTATCACAACGCGAGTGCAAATAAAAACAATTAAAAACATAGGGACGGGCTACAGTCCGCTTGGGCGAACTGTTGGATACCCTATTCTTATTCCTATCCCTCATAAGTGGGCGTGACAAAAGTCTAAGTATGGTTAAATTGTTAAGAACGCTCTACATATTTTGTTATATAACATTTAAAGGATTTTATCAAAAAAAAACACTCCCTAGCTCAAACTTGGGTGTTTCAATAAAATTGTTTTATTTAATTGTGGGCGTGTCAGTAGGCGGCTTTAAAAAAAATTAACACATGAGAATAAAGGGCCCCTAGAGAGTATATATTATAAATTTCAGCTCCCTAGCTCAAACTTTGAATTTTCAAAAAAAAAATAAAAATTAATTGTGGGCGTGTCAGTGGGCGGATTTTGAAAATATTTACACATGAGCATAAAGGGCCCATAGAGAGTATATACTATAAATTTCAGCTCCCTAGCTGAAACTTTGGATTTTCAAAAATTAATATACCCTTAGAATAGGGTAAAAAAAAATTATTTTATTTATTTGTGGGCGTGTCAGTGGGCGGATTTTAAAATTTTTTTATCCCGAGCAGTTTTAGGAGTCATAGATCATATATAAAAAATTTCAGCTTTCTAGCTCAAAATTCGATTTTTTCCAAAATTTGGTTTTTTTGAGTTTGTGGGCGTGTCTGTGGGCGGATTTCAAAAATTCGTAAACTTGATTATTTCGGGACCCTAGAGAGTATATGGTTAAAATTTCAGCTCTCTAGGTCCAGTTTAAAGGCCTAATTTTTGGCTACAGACGGACGGACGGACATGGCTAGATCGACATTACTATCGATGCTGATCATAAATATAGTAACTTTTAGGGGTCTACGGGCAATATTAAGGTATGTTACAAACTATGCGTCAAAATTAATATACCCTTAGAATAGGGTATAATGAAAGTAAATGAAATCATTACAAACAAAGGAAATATTCAAATCGAAATCGATGGATTTATTTACCGGTGCCGTGAAATAAAGTAGATGGAAATAATGTCGACCGACTTTATTTCCATAAGAAATCGGAAGTACTCGTAATATCGAAATTCACCATTTTCTATTCTCGACTTTATTTCCAATTATGTAGTCCAACAAAAGAGTAATAATATCAAATAAGATTTCGGAGATCGAATTTATTCTACTTGAGATTTCGCAACTCATCCCATAAACAGTGGAATGCCCCCCCCGGGGGGGGGGGGGGGCATGCTGCCACCCTGCAACCCCCTGCTTGGGGTCGCTGTTTCATTTGGAGTAGGTGCGAGGTTTTCAGGGGTGCAAATCTGAAAACGGTTAGGAATCTTTATCTGATTGTGTAAATAAATTAAAAGCGAAACAACGCCGATTCGGCTTTATTTCACTTTGGCAAAGTAAATAAGACCGAACATGGAAATTCGGCGTTATTTCGCTTTCATAATTCGGCGTTATTTCACGGCACCTTATTTACTATTGGAATTTTTACATTTTTTATAATGTTTTTTTTTTGTTAAATATTGATTTGTTGTTGTTAATTTACCGAAAAAAATAAATTGCTGAATAAACTAAATATGTAATGAATTTTCTTTAAGTTTAAATAAACTCTTTAAATGGGTAAGAAAAAAATCTCGAATTAACTTTTTTTTTCGAGATTTTTTTCGAGATAAATTGTCTTTCGAGATTTTTGTCATTCGAGATTTTTGTCATTTGAGATTACGTGTGCAAAACACACCTATTGGGGGTCAAGATTAGTAGCGACAAAAGACAGGAAGCTTTACAAATCACTGCGAAATTTTAACTGTGAGTTTATTTCGACCGGACTTAATTGACTTCTTTATAACGAAAGAAATCAATAGAAAAGTTGAAAACAGTGATAGTCGAATAATACACCCGTAATTCTAACGGTCAAGGACATGTCTATAGAGCAGATAAAAAGCGTAAGACTTATATCTTTGGTCACAACAAGCCATATTGACATCGAAGTGGAACAATTCATTGCCGACATTTAAATACACTATCAGCTCTGTGTCCTGGAGTGCTTAAAGCAAGCAACTATCACGAGCAGAAATTGCCGGCACTAAAAGTGCTCGCACAGGCTCATCATTTAGTGCAGTTCTTAGTAAGGACAAAACAATTAAAAAAAAATATTTATGTACCTATAAAATACTAACACGGACACAAAATAATGCAAACAATTTAAGACATTAAAGAAATATTACGCAAAATATTTTTTAGCTTAATTTTACTAACATGCAAGTCAATCACGTGATCATTTAGATTATAGATTCTACTCAAGCGACTAATAGGCTCATGCCTCCGATAATTCGTTCTATGATGGGAGCTAAACAATAATTCAACACTGCATAGATTATGGCCACCACCACGAAAATTAAAGCCAATAGACGACAGGAAGTCAGGTGCATCTATTTGACCGGATATAAGCTGCTGTAAGAAAATGATATCGCTATTAAGCCTTCGTTGAGAAAGGGGTAACATTTGAAGAAGCTTAATACGCAAATCGAATAAATTTACGTTGAATGGCCTCTATTCGATTTGAATGAATGTTGTAGAACGGCGTCCAAACTTGTGAAGCATACTCTAGAATTGGACGGACAAAACAATTTTACAATGACATAGTAACGTATGAGTCATTAAATTCTTTGGCCCATCTTTTTACGAAGCCCCGCATAGAATTAGATTTATTAATAATAGAATTAATATGCTTAGCAAAAACCAGTTTGGGGTCGAAATAAACCCCAAGATCCTTAAAATTATCAACATTACAAAGAATATTTTGAGACAGAGAATATTGAAAGGTGGAAGGGATATTCTTTCTAGAGAATGTCATATGTTGACAGTTAGTAGGGTTCAGGGATAAACCGTTTTTATCACACCAATTGGCGAAGCTATTAATGTCAGATTGAAGAAAAATTCTGTCTTGCTGACTAGTGATAGATTTAAATATTTTCATATCATCAGCGTAGATCAGGATATTACTGTAATTTATACATGCCTTAACATCATTAATGGAAAGTATAAATAGAATTGGTCCGAGGTGACTTCCTTGGGGAACTCCAGACTGAGCTGTGAAAGTTACAGATAGCGATCCTATAAATTTCACTTGATAAACCCTTGATCTAAGGTATGAATTAACCCATTTTATGAAACTTGGTGGGAAACCAAAAGCCCTGAGCTTAAACTCGATTATTTCATGGGACAGCTGGTCGAAAGCCTTGGAGAAGTCAGTGTATATGCAATCCATTTCGTCCTTATTCTCTAAGGCATTAGAACAATCATGCAAGAAACTTAACAGATTAGTGACAGTGGATCTGTTTCTTACAAATCCATGCTGTTTATTACAAATTACACTGCGACAAAGAGATATTAACTTTTCACAAACAATTTGTTCAAAAAGCTTAGGGATTCACGAAAGCTTTGAGATGGGCCTATAATTAGTGATATCACCACGTTCGCCTTTTTTAAATACCTACAGGTGTGATAAAAGCACTTTTCCATACATTAGGGAATTTACCTGTACTAATGGACAATGTAAACAGATACTTAAGATATGGAGCAATTGCATGACTACATTTTTTAAGAACAATCGGTGCGATGCCATCGGGACCTGATGAATAGTCATTCTTGAGAGAAGAAATACATTTTAAAATTGTTTCCAAGCTAGTTAGATAACTAAAATATTGCTCATCATAGGGGTCACCCTAAACGACTTACTGAAATAATCTGCAAACATATTGCTTGCGTCTAGCGAATGAGCAGTTGTAGAACTATAATAATTGTAAGTAAGCTTCGATGGATAACCATCGATTTTTTTCTTAGAATTGACAAAACCCCAGAAAAGTTTGGGGTTCAATTTTAAACAGCATTCCATTTTACTTATATAGTCAATATATAAGTTATAGGATAAAGTTTTGAATTCATTGAACAAAGTAAAATAGAGTTCAAGATCTGAATGGCAGAGACTTTTTAAATAGTTCTTCCAAGCCCTATTACGTCTGTTTCGTATCGATTTGAGCTCTTTAGTGTACCAGGGATGGGACGTTTTCAGATTTCTAGAGGATTTCACAGGAATCACTTTTTTCATGCAGTTATCCATTAAAAAATAAAAAGAACCTACTGCATCTTCAATATGAGATAACGCAGTAAGATTAAAATTAAAGCTGTTAATTTCATCAGAAAGCCTTTGAAAATTTGCTTTCCGAAAGTCAAAAGATTGCGAACGGTCATACGAATTACTATTTTCGTACAAATGTGCGCCTAATTCAATAAATACATCCAATGGTGGATGATTATTATCTATGTTAGTTATACTGAAGTGGGATTCCAGAACCACAGTACTAACAGAGTCAGAAGAAAAAACAAGATCGAGAGTTCGATTTCTGAAATTTTTTATACAGCTTGTTTGCTGTAAGTCAAAAGACAAAATGTTGTCTAGTAAAGCGAGCTCTTGTTGGGCAGAGTCAAAGGATGGAATGAAATGAGAATCATCCTCAGAAGGTACCCATCCAATATGTTGCAGATTGAAGTCGCCTATAAGTAAGACAGTGCTGTCACAACAAGATATGTCAAAAATATGGTCTAGTGCCATAGAAAGTTCCAAATACAAAGACCATAGACGAGACGATGGAATGTACGCATTAACAACATATAAATGTTTGTTCTGAAGTGTAATTTTTACACAGATAATTTCGACATTTAGTTGAAATGGAAAGTCAATCTTTCGTGACTCAAATACATACAACAGAGTACGCCGACCTACCAACAAAAAAAGCAAGCACCGGTAAAATATCCCACAGAAATTAGGGAACTAATATTAGGAAAGGGGAAAGCTTGCAGGAAACGGCAAATAACAAGATATCCAGGCGATAAGACTATATTTTATAGACTAAATAACAAACTTAAATTTCAATTTAAAAAAAGATCAATAAATAAATATCTTAGTAACTAAACGGCTGAAAAAGTCACAGACTTCTCCCTTTGGAACGCTGCCCAACATTTAAAGATACCTCAAGCGCAAGATCACCCGTTAAAAACACCTGAGGGGAAATGGAAACAAAAAAAAAAGTCAAACTGTTTTCGGAACACTTGACAAACGTTTTTAAACTTTTTCCACCTAGCGTGGTAAATAAACGCCCTGAATTCTCTCATAGAATAGATGAAGACGTAATCCCTTATGTCTCGCTAAAAGAGATCAGCACAATTATTTACAACCTGTCTATAATAGAAAATCTTCAGTTTAAGATCTACTAACTGTCTAAATCCTGAAGGAACTACCCTTCATAGTATTGTTAAAACTCAAGCTGATAATTTAGGCTTGCTTTAAACAAAGATATGTTCCATATTGCTAGTAGATTTTTTTTGTTTTTTTTTTTATATAGAGTTTCTACAGTACCTTGCCATATTATTAGACCCAAGTAAAAAAAAACAATTTTTTTTTTTTTTAATTATTTAAAAAGTATGAAGTAGGCTTCTTTTATTTTTCATTTATATTTTGCGTTACCTAGGTAATTATTAGGCTTTATTTGAGACTTCTTTACGGTATATTATGCAACATTTGAAGTTTCTATTAAGTAGTGAATGGTTGTGTGACTAAAAAGTTCAAAAAGTGCCTTAAAATTATTTGCATATAAAAGTTATTTCTGTCAAATAAAGCTCGTGTTTTTCGGTAAGTTCTGATGTTTTACTTTTGTTTATGGGTATAACTATGCATACAGATAGTCATTATATTAAAAAAATTTTTTTTTTCAATTTTTTCAATCGTTCGAAAGATGGGAAAAGGGTCAGACCTCTCCCCGAAGAAAGTCGGCCAAGTTGTTGGCCTATTAAAGGCATCAAACCTATCCCAATATGATATTGCGGGTGTAGTTGGAGTGTCGCGAAGTTCTGTTAAGAATATTAAAAAAAATGGATCTTGGGGTGTCTTTAGGCCCGAAGAGGAAGGGTAATTGCGGTAGGCCTCGCAACACAACCCCCAGAACAGACCGCAAAATTCGGGATATTTGCACGGCAAATCGAAAATTACCAGTTTCCCTGTTGGCGAAAAAGGTTTCCGATGAAGTAATTGGAATTTCCCAGCGAACAGTGCAGCGTAGATTGGCTGAATTCGGTCTTTTTGCCAGAAAACCAGCTCGAAAACCATAGCTGACTGCCACCATGATTAGAAAGCGTTTCGACTGGGCTCATAAATACAAAGAATTCACTGTTGAAGATTGGAAAAAGGTAATAAAATAAGACAAACTTAAAGCCAATAAGGTCATAAAAGTACAACTAATTTTTAACCTTAAAATCGCTATTTCTTTAACTTCGCAGGTTTGTTTCTCTGACGAATCTGTTTTCCAAGTAATGATGGAAAAAACGAAGTTTGTCAGAAGGAGGCCGGGCGAACAAAATAAACCAGAGTGCATTGTGCCCACAATTAAACATCCCGCATCCATAATGATTTGGTCAGTTATTTCTGGGAAAGGCACAGGGCGGCTCTATCTGGTTGAAAAGACTATGCGGCAGGATCAATACCAGAAGGTCCTGGAAACAAGGCTGCTACCGCAGGTTCAAGAATGGTTTTCTGTGGGCGAGCAACCCATTTGTATGCATGATGGGGCTCCCTGCCACAAAGCCAAGAGCATAACTGCCTTTCTCCAAGAAAGGAGCATCAACGTTTTGGATTGGCCAGGAAACTCCCCGGACATGAATCCGATTGAGAATGTTTGGGAGCTCTTTCGAGTGGAATCACAACCCACATATCCAAGTAACCGTGCAATCTTGCATAGAAAGCATGCCACGGCGAATTAAGGCACTTATAGCTGCAAAAAGAGAGCACACCAAATATTGATTTTTAGGAAAAGCATGCATCCCCAACTCTTAAATAAAAAAAATAAATCAATATTAACTAACTAGCAAAACCTTTCCGTCTTTTTTCTATTCCTGATATTATATATTATAGTAAACAAATTCAATCTAGAACATATTTATTACAAATTTAGTCACAGCAACCATTTAAAACAAAAAAAAAAATTTTATGCTGGGTCTAATAATATGGCAAGGTACTGTAATATTACTCCCAATCCATAGTAATATTTACATGAGAGTTACATATCCTGGTTAAAAGTACGAGACTTGGAACCAGAACTAGGCTCAGACGAATAATAGGGGTAGGTGGAAAATCGCACATGCGACTCTTTCTCACTTAAGATAAGAAAACAAAAACCACCTCCCTACGAAACCCTTCATACTACAACTAGGTTATTCCTATCTAGCAGTTTTATGGAAACTGTAAAATACGCGTTTGGCAGGCAGCATCCCACTGGAGGCACCTGCTAATACCGCCGTAAGCACGCGGTTACATCTTATTGCGCTAGTTCAAATGGTTTTATCCTTTGTAATCGGCGCACTAGGTTAGTATCGTCTCGAATGTGTAGCATGGTGTAACTGCAATGACCGTGAAGGCGTGTCTGTTGTTTGCGGGCAAAATGTTTTATTTCATCTTCAATGGTAGCCATACTTAGTTCTCTGTGAATATCAGTGGTTCTGATAAACCATGTTGCATTTACTATTTATACCCTATTCTAAGGGTATATTAATTTTGACGCATAGTTTGTAACATACCTTAATATTGCTCGTAGACCCCTAAAAGTTACTATATTTATGATCAGCATCGATAGTAATGTCGATCTAGCCATGTCCGTCCGTCCGTCTGTCCGTCCGTCCGTCCGTCTGTAGCCAAAAATTAGGCCTTTAAACTGGACCTAGAGAGCTGAAATTTTAACCATATACTCTCTAGGGTCCCGAAATAATCAAGTTTACGAATTTTTGAAATCCGCCCACAGACACGCCCACAAACTCAAAAAAAACAAAATTTTGGAAAAAATCGAATTTTGAGCTAGAAAGCTGAAATTTTTTATATATGATCTATGACTCCAAAAACTGCTCGGGATAAAAAATTTTCAAAATCCGCCCACTGACACGCCCACAAATAAATAAAATAGGTTTTTAATACCCTATTCTAAGGGTATATTAATTTTTGAAAATCCAAAGTTTCAGCTAGGGAGCTGAAATTTATAGTATATACTTTCTATAAATATTTTCAAAATCCGCCCACTGACACGCCCACAATTAATTTTTTTTTTTTTTTTTAAATTCAAAGTTTGGGAGCTGAAATTTATAATATATACTCTCTAGGGGCCCTTTATTCTCATGTGTTAATTTTTTTTAAATCCGCCTACTGACACGCCCACAATTAAATAAAACAATTTTATTGAAACACCCAAGTTTGAGCTGCAACAAGTCTTCAAAAACTGTTAGTGCACTTTCAAGGTTGATGAGTAACATCGGAGGACCAAGGCAGAATAAAAGAATGCTTCTTGCAAGAGCTGCCGGCTCAATACTCATGTACGCAGTAGAAATATGGTCGAATGCCGCGAAAGTTAAGTCCTATGTGCGGGGAATCAAATCCGTCCACCGCCTTAGCGCATTAAGAGTCGCCTGTGCATTTCGAACTGTTTCGAACGATGCTGTACTAGTCGTATCTTCAATGCTACCTATCGACATACTTGCTGAAGAAACAAAAACTTTAAGAACCGAGCGAGTCCGAAATGGCCCGTTAGATTCCGAAACAAGGAAACTCGAAAGAAATCGCAGTATCGCAATCTGGCAAGAACGTTGGAACGAATCCTTAAAGGGAAGATGGACATATCGTCTCATACCAGTGATCGACGCATGGATTAAACGAAGTCATGGCGAAACAAACTTCTACCTGACTCAGTTCTTGACGGGTCATGGCTGTTACAGAGAATATCTCTTTAAACGCGGATATGAATCCATCCCAAACTGTCCACATTGTAAAACAGTTTCGGAAGACGCGGAACATGTGTTCTTTCATTGCCCACGATACGAAACCGAGAGGATCACCCTACGGGATCAATTTGGGGAGTGGCCCACTCCCGATAATGTCGTTAATCACATGCTTCAGAATGCTGAAAACTGGACCACTGTAAGTAACGTGGCGGTGCGCATACTAAGCGATCTAAGGCGTTTAGAGCGCCAACGTAAAGCGGATAATGCAAATCATAGAGTTAGACGAATCTAAGTCTCCATACCGACCCCCGTGAAGTAATGCCTAACGGCGGTTCCGCGGGGGATATATAAAATCGGTCTGTTCAGGAAGGGAGGTGGTTTTAGCCGGTAAGAATCCGGTACTACCAGTGGATGTCGGACCATTGGTGCCTATGCAAGGTTTCCACCTTCCACCGCAAAAAAAAAACCCAAGTTTGAGCTAGGCAGCGTTTTTTTTTTGATAAAATCCTTTAAATGTTATATAACAAAATATGTAGAGCGTTCTTAACAATTCAACCATACTTAGACTTTTGTCACGCCCACTTATGAGGTATAGCAATAAGAATAGGGTAACCAACAGTTCGCCCAAGCGGACTGTAGCCCGTCCCTATGTTTTTCTTAGCACTTTGTTTTGAAAAGTTTGTAAACTGCTGATATTACTGGCTTTGGTACAACCAGGGTTGATTTTGTAGGTACATTTGTACCTTTTTCCGACCTTTTTCAATTAAAAAGTACATTAGGTACAATTTGTTCAAATTAGGTACAAATTAAAAAATTTTATTTCATAATTTCAGTTTATTACAAATTTTATTAACGTGATGTTTGTATTGAAAAACTTTTAAATTCGCAATGAAGTAGAATGCGAACAATTTGGCACCACTTTTTGTGTACCCACTCCCACACTGTTTATACCCTATTCTAAGGGTATATTATTTTTGACGCATAGTTTGTAACATACCTTAATATTGCCCGTAGACCCCTAAAAATTACTATATTTACGATCAGCATCGATAGTAATGTCCATCTAGCCATGTCCGTCCGTCCGTCTGTCTGTCGGCAAAAATTAGGCCTTTAAACTTGGCCTAGAGCGCTAAAATTTTAACCATATACTCTCTAGGGTCCCGAAATAATCAAGTTTACGAATTTTTAAAATCCGCCCAGAGGCCCACAAACTCAAAAAAAAACAAATTTTTCGAAAAAATCGATTTTTGAGCTAGAAAGCTGAAATTTTTCATATATGATCTATGACTCCTAAAACTGCTCGAGAGATAACATTTTCAAAATCCGCCCGCTGACACGCCCACGATTAAATAAACAATTTTATTGGTTTTAAAAAAAAAAACAAAATTTGAGCTAAGGAGCTGAAATTTATAATATATACTCTGTAGGGGGCCCTTTACGCTCATGTGTAAGTATTTTCCAAATCCGAATACTGACACGCCCACAATTTTAAAAAAAACTTTTTTGAAAAACCAAAGTTTGAGCTGGCGAGCGTTTTTTACAAAATCTTCGTTTTTTTTGATAAAATCCTTTAAATGTTATATAACAAAATATGTAGAGCGTTCTTAACAATTCAACCATACTTAGACTTTTGTCACGCCCACTTATGAGGTATAGGAATTGGAATAGGGTATCCAACAGTTCGCCCAAGCGGACTGTAGCCCGTCCCTATGTTTTTTTTATTGATGTCAATTTTACATGTACCTTTGTGAATAGTGACACTGACAGCTATTAGTTGTTTTAAAATGTTTTAAAGTTTTATATAAAATTTTGTGAAGACCAAATTGTACGCTATTTGACCCAAACAACGTGATTAATGGTGAGGTAAATAGTATTTTAAAAATAAATATTAAATTATTTCCATAATCAAAGATTAAAATGGCTGAAAGCATTAATTCTGAGTACAGAGCTTTAGCTGATTACCCAAAAATTAAAATCTTTGCTAAATTAAATATATGTCAATTTTGGTGGGAAATCGGACAATTAAGAAACCAGTTGAACGAATTGATGTTCTCTAACGTTTTTAGAATTCCACAAGGTATTCTGTCATTACCACATTCGTCAGCTTCGGTTGAACGCATTTTTTCTATTCAAATGTAATAAAAAGAAAATGCAGAAATAAATTAGCTTTACCTATAGACATGTTCGTCACTGATTCAAACAAAAGAATTGATGAAATCAAGTGATATGTGTTGCTTCAACTTTAACACTAAAAGTGTACTTAACCGCGCATTGCCAAATAGGGAATTATGTGAAGACGAATTACTTGATTAATTTGCTTTTTAATGTGATCATACATAATACATGTATTTGCTTTGTTTTTTTAACTATTTAAAAAAAAAGAACTGAATTTGTGATTTTTTTATTAACTTATGTTGGGTGATGTTTTTTAAACTATGAATTTATGTACCTGTTTATTTTTATTAATAAATACCCTTAAAACAATATGATAGACTTTGATTTTAAATTTTAGGTACTACTCGTATTTTGTCATTTTAGGTGCAATTTTTTTTAGCAAATTAGGTATACTATACAAATTTTTAAAATATCAATCCTGGTACAACCCCAAAGTTGTATACCGTATGTCCAAACCGGTTTTAGTACTTGCTTGTATAAAAGCAGCCTGTTCTGCATGCTGAGTTTGGAAAATGGAGATCTTGACTCAGATCACTCATCTGTGCTGCTAACACTTGGTAATAAAATTATAATGAAGGAACAAAACCCAAGTCTAGTAAACAAACTAACTAACTGGACATATTTCAGATATTTAATAGATGAACGCATCGAACTATCCACAACAATTAATACAATAAAGCAATTAGAAAGTATAGTACAGTCCTTCACCCTAGCTATACAAAAGGCTGCATGGGCTGCAACGCCTGAATTAAATAGCAAAGTAAAAAGAAACGTGTATCCCAAAGGACATTATATCATAAAAGAGATGAGCTCGCAAGCGATGGCAACTGTCAAGAACTCCAAGTGATAAAAGTAGACTTAATAGCTTAAACAATAAGCTCAGAAAAAGGATAACAGAATTTAAGAACGCATCGGTGGAAAGATACCTTACAAATCTGACAAACGATGCTACTACAGAATACTCACTGTGGAAGGCTACAAAAAAAATTAAAAGACCAACGGCATACATTCCGCCAGTGAACAGCAGTGATAACTGGGCTAAAACAAACAAACAAAAGGCGGATCTATTTGCGGACCATCTTGAAAACGTTTTCAAGCCATACGACGATAATGATATTTCCCAACAAACGAAAGAAATGTGCGAAGACGAGAGGTCGATTCCAGCAGTAACCTCTAGGGAAATAGCCAAGGAAATAAAAGAAAAGATCAACCCGAAAAGCCCCGGGATTTGATCTAATAACAGGTGAAATTCTGAAAAAACTGCCTAAGAAAGGTATGAACAAAATAGCACAGATAATAAATGCTGCGTTCAGACTAAGGTATGTTCCGCGCATGTGGAAGGTTGCGGAAGTTATCATGGTACCTAAGCCGGGAAAATTGCTCAGTAAAGTAACGTCATATCATTGCTGCCAAGCTATTCGAAAAAATGCTCCTAAAGCGACTCTATCCGATTCTAGAAGAAAAGACACTGATCCCAAACCATCAGTTTGGATTCAGAAATAAATACTCAACAATAGATCAAGTCCACAGAATAACTGATATAATAGAAACAGCTTTAGAAGAAAAACAAATATGCTCTGCCATCTTCCTTGATGTAACACAGGCTTTTGATAAAGTCTGGCACAAAGGATTAATCCGTAAGCTACAAAAATATCTTCCAAAAGAGTATCATGAAATACTAGAGTCGTATATAATGCAGCGATTATTTAGAATTAAGCAAGAGAATGAGTACTCCGAATTGAAACATATCAAAGCTTGAGTACCGCAAGGTAGTGTGTTGGGACCAGTACTGTTCCTTCTATACACGAACGACCTACCACAAAATGACGAAACTACTCTTGCCACTGTTGCAGACGATACTGCTGTACTTGCAGTAGGAAAAACCGCACAGGACAGTAAATGATACATCCAAATGGACCAAAAAATGGCAAATAAAATTAAATGAACTAAAGTCGGTTCATATTAACTTTACGAATAAAAACGTACAACACATACCTGTGTACATAAATAATAAAGTAGTTCTGCATTCGAACTCAGCTTAGTATTTAGGCTTGACTTTGGACGCAAAGTTGCGTTGGAAAACACATGTCAAAAAAAAACGAGATGAACTAAATATACGATACAATAAAATGTATTGGCTCATAGGGAGGAATTCATGCCTCTCAATCTACAACAAACTGCTTCTCTACAAGCAAATATTAAAACCAATTTGGACATATGGCCTCCAGTTATGGGGGTGCACAAGAAAGACAAATCTTCAAAGCATACAATGCTTTCAAAATAAAGTATTACGCAATATTGTTAATGCGCCGTGGTACATACGTAATGCTGATCTACATAGGGATTTAAAAATTGAAATGGTAGAGGACGAGGTTCGGAAGGTCGCAAGAAGACATGAAGTTAGGCTTTGCAACCATGCTAAGTTAGAAGTAGTTCAACTACTTAATAACAACAATTTAGTTAGAGGATTCCGTAGAGTTAAACCTTTTGAACTAGTTAACTAGGTAAAAAGGAATGAAATATATGTGTTACAACATAAAACAGACCAACAAAGTGATAATGAATTAAGAAAAAAAGGTAACAAACCAAGGTTAGTTCCTAAAAACAGTACATAAGTACATAAGCAAATGTTAAAGCAAAATTGCTGATTAGTCTTTAGACTAGGTGCGATTACTGGAAGGACGGTAACATCATGCCTTCGCTGGGTGTTTTTAGTGGAGATGATTCAAGTCCCACACTATCGCAAAGCTCGCAAGCGATGCCTTTTAACGATTTTCACCTAGCTACAAGCAAAAAAAAAAAAAAAAAGTTTGGAAAATCTACCAAGCAGCCAGTGCATTTGTTCACCTGGAATGGTGAGTTCATCGCGTTTCTTCTTGACGTGCGGTTTCCATTTTAATTTCGCATCGAGTTTCATTCCCAAATATTTTGCCTCGCTTGCGTACGGAATTCGTACCGAATCAATGATAATGGGTAAGTCGTCTACATTTCTATAAGTAAAATTCACGTGCGTTGATTTAGGCTCGTTGAGAACAATGAACAACACGCCAAGTCTTTGTCCAATCACAAATTTTCTCAATAGCACGTTGGAGTTTATTAATAGATAATTCAACGGTATTGCTGACCGCCAATCAGTGACGTTCATTCGAAGGTGCGGAGGTGTTCACCGCACACCCTATCAAAATCCTTTTCCATACATAACTAAAGTTCATAAAATTCAGTCTTGTGTTTCTTTTCAATATTTTATTTACAATAAATTTAGAACAACTTTTACATTTAATTTCAATTCACAATCTGAACTACCTACCTACCAATCAAAGCATTGAACTATTCCGATATGTATGTAAAGCAAATTCAATAGATCCACAAATCCAATAGATATCTCTTTTACATCAAAATAGCTTCGTTCTACCTCTTTAAAAGCACCACCTTCCTCATTCGGTTGGCATCGGCAATTCATTTTCAGCCAAAGTAAAACAAAACTCAAATTTAAAAATGTTCTGCTCACATCAGCGCACCGAGGTTGAGCAAATCTACATAAATACAAAGAAACTAAAAAAAAGAATACGACCATACATTCTCCCTTTGCAATCTATATGGCTTGAGGTTCAACTTCATCACCGCACCAGCACCACATTCATTTTTCATTCCTTCATTCGGCCGGCAATTGAGAATTCATTTTTGGCCAGAGTAACAAAAAATTACTCTTTAGGATGGTTCTCCTCGCATTTCCTTGCACCAACACCAAGGTAAAACAAGTTGTGTTCGTTCGCACATTTCGTTCATGAGTCGTTGAGAATTATTTTTCGTTGTGTTGCGCCTGCGGTGCGAATTCATTCTATGTACCACACACCAAATCCAGACAAGCAGCAAGCAAAGTTAATGCAATATAGCAAGAATAAGAAGTACGAGTATGATGTGCCATTTTGTCGCCTTCATCAATTTTTGCATTTTTTCAATTCATTATCATTTTGGTCTTCTGAATGACAAGATCGTTTGAATCGTCGGAGAAAAAAAATGAATGCGGACATTTTAAATTGCAGGTGCGTCATCGAAAAGCTAATTGAAAAACCATTTTCACAGCTTTCTTCGGTTGACAAATTACAAATTCTTAGTTCTAGTAGGCCAACACCACCTCTTAAAAATTTGACTTGTAAAAAAAAGACATTTACTAGATACTTTGAGGAAAAAAACTATGAGGTAAAGCTATGGCTATGTGGTCCCACGTTGAGCAAAGTATTCTGCTGGCCTTGCTTGCTTTTTTCAAGCAACCAAGAGAAGGGAGTTTGGACATGAGGATACACTGATCTAAACCATTTCACAGTTGCATCGAATAAACATTTAGTTTCCCAAGCCCACATAAATTGTTGCGTAACATTAAAAACGTTCGGTACCACTCGCATAGACTTGTTGCTTGACGAACAAAAAAAAAATATCTGTCTCTCCTCACAACGAGCAAGTATCTGAAAATATACAAATTTTGGAAAGGCTTATAGATGCTGTGTGTTTTTTGGGCTCCCAAGAGCTAGCGTTCGGGGGAAACGATGAACGAGAAGAGTCTCAAAATAAGGGAAATAATGTTGAGCTTTTGAACCTTATATCAAAATATGACCCAAAATTAGAAAATCATTTAAAATCTGCAACCATATTTAAAGAAACGTCTAACAACATACAGAACGACTTGATAAATGCAGTATCAAGTGTCATCTCAAATAACATAGATAAGGAGATTGATACTTCAAATTTCTTATCTGTAATGCTGGATGAAACTACAGATAGTACAAAAAAGTCCCAATTGTCTATCAATGGTTCCGCAAAAGAGAGATTTTACCAATTTTGGGATGTAAGCGACGATCGAACAGCTAGAGCAATTTCCAAAAATATTATAGACTTGATAACATATAAAAACTGGGGTGAACAATTAGTAGCGCAAACATACGACGATGCCGCAGTTATGTCAGGCGAATTAAATGGAACCCAAGCAATAGTAAAAACTCAGTTTCCAAATGCAATATTTATCCATTGCAATGCGCACGTATTAAACCTAGTTTTATCTCAATCGGTTAACTTTCTACGGGAGGTAAACATTTTTTTTTGCAAGCTTGTCTGGTCTGTCGGCTTTTTTCTCACAGTCCACAAAACGAACATTTTTTTTTGGATCAAGTAAGTTTGCCCACTGTTGCTCCAACAAGATGGAACTATTCATCGCGTCTCGTTAATTTGGTTAGATAGATTTCTGCTGCGAGCAAATTGAATTAGTTAAGTTTGAAATTAATAACATAAGAACAAAATTTCAAAATATTTTTGAGGCACTTAAAAATAGATTTTATCCTGTTCCGAAACGAGGCGAAAGCTTAGAGAGTTTTGAACTAAGGTATAGGCAAATATTTTTTGAAATTATCGACACTTTGTCCTTACAAATGGAAACTAGGTTCGATTCACTAAAAAATTAAAATTATTAGCATTGCTTTCCTCAAAAAAGTTTCCAGCTGAAGAATTTGAATGTTTAAAATCGTCTTATGGTCCTTTTTTTGATTTCATAAAACTTAGAAATGAACTAAGTGTTTTTTACAAATGTTCGCAAGAACAATTTAAAAACATTTCTAGTAAAGACATTCCCAAAATGATTGATACTTTCGAGTTAAGAGACACCTTTTCAGAAATTTTTAAATTAAGCTCGCTTATCTTAACAATTCCAACATCCAGCAGCTCTGTTGAACGTTCCTTCTCTGCTCTTAAGCGCATAAAATCATATGCAAGAAATAAAATGCTGGAGGACAGATTGTCAGAACTATTTCAATAGAAAAATCATTTCTTAAGGAAATAAAAGCTGAAAATATTTTTTTACGATGAAGTTACGCAAGTTTTCTTGATGAAATCTCGGCGAATTGATCTTTTGTACAGGTAAATACTTTTTGTATCGTCTATATTTTATTACAAAAAAATTAAAATAATTACTGAAACTTAGTATTAAAAACCAATAAAACGTATCAAAAAAATGTACATATATACATAAAACCAAAAAAAAAAACACTAAAAACAGAAAAAACAAAAAAAAAATAAAAAAAAAAAAAAAAATTATAAAAAAAACAAACCAAAAAAAAAAGGAGATGGGATCGGTGTCTATCACGTCCTCGTCGTGATCCTGGACTACAACTAAGAATAGGCAAACTTAACTCCAAAAAAACATACCGCACACCCAACCTGAAGCACCACAGCACGTCCCTGCCGCCAATATAGCTGTATCGTCTGCAAACGTGGAAACTGTTGTGCCTTCCTCTTGCGGAATATCATTAGTGTATATTTGAAATAAAATCGGTCCAAGAACGCTTCCTTGGGGAACCCCTGACGCGATTTCTTTAAGTTCAGAGTAATCATATTCGTGTTTTACACGAAAGAGTCTGTCTGATAAGTAACAACTAAGGATATCAGATAACTTTTTCGGAAAAGCTTGTCTTAGCTTATGTTTCAAGCCTGTATGCCATACTTTATCAAAGGCCTGAGAGACGTCGAGAAAAACACTAGAACATATTTTTTTCTCCTCTAGGGCTTTTTCAATTACATTGGTTATTCTGTAAACCTCATCGATTGTAGAATGCTTAGTCCTGCATCCGAATTGGTGATCAGGTATTAATCGACGTTCTTCGATAATCGGATGTAGGCGCTTTAACAAAAGTTTTTCGAATACCTTCGACATTATCGGTGAGAACGATATTGGCCTATATGATTTTTTGTCATTTAGTGGTATACCGGGCTTTGGAACCATTATAATTTCAGCCACCTTCCGTGGAACGTACAATAACCTGAACGATGCATTTATAAGATAGGCAAACTTGATTAAAACATTCCTAGGTAACTTTTTGAGAACCTGTCCTGTGATTAAGTCATATCCAGATGCTTTGCTTAATTTTAGTTTTTCTATTTCGAAGCTTAGTTCGGGTAGCGATACACGATACACTTTTTATTCTATAATTATCAGGTGCCACGGTTAGGACAGGAGGTTCGAACAACGCTTGACCATCAAATGGTTTAAATGTTTCTTCCAGATGTTCGGCAAATATTTCGGCGTTTTCCTTGTCACTCTTCGCCCATTCTCCTTTGATTTTCCTGATGGGTGGCGCTTGCGTTTTTGGTTTTTTAATGCCTTTCATGACTTTCCAGAGCGAGTAATTTGTACTTTTATCCGCAGTTAGGCTTCCAAGATATGTAGAAATTTCACGATTTTTAAAGTCTCGAATTTCTCTCTTAAGTTTACTACAAAGATAGTTAAGAATGGTTTTATCCTGTGGAACGCGAGATTGTTGCCATCTTTTGCGCGCTCTCCTTTTCTTCTCAATTGAGTGATTTCCAAGGGATATTTTATTTCGCAATTTGCAGTTATTTTCCGATTATGGGGAGAATTTTTCCAGGCTGAGCGATGTATGACGTTAATAAATTGATCGACTTCGTCTTCAAGTTCGTGGGGTGTTCGAAGAGACACTTTGAGACCGATTTTACTTTCACAGTATTTTTTAAAGGATTCCCAGTTTGTTTTCATGTTAGTTAGTCTGGGCGGACCTTCTTTTTTTCGTAGACAGCCGTTAATTGTCAAAATGACCGGTGAATGATCAGAAGAAAGATCGAAGCATTCCTCAACTACAATAGATAGATTACTAGAAGATAGCAGAAATTATATTTATACCTAAACAAGGTAAGCCCCTATCAGAAATCGCCTCATACAGGCCAATCTCACTTTTGCCTGTATTATCAAAAGTTTTCGAAAAACTGCCCCTTAGAAGACTAGAGCAAAGAAGGCTAATTCCCACCCATCAATTTGGGTTTAGAAATAAACATTCGACAATAGACCAAGTGCATCGTATAACTTATGTTATAGAAAAAGCACTAGGAGAAAAACAAGTTTGTTCTTCATTATTCCTAGATGTTGCACAGGCTTTTGATAAAGTTTGGCATAAGGGTTTAGAGTATAAACTTCATATGGATCTACTTAGACAGTACTATGAGATACTTAAATCTTATATAGCAAATAGATTCTTTAGAGTTCGGGCACAACGTATTCTGAACTCGATGAAACACAAACAGGCGTTCCACAAGGAAGTGTTCTAGGACCCACCCTATATTTATTATATACTAGTGATATACCACACGCGAATGATACGATGATAGCCACATTCGCAGACGACACTGCCCTTCTATCAAATGATAGATGCGTTACTAGGGCAACAGAAAAGCTTCCAAATGCATTTTTTGTATTTAAATTCTTGCTCGCCAAGACGATTTAAAAGGGGGCAATTCGACCTAAAAGACCTTTTTTACCATATAGGCCAGAAAGAGTTTAAGCTAGTAGTATTTCTACTTTCCGTGTTAGGTGGTTAATTTTACCAGTAGAAGATTTCTTTATGTCTTCGGGGCTCATAAGTTCCCTGAAAAAGATCTTCTTTGTAATTCAATTAAGGGCTGGACATTCACATAATATGTGTTCAGCTGACTCGTCCTCTTCAAGACAAAGTCGGCACTCAGGAGAGTCTACTATTTTCAGTTTGTTTAGATGATATCTTAAACCATGGTGACCAATAAGGTAACCTAATAAGTTTTTGATATCATATGCCTGCTTAGATTTAGGCATTAGCTGGCATTTTTATTGAATGGCCGAATGGCTCGTTTGGCCTGTCTTAGACCTGGGATACTTTCCCAATGATAGATACATGTTCTATGTTCCCACCTTTTTATTGCTGCAGTTGCTGCTGATCTAGGAGTGCAGCAGAAAGGTTCGGGACCTATGAAAGGTGTTTCTGAACCTTTCCTGGCCAATTCGTCGTCCTTTTCGTTACCTTCTACCGTGCCTGTGAGACTACTTTTTGCCCGAAGTGTGGAGAATATTGCTGCCGTAGAGGCGTCCGTCGCAAACCAGCCAAATCAGTCAATTTCAGGGCGTTCTCAAGAATTGGGCCTCTCCCAGACCACATTATGTCGAATTTTGCGTAAGGATCTTGGCCTAAACCCTTACAAGATCAAGCTGACCTAAGAACTAAAGCCAATTGATCATATGAAGCGACGTACGTTCTCGAATCGGGCTCTGGTCATGATGGAAGAAAATGGAGAATTCCATCGCGATGAATCGCATTTTTGGTTAAACGGCTTTGTCAATAAGCAAAATATGCGTTACTGGACAAGGGTCTCCCTCATGTGCTTTATGAAGCAGCACTTCATCCGCAAAAAGTCACTGTTTGGTGCGGTTTTAATGCCGGTGGCGTCATTGGGCCGTTTTTTTCGTCAATGAAAATAACTATCACGGTACGGTAAATGGTATTCGCTACAGAGACATGTTGGAACGTTTTTTCTTTGTGCAATTGCATGAATTTGACATCAGGGATATGTGGTTCCAACAAGACGGTGCCACAATTTTACGCCTCTAGACTTTTTTGTATGTTCCACATTAAATCATTGGTGTATGCCAACAAGCCGGCGACGTTAGAGGAGCTCAGAGCCAATATTTAACGAGAAATAGCGGCCGTATCGGTCAAAACGTGCGGCCGAGTCTTCGAAAATTAGGTTCAACGTACCGACCGCTCCACGACGAACGAAGTCGAATTCCATTTATAAATGTTTTGATAGTGATTTAAGCCAATACATTTTTTATAGATATCTCAAGTAGTTTGCATTTTATTTAAAAAAGAAGTTGTCAAGTCATTAATCAAAGACCCTTTACTAATATGTGTAAACTGGGTCACATTCGTCTTCGGGGCACATTCGGCATCGTCATTTTCACCAAGAACACCAGGGTGTAAACCGATGGTTTTTTTTTTAAGCGCACCCTTCTATGCACCCGCAAGATGCTTTGTAGTTTGACAATCCTAGTCAGTGTGCACAAAAAGTTACAAGTGGTTGTGTGTTTTTGGGCTGAAGGTGGGTAAGCAATTTTTTATATTATTTTTGAATTAATGAAAGTGATATTTTGTAAAAAGTAAGATTAAACATTAGTTTTGAAGGTTAACAACCAAAACCTGTCCGAGTCTTACAAGTGTTTGTGAAATAATTTGAAAGAGAACATTTTAAACTTCGGGGCACATTCGGCGATTGTTTTTGGGACACATTCGGCGTTTGTTTATAATAAAAATACTAGGCAGACATTTTATAAAGCTATTTTTTATTTATTTTAATGTATAGATATGGTTCGAAACTATAAGAAAAAGACTGACAGAGTCTAAATAAAAATAACTGATAAAAAAAAATGCTATTTCGGATATAGAATGTGGTCGATAAAATTTAGCTTCAGCTTCTTGAAAGTACGGTATAAAACGCACGACCTTACAGTCCAGATTAAAGAAACGTGATCCTCTAAAGCTATGCACAGATTCAGAGAATGATACAAAAGAAACCTTTCAATAAAAATATACGTCCCAGCAAATTTTGCCACAGAAACAAGAAGATGAGTTAGTTATATTTATATAGATAAAAAAATGTGCATTTTATCAACATGGACTAACTTATCATACTTTCAAAAAGTTTGTTTACGAATATGTTTACGAACTGATAAAATCTTTGCCGAATGTGCCCCTGGCAATGACGAATGTGCCCCGTGTTGGGGCACATTCGGCGAAACGGCTTTTTTTTCTTAAATAAATAAAAAAAATTGCTTCATAAGTCACACGGAAAAGTTTCTTATTTTATTTAAGACTATAAATATCAAACTTTCACTCAGTATAAATTTTATCTAATACGTAATATTAAATATCGTAAATATGAAGCTTTTAACTTAAGGTGCCGAATGTACCCCAGTTTACCATACATAAAATTACTTTGAAATTACGTAGCCGATTTTTGAGATATTGCTGTTTCCTAAAGTACCGTCAATCGAGTCTTTTGGACAAAACTGACTAAGGCATCTTTTGACACTTAACCCAAGTATTGAATACATTAAAATTGATCAAAATCGTTAGAGCCGTTTCTTGGAAAAGTTGAATTTTCAAAAATTCAAAAAACTTTCATATTAATAAAAAAAAGTTATAATTTGGAAATAGTGGTATAAGTTGGTGTGTACATTTTCTTCGAAATAACTTGGCCCGTTTTTCAGATATGAGCATTTTTGTTAGGTACCGTAATTCGACAATTTTCGCAAAAAACTGGTATGCCATTTTATTACTCTCACCTCAATTATTTTATATTTCAAAAATAATCAAAATCGTTAGAGGCATTTTTGAGAAAATCGCTGTTGAAATAACGATTTGTATGTAAGGTACCGTTATTTAAAATGAATAAAAACAACAACAAAATGGCCACGAGATATAGGCCTACAAACCTCAAATACCAAGTTTAAAGTAAATTCGTCCACCCATTCCGGTTGAAGCATCGGTGACATATGGACCGATGCATGCATTCTTGGCAAAAACTAAAAAAACAAGTTTAATTAGAATACAAAAAAAAAAACAAGTGGATACTACAGTTAGATACCGAAACTGTTCAAATGCATGTTCGCTTTGAGTAGTGCTGCGGTCAGGTTCAATTAAAGCAAAAAATGTAGCGGTTGTCTGTCGAAATAAATTTACAGTGCTCTTACTTATATTTTTTATTTAAACATGGAATCAACCCCCTCTGCTTTGTTAATCATTTTCGTGTTAAACTGTTGCTATATGTGTTTTACTGCAATTTTTATAAATGTTTAGAATGTGAGTGTTTCCGTGTAAATCAATAACTATTGCTGTTTTGTTAGTTAAGAGATCTACATATGAACATGTCATAACATGTCTGCAAAAAAGGCCTTATTTGTTAGTGCATTATGTCTTCTCGTTGAAACATTAAAAAAAAGTTGCGCATATTTGCGCTTTTTCAAGATTTTGCTTTTAAGTGATTTAAGAGCCCAAAAATATATGCAAATATTTTTTTTTTGCAAAATATGAATTTCGTTATTTTGTTTTTTAGGTTCAGGTTCAACTGATGATGTTCTTATTGCACGGCGCACCTTGTTTGATGTTTTGAGGCGATCTAGCAATGATTCATGGGATCTTAAAGTAGAAAATCTGAAGACATTTTTACAAAATCGTACTAAGTGTGCCGAACACTTAAAACCTGAATTGAACAAGCAGATCTCATTTTTTTGGCAGATTTTAAGAGTAGGTGGACAAGATGTTGTAGAAAAGAAGACAGGTTTCTTGGTAATAAAAAAAATTTGCTGGATACTTCAATTGGGTTTAAGAACTACTCAAGTCAAACTGTAGTTTCTTGTAAAAAAACTGGTCGTCCTAGAAAAGATTTTGTCGATTCTTCGCAAAGAAGGAAACGCCACAAGACTGAGTATATGAGGAAAAATTATTCGACTGAACAACTAACATTTGCTGCGCAAATGAGCTTACGATCTTCTGGTCAGTTAGACACAGCGAAAGTTCTAAAAGACGTTACCACGAATTCTTCGGAAAGAGGAGCTAGATATAGAACAGCATACAAGCATTTTGGAGTAGCTAAAAGGAGACAACTGACTGGAAGACAAGCTCTTTCTATGTACGTGGAAGCTAAACTCACCAGACACCAGTACAATATAATAAGAGCAAATGATAAGTCAAGGTTTCCATCATATAAAAAAATTCAACTTGCTAAAAAGGAGTGTTATCCTTCTAAAGAACACATCACGGTCACGGATACATTTGCTGGAATTAAATTGCAAGCTTTGCTGAATCGCACAGTCCAACGCTTACTAGATGCTCAAAGGAAAGTCTTAGAAGTTCAAAAAGCAGACAATTTGAAAAATCTGAAACTTATATGTAAGTGGGGTATGGATGGTTCCGGGCAATCGGAATACAAGCAACGTTTTTCTGATCCAAATTCTGAAGACTCTAACATCTTCTTGGAGTCGGTAGTACCCATAAGGCTAGTTTCAGATATGCCAGGACATCAGCATTTTATAATATGGCAAAATGAAAGACCTTCATCCACACAATACTGCCGACCAATAAAGTTTATGTTTCAACGTGAAACAACAGAGTTGGCAAGGATGGAGCTAGAAATAATGCGGAAACAAATCGAGCAGCTGCAGCCAGTTACATACACCATGAACAACATTGAAATACATGTTGCAATTACAATGTTATTTACAATGGTAGATGGAAAGATACGAGTATGTAATGCCATTACGGATACCATATCAACGCAAAGATGTTTTGTATGCGGGCTCACGTCAAAAGATTTCAATAACATAGAAAAAGTATGCAGCACAAAAATAATAAATACTTCTCGCTTAGAATTTGGATTATCGGTGCTTCATGCCTGGATACGGTTTTTTGAATGTTTGTTGCATTTAAGTTACAAAATACCTCTGACGAAATGGCAAATTCGAGACGAAGAAAAAAAAAATTGTTGCTGAAAGAAAGAAAGATATCCAAACTCAGTTCAAAGAAACTATGGGATTGGTAGTAGATAAGCCGCAACCTGCATTTGGAAGCAGTAATGATGGAAATACTGCTAGGCGATTCTTTAGTGACCCGCACATACCAGCTAGAATAACCGGTTTAGATATTTAAGTGATTAAAAGATTTAAAACAGTGTTACAAACCATAGCCAGTGGGCACGAAATAAATTTGAACAAATTCCAACAATATGCAATTGAAAGTGCAAAAATACAGTTGGTACCCAATGCCTCCCACAATCCATAAAATTTTAATTCATGGCCCGGCCATATAGAACATGCCTTACTGCCAATAGGTCAGCTGAGTGAAGAAGCGCAGGAGGCAAGAAATAAAGAGTTCAAAAGATATAGAGAAAATTTTGCTCGAAAAATATCGCGCTTGAACGCAAACGAAGATATTTTGAACTCTTTGTTGATTTCCTCGGACCCATTGATAACCAGCTTACGGAAATTTCCTAAAAAACGTGGAGATGTTATAGAAAAGGATGTGCTACATTTATTGCAAGCGCCTGATGTCCCACTAATTCCCAATACTTTTACAACAACATCATGTCGTCGCTTTCACGGCAAAGTGACATAAGTCGAAATTTGTCATTTTTGAGTTAAGTATACAGAAATGACCGCAAAAAAATATTTGTTTTTTCTGCCTAATTGGCTTAATTGTACTTCTTCTACTTTCCACGTTGTGAAAAGTGTCGTTTGGATTTCCTACTAACAACCCTGCAATTTTTTGTGCGTTAATGTTATTTTTTTATTTGTGCGTTAACCTTGGTCGCGAGTGGTTGTGTTTGTTTTATCAAAACGGCGTATTTCCAAAAATGTCAAGATACACAAAAACAATTGGAACGCCTTATCTATGGTTGGTAACTGGACCAGAAGCTGCGGACTTGCGGTTAACCCACAAAAGACAGAACTGGTCCTCTTCACCAATAAAAGGATTATACCGCAATTTAATCCGCCAACTATTGAGGGTACTCCACTACAATCATCAGAATACGCAAAGTATCTTGGCGTGATTCTGGATAGAAAATTAAACTGGAGCCTCAATATAAAAGAACGAGCAAAGAAGGCAACGATAGCCTTATACGCCTGCAATAGAATCTTCGGCAAAACCTGGGGACCTAGTCCCAAAATTATCATGTGGTTGTATACGGCGGTAGTTAGACCGATACTCACATACGGTGATTTAGTCTGGTGGCAGGGGTTGTGTAAGGCCACCAACTTTAACAGTATGACTAGAGTCCAAAGAATTGCCTGTATTGGCACTACTGGGGCTATGAGAACCACCCCCACAGCGGGGTTGGAGGTAATTCTCAATCTTAAACCCATAGATCTTTTCGTACAAGAATCTGCAGCAAACAGTGCCTTGCGGCTAAGCCAAACAAAAAACTGGAAACCCAGTACAACAGGGCATGCACAGATTCTAGAGAAATTTACGGGTAGAAATGTATGCACAGACTACATTACTCCCAAACTAGATTTTATAAGACCATTTACTGTCTCTTTTCCCTGTAGGGAAGAATGGCAGGATAACCAAGTACCAATCCATGCAACAACGATCCCCATCTATACAGATGGCTCCAAGATGGATACCGGCGTTGGTGCAGGTTTCTACTCAGAAACGCTCGGAATATCTGGCTCGATCAGACTCCCCGACTACAGCAGCGTCTTCCAAGCTGAGGTTCTGGCGGTGACAACAGCCGCTAAGCAGACTGCAATGACGGCAATACCACAGGCTGATATTACCTTCTTCATTGACAGCCAAGCGGCAATAAAATCGATTTCCGCCACAGAAATAAAATCGAGGCTTGTAAGAAGCTGTCGCGAAGAGCTGCGGGCTCTTGGCGCGCAGCACACTGTAAGACTCTGCTGGGTCCCTGGACACAGTGGTGTCCCAGGAAATGAAAGAGCCGATGAACTGGCAAGAAAAGGATCTTCCCTTGAATCAAGGGATGCTGACACCACAGTAAAAACCCCACCCTGTTACCTTAAACAGGTGATTGGAAATAAAACACTGATGGCAGCAAACGAAAGATGGAGTGCCCTTGATTCCTGTGTTATTACAAGGAAAATGTGGCCACTATATGACAAACAAAAGACCAAGAGAATCCTTCAAATGAACAAGAATTCTTTGTCCTCTCTCACAGGTGTTATCACCGGACACAACATGCTGGGCTACCATGCAAAGAAACAATATCCTGGGCAGATATTTCTTCCAGGATTTAGAAGAACTCTCCGGCAAGTCTGTGAATGACTTGCGCAAGTTCATCAACGCGTCGGGATGGTTTGTAAACCCGCTAAGTTTTTCATAGGTTTTTCATTGGTTCCAGATAAGGGAAGCATAACCTCCAGGGTATCACAAAGGGTCTACATTGACCTAAGTGTGACGGGCGCAGGATTCTCTTGCCCCGTCAGCCCAGTAACCTAACCTAACCTACACAAAAACAAACAGGTAAGATTCTTGTGCCATTTCGACATTTTTCTATATGCATTATTTATCCACACAAAAATATGCAAGGTTTCACATTAAAAAAATCAGTAGAACTGACACTTTTGGATAATGACATTTTGCTTCTAAATTTTGGATTTTTTTTTTTGTGGCAAAACGACACTTGTGAGTTCTGTCGTTTTGCCACTCAATACCAGCAATTCTTGTTATTAAATTTTTAACCAGCATACTGACATTTCTCGTTTATGTCGAAGTTTTATTAACTTCGTGGAAAAATCGGAGTCTTTTTTTCATTTGCGGCGATTTTCATGAAAAATAATGCCTCTGTTTTTTTATTGTTTTTATTGGCTCAAAAACGCAAAAGCGTCAGTTTTGTTTGTTGAAAGTCATCATACCTACCAAACCTAACTAATTAGGATTATTATTATTATAGATATTATCTAAATCTCTTTGTCGCTTCATATTTTATAGAGTTACTCTTAGTCGATCCGAATTACTTGCCAATTTGGCAAGAAATTCCAAAGGCAACGTTTCCCACGATCTTCAAGAAGATCCTCTAAATATCATTCTGCCTCAAAAGTTAAAAGTAAGTAATGAACATTCATGTAGCTTTAAGAAAATAGTTCTACTGGGAATAATTTTTTCATAGAATGATACTACTGTAGAAAGCGAAAAGCAAAACATCAACATCGAATATTTTAATAACATTCACCGACTTGAATCCGCATCTAGTCAGCTAATCAATACAGAACCTGGACCCAGTGGTTTGACTTATCACGAACTTCGACCTTATGATATAAAAGAAGGTTTTCCCTCCAAAAAGGTTATTGATTCTTCTGAATCTTCCTCGGATGAGTCATCGTCTTCGCATGGAGAATCTCCAGTGCGATTTGAGAACGACTTTGGCGAAAAGAAAATCACGTACAAATATTCTTCTGCAAGTACTCATAACCTACCGAAACCTGCATCTAGTCGGCCAAGTGTTCTTGAACCTGGATCCAGTGCTTTAACTTATCTCGGACTTCAACCTTGTGGTACAAAGGATATTGAGCCATGCAATAAGGTCTTTGAAAATCCTGAATCTTCCATAGATGAGGTGCCATCTTCAGGTGAAGATTTTTCTTCCGATTATGTCGACAAAGACCCGACTTTTCTTCTATCTTGCAACCTCGAAGATATACCAACTTCTGAAAAGGATGAAGAAGAAATTGGTCATCGTAAGAAAAAAAGGGCTGAATGGAAAAGAGCTAAAGCTAAGACCTTGCGAAGTTTAGGACTGTCCTACGTATCTTCATCTAAAAATAAGAAGATCATACATGACCGACAAATTGGCCCAGTTTGCAATTGTCAACTGCAATGTTCTTCCAAGGTGAGTCAAGAAAACAGAAGTAATGTTTTTAAAAGATACTGGGCTTTGGGATGTACCAATAAGCAAAGAAATTTTCTTGCTGGGTTTATCAACGAAATCAGGCCTAAATATAGGTATATCCGAGATTTCGAACAATCGTCTAAGAGGAAACCACGAGGTTATAACAATGCATTTTATTTTACTATCGAAAACACTCGCATAAGGGTATGCAAAGTCTTTCTCATGTCAACTCTAGGAATAAATGAAAGACCTATTAGGACGGTACTCGCAAAGAAAGACTTAAATATTACAAACATGGTTGACATCGATAAAAGAGGCAGCACACGCCATATAATAAGCTTGATATTGAGAGCGAAAAAAGAGTGAAGCAGCACATCGACTTCATTCCACGCATGCCAAGCCATTTTTGCAGATCGAGCTCAACAAGAGAGTATATCGTAGGAGGTAACACAGTTTCCGGACTACACAGTAACTATGTTTATCAATGCAAAGAGATGGGCGTTCCATATGCGAGTTATTCGTCATACTATCGAATATTCAAGAATGATTACAACATATCTTTCCATACCCCAAAAAAGGACCAGTACGAAGATTGCGTTGCATATGAGAACGCTGAAGACAAAACAAGTTTACAAGAGAAATATGACAAGCACTTGGAAGAAAAAGCATTATCGAGACAAGAAAAAAACCGTGACAAACAGTCTATAAGAGATTCATTATTTGTTGTAGTGTTTGATCTTCAGGCTGTACTCCAGTGTCCCAGAGGTGATTCCGGGACTTTTTATTACGTATCTAAACTCAACGTTTTCAATTTCACTGTGTGTCAACTTGAAAATAAAGAGGTTGATTGTTTTGTTTGGCACGAGGGAGAATCAGGCAGAGGAGTCAATGAAATCTGCACCTGTGTATTCAAGTACCTTCAAAAACTGAATGACAAGGCAACAATGGAATTCGATGTTATATTTTATAGCGATAATTGTTGTGGACAGCAGAAAAATAAGTTTATGATTTCCCTATATGCGTATGCTGTTCAAGTCCTGCCTAACCTTAGGAGTCTTGCTCATAAATTCCTCATTAAGGGTCACTCACAAAATGAGGGTGATGCTGCTCATTCGGTTATAGAGCGTACTGTAAAAAGATCACTGAAATCAGCACCAATATATACTCCAGACCAATACGTAACCCTTATTAGAACAGCGAAGAAGACGGGATGTCCATACAATGTTCATGAGCTGGATCATACATCGTTTTATGACATCAAGATTGATGATAGGAAGCAACAATTAAAATTAGGAGATATACAAATTATGACATTTTAGAAAAATTCACCTGGTGAATTTTTTGTTAAAACGTCATATTCTGATGAGGTTTTCCAAAAAATTCAAATCAGAAAAAATACAACATCACTGGAGCCAATTTGTAATCTGGTATTGATACCGTTGCCGAATACTGCTTTCTTTCTTCTTCTTTCTTTCATCCAAGAAGAAGGAAGGTCTTCTAAAGCTTTTTCAAAAATACCAAATCCCACATTTCTATAAAAAAAATTATGAAGGACTTAAAAGTTACTAAAAGTTAAATGTGCTGTCAATTTTTTCTAAATATCTAACATTAACAGGTTAGCTAATCTATCTATGTATATCAATGGATTTTTGTAAGTTCCTTTTTAACTTTTCATCAAACTGAAGTGCCAATATTTATTTATATTAATAGTTTTAATTAATTTTTATTTATTTTTTGTTACCTATTCTCAGAAGAGGTATTTTTATGTTACACTTAAATAATATGAATCAATAAATATGCTGTTTAGTAATATTGTTTGAATTTTAATTTAAATAATTTAATTTCAGGGCAAAACGACACTTTTGCAACATAATAAGAAAACAAACACTTAAAAAAATATCAGATTTTTCGCAAAACGTCGTAAGTCCGAAGGATTTTTTTAAATATTGTCTTTTTTATAAAACTTTATATGCTACCTGGAAGAGGAAGAAAAATACTTCAATTGCATGTAAACGAATTTTGTATATTGTTTTTAATTAACAAGAAAACAGTTTTTTAGTGTGACGTAAAACTTTACACGTCTCTTCTGAAAATCATACATTTTCGACTTATGTCACTTTGCCGTGAAAGCGACGATGTGAAAGCTCGCACGATTCTTTAGATTCTGATTAATTGTACCTAACTTCATGTGTATTTATTATATTTTGTATATTTTTTGTCGAGACCTGATTTTGTTTGTAAATTAAAAATATCATCTTCAAATATAAACATAAATATGGTTTTAATTAGTTTTCCAACAGTTAGATAGACAAAAATAGTTTTTGCCATAAAAATCTTACATTTGGCCCCTGTGTGCGACGGAAGGAAATTCGGGGCACACTTTTTTGGACTTCTCTTTAGTCGTCACATCATATACCTATCATGCTCAGTTTGAGTTCGAAAGTTCAGCACGATTGCAATATCTTTCTCTTTAGTATAAAAAAAATCACATTGAACTCAATTTGAATTTACTTCGTCAGCGTAAGTGGCTGTTTTGCAGTTAATCGTAATGACATTTTGTGCTAAATAGATTATATATATATAGATTATACAAATATTCCTTAATTCACGAGTCTTATAATATTTTATTTCGCCTTAAGCTTAAGCTTCGCCAATATAACCAAAGTCTGTTTGATTAGATATAAGAAAGCTTGAGGCATGCATACAAATCTGTATTATACACGAGTAAGTGGGAAAACAATCGTTATTCATTGTCAATAGTACTAATAAACCTTGTATAAATTATTGGCTCTCAATTTATGCATTTTTGACAGTTGAAGTAAAGTTTTTTTTTTTTTTGTAAAGAAGTTCTAAACGACATTGAAAAATATTAAGAAAACAGGGTTTGGCATGTTTTAAATAGCTACATTTTGAATTGCAAACTTTTTGCCGCGAACAAAAACACCTTTGCGGTAAATTGTCAAAGCGGGTGGCAATGGTGCAGTAGTAGTGTATTCGCTTACGGAATGGAAGGTCGTGCGTTCGAATCCCGGCCAAGTCCATTACTATATACCGAATACATGAAATCGTAATCTCCCTAAGTAACTTAGACACCACTCGTGGAGAAAAACCCTACAACTGCACCCAAACACTTCTTTCCTATCTATTCTTTCTAATACCAAGTAGCTTACACTGTGTTCTTAGCATTATAAGAGTACTGTAACAACAGAAAAAAAAAATCCCTTTAGCGTAAGCAAATTATAAAAAAAAAAAAAAAAAAAAAAAAAATTTAAATCACAATTCACAACATTTTTCGCGTTTCACATAGGTATAGAATTATAGATGAACCAATTAATCGTTTGAACCTAATCTCTAAATCCGGATGTCATTGAGGATTTCTTGCAAATTTTCCAATTGGAATTGGTAAGCGTATGCGACCAAAAAAAAATGTGTCATGTAAATGAAGTGTCAAAATTCGCGAATATTTGCTCGGACGCAGATAATTGGTCGCTGTCATATGAATGATGCTTAAGGGAGAAGTGGCTCAGCGGCTGGTACGTTAGACTACCGAGTGAGGGTTTCGAGGTAAGAATCCTACCTACCCACCTACCGCTGGCGAAAGTCTGACAAACATTCAAGGTTATAATAAAAACAGTCGTGAGAAGCTTCGTGAATTTGCCGCTCGGAATCGGCGTAAATTTACGCCAACAAATATAACTTTGCACTCGCGAATGTGTGCCTAGACCATGTTAGCGCCAGAATAGTATGATTTTTTATTTGTAACAATTGCTAGTCCGAAAACCGCGCTTTCTGAATGAGCATTCGATATCAAAGTGTTCCAATCGAAATCCAATGAATTAAGTTTGACATTGCACCTGACACTTATGGTTCTAATCTTTAAAAAATTTAGGTTGGTCTCTGCAATGTCATTACCTAAATTCTTTTTTATCTTTTCATAACCAAAACAATCAAAACGTAATGTTAAACACAATTTTCCCTAGCGAGTTGAGTTTATCCCTTCAATGAATTTCATTTTGATTTTGTCATAAACTAAGACTTATTTGACAGCGACAATATATGTATTAGAAATCGTGTAGATAAGCGAACGAACGAATTGATTAATTTTTTACTTTGACAACATTTGAACGTTGCATTTAAGTGAATTCACCACTCAAGTTACAGAATTCTTTAAATACCTAAGATTAATTTTAAGCTCATTTCCGATTGCGTATTTGGCACACGTTACAAACATTAAATTATTTTCTGTATTGTCATGCATAATTAATGTTTATTATCCATGAAGTTTTGACACTTGTGAATGATAGATGATATAAGTTGTGTGGACTTTATTTTAATTTGGGATTAGATACGAGTATTTTTAGCACTTCACAATATTGCAGAAGCCCTGCACTAACGTAACAACTTGTCTTCTATCCTTACGTCAAATTGGTTAACATTGTAATGGTTAACTTCTCTGCTGTTGGACAAACAATTTAACCTAGTCCAACGATTAAGTAAGTCGAAATTCAATTTGTTGATGTATCCCGTTTAGTTAGACACTAGCCGTGTTTCTTTGCACGCGGATATAGGGATGGCATCAGAAAAAGACTATCGCCGCTTAAGAATTCATCAAAAAAAACTTGGCAGCACACATGCACCTATGACATGCACCGTGACACAGCTGCTGTAAGTTGTAGTTAAGAAATTTGTATTGAAAATCCTGAATTTGAAAAATATATACTTCCGCCAATTGAAATTGATGCCAAGCATATTCTAAAATTATGAAAAACAATTTCACATTAACAGATTTGCTAAATTCAATTACCTTTATAATGAGGTTTAAAAAAAATAATAATAAAATCACGAACAAAATATTCGGCGGGATGTGTTAGTGGTCGGAGGGATGTCAAACTTTGACATTTCTTGAAAAATTCATCGCATGAGTTCATCAGAAACGAAGAAAATGGGTTTTGGAAGCACTGTTTATCCCCGCTAACTGTCTTAGCGGCGATAGCTATCCCCGCTAACGTTAGCGTATATAGGATAAGTTGTTGTTGTATTTTACATGCAAATTTCAAATTATCCCTATATCCGCGTGCAAAGAAACACGGCACTGTTGTGGTGAAAAAAGGAGAATTGAACTCCATAAGTGTCATTTACTTCCATTTAGCGTTTGGTAAAAAAAAAACGGCAATTCTGTATTGGGAATGACAATTTTTTCTTTCTTAAATTTACATTGCCATTCACAAAACAACAACACCATCCTTATAAATTCCAACACACTTAAAAACCTTTTCTTTTTTTTTTGTTCAATTATCCTCACCTTGACATTCCGTCAGGACTTGGTGTTCCGTACTGGTCGCGGCTTTCGTGTATCCTTCTTAGTGCTTCCTGTTCGCTAATTGTTGCCGCTGGCAGTTCAGCATGCCCTCTCATTGGCAGCATCATTCGTTGTTCCCTTGCGTTCTCTGCGTCAGTTTGATTTTTCGCCAATAACGCGTCGATGCAAAATGACTTCTTGGCAGGTGCAACTGGCGGGGGAGATGTCTGTGTAAATGGTCCCGGCAAACGGCCAATATATCCCTGATGATGGTGATAAGTCTCATATCCGTTGTCGCGCATTTCCGTCGGCAATTGAGCGGTGCCGGGTGGTGGCAAACAGCCTCCTCCTAACATAGCGGGATTAGGCTGTTGCGCAGGTGGTAATGTTCGTAGTTGTGACTGGTGTTGCACTAAGGGCAGCGGTTGATTATTATCCACTGGCAAGGGGCTTAGTGTGTAATTACTCTGTGGTGAGTTCGCTGATCGAGGTGAATTAATTGGATGCGGTGGCGATAACGAAGCTCTTGTATTATTATCACTTTGATAGTCCTGCTCGAGGGGGCTTAAATGGCTATTGTTGCCTAGAAAGCGCGATATATGTTGTTGTTGCACTTGTACACTTGACATTTTGATTCACTCTTATTCTTCACACTGTCACTGTTTTGGGGGGAATTCCCAAATTTTGCCTTAAACTTGTTTTATTGTCACTTGGCGAATGGGAGAATAGCGGCATTAATGTCCGTTCACGTCAACAGCGCGTTCCGAACTGTGATAAACTCAACGTTCTAATGTCGCATATATCCACGGTAATCTTTCACACCTCACTGTGTACGCATGGATAGACTTCATCGGACTACAACTACAAGCATAGAAACGAGTTTATTCGATTGTCAGAACCCTTCGTTGGTGATAACATGGAGTCGTTAGTGTGTATTGGATGGCCACACACCGACATCTAGAAAGAGAGACAGAGGCAACAGCATTTTACGTGGAAGGCGTGGCTTAGTGGAAACTCAAAATGAAGATTGGATATCCATTGTGGGAGTGGCATGTCGTATGTGAATGGAGTTGCAGTGAAAAATCTCGTCAAACGGGAAGAGTAAATTGTTCGACCCTCCGACTACTTTAATGCCTGCCAGTGGTGGTAGGGATAATTGGCGATTATCGGGTCGAATACGACGACGAACTCGAACTCGACCTACCACCCTCGTTGTCATTGTCGTCCTCGTCGACGTTGTTGTCAACCCCCTTTCCATGATCTGTCCTTGTGTGGAGAAGTTTTTTTTTCAATTACCAAGGAAGGTGGAAATTTGACTTTAAATGGCGAAAAATTTCAGTTTCCTATGTACGCTGAGGGTGGTGGGTGGCTGATTCGTCTTTTGGATTTTTCATGTGGTGGTGGTGAAAAAGGATAAAGGCACAATTTTAACCTAGTATATTTGTGTAATATTCATGTGTTGTTCTTGTATGCTGTTTGTGTCTCTGGAAGGGAAATGCACAATGTCCATTTCATTATTATCCATTTGTTTGATTGTTTGAACTTTTTTCTTTTGTTATTGTGGAACGTGGGGTTGTTCTTTGTTCTCTTGAACCTAGGTTGAGTGGTGGAAAAATGTAAATTGCTGGTAATATCCGTTCACAGGAGGGTAAGTGGCTATCAATTTGTCGTATGTGAACGATTTGAAGATTTTATTTCGTTTGATTTTTATTTTTATTTTTATTTTATTTTTCCTCTGGCCAGACAAGGGATAGATATTGACTTTTATTGTTCGTTAAATTGTAATGAGATACGTCAGCAACCGATAATCACCCGCTTAAGAAGTGGTTAATCGATAGTTATGGGGTCTCGTCTACCTATATGGTGTGATGTTTTTCGTATTTGTTTAAATGTTGCATACTACGTAACTTCTTGCGGGGTTCAATGCTTTTAGCTTTCCAATTTAGGAAATGAAGATGGGCATTGTAGGTGAAACACTAAAAATTGACAAGGTTTTTCAATATCCGCGTACCTACCTACCTACCAGTGGCGTGGCGTCCATATAACACGATTCCTACCGTCTTCCCTTTTAAAAATCCACCAAAAGTAAGCACTATCTGCCAAATAAATATATGAAAAATGAAACCCGTCCCGTATTTTAATTATAAAATAAAATCTACACACACACTCACACATAAGCTATCGAATAAGTTTAATATTTTCATTCTACCTCTCGTCTGTATCTTCATACTTCATTCAAGAATCAAGATTCAACCACATTCCACAATCCACAAATCACAAACAACAAACCAACGAAGAGTCACAAAAATACTCTTAGTAAAAAGTTTTCAACTACCGCTGCTCTCTATAATAGAATAAAAAATATTTTTCCGTCTTATTTACTTGTTTTATATCCCTTTCTTCTACAAGCATTGCGGTTCCGATCCTCTTTGTTCAACACCCGCTTTTATATTCAAAGAAAAAGACGCTACATTTCGTCTTATAAACCAAATCTCACGCTGAATACTTGGAATTGTTTCATTTCATTCTCCCTTTCGCGATTAGCATTGCGTTTCAATCGGAAGATATCAACATGTTGCAGGAATGCAGGTGCTACGTTTGACTCGTTTTTTTTGCAACATTGTGTCTAATAACACGGTGTTCTTTGACTTATTTCTTTTTTCTTATGACATAATATCTGAATGTGTTATGTGGGTTGATTCTTGATTTTGAATTTGATGTTGATATTGATATGCGTGTTGATGTAAGAAGTTGAGCTTTCATTTTTCTCTCTTGTGATAGTTAATGCTTCGATGTTTTTACAAATTTATTGTTATACTTTTGTCTTATGAAATAAAATATGGTAGAATATTATGGCAATTTGTCAGCAGAGTAAATTCAGCATATCGCTTAAGAGAAGTTCATGTCAAATAAAATACCGACACTTGTTTTTTTTTTAAGCAGGAATTCAAATTTTAATTTAGAATCAGTTGGAATTTATTGACAGACTGCGTTGCACAAGTACAATAACTTGAAAAAATCTAGTGTTTTGTAAAGCCAATTTGATAAAATCTTAAATTAAAATAGTGAAAAGTTAGATGTGAAAGTGAAAGTGAAGGTTAATGTGTAATTTTTTAGTTTCTTTTATTACCAACTTACTGATAAAAACATTTTAGCTTCTTAATTTTAGTGCAGTTTTAGATTTTTTTTTGGAAATGTCTTTGATTAGTGTAGATTGCTGTTTAATTGATTTCCTCCTGGAGGATTCAAATAGTTTTAGTAAGCTATCTTTTCTTGATAAAAAAAAAGTTATAGACGTAGGGCGCTCTATGCCTTTTATAAATATTAATTACCAAAGGAGAGATGGTTTTGTGACACATTTTAATGTTTCCTTATACCAAAAATATAAGTGGCTAACTGGGAGTTGCAAGCTTAATAAAATGTTTTGCTTTCCTTGTCTTCTTTTTTCAAACTCCGCCAGTGTTTGGAGCCGAACGGGTTTCACTGATATAAATAATTTAGTTAATTCTTCGAAAAAACATATTAAGACAGAAAAACATATTCGTTGTTGTTTATCCCTACACGAATTCGGCACGAATCGCATTGAAACTTCTTTAGGAAATTCTTTCGTTGTTCATAATAAAAAAGTAGATAAAAATCGGAAACTAATGGAACGTTTTATTGACACGGTCATTTTATTAGGCAGACAGGAGTTAGCATTTCGCGGTCATGATGAAAGGTCTAGTTCAGATAATCGTGGCAATTATGTCGAAGCGGTTTATTTTTTATCTAAATATGACACTTTATTGGAATCCCATTTAGAGCAGTGTTCAAGTACACACAATCCAATTTTTTCAGGTTTATCCAACGATATTCAAAACGATTTGATACATAGTATCGCGGCGGTTATTAAATCCGAAATTAAAACGGAAATCAAGGATGCTCGGTTCGTGTCGATTATGATCGACGAAACACCAGATTTGAGTCATAGGGAACAACTGAGTGCCATATTTCGGTACTTGTCAGAGGATGGTATACAAGAAAGATTTCTTGGATTTTTTGACGTTAGCGCAAGTCGTAATGCAAATGAGTTATCCAATCATATATTTAAAATTCTTGAAACATACGACTGCAAGGAAAAGTTAATAGTACAATCCTACGATGGTGCCGCAGTTATGTCCGGCGAGGGGGGTGGTGTTCAAAAGAAGGTCCTTGATGAATGCCCGATGGCAAATTTTATTCCTTGTTATGCACATGTTTTAAATTTAGTACTATCCCGATCTCTAGAATACATAGCAGAACTTAAACTATTTTTTGGCTATACTAATAGCATCGTTCGATTTTTTAATAAATCCACAAAGCGGTCCAATCTTTTAAAACAAATTTCCAATCGACGCATGCCAGGAGTATCAGAAACTCGATGGCATTATCATTCAAGAATAATAAACGTAATCTTTAACTGTAGAATAGATATAATTGAAACTTTTAGTAAAATAATTAATGACTCTAGGGAATGGGATACTGACACACTTTCGATGGCAGAAAGTTTATTAAATAAATTAGAGAGCAAGGAATTCTGTTTTTTGCTTCATACCCTTTCTGAAATATTTGCAAAGACCGATGTATTATTTAATTTAATTCAAAAAAAACAAACAGACGTTAGTTATGCCAAGCAAGAAATCGAACGTTTTGAGTCATGGATAAGCTCTGACTTTTTAAATATGTTTGAAGTTATTTATGACAGCGTAAATGATTGCATCGAACCTCCACATAAACGCAGGTTGCTTGACTTCGATTTGAAGACGAATTATAAGCGCCTTTTTGTTGAAATTAAAGACAATATAGTTAGCCAAATAAATGCCAGATATAAATCATTTAGTAATCTTACATTTTTGGATTTACTAAATAATTTGAAGTATGACACTTTTTCTCGTTCCAGTCCAGATGTAAAAATATCTTCCCTAATTAAGTTTTTTCCTAGAATTTTTGACTTCACGGCATTAAAAAATGAACTTAATGTTTTATATTCTTCGTCGTCACTTCGTCAGTTTGAGGTTCTCGACCTTCACAACCATTTGAATAGTGAAGCATTGAAAGAAGTGTTCCCTCAAGTCTTAAACTTAAGTAGTTTACTTTTAGCACTTCCCATTTCCGTCGCCTCCGTTGAGAGGTCTTTTTCTGCTTTAAAAAGAATTCATACTTATTTAAGAAACTCACAGGGCGAGGATAGGCTCTCTGATTTAGCCCTCATATCGATAGAAAGAAGACTTCTTCTTAAAATTAAAAATAGACCAAACTTCTATGAAAGGGTATTGGCAGAGTTTATCAAAAAAGATCGTCGAATAGCATTAGAATACAAATAATTATAAAGAACTAATATTTTAACAAAACTTTTCACTTTTTTTTTTAAGTGTGTGAATTTTAGCTGTTTTTAATTTTGATTTATTTTTATTGCTGACATTATTATTTGTATCGTTTTTATATTTTAACAAATATAAAGAATTATCCATATAATTCTTCTGAATTTTCTTATTTTAAAATTACTATCCACATTATGCTGATTTTTTTTAAGTTATTGTATCATGCGTCTGTCAAGACCGGCTTCTTTTCAAGCCACTTTTGTTATGCTTTAAGCTCATTGTTGATTGAAATATTAATGTCTTGAAGTATAAAAAATGTGGCTAGAATATTTTTGCTAAGTCAATGTGGAATGCATATTATGTAGATACAATATCCCCATTAAAAATTATTTTATTTCAGGTTTTAAAGATTTTTATTTTTATAGGTGACTAAATTTTTCAACGTCTTCCCTTTTAAAATTATCCACGCCACGCCACTGGTAGGTAGGAAGATGGATGCCCTTGTGACGGGTGTCACGGCTCACTTAAACCAACAGTTTGGGTCCATTGTGTCATTTTTGTGATTCTTTTAGCTGGGAACCTAAACAAAAGAAATAAAAGAAACCGCTGTTTAACAGCTCAGTAATTCGCTTAAGCAGAACCACCCGGATACATTTGTGAATGTCAGGAGTTTCTTTAGCTCTGAAGCAGCCAGATCCTCTAGCTCCTCAAAGAAGTAGCTGCCAAGAATCTTCAATCTTTTTGTTATAAGGGCAGGGCATTCGCATAGCAGGTGACGTATAGATTCTATTTCTGCAACGTCCTTGTAACTCCTGCAGTACCTAGTCGTTGTGCAGTTTGCCCAGCCGCTCCGCGTGTGGGCCCACTACATAGTGTTTTGTGAGGACCCCTGTCAGTGTTGGAATATCTTTGCGGTTAATACCGTTCATGGTTTTAGATTTCATTTGGTTAACCGCTGGTTAGAGCTCCCTCGTGGATTTGGTGTCTATACTTAGCATTAATGTGCTTAGCGGGGTTCTTATGGATTTTAGGGCGAGATATTCATTCATCTCCGATCCCTTCCTTGCTAGTTCGTCCGCTTTCTCATTGTCCGAGATGTCATTGTGCCTGGTACCCCGCAGAGGGTTACCGTATTGGCAGTTGATATCTCGTCTAGGTATTTGTTGCCTTTCAACACCGCCCTTGACTTGATTACTACTGACTCCAAAGCTTTTATAGCCGGCTATTTTTCGCCTCTGCACCTCCTTGGCCACCTGAAGTGATCGCAGCTGTCTCTACACACTGCATTAATTGCTGAGTCTAAATGATTCGCTCAGGTCCAGAGACTCACAGAAGATGCCTGCACCTGTACCCACGTCCATCTTGGATCCGTCGGTGTAGATAGCTATTTCCTCTTCTTTCGTGACCATTTTATTACTCCAATGTCTTCTTTCGGGGATTCTGATATCGAATCTCCTTTTGATGACGAGGGTGTGGGGTAAGTATTCAGTGGCTACTTTCTTTTTCGATGCACTCCATCGTGTCTCCACGGAGGCATGTCCGTATGGTTTAAAAGGCCGCAGTCCCAACTCTCTGAGTCTCATGCTACAGTAGATGTCCAGGGGTGTGATATTAAGTTTAACCTCCATAGCTGCAGTGGGTGTAGTCCTTAAGGACCCTGTTATCCCGATGCAGGCTGTCCTTTGGATTTTGGTGAGGTTTAAGGTTTGATATGACTTCTTTTCGGTAGCCTTCCACCATACCGCTCCGCCATATGTAAGAATGGGCCTCTTCACCGTTGTGTACAACCAGTGTACATACCACATATGGTTTGAATCTCCATGTATTGCCGAACGTTCGTATGCATGCATTATAGTGCCACATACGCTTTCCTAACTCGATCCTCTATGTTTTCCTTCCAGAAGAGTTTGGAGTCTAGGATGAGGCCCAGGTACCTTGTTGTCTTTGATATTTTTAGGGCCATTCCACCCATACACGGTGGTTTAAAGACAGGTTTTGCCCTTCTTCTTGTGAACAGCAGAATTTCTGTCTTCGATGGGTTTACCCCCAGTCCTCTGCCCGCAACCCAGTTGTTAACAAGTAAGAGTGCGTAGCTGAGTCGTTCACTGAGAACTGCGATAAATTTTCCTGGGACTATGATTGCTACATCGTCGGCATAAACGCTCACAATGAAGCTTACCAGTAGCCATATGAGTGGAGAGAGGAAGGACGCCGCTTTGCGGTATTCCCTTGCAAAATTTCCTTTCAAAGCACATGTCTCCTAGGTAAGACCTAATCCGTCGTGTGCGTAACATAAGACCAATCCAGTCGCAGAGACTGCCATTGAGATGGGCCCTTCTTAGGCTGTGCAGAATCGCGTCGGTCTCAATGTTGTTGAAGGCTCCCTCTATGTCTAGAAATGCGCTCAAGGTATGATCGTTCATGTTTTTACGTATGAAGTAGTTCGGTTGAGATAGTGAGAAGTTACGGTAGTTTTTGTGATTTTTCGTCAAAACGTTATAGTTCGGGTGCAGGAAACTTTTTAAAAATGTGCTCTCTTCGAACAATGAAAACAGTTTTTACAAAAGGCCAAGAGAATGGATTGTCTGAATATATATTTTGCTCGAAAGGCGTTTGTTTTCCATAACCATCAAGGTTTTTCGTGAACTTGCATTTAACCTAGCAGACAAAAATTAAATTAAAAACGGTTTTGACAAAGAGACTGGGATTGGTAGATATAAGTGGATGCAAAATTTGTTTAACTCCGTAAGTCGGAAGGTACCGTCTGATCCAGAGCCATTTTTTTTTTTTTTTTATAATTTGCGTGCGCTAAAGGGATTTCTTTTTTCTGTATAGCACACAGTACCCTTATAGTGGAAACCACAGCGCAGGCATTTTTTTTTGTTTGTTGCTCTAATCAGCCCCCAGCAAATGATTCATTGCCTATTTCTGGGTGCTGCTTACTGTATGAAAGAATAGAAGGATAGGAAAGAAGTTTGGTGCGATGGGATTTTTTTTCTCAATAGGTGACGCCTAAATTGCTTTAGGGAGATCTGTTTTTGTTGTGTGTATTCAATTTATAAAAATCATGGCCCTGTTCGGGATTCGAACGCACGACCTGCCAATCAATTAGTGAATACACTACCATCGCACCATTGCCACCTGCCCATGGGTTTCAATCGGGTATCTTTGGCAAAAAATTTTGAGCTTTTGACAGAATTGATGGATAAATACCACTTCGCACCTGATCGTATTCATAAAGTTGACGTTACAGGCATATCAACCGTCCCCAAAAAAGTATCAAAAGTATTGGCTAAAAAAGGTAAACCGTAGGAAAGTTCGTTTTACTTTATTTTTACTTTCAATCATCAGGTTGAAACACACTTAATGTGTGTATATAAACATAAAATTTGTATGTTTCCTACACCTGCACTTGCAAGCAACAAATTCTACCAACCCACCACCTGCTATTCACCTGCTCTCATATCGTTCTACTGCTCTACGCACACAAATACTCACACCATTGCATGCCTATTCTCCAACATCACATCCTCTCCATACCCCATAAGAACCACATACGCAAAGCGATAGCAAAACAAAGCATAGTAACCCGGAAATTTTCGCGTTATGAAATATGTGGCTGGTTAGAACAAATTGGCTTTCTTTCCTTGTTTTCCCCTTATCGTTCACCGCGTTTGACTCCACTCTGTTTGATACACGCTTCCTTATGCAAAAATATAACCCGCTTTTCAGCGACTTATTTGGCGAGTTTTGTATGTAGCTGAGGTGAGTTCTGTTTGAAAAATTCAGTTGTGAAGCAGACTGCGATGTGTACTCGTAACTTAAAGTAATATTGAGTGGAATTATTGTTGTGCAATATATAATTATTTAAAGTGATCGAAAACAGTGAAAAGTGTGAAAAGTTTAAATTGTTTTGTTTTCAGTTAGATTCAGCAAAGGAGAAAATGGCATTATTAACAGTAAATTGTTGTTTAGCAGATTTGCTTTTGGAAGAAAAAAATTATTTTTGTAAGTTGAGTTTTCTTAAAAAAAAAAAAGTTATAGAGATAGGACGCTCTACTCCTTCTATGAAAATAGATTATAAGCGCAAGGATGGTTTTGTTTCGCATTTCAACGCATCCATATATCAGAAATATACTTGGTTGACTGGTAGTTGTAAGCTCAATAAAATGTTTTGTTTTTCTTGCCTCCTTTTTTCTAATTCTCCTAGTGTTTGGAGTCGCACGGGCTACGCTGACATAAACAATTTAATTAATTCGGCAAATAAGCATGTCAAGACGGAAAAACACATTCGTAGCTGTTTATCTTTGCACGAATTCGGTACTGATCGTATTGAAACCTCGTTAGGTAATTCCTTTGTAGCTCACAACAAAAAAGTTGATAGAAACCGTAAACTAATGGAACGTTTTATAGATACGGTAGTTCTTTTAGGCAAACAGGAACAAGCATTTCGGGGTCATAATGAAAAGCCAGATTCTAATAATCGTGGCAATTATGTCGAAACACTTTTATACTTATCTAAGTATGACCAGTTAATGGACTCTCATTTGGAACAGTGTTCAAGTGCACGTAATCCGGTTTTTTCGGATCTATCAAATGACATCCAAAACGATTTAATACAAAGTATAGCCGCAGTGATCAAATGCGAAATTAAAGTAGAAATAAGTGAAACGCGATTTGTGTCCATCATGATTGATGAAACACCAGACATGAGCCATAGGGAGCAACTTAGTGCCGTTTTGCGTTACTTATCGGAGGAAGGAGTAGAGGAAAGGTTTTTTGGGTTTTTTGGGGTGAGTGAGAGTCGAAATGACGATGAGCTCTCAAAACACATTTTCAATATACTTGATGTATACGGTTGCAAGGAGAAATTAGTTGGGCAATCTTACGATGGGGCCGCGGTTATGTCAGGGGAAGTAGGTAGTGTTAAAAAAAAAGTCCTGGATGCTTGTCCAATGGTTTATTTTATTCCTTGCTACGCACATGTTTTAAATTTGTTGTTATCTCAATCACCGGAAAATATACCTGAATTGAAAGTTTTTTTTTGCAATATAAACACATTAGTATGCTTCTTTAATAAATCAACTAAACGTTCAAATATTTTAAAACAAATAGCAAACAGACGCATGCCGGGAGTATCAGAAACTCGCTCGCATTACCATTCCCGAATAGTTAACGTTATTTTCAACTGTAGATTAGATATTATTGAAACTTTTAAGCAAATATTAGACCATCCAAAAGGATGGGACACTGACGCACTTTCACTGGCCGAAAGTTTATTGCTTAAGTTAGAAGGGAAAGATTTTTGCTTTTTACTGCACGCGGTTTCCGAAATATTTGCTAAAACCGATGTATTGTTTAATTTAATACAAAATTAACAAACAGATGTTGAAGTTGCTAAGCGAGAAATCGAGTGTTTTGAGTCTTGGCTTTCTACTGAGTTTCTAAACAAATTTGATTTAATTTTTGAAAGTATAAAAGATTGTGCTGAACCTCCACGGAAACGCCGATTACTTGATTTTGATTTAAAGACTCACTATAAGCGCCTTTTTGTAGAAATAAAGGACAATATTATATCTCAAATTAAGACACAATATAAATCTTTCACGGATTTAATTTTTTTGGATTTGCTCAATAAATCAAAATACAGTCGTTTTGCTCAGTCAAGCCCAGATGATAAAATATCTTCGGTGATTAACTTTTTCCCTGGAATTTTCGATTTTGCAGGTTTAAAAAATGAGCTGAAAGTTCTCTATACTACGTCTTCACTTCAACCACTTGACGTTTTATCCCTCTATAAACATTTAAGAAGTGAAATATTGGGTCCCCAAATCTTAAAATTAAGTGGACTATTTTTAACACTACCAATGACTGTTGCTTCCGTGGAGAGATCTTTTTCCACTCTGAAAAGAGTTCATACATATTTGAGAAATTCTCAAGGAGATGACAGGCTTTCTGATTTAGCACTTTTATCCATAGAAAAGCGACTCCTTTTAAAAAATAAAAAGTAGGCCTAACTTTTATGAAAGAGTTCTTGCAGAATACGTGAAAAAAGGTAGAAGAATAGACTTAGAGTACAAATAAAAAAAAATATTTAACAAAACTTTTCACATTTTTTCCAAATTCTACTGTTTTTGATTTTAAAAAATATTATTCATTAATATTTTCTCTTTTTAACTTTGTACAAAATCTATTTTTAAAATATTTTTATATATTAAAATATTTTTATATATTACCTATAGATATAAAATCTATACATTTTTGTAAATATTATGCGTGAAGCTTTTTAATTTAAATTTTTATTTATGTATTTATTTATTTAACAAACCGTGATTTATGAAGTTCCTTTTTTTTATTACTTACTATCAATTTTCTTTAAGGTACAGCATTTGCATCTGCCAAAAAGGTTTCTTTCGAAGCCACTTTTATTATACTTTAGGTTAATTGTAAATTTAAGCTTAAATGACTTGAAGTATAAAAAATTGGCTTGAATTGCTTTACTTCTATGCGATTTGCAGTACACAATATAATTTCAGAAAGCGTTTGCAGGTGCATACTCGTATTTTTCCGACTTACCATTTAACATTTTCCACGCCACGCCACTGGCCTCTGGACAGTTTATAACATATTTGTTCGTTTTTCCTCAAGTCAGGGCGCATAGGCATGTAAACATACTTGAGAGAGCTCCACCATGTTCAGTAGCTGCCTATCATCCCAGTGGTTGGATGCAGACAGATTTGTTTCTGACTTGGTTTGACCGTTTTTTAAACCATTCGGATCCAACAAAGGACAACCTGGTATAACTTTTACTAGGCGGGCACACAACATATACCAAAACCCTGGAATTCATAAACTGGGCTCGAGAGAAAAATATTTTTGTTCTATGCTTTCCACCTCATTGCTCCCATCGAATGCAACCACTTGACGTTGCTTTTATGGCACCACTAAGCCAATATTATTCGACAGAAGTAACAAAAAATGGATGCGAACACATTCACCATCAATGGTTTGGTTACTGAGTATCAAATTCCAGAACTTTTTGCGTACATAAAATCCACCATCATTCAGACAGCGGTTAATGCATTCAAAAATACGAGAATTTATCCATTTAACATGAAGACTGGATGTTTGAACCAGCAGAACCCACCAACAGGCCTTTATCTGAAGAGCATTTAGCGAGAAGTCAATGAAGAGCGGGACACAACTTCTCCAGCACAAGAAGTTTTTAAAGCACGCATTGAAAGGGCGGGTTCAATTGAACCGCCTATAACGACATTAAAATCCTATGAAATTTCCACTCATGAAAACCGCGGCAACACAGACTTCTTCGATGCTCTAGCTGCCCTAGTCAACACTCCATCAACGTCAACAGCTACAGCCTTCATTTTATCTTTTCCAAAAGAAATTGTTAAGTTACCTTTTGGGAAGAGAATTTCTTCTCAGAGAAGACAAGGTGATGAAAAACGACAATATTGACAAGTTCGCCGTATAAAGCTGAGCTGGAAGCTGACAAAGAAAAAAAAAGCAAGTCACCGTAAAAGTCGGCAAAAAAGCTAAGCGACAGGCTCCAAGCATTGTTGCTGAAAGTGATGGTGAGGACATTTGTGTTTCAGATTGCAGTTGCATCTTCTGCCTGGAGGTTTTTTTCCAAATCGAACCCAACTGATGGCTGGATTAAATGCACTATGTGTTCTGGGTGTGCTCACGCAGCTTGGGCTAGAGTTGGACCAGATGAAGATGTCATATATATGTCTCTGACTTTTGCAATTAGGCTGCATTTTGAAGGGAAAAAGGGTATTGCCCCAACAAAATTTGATAGGGCGTTTTTTGCGATGTTTTTTTAAACTTAATTATCTTTTTTTGAATAGTTTATTGATGTATTCTCGGTAGGGGCTAGTTGGAAATATCGAGCGTCACCGTCATCGTCAGATTTTCAGGTCGGACGGCAAAAAAACCAAAGTTTGAGCTAGGGCGCTGAAATTTATCAAAAAACATTGAACTCATATATACCGTGCCGTTTCTAAAGACATTTTGAGAAAATATCCTTTTTCGGGTTTAATTATTGTGGCTCCAAGGACCTCTTTGTACAATAACCTGATGTAAAATAAAAGGGGCATTCAATCAATTTTTATTTTAAACGCAATATGCACAATAAATCCCAATAAATTATCAACATAAGCAAAATAAAAAAAATTCATTTAGTTATTAGTTATTACCTAGGCAGCTAAAAAGCTACAGCTAAAAACAAACCAACTTTTAGTTGTCATCCGCAACTAACTTTGGCAACCTAACGAGCTTAGTTACACAACCTGCAACTAATAGCTAATAGCTAAAATTAGTTGTCATTATGATAGCTAACCACCAAATCGATTGCATTTTTAGCGCAGCTAATTTAACTACGTTAGTTACTTAGTTATGCCGTTAGCTAGATAACAAATTAGGTAGCTAAAACGCAACTGTGCCTACATGTTTATACATCAACTATACCGTGAGTGCAGCGTGGCTCACACCTTTTTAGGGTTCCGTAGCCAAATGGCAAAAAACGGAACCCTTATAGATTCGTCATGTCTGTCTGTCTGTCTGTCTGTCTCTCTGTCTGTCCGGGAATGTCACAGCCACTTTTTTCCGAAACTATAAGAGCTATACTGTTGAAACTTGATAAGTAGATGTATTCTGTGAACCGCATTAAGATTTTCATACAAAAATAGAAAAAAAAACAATAAATTTTGGGGGTTCCCCATACTTAGAACTGAAACTCAAATTTTTTTTTATCAAAGCAATATGTGTGGGGTATCTATGAATAGGTTTTCAAAATTGATATTGAGGTTTCTAATATCATTTTTTTCTAAAGTGAATAGTTTGCGCGAGAGACACTTCCAAAGTGGTAAAATGTGTGTCCACCCCCCTGTAACTTCTAAAATAAGGGAATGATAAAACTAACTTTTAAATTCATTTTTTAATTGTTACTGAATATCAACTTACGTACTAGAAAAAAATGATTAAGTCTAACTTAAAATTAACAGGATACTTATTCTTATTTATTGGTCCTTATGCGGACACCCTAAACTTAACTATATCTTATAATTATTGCCTTTCGGCCTAAACACTATTTACGAGCTAATCTTACATATGTATTCGTCGAGAAAATCAATTAAAACTCGGTACCATTATTAAGATTTTATATTTTTTATATAAAACAAACTACAAGCTACCTATTCTACTTACTTAAACTACATAACATATTCTAACTGTAATTAGGATTCTGAGCACTCGTTGCCTTGCGCAACAAGTGGTCAAAATCCCAATTGCTTTCCGAGCGCCTGGCAGTCGTCAACGTACACACGCGCTACAATGAGCTAACTGAAGCCTTACATTGTCAATCTTCTCCCGGAAGCACTACCACAAGTTGACGAGCCCGGCTTCTCCCAGAAACGCCCTAGCTAACTTAATCTAACTTATAAGCTAAGAGGATGTTACCTAGAGTAACGCACCGTCTTGGGAGGGCATGTTGACCCCTCCCCCCTCAAAAAGCCACCAAAATTCGGCAAATTGTTTTTCTGTATCGAATTTATCCCTCTCCGCTATTGCGGTACTAAAACGGAGGAGCTCATGAGCATTGGCGACGTCCTAGCCGCGGATGAGCGACTTATCTCTCGCGCTGCGGAAGCGGTGGTATAATACCGGGATACCATCCCTCGTCTGTACCAGCCCTTTTGCATCAATATGGATAAATGCCTCTGGCGGGATAAAGCCAGACCGGAGCGTACTCTCTATGTACATTTCATTGGGGTAGTAAGCCCCAAATATCAGACTATTGTCGCTGGCCATCGCCCTTGCAACGTGCCTTCGAGTCACCTTAATGAGGAAATTGTCAATCCTATTCAACTGAGCCCCATCGTATAGGACCTTGTTGGGATTTTATATAATTGGATTCAGGCGTTCGGAACAACCGGAGCCAGGTCCTAAGACATTGTCTCTCCAAAACCCGAATCTTTTCCATATAGCTGGGCGCTATATTAAACCACAATGGACAACCATAAGCGATAATCGGCCTTATAAGGGCCACGTAGCAAATGACCTTCACTCTGGAGTCAAGTTGACTGCTATGAAACAGTCTCCTTGTCAAAGCATAAGCCTTCTTGGCCCCAGCAAGACAAGCAACTATATGTCTATCGAAATATAGATACTGGTCAAGCCAGATACCCAGATATCTAACTACACTTCTCACCGCCAATGGCTGCCCATTTTGTCCAATAATGGCCAATTTCTTCCAGTTTTTTCTGGTATCCCTAGATGCCCCAGCCAATGGGGTTCTGCACAAGATTGTATCCGTCTTCTGAAAGTTGATTTTCAACTTCCAGTCGTCGCATGTCGCTTAATTTGATCGAAGTCACGCTGCAAAAGGATATTAATGTCCTCGATTTTAGGACCTGATCTGTATGCCACCAAATCATCGGCATACGCTATAGCAGGTCTGAGTGAACCTACCAGATCACTCGTGTAAATGTTAAACAGGATCGGAGAATTGACCGCCCCCTGCTGTAAACCGTTTTTAATTTCAAAGACTCTGCTCGAAGTCGCGTTGCCACATTTGACAACGAACTTCTTTCCCATAAGCATATTATAAATTACATATAGCAAAGGTTTGTGCATCCCCCGCCTGGTCAACTTGTAGAAAAGTCCCTCTAACCATACGGTGTCGAAAGCCTTCTCAAAATCAACCAGACAAGCACCCGTGTATTGGTTCTTGCATTTATTCCACTGAATGTTGGAAACCAGTTTCGACGCGGCATGAATAGTGTCATGCCTCGCCCTGAAACCAAACTGGTTGTCCGGAATTATGTTATAATGATAAAACTAAAAAAAAAAATATATGATGTACATTACCATGCAAACTTCCACCGAAAATTGGTTTGAACGAGATCTTGTAAGTAGTTTTTTTTAATACGTCATAAATCGTAAACCGCAATTTACCTTTCATGCAATCAACTCAAATATAAGAAAAAAAAAATGATAATTCGCCATAACTCAGAGAGCAATTCTATTAGGGTTACCATCTTAAAATTTAAAATAAAAATATTGCGGAGCGAAATAAATTCCGTTTATCTTTTTCCTTTTCTGGTAAGATAATAATAGGCGCATTTGTTAAGGGTATCTCCAGTAGACCAACAAAATATATGATTTAACTTGGTTTTGTATGTGGTATTTCACAATTTTCCCGTTTTTGGTTTTGTTTACATCAATTTCCTTTGCGTTGTTTTGAATGAACAACCATAATTCTTACAATTGCTACCACGTGAAGTGGACGGCTGGAGTTACAGCGCGGTTTCACGGTCTGCCACAACCGATCATCAGACTCCTTTTCTATGGTACTGGTCTGTGTTTTTTCCTTGTATCCCGAAAATCCATTTTTACTTCCACTGGGATTTGAACCTAGGACCAGCTGCTTCTCAGGCGAGCATTCTTCCACTGTGCCATTGAAGCCACGAGTTTCAGTTCATCCAGTTTGTATTTTTTGATTTTTTCTTTGGGCAGGCCAGCGCCTGTAAGTATATTATGTTATTTATTCAGGTTTTTCTTTCTATATTTTCTCTAATTATTCCACATTTTTGACAAGCATAGTTTCACTGAAAATGGGACATATAGAGAAGGTGAAAGACACATTGACATTGTGTTGTCAAGAAACTTATAATTTAACTTGGTTTTGTATGTGGTATTTCACAATTTTCCCGTTTTTGGTTTTGTTTACATCAATTTCCTTTGCGTTGTTGATAAATATATGAATTTCGTAACACAAAAAAAAAATCAAAACAAAAAATATATCACTGTAATTCAATTTATTCATTATAAATATTGTAAAATACTAATTTCTAATATCACTACTCAACTAATCCGATGAGCAATTACTGCTACTGCTCTCGTTATTTAGGTCTATTATTAACCTTTCAACTGCTTCCTCGGGAAAAACGTCCATTTCCCACATATTTGGCTCAACAACCTGTTCAACGTGTTGGACACATCGATGCCATTTTTCCTTGTCAACCCTTGTAAGTGCTGTCGTTAGTAAGTCTTTTATTCAGCCATTTTAAATGACTTGTTTTGGCTTGCTACAAACCCTTTCACTTGAGCCCAAACCAATTCTATTGGATTAAGGTCACAGTGATAAGGCGGCAAGCGAAGCACTTTATGTCCCGCATTTTTAGCCATTTCATCCATGACGTATGTTTCATACTTGGCTTTGTAACGTTTAACTATTTCAAGCAACCCATTGTATGATTGCATCCCTACCTAACTTGAGATCTTCCTTTTGGGAATTCCCGTATTCATTTGCAAAACAGGCGTCATTCATCGGAAAAACAAAGACATCATACAAACAGGTACATAATGAGATGAAAGGATGTGTTTATGTTTTTTGTTTTTAACAGTTTGCGACATAAACTCAATCAGTAAGATTTTCTAGGTTAGACACAATCAGGCAATTAGAATACAAAATTATATAGTCACGACGCAATGTCATATACCTAAACAGATAGTAAAAAAAACTGCACTTGTGCAGCTGTAGGTACAATACAATTACAATCAAATTAAAACCGAATGGCAACACCCCACTTAATAATTCGTTCTCAAAAGCACCAAAACCGAAAGTTCTTTGACAAAATCCATGGAAAAACTCTTAATGATATGCTTCATTGTAGATATCGTAATACTCTTCTGATGTGCTTCAGTCACACACACCGCTTATTTTGGTGGATGATAAAAGCAAGCGAACACAAGACGAACATGGCAATTCTTGCGTTTGAGTGCCGTGAGAGTATCTACAGGCACCACTGGTAGAAAAAAAAGCTCCTCCATAAGGCCTGTACTGACAATTTTTGTTGGATTGTGTATAGTTACAAACTTTTTTAACTGTGGAAACATTTTCGAATTATCCCTTTTTGTATGTATGAATTATGTACAAGGTGGCGCAAAAGTTGTCACCTGTTTACTTCACAAATGTCAAAGTAAAATTGACATTTGCCGCTATTTGCAAAAATTATAGCATCTTCCGATAGGGTTTTCAGCCCTTGGGGTGCCTTAGGCAATTCTGTGTGCCAATGTTCTAAATGATCCACGACGTTTGACATCTATCCTATGTAGTTTTCAGTCGGATTGGTGAACGCCACTGGGTGATGACGTTTGCGCCACCTTGTATATTGGTTTGAATTACGAATGTGTGATATGAAATAAACGTAAAAAAAATTCTGTAAAATTGTGCCCATTTTAGCATATTTTCAGATTAAGTCGCCCAGATGCCTATGGCTTTAAAATTATGCCCAAAAGGCATTAATTATGCCCAAGTTGGCAGCTCTGGCATAAAGTAGCACTTCAACTTCCACCATAGCTAATACCACCTCGTATACTCTGACAGATGTCTCAATATAGAAAAAAAGAGAACCGGGCTTAGTATGCAACCTTGTGGAACGCCAGAGCTTGTGAATGAGGTTTTTTGCGGTTGTTGCCATATTGCACAGATGCAGACGTATTTGACACACATTTTTCGTATGCATACTTTGTCGATAAACCCAGTGTTGACAGTTTAAAAAACAGAGAAATCTACGTGCAGTTAGGCTGCAGAGCTTCCATCAATTGTCCATTACCCTAGCTTCCGTAAATTTACCTTGAAATGGTTGAATGAACAACAGCAACTTGCGATTACCACCACGTGAAATGGGACCTGGAGTTTCTCTTCATAATTGGGTATCGGGTGTATTGTTTTTCTCCGTGGATAGCAAACACAAGATCCCATTCTTGTTCATAAGCTAACCAAAGTGCATGATTTTTTGTTATACATATCATACTTAAGTTTTAAATTGAACCTGGCATTATCACTCGCACAAAACACAACAGCTTAACGGCAATAAATTGTTTCAATGGCGTTGATAATTTTACGAGTATTTCCTCCCCTTAGTATACCAATCTGTTCCTAATTGCAGCATTTAAAGTAAAACTAAATCACTTAGAAATATTCCACAATTTGCAACAATAAACTGTGAAAAAACATCACATATGTTGCGACAATTACACCCCATGACACCACCATCATCACCCATTGTCAGCGCACCCAGCAATATCGAGCCACTAGCCACAACGAGTGCAAACACAGCACAGCAGGTTTACCCAAAGAATAAAATAACCCAGCCCCAGCAATACCCGAGGCCGAAGCAAACAACCCTTATGTACCTCTGATTGTATCGTGATAATTCATCTGATAAGTGAGCAATAATATTTCGGTCCCCGAAACTACTATTATTAATTGAATAAATATTTAAGCCGTTTAGACGAATTGCGCTCGGCTGTCAATCGTTAATTTCCACCCCCAGGACAACCCCTGTAATACCAACTGCAAATATATGGTTTATTGTTCCGTTTCCTGTTCACCCTATATGTAACTAATCAACCGAAGTCGGCATCAGCACTTGTCTCGGCAATTTTCTGAATCATCAACATCATCCCTTGGCCACCAAATGTTATTGGGTTGCAGACTTCTTAATTACCATTTAGGGGTCCATTGGCTCGAAATCATAATAAAATAAAATCAAAGGCAAAGTCTAAAGTTTAATTTTTTATTAGCGTGTCCAGTGTGTCTCTTCTCCGGTGGGTTTTGGAAATGTTGTTGCAACAACATACTTAAACACGTTTCCCTGCTTCCTTTAGAACGATATGTGTAGCACAATGGAATGTAAACAGACCATTAGACGAACGCTGGGCATGGGTACTATTTGTGGAATTAAGGCGGAGTAATGACGTAGAATTCCCCAAGAATGTGGATAACAATTGGAGTCCGTTTCGTAGACAAAACATCAGACATCTCATTAGTAAAGTTTAAAGAGTTGAAAAATAAGTGCACCCAAAGGTAGGGTGGTGCAAATGGAGTACAGTAAAGGTAAACCCTTTTTTTTGACTGTTTGCTTTGGAATTAGATTTTTTAATTCCGGACTTCAACTTGCGGGCAGTACTCTTGTATCGTTGTTTAGTTTTTTTCTGTGTTCCGAAAACCTTTTTTTAAAATAAAAATAAAAAAAGGAGTATCTTCAATTGTACGGTAGTTATTTATTCACGTAGCTCTTGGGTTAGCTGCAATTAGACGCAATGGGAGAGTTTTTTTTAGTTCGTTTGTAAAATAATTACCGAATTAAGTTTGTTTGAGTGGCTGTGTGCTTTGGAGCTATTTCTATAGGAAGTTCTACAAAACACTGATACTGTCAGTTCTGCTTTATGGCGTTAAGTGCTGGACGTAAAACAGGAAAGAAGAGCAAACATTGGGTTCTTTAGAAAGAACAATACTCCGTCGGCGCACCCTCAGTGCAAAAGAGCGATAAGTCAAAAAATTGCATGCACAAGTTTTCAAATGTGTAAGCTTCATTACATAAAGAAATAAATAACCTTTCAATTTTTAACGAAAACTTATATTTTGTTTACTACATGAAATAAATTACTAACGTTTTTTAGGTAATTTAGAAAATCAGTACAAACTTTTAATGCAAAAGAGCGATAATTCAAAATGTCTCTTATGGCTTGAAACAATTATTCTTGTGCAAGAAGGATATAACTCGAAATATAATATCAAAGTTTTTAAACTATACGAGTATTTGAAAAAAAAGAAGAAATTTTAGAGTATGTATTAAAAGATTAAATGTTATTTTAAGCTCCAGCTCTTCTCTTTCTAATAACACTTAATCTAGGGCTACCTGCTTCTTCACGTTCTAAGTTTTTGAAAAAGTGGTGATGGCAAGCTGTAATTGAATTTTGGTCCAGCAAATCTTTTTTCTTCGCTATTGGTATTTTTGGTGGACCATTAGGATAAGCTGGACTTAAACTTATAACCCTCTGTTCAGTCGCGACCTTAAAGTTGAAGTTTTCATTAGCAAACGAAGTCTTATATTTAACTTTGGTTGGACTTTGGTTGGACTTTGTTTTTCAATCATGATAAAAGCCCCGTACAACCTTTTCCCAATCGAGGTGTTTTTTTGGAATTGTTTTTCCTGTTTTCGCGCATAAAGTGTAGTACGCAGATCGAGCTAAAATTTAGTTCGCATTCTTCTCTCCAAACACGAGCTAAAGACTCCGTTAAATTTTGACAGAAGAGAGTTGTGTAGAAAATGCCACTTAAAACAGCTGTTCTCTAACAACCGATGTCAAACAAAAAAATTATTTAAGTGCATTTTACAAAAAAAAATGTATAATTTCGAAGAAGATATTATTTTATGAAACTTTAGTTCTCCGACATGGTTTCAGACGTAAAATTTTTCAAGGCAAATTTCCACATGGAACCGCAGACGTTTACCACATTGTTCGAACTTGTTGAGCCCTTTTTATTGCCCCTGAGAAACACAAGGCCACAGGATTACATTGGCCCAATGGAAAAATTTGCTGTTGCTATTGAGTACATATAATGCACATCCATTTTTGCACAAAATAAAAACAATTTGAGACGAAATGAACAGCTGTCTGTCAAAATTAAGCTCGAAATAAATGTGCCGCGCAATTTATCGGTCCGCTAAATTTTGACAGTTAAATAATGTACACTGCGAAATAAAAGTTTGAATTTTAGCTGGAGCTGCGTACCAAATTTTAGCTTAGCTAAATTTTGGAGAGAATTTTGTATGGGAGCTAAATTTTAGCTCGAGCTGCGTACTATGCTTAAAGTGTTGAAAATGAAAAACTATCACTGAATACATTCATTAAACATTGTAAACATTGAGAAACGTCATCTATTGAATTACTTCAAATAAACTTATTCTAATTTATAAGTTACTCCGTTGCACTTTTCTTAACAGGTTATGGGCCTTTAAAGTCCCGATTTAAATTAGTTTCAATTAATATTTCAATTAAATAAATGTGCAATTAGAAAATTTAATAGTTGTTTCATAAAACAAAGTATTTTTTTGTAAATAATTGTACACGATTCAATAGTCTTTTGCCGATTTATATACTGATAGGTAAGAAATGACTTCATCATCGATCTCATTTCCATTCGAGAAGCTGCGCGGTCGAGAAAACTTCGACACATAGAAGTGAACTGCGAAGTCATACCTAGTTATAAGGAACTGCTGGAAGATAATCGAAACAGGATTATCTGCAGATCGGGTAAAGAAAGAGTTGGAATTGAATGAGCGTGCATTAGCTGAAATAACCTTAATGGTTGAGCCAAGTAACTTCGCACATATCGCAACGTGTACTGTGGCAAAAGATGCATGGGATGCTCTAGTTTCAGCCTATGATGACAGTGGTTTAACGAGAAAAGTTGAATTGCTAAAGCAATTGGTGCAACTCAAGTTAGACGACTGCGAATCCATGCAAGAGTATATCAATACGATGGTTCTTACGTCACTCAAAGTTCAAAACGCCGGCTTAAATATTGAAGACGAATTAACAGCATCTCTAATGCTAGCTGGTCTGCCTGATGACTTTCGGGCACTGGTTTTGGCAGTGGAAAACTCCAAAACGGAGCTTACCGTGGACGTTGTAAAAAACTTGCTGCTCCAAGATGTAAAGTTCGATAAAAAAGGTACTGATAGCGCACTTTACACAAAAAAGAAAGCATCTCCAGTCAGGTATCGTTGCCATACGTGTAAGCAGGTTGGTCACTTTAGCAAATCTTGCCCGAATAAAAACAATAAGTTAAGCAATAGCAGCGACAAGAATAGGAGAGATAAAGTATTATTTGCTTCTCTCTTTGTCAACAACAAGAGCTCTTCAGACTGGTTCGTTGATTCAGGAGCTACAACTCATATGACGAGTGAGGAAAATTTGCTGTTCAATAAAAAACAGCCGGTCACAAACAAAGAAGTCATCGTTGCAAATCAACCAACCACCATACCACGTCGAGTTAATCGGTTCTCGTTAGATCACCGAAATTAAACGACGTTGGGCGCGGTTAGTACGTAGATGGGGGACCGTTTGAGAATAACCGCGTGTCGTTGGCCAGTCCCATCTACAGAGTTGAGGTAGATAATTATACGTGGTATCACAATGGACCTAAATTGGTCTAAGTGTGTCGGCTTCTGCCGACAGCCACCTAAACCTAACCTAACCTAACCTATCGTTGCAAATAATCACAAAATGTCTGTGAAGTGTTCTGGTGACGTGAAATTAATCTTGAAAAATAAAAAGGTCATTGCAGTGTTAAAAAACGTCGAATACTTGCCTGAACTATGTGCTAATCTCCTTTCTCTTCGTCAAATAACAAAAAATGGCAACAAAGTGGTGTTTGAGCATGACATTTGTAAAATCTATGATGATGAAAGCAATTTAATTGCAACAGCAAGTGCTATAAATGATTTGTATCGTCTAAATTGTGAACCTATGAAAGTGCCAGCACATAGAGAACAAGCACTGTCAGTGGCGAGTACATATGATTTGTGGCATCGTAGACTAGGTCATATTTGTGCTAAGAACCTAATCAAAGTAATGAATTCTTCATCGGGTATCAAATTCTCTGCAGGGAATGATGAAAAATGCATTGTTTGCATTAAAGGTAAACAAACTCGTGCACCTTTTAAAGACACTGGAACTCGTGCAAATAGTCTTCTTGAACTAGTGCATTCTGATGTCATGGGGCCGCTGAAGTCAAAATCATTTTCTGGAGCGAGATTTTTGGTCACATTCGTCGACGACTTTAGTCGCAAAGTGTTTGTGGTGCCCATTAAGCACAAATCTGATGTGTTTGGCGGGTTTGTAAGGTTCAAGAACCTTGTTGAAAATCAGTGCTCAACAAAAATCAAAGTACTCCGTACCGACGACGGCACTGAGTACACTGGAATTGTTTTCCAAAGTGTTTTTTTGGAAAATAATGGTATCTTACACCAAAAAACTGCTGTCTATTCGCCCGAACAGAATTGGCGTTGCGGAACGTATCAACCGCACTATAATTGAAAGAGTGTATGCTGTTGGATTCCGGTCTGAACAACAAGTTCTGGACAGAAGCGGCCACAACTGCAGCCTTCTTAATGAATCGGGTTCCATGCAGAAACAACGATTGTTCACCAGAAGAAATTTGGTCAAGACGAAAGCCAGATTTGGGCAACCTTCGTATCTTTGGCTGCAAAGCCATGGCGCACGTTCCAAAAGAAAAGCGGACCAAATTAGAAGCAAAATCAGTAGAGTGTATATAGACTTACGAAGATTTTAAGACTTGCACCAATCTCATCGGACACTCTGTGTGCTATGTCATCATGCCACAAATAACAAAAGCCTTCTTTTAAATACAGCTCCAAGATGGTGAAGTTGAAGCAAAGCAGTCTCCTTTTATAGAAAAAGGATGAAACATCGCCACATGGCACAGAAATAACGGCTTGCAAGTCTATTCAAATCACTTTTGTTTTTTCGTCCGTTTGACACATCTGCTTGTCTGCTGTGTATCGGCATTTTGGCTAGACTCCATGGGCACTGTTGTTGATAGCCTCCTTTTGCTTCGATGCGTAAACCAAGTTCCAATAACTTTTTAAAATGTGTTCCCGTTGCATGTCAGTAAAATTGAAAGTGCATTTATAAAAACATGTTATTGCAACCCAACAGATCGAACGTCGTTTTAAGTTTGTAATGTTTCGTGTCCAGTAAAGGTGTTTCGGCCACGCTTTCTTGTAAGAACTTTGTCATTGACCTTAAGAATAAAATAAAACTGCTAAAGGTGCAAGATTTTGTTTAGATAAGACCCAACTCAATTCCATTTATTCTTCAATGATTCCTTCATCAACCTGAACTCTTCAATAGGTGAACAACGGCCTCATCTCCATTCTCAGCCTCAACAATAGCGGCAATCTCAGCTTCCAATTCTACCTTCAATTCATCAACAATGTTCATCTCAATTTCTCTCTCAAACCCCGCATTGTAAAGGGTTTTTCAACAGGGACGCTACAAAAGTAGAGCGACAGGGACCGCAAACGACGCCGAATTTCTTGCCGCTCTTTTGACATTTCTCTTCAGTAAGGTTTGCCATTTCATGATGGAAAGATATACGAGCCAACAACGAGTCGAAATTATTAAAATTTACTACCGAAATTCGGAGTCAGTGGCGGCCTCAACGTTAGGTTAGGTTAGGTAAGGTGGCTGCAAGGGCGTGAGCCCAGGCACACTTAGGCCGCAGTTTCGGCCCGTTGTGATACCACAAAGAGGGGAGGGGGGGGGGGGGGGGGTGTTCTGCCGGCCATCGCTCGGCCTACTGGGTTCGGCCTCAACGTTAAGAGCGCTACGTCCAATTTATGGTCGTCATAATCGTCCTAGCAGATCAACAATTGAGCGTCTAGTGGAACAATTTGAATCCACAAGCACAGTTCAAAATGTTCCCGTGCCAGTGAGACAAAGAAGTGCCCGTAGTGTCGAGAATATTGCTGCCGCTGAGGCTTCAGTTGAAGAAAGCCCAAATGTGTCTCTCAGACGTCGTTCTCAAGCGTTGGGCAAGACCGGCACGTTACTGTGAATGGGAATCGCTACCGTTCAATGATAACCGAATTTTTGGCCCCAATTGGATGATATGGACTTGGAGGACATGTGGTTCCAACAGGACGGCGCCACAAGTCACACAGCGAATGCCACAATCAATTTATTGGAAACCAAGTTTGAAAACCGTGTTATCTCACGAAATGGTCCAGTCGCTTGGCCGCCTCGGTCGTGCGATTTCACGCCGTTAGACTATTTCCTGTGCCCGTGGTGGCAATGCAAAAGAAATCGAATTCCATACATAATGGCATCGTACGTACTTTCACAGGAATAAAGAATTTCATTGATATCCAAAACCGTTTTTGTTTTATTTAAAAAAAAAACTTTTGTAGCGCTCTTATTGAAAAACCCTTTATAAAGGCATTAAAGAGTACCAGGGACCTTAGTTCAAAGCATAATTTCATAGAAACAATAACTATGGGTAAACAAATTCATTTACTAAGAGGAAATTTAAGTTTAAGACTTAAGTTAAGCTGGAAGCCCAATATACAAGAAAGAGTCAAGAAAGCTACAGTAGCACTTTTCTCTTGTAAAAAAGCCATTGGCAACAAGTGGGGTTTACAACCCCGCATTACGCACTGGCTATATACATCGGTGGTAAGACCAATTCTTACTTACGGGGTGGTTGTCTGGTGGACTGCTCTAGAAAAAGCTATTAACCGCGACAAGCTGGGCAAAGTCCAGCGTCCAGCGTGTCTATGCATTAGCGGAGCACTCCGAACTACCCCCTCCGCTGCTCTGGACATTCTGCTACACCTGATACCCCTTGATATATTTAGCATGCAAGCAGCGGCATGTTCCGCTGTCCGCTTAAAAGCTACCTCGCAGTGGACCAATAACAATATTGGCCACTCCATTATTCTAGACTACTTTAAGTCTCTACCCAGAAACATAGACTACACCATACCCCGTTTGCAGTTCGGTAAAAACTTCCAAATCACCATTCCTTCCAGATCATTCTGGGATGATGATGCATTTGCGAATGATAAATCGATCCACTTTTACACCGATGGATCAAAAACTAGCGATGGGGTAGGTGGTGGAGTCTTCTCAGAAAAGCTAAATCTTAGCCTCTCTTTCCGTCTTCCTGATTACTGTAGCATGTTCCAGGTGGAAATTTTAGCGATAAAAGAAGCCCTGACGTGGCTGAAGAGGAATGTGATATCCTCAAAGGATATCCGTATCTTCTCGGATAGTCAGGCCGCGATTAAGTCCATGGACTCAGTCTCTTCAAATTCCATCATAACCCAAGACTGCCGATCATCTCTTTCGGAGATGGCAGAGCAGTTCAATATTCACCTCTGTTGGATGCCGGGGCATAGGGACATTCCAGGTAACTGCAGGGCTGATGATCTCGCCAAAAAAGGAACCACATTACCTCCTTTACCTGATAAAGGTTCCCTAGGTATACCAATCGCTACTTGTAAACTCTTGTTTAAGCTATCCGCAATCGAGAGAACAAACCTTAGGTGGACGAGTAGCAATACATGTCTAGCGACTAAGCGGATCTGGTCAAAGCTGGATCTGCGACGCTCTAAGTGTCTAATCTCATTAAACCGACTGCATATTAGCTCCACTATAGGTGTTATCACAGGTCACTGCTTAATAGGCAGGCAAGCATCTAGACTCGGTGTGTGCTCAAATGACTTCTGCAGAAGCTGCATGGACGAGGAGGAGGAGGAGACTGTACTTCACCTTCTCTGCACGTGTCCTGCGCTCTCCCATAGAAGAAATCTCCATCTGGGGGACTTCTTGTTCAATGACACAAGCGACTTAGCCAGCACTGGCGCTAGAAGTTTTTCGCGCTTCATAAGAAGCTCCTATTGGTTCAACGAGCAGTGAGGGTAATCCCCAGATCTGTGTGGTACCACAATGGACCTATCATTGGTCTAAGTGTGTTGGCCTTGCCTGACAGCCACGTCTACCTAACCTAACCTAAGAGGAAATTTGCCAAATTCGAACTTACCAGAAACATGGCAAAGGCAAAAAGATTGGAATAGGACCAACTTTTGTTCATAGCTATCTTAAGGATACGGAGAACTATGGAAAAAACTAGAAAGGAAGGGTAAGCGAAGCAACAACGATGCAGAATCCACGCTTGACTGGTGCTTCAAATTTAAGACTTTCCGTAAGTAAAATTAAGGCACAAACTCAAGTTGAAGCTAGTACAGTAGATCAACGGTTCATCACGTGATCCAGCAGGCCAACCGTATTAGACACCAAAAAATAAAAAAGAACCACAATTGAACGCACACGGAAAACCTAACCTAACATAACTTAGATACTTTTCAATGTAACGGCCAACCAACTCAGTGCGACACGTTCGGACATCAATAACACCGATCCGCAGATCGTTCATTTCAAAATGTTCTTGTACTTATTTATTTATTTAATAAACAAGATATTTTTCTACTCAGGGTACTTCAAATTACCAACGGCATTCAGGGCCGGATTTAGAAGTCTGGAGGCCCTGGGGCAACAAATGAGTGGAGGCCCCCTGCCTTATTATTTTCCAAACAAAAAGAAACAAAGATTTCAGTCAAGTGTTTAATAATTTATTGCAAATCCAAGTAAATTATCTTAAGAAACATACATTTATAAATATAGACAAAAACAAGAATTTTATGAAATTCTATTAAAGCGCTAACAAATGGAAACTTGCGAGCTTTTTTCGACGAAAAATCCTTAATGATTTCGCTGAGATCCAGTTCCCGCAGTAAATCGCTTTCAATGCTGAGTAGGGATAGCTTTTATAGAAGGTTTTCTCCCATCGTAGTTCGAAGTCTATTTTTTATAATTTTCATTTTTGAAAATGAGCGCTCTCCAGTGCAATTAGACACCATCAAAACCAAATACATTCTGAGTGCAATTTCAATGTTTGGGAATGTAGATCTAAAATTTGTATCTTCAAGAATGTGATTGGTCTTTTCTACAAGATGGCGCAAAAATAACCTTCCGATGTTTTTTGGCTGTAATTTAAAAAAAAAAATGAAAAACTTTGATTCTTCTTGTGGATTATTTTTATTAGGTCTTTTAATTTTTTTTACATCAAGTCGAGAATATGATGTCATGTAAATGGCCGCCGCCACAGTTGATTGTCATTTGAGCCCTTTTTATGGCATTTTCAATCACTTTGGCCAAACCTTCCGGCGATAGGTCCTCGCATTGTTGACGGATATTGTCTTTAAGAGCTGCAAGAGTCTGAGGCTTGTTGACATAAACCCGCAACTTCAAAAAGCCCCACAAAAAGAAGTCTGGAGCTGTCAAATCAGGCGATCTTGCTGGCAAGTGCAAATCGCCAAAACGGGAGATTAGGCGCCCGGGAAATGCATCCTTCAGCATATCGGTTGTGGCACGTGCAGTGTGTGCCGTTGCACCGTCCTGTTGGAACCACATGTTTTCCAATCCCAATTCATCAAGTTGCGGCAAAAAGAACTCGTTGATCATTGCTCTGTAGCGCTTACCATTCACAGTAACCGTTTGGCCCGCGACGTCTTCGAAGAAAAAAGGTCCGATGACTCCTCCAGCGAAAACAGCACACCATACAGTGACTTTGAGCGGGTGTAATGGCTCTTTGTGGGTTACACGCGGATTTTCAGTGCCCCAGAAGCATACATTTTGCTTATTTACGTACCCGCTAAAATGGAAATGGGCCTCATCACTCATGATTATTTTTGATGAAAAATCATCTTCCTCTTGGTGGTGATTAAGGATGGCTTGAGCGTATGTTAGACGCGATTGGCGGTCAGCAGCTAACAGCTGATGCACCGTCTGGACTTTGTACGGAAACATCTTCAAATCTTGTACCAAAATTCGCTGTAAAGACCGTCGACTGATACCCATTTGCGTGGCACGTCGTCTGGTCGATGTCGACGGAGCTTCCATGACATCTTCGGCTACAGCAGCAATATTCTCTGCAGAACGGCTACTGCGGGGTCTGCCACGCCTGGCAGCATCTCGTGTTGTGCCAGTCTCTTCGAGACGAGCGGCTAAACGTCGCAGTGTTTTACCAGTAGGCGTTGGACGGGTAGGAAATCTGCGACGAAATTCACGTTGTGCCAAAGTCACCGACCGATTATTGCTCAAAGGAATAGTCACCAGTATTCCGCGTTCTGGAGCAGTGTAGCGTAACATTGTTTATTAACGTGTATTTCGCATGTGTTTACTACACAAATGTCAAAACAGAACTGACATTAGGGGCTAATCGCAAAATTTAGTTTTTTTTTTTTTTTTAGTTTAGTTCAGTTTATTTCTCAGTTCAAATAATAATTACGGTTAAATTTACAATATTGCGTAGACATGATATTAATACAAAATTTTAAATTAAAAAGAGAAACATGAGACATTTTATATTTTAAAATAAAATAGTGTTAAATGCCTATTATGAAAAATAAATAATTAAATTACGCAAACTGTGGGTGGGGTGACCCTTGGAAAAACAAAAAAATAAAATAATAGCAAAACAAAAAAAAAAAAATGTACTCGTAGAAGGACAACAAAATTGAATAAGCAAATAAGCAGATTACATGTAATTTTAAAAGAGAAAAGAGATAGGCATATAAGATAGATACTAATACTACTTAGACTAAGAAACCTACTGGAGTTGAGAAATATATGGTTTTTATTAAAATAATTAATTATTTAGTCCCGACAGAGAGTTTCGACATCACTGAATTCTAAGCTCATTAACCAGGTTTTCAATTCCTTTAGAAATTTAGCATCTGAGGTGATAGTTCTTAACAAAAGTGGAAGTTTATTAAATAAACGACAAGAGGATACAGTGAAAAAGTTTCTAAACGCTGTGGTGCGAAAAGGTGGTACAGATCAGGGATGTTGCGGATATTCGCATCCGCATCCGCAATCGCGGAACATTCGCATTAATTTTAGCATCCGCATACACATCCGCATCTGCATTAATCAATGCGGAGCTTTTTGTGGATGCGGATTTTGTGCAAGACATGACAAGAAAATGTGTACGGTACCAGTGAATGCAACCTTCTGCGCGCGCTACTAGTGTGACGAGGAGGCAAAATAACAAAAAAACTGTTTTTTTACACATACTTTTGCCATGTCATTATTCGCTCACACAAACTTTTGTAATTGTTTGAGTGAGCTGGTTTTTCTGCTTGTAGAGTGTAGACTTGTAGAGTGAAGACGAACAGGAGTGAAGCCAAAGTCAGAATCTACAATGCCACCACTTTTTAAAATAGATGAACATAACCGAGATTATTCGCAGTGTAAATTATGCAAAAAAACATACTCTCGCAAGGGCCGTACAACCGCATCGTTAAAAAATCATTTGAAATCGATGCACCCTTAGCAATTTATTTTTTTAAACTACGAAAACGAAAAACAATTGCAGAAAAAAAATGAATCAGGTAAGTCTTAAAAAAACATATTACTGATGGGAGCATCCGGAATCTTAAAAATCATTGCTTAACATTATACATTTCATTTTAACATATATATTTCCAGAACAAGTTATGATTTATTTATGTATCCCTTTTTCAGATAAATTAGTCACTCCTCTACAAGAAGCAAAAAGACAGCTTTTGTTAGATGAAGTATTTCAAAAAGAAAAGAAGTGGGATACCTACTAACAATTTGAATACGAGAAAAATTGACAAACTCGTGGGAGAAATGATTGCACTTCAAAATTTACCGTTTAATTTCGTAGAAGGAATAGGATTTCGCAGACTTATACAAGAAATATCACCAAAATATAATTTAAGGGGGCGCAACTTTTTTACTGATTTCGTGTGCAAGGAACTGTATGAAAGAGTTGCTGAAAAAGTTAAAGCATTGATTGAAAAGTTTGATTACATTTCATTTACTACTGACATTTGGACGGATCCAAGCTCTAATGCTTCTTTGCTTAGCCTGACTTGTCATGGAATAGCAGTAAACTTTGATCGATCGTCAATTGTATTGAAATGCGAGACTTTTAACGATCGTCACACGGGTGACATAATTGCCGAAAAATTTGACATAATGCTAACTGAATGGAGTATTTCAAGAGAACAAGTGCATTGCATTATTCGCGACGAAGGCTCCAACATGAAAAGAGCTATGCAATTAGCATCATTAAATGACTTGGATTGTACAGTTCACAAGATGCAGCTTGCTATTCGACGTTGTTTACAGTCACAGGAAAACATAAAAAACATCAAACAAAAATGTAAGAAAATTTCGACTCATTTTAACCATTCAACAATTGCTCAAAAACAACTGCATAAAGTTCAGGACAGACTAAATCAACCGCATCTCAAAGTGTTCCAAGACTGTGTAACGCGATGGAACAGTACATTTTACATGTTTGACCGATTTTTAAGGGTAAAAGATGCGTTAAGTCTTTACATTAACGACAGTAATATGGATCCAATTTTGCCGGAAGAGTGGAAAATCTTAGAATGATGTATTGAGCTATTAAGACCATCTGAAGAAGCGACACGGGAATTAAGCAGCTCTCAGACCCTAATATCGTCTGTGATTCCATTAATTCAAATGCTTACAAAAAAACTGAATGACAATTTGGCAAGATTGCAGGATACTCTTAATAAATGAAGGTCCCAGTTAATATCTGAAACAAGCTCTAAGAGACTTACTGAGCCATAAGCACAACCTATATCGTCAGCAAAAGTCTTTAATACACCTTTAAATTTAAGGCTGAAGAGAGAATTTATATATAGACAAGGAAAAGTATAGGTCCCAAAACAGATACTTGTGGTGCACCTATATTTATATATTGAATACTACTCCTCATTTCATCTATTTTCACTCGTTGGGCCCTATCCTTAAGATATGATTTAAGCCAGTCGAGCACAAAACCTCTGAAGCCAGCTGTGTAGAGCTTTTCCAACAACAGATCATGGTTAACCATATCAAAAGCTTTTGCTATATCCACGAAAAGGCCTGCTGTATTTAATGTTTTATCTAAACTGGAATAAAGCTGAGAACAGAAATCCAAAAGTGCATCCTCGGCGGATTTGCCTTCCTGAAAACCAAACTGCACTGAGCTTAAGTAATTTACTTTTTTTAGGAACTTCACAAATCTTTTCTTCATCACTTTTTCAAAGATTTTGCTGACTGATGAAAGGAGCGAAATAGGTCTATAATTACATACGCTGTCTTGTTGACCTTTTTTATAAAGCGGTAAAACATCAGCACATTTGAGTGCATCTGGAAAAATTCCTGAAAAAACGCTCATATTAAAGAGATGTGAAAGGACATCTATAACAAAGCAAGCTATATTTTTTAATAGTTTACTGGAAATCCCATCAAAACCAGAGGAACTAGAATTTTTCAATGACCCTATAGTATGTAATATTTCCAAAGGAGTTATTGGTTCGTAAAAATAACTACTATCAAGAAAGGGCTCAGTATGCCCAAGGCTGCAAGATGTACATTTAAAAGGACTTGACTGAGGTTTCAGTGTGTTTGCTATAGTAGCAAAATAAGTATTGAATTTATTAGCAACGACAGATTTATCCGAAACAGTCGTGCCATTATCCCGAAGTATAATATTCTTTCCTGAAAGCTGAGACTTTTTCAATATATTATTGACTATATTCCATTCTGCTTTGATGTTACCTTTAGATAGATTAAACAGATTTCTATAGTAATTATTTTTACACATGGTAGTTTCTTTTTTTATTTGGGAACTCAGCGCTTTATAATGTTTTAACTGTTGGTTCTGAGGATGTTTAAGGCATTTAATTCTGAGCTTGTTTTTATACCTTATGTTTTGTAGCAAGGAACCAGTGATCCACGGTTTAAGTTTTTTTTGCGAATTACGAACCCGAACAATAGAAGTACACTGTTTGATATACTTTGATAAGATATCGATAAAAATGTCAAACGATTTATTACAGTCTACTTCGCAGTACACTTTATTCCATGCCTCAAAACAGAGCAGAGATCGTAGTTCGGCTAATTTAATTTTACTTTTGATATTGTGCTGACTGCAGCTATTAGTTTTACTAGTTTTCATAGCCTCATTAACAAGCAAACCAGTCATCGAATGATCGGTGATGCCAAGATCAAAAACACAAGTTTCACACAAACGTACAGACATTTTAGCAAACCTCCCATGGATGTTCATTTATAAAAGATACCAATCCATGACAAGATAATAAATCCAATAATTTACTTGTATTCGAGCTATTTTCCAAAATATCAATATTAAAATCCCCAAGAACTATAAGATTTTTTGACTTCTCCACGTCAAGAATATTTGAAAATTCTTCCAAAAACATTAAGGAATTAAAATTATGTAATCTATAAACACACAAAATAACATATTTTTCAACACCAACATCAAAGGATAATTTCAAGACATCAGCACTCAGACAAGCAATTTTAGTCTCTACGCATTCATAATCCTCTTTCGCAAAACATCCTACTCCACCTGCAGCATAATTTTCATTAGTATTAGCAAAGAACTCAAAACCCGGTAGCGAATAATTATCTTTCTCAGAACCGTATATCCAAATCTCTGACACAAAAATAAAATCAGGCAAACAAGCAAAAGTATCCAAATGGCACACAAAAGAACCAAAATTTTCTCTCAAACTCCTTACATTTTGATGAGCAAAAAAAAGTTTCTCATTGCAAAAGGTTCTATCTTTTAAAACATTTTCAATTATGAAGGTTGAGATGGAGACATCATTATCAATAAGATCCATTTATAAATATTATTTGCGTTGTAAAAAAAAAAAAAAAATGTACGACAAGAGCACAAGCGCGCTACAGTTTTGATAAATCATTAAAAGATCTTATTGTTATGATATCTCCACCTTCCACTTTTTTCAATAAAACTTTGTTATTTCTATACCAAACATATGCATAGCCCTTCGCCTTCTTTATATAGTACTGACCAATATTTACAATCACGCACCAGAACAAGAGGTGTGAGGTTGAATCCACTCGATTATATGAAAGCACAAGTCGCAAATGTGTCACCAAAAGAGAAATTCAAAGTATCGGGTTTTATCCCAGTTATCGAATGTGTTTCACTTACTATAAGATTGCCTGCATACAAAGCTGTACGTTCACGATTCGGATTTCTTAATTACATAGAGAGGATGGATGCTGCAGCAGAGGCATTGGTGAAAGTATACAAAGACGATTTAGACCCTAGTCTTGGTAATGAGTTGCTTCAATTTCTATCTTTGATCAACTTATACAAAAACGATTATACAAGGTGGCGCAAAAGTAATCCTCCAATCAGAAAATACTATAATATATATTCTCTTGAGTGTCGTGGGGTGCATTACTCTTTGTCTATACTAAGCTACAATAATCAACATTTAAATTGAGTTGCTCGATTTGTGCCGAAAAAATCGAAAGAAATTTCGCTCAAAAAATTAATTGTATCGACTGCAATGCATTGTTTCATTTCAATTGTGCCAACATCTTACAAGCTGATGTGGATTATATGAAATCCAGTGGAAAGTCGTTTCGATGCGACAAGTGTTTCTCCGCTAGACGTCGATCGATTCAAACTCCTGCACCTTCAGAAGGCGAAATACCCCTTAATTCATCATCACCTTCATGTTCAACGGCGGATGGTACTCTAATGCGGATTTTCAACAAACTCTCAAGCCTAGAAAATAAAATAACAAGCCTGGAAGCAACAAATATAAAATTTCTAAAGTCTATACAAGAGCTGACGGAAGAAAACGTTGAGTTAAAATCGAAAATCCATTCACTCGAAAGTAGGCTCAATTGGCAACAACAAAACTCTCTGAGAAACTGCGTTGAGGTGACTGGAGTAACTGATGTTGACCAGGCAAACCCTCTGTACACAGCACAAAAAATATTTTCTGATTTACTGGGTGTAAAGGTCACTAAACAACAAGTGGAGAACTGCTACGTCAGAAAAATAAAACAGTCCAGCAATAGTGATAAAGAGAGTTCCCGATCATCATCTAGTACGTTTACATGATCGAATTGAAACTGAATTGGTTTTCCAGGCGGGTTTTCGCTCTCACTGAATTGAGAGATTGAATTGAAGTAGAATTCAGTTCCACACTTCCTACTTAATACGTATTTCGGATAGCCTTGTATTGGTGGCGACAAAAATCCCAGTCAAGTGAACATAACAAAGGAAAACAAAGAGGGCACGCACACACACTCTCACTCGATCTCTCGATCTTTCAATTTGCGTTTACATGCTGATTTTCAATCCAATCGCAGAAAATTTTGTGATCGGATTGAGTGAATCCCTCAATCTTTCAATCTGCGTTTACATGGAATTCAATTCGGATTGAATCCGGATTGAATCTCTCATGTAAACGGGTCGAGTTACAATTACAAAAGCATCATCTGTGTGAGATTTGCAGAGCTAGCTCTTAAACAAAAGATAATGCAAGAGAAGAAAAAGAGAAAACAACATCTGAATACAAATACATTGCATGGCAGCAGCGGCAGTGGCAGCAGAGGCAGCAGCAAAGGCAGAAACTATTCGAACATTTACATCAATGACGCTCTCACGAAATACACACAAGCGTTGTTGATGCAGACGAAGGAGGTATAGTGCGTACCAAAACAGTTAGCCATTCTACTGCGCAGGTCTCTTAAAATGTGTTTTACAATCTCTTAAATTGCAAAAACAAGCATAAAGAGACGAAAATGGGCGGAGCCATAATAAAAAACGACGTATACCCTGCCTTGTGTTCAAGATCGCTGTCGCGATCTCACTGAGGGTGGTTTCTTCATTTTCCTTCTTTTATACTGAAATTAGGAGCGGAGGAAAAATATAGACCATTATATGTCAACTTTACTTGGAGGCAAATATATTGTTTCGTTTTTTGTCTTGTCGGTTCTTTGTAGGAGTATGATGTGATCACGGTCGGATAGATTAAGTAAAACATTGCACATGAATTGATTGTGTGACTGTGTCTGTATGAAGGTGTACGGTTTTAGATTTAAACCCTATTTGCTCATTATGCTTTCGTTGATCATTATTAATTGTGTCGTGCATATTGATCATGTAGGTACTGATATTGGCACGCAAAGTAAAGTAAATTGCAGTGTCACACCAAATTTTTTTTGTTTATATCATTGAATTTGGGCGAGGTAGGTAAATTTAATAAAAAATTTACAATTTGGGAATTTTTTGGAAACGTAAACGATTTTATGCCCAATAACAATAGGCACGATTTTCTGTCACAAAAAAGAGGATGGGGTATTAAACGGTTCGTTAAAGACAAAATGGTGAACGTTCTTGATTCTTCAATAATTTTTTTTAAGAAATGCAGTTTTTAAAACTTTTTGAACTACCCACCACTTTTAAATTTGTAACCTTGATTAAAAGTGTAAATTATAGCGAGATAAAATTGACGATGAATTGCAAATATAAAACAGATTTACAGCGAGCAGCAAAACAAAACACCAGTATACCAAATGGGTGGTTCGGTTTGGTTTGAATTAAGAAGTAAAAACACACACGTTTTAGTACTAAGATAAAAATATTTATTGATTTTGCTACCTATATATGAAATAGTTAATATTAATGTATATTAAATTGAATTCGAAGAACTGTCAGTTTCATAATCGGTTGAAGAATCATCTCCTGGATTGATAATTATTGCATCCGACATTGTGTCCCACATCTGCTCGTGTGAAAAGTATTCCTCCTCTGTCCTTATAATTTTTTCACAAACTTTGCGCCAATCTTCAACTGTTATTTTTGAAAATTCTTCTTCAGCTAGTTTCTGAACATCCGATAATCTAAACGTTGTATTTCGGCTTCCGACTCTTCCCTTGACTGTTGCCCAGATCTTTTCAATAGGGTTGAGATCTGGATGATAGGGTGGCAATCGTAGTACTTCGTGTCCCGCGCCGTGAATCATATCGTCAATCTTATGCTTGGGGTGGTGATTAGTCCGATGTCGCTTTATAAGGTCATAAAGTTCGACTTTGAGAATTTTTGAAGAATGCGGTATATTGTTGACGGAAAGCCATTCTAACATCTCCGATTTAACGGAAGCAGAAGTGATTTGCTTGTGTTCCCATTTGTTGTGATATGATGCGTTGTCCATTACAATAACCGATGGTTCCTCTAGGTTATTTAAAACTTGATCCTTCATCCATTTGGAGAAATTTTAAGGCATTATTCACGAAGCCCTTCGCTCCACCTGCATGCGCCATTATCAGCCTTTGGCCTTTTGAAATTGGCGCCTTTAAACCTTGACTGGTGCCGTCAGTCCATGCCCTTGGCCTTGTGTGAGAGCTGTGAATATAGCTCTCGTCCAAATAAATAATCTCATATCCTTCTGACCTGTACTCCCGCACCTTCCTCAGATATTTCACTCGTAAAAGTTTGATTTCATTTCTTTCGCAAAGAAATTTACGGTTGTTCTCCGTTTTCCTATAAGAAAATCCATTTCTTTTTAAAATCCTATGTAGCGACATATTGCTTAGGTTCAGCTCCAAATCTTCCTGCACCCGTTGTCTTAACATTTTTAATGTTATCATCATTTTTTCTTCAATGTGGAAGTTGTATATAATTCGCCGAACAGCTGTGATACCAAATTCGTCCAATCCAGTTTTCCATTTTGTATGTGGTACTCTTTTAGTTGGAGATTCAATAGCGCCTTTCTTCTCATATTCTTTAATTATCCTTCTTATTGTTCGGGCCGAAATTCCCGTAAACTCCTCTGTCTGTGAATTTGCGTATGTGATGGGATTATCTATACATAAATTCCTAGCTTCTTCAATTTTTTTGTAATATATCCTAACAACGATCTTACGTCCTAGACTTCCTATTGGTTTTCCTTTTCTTGAAAGATCCATGACAATTTATTTTATTTTAATAAACTTATGTCCTAGCAATGCTTTTGTTTTCGTGAAAGTGAATTCCAAATAGGAAATCCATAATATATATGCGTTATCTTAAAATAAAAAACTCTAAAAACCAAGCAACAAATTTATTCCTTGCCCCTACAGGTAACCAAATGCAAACACTAATCATGTCGTAAAACTTTTACACTTAAGTCAAACAGGTAAAATCAAACATCATAAAATTTATGCTAACCAAGCACACCACCCATACAGGTACCTAGCGCTAAACCACGAAATGTTCAACCATAAAAAGGGTTGGGAACCCTTTCAAATACAATCGGACTTCTAGGTAGAAATGTATAAAAGTCGACCTCATAATAAAAAATTAAGTTTATTTAGATATTCAACAGCATTTTAGTTCTAAGCACTGTAAAGTTGGGTTACGCATTGTAAATTACAGGCAAAAACGCTTAGTGATTAAATCTCTTTCGCGTCATTTTTGTTCTCTTAAATCCTCTCTCTGCGCAATCGACCGTTGGCCAACTGTTTTGGTACGGACTATAGCAGAGGTTGATGATGGAAACCAAGTATAGTGCGTACCAAAACAGTTGGCCATTCTACTGCGCAGGTCTCTTAAAATGTGTTTTACAATCTCTTAAATTGCAAAAACAAGCATAAAGAGACGAAAATGGGCGGAGCCATAATAAAAAACGACGTATACCCTGCCTTGTGTTCAAGATCGCTGTCGCGATCTCACTGAGGGTGGTTTCTTCATTTTCCTTCTTTTATACTGAAATTAGGAGCGGAGGAAAAATATAGACCATTATATGTCAACTTTACTTGGAGGCAAATATATTGTTTCGTTTTTTGTCTTGTCGGTTCTTTGTAGGAGTATGATGTGATCACGGTCGGATAGATTAAGCAAAACATTGCACATGAATTGATTGTGTGACTGTGTCTGTATGAAGGTGTACGGTTTTAGATTTAAACCCTATTTGCTCATTATGCTTTCGTTGATCATTATTAATTGTGTCGTGCATATTGATCATGTAGGTACTGATATTGGCACGCAAAGTAAAGTAAATTGCAGGATGGGGTATTAAACGGTTCGTTAAAGACAAAATGGTGAACGTTCTTGATTCTTCAATAATTTTTTTTAAGAAATGCAGTTTTTAAAACTTATTGAACTACCCACCACTTTTAAATTTGTAACCTTGATTAAAAGTGTAAATTATAGCGAGATAAAATTGACGATGAATTGCAAATATAAAACAGATTTACAGCGAGCAGCAAAACAAAACACCAGTATACCAAATGGGTGGTTCGGTTTGGTTTGAATTAAGAAGTAAAAACACACACGTTTTAGTACTAAGATAAAAATATTTATTGATTTTGCTACCTATATATGAAATAGTTAATATTAATGTATATTAAATTGAATTCGAAGAACTGTCAGTTTCATAATCGGTTGAAGAATCATCTCCTGGATTGATAATTATTGCATCCGACATTGTGTCCCACATCTGCTCGTGTGAAAAGTATTCCTCCTCTGTCCTTATAATTTTTTCACAAACTTTGCGCCAATCTTCAACTGTTATTTTTGAAAATTCTTCTTCAGCTAGTTTCTGAACATCCGATAATCTAAACGTTGTATTTCGGCTTCCGACTCTTCCCTTGACTGTTGCCCAGATCTTTTCAATAGGGTTGAGATCTGGATGATAGGGTGGCAATCGTAGTACTTCGTGTCCCGCGCCGTGAATCATATCGTCAATCTTATGCTTGGGGTGGTGATTAGTCCGATGTCGCTTTATAAGGTCATAAAGTTCGACTTTGAGAATTTTTGAAGAATGCGGTATATTGTTGACGGAAAGCCATTCTAACATCTCCGATTTAACGGAAGCAGAAGTGATTTGCTTGTGTTCCCATTTGTTGTGATATGATGCGTTGTCCATTACAATAACCGATGGTTCCTCTAGGTTATTTAAAACTTGATCCTTCATCCATTTGGAGAAATTTTAAGGCATTATTCACGAAGCCCTTCGCTCCACCTGCATGCGCCATTATCAGCCTTTGGCCTTTTGAAATTGGCGCCTTTAAACCTTGACTGGTGCCGTCAGTCCATGCCCTTGGCCTTGTGTGAGAGCTGTGAATATAGCTCTCGTCCAAATAAATAATCTCATATCCTTCTGACCTGTACTCCCGCACCTTCCTCAGATATTTCACTCGTAAAAGTTTGATTTCATTTCTTTCGCAAAGAAATTTACGGTTGTTCTCCGTTTTCCTATAAGAAAATCCATTTCTTTTTAAAATCCTATGTAGCGACATATTGCTTAGGTTCAGCTCCAAATCTTCCTGCACCCGTTGTCTTAACATTTTTAATGTTATCATCATTTTTTCTTCAATGTGGAAGTTGTATATAATTCGCCGAACAGCTGTGATACCAAATTCGTCCAATCCAGTTTTCCATTTTGTATGTGGTACTCTTTTAGTTGGAGATTCAATAGCGCCTTTCTTCTCATATTCTTTAATTATCCTTCTTATTGTTCGGGCCGAAATTCCCGTAAACTCCTCTGTCTGTGAATTTGCGTATGTGATGGGATTATCTATACATAAATTCCTAGCTTCTTCAATTTTTTTTGTAATATATCCTAACAACGATCTTACGTCCTAGACTTCCTATTGGTTTTCCTTTTCTTGAAAGATCCATGACAATTTATTTTATTTTAATAAACTTATGTCCTAGCAATGCTTTTGTTTTCGTGAAAGTGAATTCCAAATAGGAAATCCATAATATATATGCGTTATCTTAAAATAAAAAACTCTAAAAACCAAGCAACAAATTTATTCCTTGCCCCTACAGGTAACCAAATGCAAACACTAATCATGTCGTAAAACTTTTACACTTAAGTCAAACAGGTAAAATCAAACATCATAAAATTTATGCTAACCAAGCACACCACCCATACAGGTACCTAGCGCTAAACCACGAAATGTTCAACCATAAAAAGGGTTGGGAACCCTTTCAAATACAATCGGACTTCTAGGTAGAAATGTATAAAAGTCGACCTCATAATAAAAAATTAAGTTTATTTAGATATTCAACAGCATTTTAGTTCTAAGCACTGTAAAGTTGGGTTACGCATTGTAAATTACAGGCAAAAACGCTTAGTGATTAAATCTCTTTCGCGTCATTTTTGTTCTCTTAAATCCTCTCTCTGCGCAATCGACCGTTGGCCAACTGTTTTGGTACGGACTATAAGATATTATTTGTATGGATAATGGATTTCGCATTATCGACTCTCTGGATGGAAGGGGCGATTCGTTTGAAACGAAAAATTTAATAAAATTTGATTTGGGTATTTTTCTTTCAAATGAGAAATTATCAATTTATCGCATTTTAGATTCTCGCTATTTTGGCTATATCTTGTCGAAAAATGTACCGATTTATATCATTCTTTTTGTAATTGATTTAGAAATATTCAGTCTAATTTATAAAGCAATGACATAATTTATTTTGTGTCGGTATTCCGCCATGCTGCACTACCACTTATTGGTCAATAGGTACCTACACGATGAATATTTATATGGATAATACGAATTTTCGTTGTTTAAAGTCCCTGCACCTTTGCAATAAAGCATTGAGGAAGGTCACTTGTTTGTGTTTTTTGCTTCTAATGAAGGTTGCTTGATTGGTTCTCTTTCGCATTACCCATGTTGTAACATTAGATATACGTGTTTTTAATCACCGAGCTTTAATCAGACGGCCTACTCCTCGTTTCGTTCTATTATTAGTTGTCATGCCCTGTGGTAAATGGTTCTGCTGAAATTTGAAATATTTTTTTGTCTTAGCTTCTGGTTCGCCAAGGCGAAGAAAAAGGTACTGCGACCTATGAGGTCGTTTGTACCGTCTGGGCCAGAAATATGTTAAGCTAGTAGTATTTCTTCTTTCCGTATAAAGCGGATAATGCTACCAGCAGACCACTTCTTTGTATCTTCGGAATTCAGTTGTTCTCTGAGGCCGGACATTCACCTAGAATGTGTTCAGCTGTTTCGTCTTCCTCAAGACATAGCCGGCATTCTGCAGAGTCAACTATTTTCATTATGTTTAGGTGATATCGCAACCCGTCGTCGGCCTTTTCGTTGCCTTCAAAACCTTCGTGGCCCGGAATCCACCACAGTTTGGTCTTGTTATATTACTTTACCTACTGAACATGTAAGAAGTAAAGAAATTATGAGTTTATGGTTTTTTAGACTCTTGCTTTTTTGGGTATATCTCGTCCAAAAATTCACCGATTTCTATCATTTCTTTTGTAATTAATTCAGAAATATTCGATTTGTTTTTTATGAGATATTTATAAGCGAACACGTTGTTGGATACGTATATCTGTTAGAGGCAGCTCACCTGTGGATTCACATTTTTTTTTTATTATTTGAATGAATGTCAAACAAACTACCTTTCTATTTAGACATGCAAAAATATATGTTGTCATTGCTTTCTTAAAAGAAAAAAAACAAATACTGAGAATATTATGTATGTAGTTTAAAGATAAAGAAATGTTCATTTAACCAATTTGGATATTCGAGGCATAGGTACCAATCACGTATTGACTTAAGTGTGTCGGTCGAATCAGAAATTGGCTGACGACTTGGATTCCTGGAACTCAGTCTGTCGCTATTCAGGTTGTCGAACAAGTCATTCTTTTTTGTATGAAAGTTGCTGTTGATTCGGCAACTTTCTGTTCCTCAACTGTTTTGTAGCAGTTTGCTTTCACTGCATACAAAATTCCGGCAGCTACATTAGCGCTGAATATTTGTGTTGCCAGTTTAACCGATAGTTTTTCAAAACCATTTGGGCAAACATGGCTCTTAGTAAGCTTGAAGAAGACTTGCAAAACTCCTTTCGAGTCTTCTTCATACAGCTTAACAACTACGTTCCAATCTATAATTTCTCCTGAAATTATGATTTTGTGCTGTAACAATATATTCCGCACGCTCTTGAAGAGATGCGGATAATCGTACAGCATGAAAACGCTTTCATTCCCAACATCGTAATAAGGCTTTTCTACTGACACTCCTAGCAGTTTGTAAGCCAGTACGTTGTTTGATCCTTGGTCGCAGCTTGTCGCGACGACTTTTAGGCCGCATGCCATTATTTTGCTGATGTTTATTTTTAACATCTCTGCAATATCTTTTCCTTTTTGGCATCGGCCGCTAGTGGTCGGTATGACGGTATCAAAAGAAGTAGGTATCAAAAAGAATACCTAAATCAATGATATTTAGCTGCCCAAACTGAGGCACTCAAGTGCTTGTGCAAAACCAAATGAAAAAATTCTGTTTATATTCGGAGATTCGATTGTGTAACATAATGCAAACGAAATATGAACCTAATATGATTTTGAATACCGATTATGAATGAATGCCCTTTTTATTTGATGAACCAATAAATAAACCAATTTGAGTTGTTCAAGTATAACCTACGGCAGCTATTATTACAAGCAGGGCACGCGCTCGTACACACAATCTAACTTGTCTTATCTTATCTCTGCCTCAATTAATTTTTTTCACATGCAAATATGATATGCCTCACTGCTGAAATGCGAATCTCCTTCGCCGATCTTAACATATACACACCATCTGTATAAAATACAACAAAATAAGTTCCAGGTGACGGTTTTGTTCTAATTGCAATATGCCATAACCTACCCCAAAAACTTTGATCAGAGCAAACAAATAATATACCATCAATCTACCCAACTACAATTATCCCACCTCTCTTTATCCACCATCGCCCCTACCATTAAATATGAATATCTGCTTTTCACTTGCAAATACTCGTATGAATTATAAAAAAAAAACATTTGAGAATCTTCACTGCTGAAATGCGACTCTCCTTCAACGATCATACACACACATAGCAATTGTGTTAAAATCCAGAAAACATAACATACCCCTTCCATCAAAGCAAACAAAAAATATACCATAAATCTACACGAAACCTGCTTTGCCAACCACCACCACTACCTGCATCATCCTCCTACTCATATTCCCAGCACGAGAATGGTGTAGAACTAGACTATCATGATTTGTTGCGGGCGAATGCGCACTGGTGGCGTATCGTCGTTTACGCACGGTTGCACTACTATAAGGTTTATATACAATGGTACTACATATTTCTTTAGCTGCTTTCTCGTATTGATCAAATCGTCTGTTATGGATTCAACGAATAATTTCAATGATTCTAATGCACGCATTGCAGATTCAAGAATCATTTTCGGGTCGAGCAACATCTTGTTTGTAGCTTCGAATCGCTCTAAGATGTCGTTAAAAAAGATAGCAATTAGAGCGGTTTCGAGACAACTCATCTTTCGTAAAAGCTTCGATACTTCATTCCTTACGATGTCTTTTTGCTCCTTATCAAAAGATATGCTGGTTAGAGCTTCTTCGATTTCAGAATAACCATCGACAATAGCTTTCGTAGCTTCAGCTCGACAAGACCAACGAGTATCGCCAAGCTTTTTTAAAAATAAAATTGTCCGCTTTTCTTTTGCAACAATTTTTCAGTCAGAATTTGGTATCGCTCTGTACTTGCTGTGAAAAGCGTATATAAATTCTGATCGAAATCGAAGAATTGAGCAGCCGATGGACAAGAGTTAGCAGCTGCCTTTCCAACTAAATTGAGAGAATGAGCACAACATGGTACAAACGCAGATAAATGATTTTTCTATAAAATAAGAGCCTGTATTCCTGTCTATTTACCACTCATGTTTGCAGCATTGTGGCCGCGGTAACCCATAATGTCTATTGAATGGTCACCTACAAATTTTAGTAAAGCGTTTGCTATGGCCTCGCCGGTATAGCCGCAGTTTGGTGAAAAGGTGAGAAATTTTTCTTTTGGCATCGATACTTCAATATATCTAACAACTATAGTTAGTTGATCGATATGAGATTCATCGGGAGAAGAATCCGCACTACTCGTCGGAGTTGGAAATATTGAGACCCTGTTTTGTGGAGGCCCAGGGTTGTAGCCCCGGCTGCCCTCCCCTAAATCCGGCCCTGGTTGCATTTGATAACATTTTATCAATGCGGTCATTACCAGAAATCTGCAACAAACGAAATGTAATGTAGAAAATTTCGCGTCCAATGTATGCATCTGATGCGACGCACGCTTGCAACAATTTTAATGTCAACATAATTACATTAATGTCTATCATAACCGAACATCGTACTAGAAGCGGAGACTACATGTAGCTTCAATAACTATAGACAGGTACTGAAGCACATTTGCTGGAGTAGTTGTCAATACTGCCACTGCATTTGGTGTCATTTATTTGATAAACAAATATTTGCCAATCAATTGCAGTTGGCTGTCCAGTTGAATATGTCAATTGTGTTTTAATATTATTATTAATTAACTTATTTTTATTGTAAGTAATCATATGTTGTTGTTGCTATCTTCTTTTTTTTCAAACGTTTAATGTAGATATAATAAAGATTCGGTTGTTTACTATCTCGATACGTTTTAATATGTTAGCAAATCGACATTTTATTCATTTTATTGTTTACACTTATTTGTGCTCTGACATTTTGAGGGTGTGTTAGTGTCAATTCGTGGTCATTTACGCGACTGATGACTGCTGCTACAGAATAATTATTTTTGCATTTGCGAGAAACACTTTTGGTCGTATGGATTAAATTTTAATTAGGTCACTGATGTGTTTGTATAGAGAATTTGTTTATGTTATCGATGGGAGGATTCATTTTTAAATTTACGTATACGAGTTGTGTTCCCAGTATCAAATTACATTAAAAGTATGCCTTAATCAATTAATCAAATAGTTTTGACAACTATGGAGTTATTTTAATTGATATTGGGAGTTCGTATCTTTCTTCATATAATAAAAGCTTTTTTATGTCCTCTGTGCTCTGTACGCAATTTCATTCGCATGTCGCATTCAAATTTCTTGGCACAATTAAGCCACACAATACACAACGCCGAAATTCGACTCAGAGATAGCAAACGCTTCTTAGAAGGCCACAAATTTCAAAGGGTACTGCGGAATCCGTAAAGTTTTAAACGGCGAAGGGAAATAATAAGTCAGTAGGTGTGTTTTTGTTTTACTCATTCTGTAACGTTTGCATTACATTTTTAGATGCGTATACCGGCCCCTCTCTAATAAGAGGGTTCGCAGGACCCAGGTGTAAGAACATAATCTTCCGTCAAATTGTTTGCTTCCCAAATAGTTGTGCGCCATCTGTAACGCAAGGTATATTACTGAGCAGCAGATTCTCTTGAGCGAACTGTCACAGAATGTACATATCCCCTCATCCATTAACTGGAATATGTACGGCTGACCTCACGCTGATGTGGGGGTATACCATCACCCTAAGCTGGTCCGACTTCCCATGGGCCCCACGTACGTACCCGATTGTACCAGATATGAATTCACTAGAAGTAAGAAGAGAACCCACCGAAGAAAGCTGTCCTCCATTTCGAAAGACTCCCTTCGTGTCAATCTCGTGCGGTGCAGTTCCGAGGAAAACGAAAAAGTCCGAAACTACACGTTGATCGGCTCGGTCGGAAGCGGCTCCTGGCCTACAGACTGCAAGGAGTTCGCCTCCGCCGAATAATTACGAAGAGAGAGAGGGGTTTTTCCTCCACTCATAGCCAGGCATTACCGACCCCGTGCTAGCTCGTCGGCGGGAGCGGGGACTTGCTATAAGCTCGAACTGGGGTCACCTCATTATTTACATGCCTGAACTTCCTTTGGCGCACTAGAACTCGGACGACAAGGTGGGACGTCGCCGGTACCCAATGAGTTCTACTCGACCCTCCACTATCCCGAAAGATAGCCTCTCCGGCCCGAAAAAGATGCGACTTGCAGTTTGCTGCTACCTGTACCACCAGGAAAGAGACACAAGAGAAGAACAAAAGAGACACGGGAACACGCGAACGGATTGAGGGGTGGATATAGATGACAGGACTCCCCTGAGCTTTCCCACCCCGCCGCTATGTATAGCGGACACATTTGGCCACCGCATAGCTCCACTTGCGATGACCCCTACTCCAGAAAGCAGTAAAGTCCCCTAAACGCTTTAGGATCCCTTACCCTATCATATGCTATTATGAAAAGAGTTGCTGATCGTCTCTCGTTACCGTCGTCAGTTGTCGCGACAAAACAAAATCGCGCAGTGTCGGTGTCAGTGCAAAAAAAAACCACAACGTTGGGTATTCAATCGTGCCACATCCCACTCCATCGCTGTTGCTTTTGCTTGGCTATTGCAAGTGCCCTACGATTTTTGTGTGTATACGTGTAATGGTTGGGTAGAGGCAGCATCAGGCGTATAGCGGGTCGTGTGGTGTTGATTTTGTTGGAAGCAAATTGCCGTACGGGCACCTGCAGTAAATTGTTTTTTAAATCCAACGCGCTTCTTCACTTCACGGCTCTGCTTAGGTAGTTAGCGTCAGGGTTTGTGTTTTATTTATGTTTGTATTTTATAATGTGTAGACATTTTGTAGTAGATGTGAGCAACATCCGTGTATTGAGGAAACATTGTTTTTCATTATTCGTCCATTTCTCCCTTAATAAATCAGCTGTGTTGGCACTAAGTGAGACACAGGTTAGCGTTGGCTCCGATTTATTGGAGTTTAGTCTTCCTGGTTATAACTTAGGGCGATTATTCTTTCCCCATCGCGGTCTCGCCGTTTATATACGTAGTAACGTAGCCCTCCAACTTCAGCTTCAATGTGGGAAATGTTCCAATCCGGAAATAAATTTCATTTGGCTCAAATTCATGTCCGTCGGCAATCAATTAACTACTGTTTTATTTACAGAAGCCCCAATTTGGACAGACATTCAACTTATAATGAGTTGATGCCCTGTCTGATTCCATCACAAGAATTGTGACTATTCATCTTCGTACTGAAATCGTCATTGCGGGTGATTTCAATATACACAATTCTCATTGGCTTCGACATTCTGGACAGACAACACCCGAAGGAAGGTATGTTGAGATTTTTGCTGAGGTTAACAATCTCAATCAGCTTTTAAATGATTTAACACGAATACCGCATATAAACAGCCAAACCGCCAACACATTGAACTTGTTTCTCACCTCTCACCCTGAAAAATACGATATAAATGTATTGCCGCCTCTAGGTTCATTAGATTATTGTGTCATATCAGGGAATTTCTCGTACTGCGGACACGTAGTTAAAGAACAAACTCCTCAAAGAACCGTATACGAGAAAGTCAATTGGGAAAAACTAAACGGTTTCTTTAAGAGACTTAACTGCTCGCTGTGCTTCCTCGACAGCGACGTGGATGCTGCTGCTGATATGATAACAAACATGATTTTATTGGGTATGAAATGCTTTATCCCTAACCGGATAAAAAGTATCAAACCCAAGGTAAACGAGTGGTGACTCGAGCTGCAAAGAGGCTATCAAGAACGACTGCAATGCCGTTATTAGTCGTGTAAAATGTTCCTTCTATCAAAAGTTGATCCAAAAAATACTACAAACTCCTACGGGTAGTAAAAGCTTTTGGTCGTTTGTCAAAAACATTAAGAATTCGGCCTCGTCATCTATCCCGACACTCTATTGCAAGGACATCCCAGCTGTTAGCTCTCTGGATAAAGTCAATCTGCTTGCTGCTCACTTTGCAGCTAGTTCAACGCTCCCAGACTGTGCTTTATCTCCCCCTGTACTCAAGCGCATAGAATTCTCCATGGGACCAATCCACTTTCGTACTCGTACAGTTGCTAGAGTACTTCGATATCTTGACACACAAATCCGCTTGTCCAGATGGTATTTCCCCTGAAAGTAAGATCATTGCACTTTATATTTCAAAGGCATTTGATAGCGTTTGCCATCAAGCCCTCTTGTCGAAAATGCGTGCATTTGGAATGGATGATCTATTTTGTGGATTAGAAATTACCTTTCGGACCGTTCAATTCAAGTTGTTTTGGACGGTTTCAAGTCTGCAACTCATCAAATAAATGCTGGTGTTCCCCAGGGCTCTGTTCTGACCCCGACTCTCTCTCTCGTTTTTATAAATGATCTCCTCTCTGTTACTTGTCATCCAATTTATTCCTTTACTGATGACAGTACCCTCAGCTTCTCATATTCGTTTCATGGGTCACGCTCCTCTTCTTCGGGTGTGGAACTGGAACGGCAACGTATGTTAAGCTCATTCAATTCCGATCTTAATAGCATAACTCAGTAGGGTACAACAAATAGAGTGGAATTTAATGATTCTAAAACGCAATGCTGTCTTCTGCCATTAAAGTAAAAACCACACTGCCATTATCCATAAATGGCACCTGCATCGCTGAAACCGAAAGACTTTCCATTATCGGTATGTGTGTTAATGACAACCTCCGTTGGAATGACGACATATTCGATGTCGCCAAGAACGCTGCGAAATGTCTAGGCGATGTAAGAAATATTTTACCACTTCTGATCTGGCTACAATTTATAAGGCGTTTGTTCGCCCGAAACTCGAGTACAACGCTCATATCTGGTCCGGTGCGCCAATAACTTATTTGGAGCTACTTGACAGGATCCAAAAACGCCCGATAAAACTCATTGGCGACCGAGACATCGCGAGATCGATTGACTCTCCTATACTCTATCCAACAAAAATTGTCAGTACGGGGAAGATAGGATGTTTGTCTCTCAGTCTGGTTGCAATGACTTACATAAATCGGTCCCTCTTTAAAGCTCTCACACGGTTGCCGTAGTGTGTATGATAAATCGCCATAACTCAGAGAGCAATTCTATTAGGGTTACCATCTTCCAATTTAAAATAAAAATATTGCGGAACGAAATAAATTTCGTTTATCTTTCTCCTTTTCTGGTAAGATAATAATAGGCGCGTTTTTTTAAGGGGATCTCCAGTAGACCAACAAAATATATAAATTTCGTAACACAAAAAAAAAAATCAAAACGAAAAATATATCACTGTAATCCAATTTATTCATTATAAATATTGTAAAACATAAAATACTAATTTCTAATATCACTACTCAACTAATCCGATGAGTAATTACTGCTACTGCTCTCGTTATTTAGGTCTATTATTATTATCTTCCTCGGGAAAAACGTCCATTTCACACTTATTTGGCTCAGAAACCTGTTAAATGTGTTGGACACATCGATGCCATTTTTCCTTGTCAACCCTTGTAAGTGCTGTCGTTAGTAAGTCTCTTATTTCAGCCATTTTAAATGACTTGTTTTGGCTTGCTACAAACCCTTTCACTTGAGCCCAAACCAATTCTATTGAATTAAGGTCACAGTGATAAGGCGGCAAGCGAAGCATTTTATGTCCCGCATTTTGAGCCATTTCATTCACGACGTATGTTTCATACTCGCCTTTGTAACGTTTAACGAATTCCAGCCAGGTCTCATCAGTAAAATATATTTTGCTTTTCTCTTCTCTAATTTTTTTTACTTCGCGTAAATGTCTTCGTCGCCAGGAAATAATGTCACTTCTTTCCAACAACAGATTCTTTCGCTGACGTTTGACGAATTTAAGTCCGAGATCTTTTTGTAATATTGTATGCAAAGTTGATCTGCTTATTTTTGTTATATTTGCATTTTTTTGTACTTCCAATAAAATCTTGTCTAGCGTTGGAAGGTCATTATCCATAAAAAACTGATGAACTGTCCGCCTAATGGCACATTTGTCAAAATCATCGACCTTGCTCTTGATACCGGATTTATTGTTCTTCTTTGGTGGCGAATTGTGGCCTTTGATTGCTTTTTCCCTTAAAAGCCTGTACACAGTTCGTTCCGTAACAGAAAAAACAATTAGCTGCATTTCCTACGGCTTCCGATTTACTTTTAAAAAGGCCATAGAATTTTTCAGTTGCTTCAACAATTTGTTGTTTCTTTTCTACACTTAGATCCTTTGAAGACTTTGTAGCCATGTTTCTCTTTATTCATATAAACAACTAACTGTGTCCGCGACTTCGTCCGAGTGGAATAGTGAGTGCGCGTAGCATTTTAAATTATTTTAATATACAGATCATGCTTTTATAATTGGCAATAAAATTTCTAATAAATTCCTACCTAACAGGTTTCAATACCTAGAATTTTAATAAAATTTGCCATTCTTATACCTCTATCGCTAACTTATTGTATGATTGCATCCCTACCTAACTTGAGATCTTCCTTTTGGGAATTGCCGTATTTATTGACAAAACAGGCGTCATTCATCGGAAAAACAAAGACATCATACAAACAGGTACATAATGAGATGAAAGGATGTATTACGTTTTTTTTTTATTTAAACAGTTTGCGACATAAACTCAATCAGCAAGATTTTCTAAAAACATTTCCCAGTCCTTTCCGCTATATGTATATTGTGAAAGGTAGACACAATCAGGCAATTAGAATACAAAATTATATAACCACGACGCAATGTCATATACCTAAACAGATGGTAAAAAGAACTGCACTTGTACAGCTGTACAATTCAATTCAATTTTCAATTTATTTAGAATAATATCGCTTACAATTTAAGATAACAAGCATCTTTTAAGATTTGCAAGCCTTTAGTGTTAATTTAAGTACATGTGCAAACAAAAATAATACAAGTAGGCAAAAATAGAGAAAAAAAAATGGAGATTATAACACAATTAATAAAAACTGAGTTAAAAAAAAAAAAAAAAAAAAAAAAAAAAAAAGTGTTCAAAAGAGTTTACGGGCATTTAAGATTATATGTTTGTGACAGTTCTAGTGGCCAGATATTTTAAAAGAGAGGATTTAAAATTGTTTGTGCTACCAATCTTCCTAATGTTTATGGGCAGAGAATTCCACAATCGTACTGAGCTTACAAAAAACTGACGCTCAGAGGTCAAACAGGCAAAACTTGTTTGAATCAGCATACGCGATCTAGTTGACTGGAGGAATCGAAGCTTATTGAACAAATAGTTCGGCTCCCTAGTTTGCAAGACGTCATGCAACAGACACAGGGCTCTATATATAAGCAAATTGTCAAAGGTACAACCGCTTATCTGCTTTGCGTACAGGGAAACATGGTCATATCTTTTTAAATTGAACACGAACCGGGAAATATTATTATACACAACATTAAGCTTTCTTCTAGTATTGTAATCGGGGCAGCAGAAGATATCACAGCAATACAGTAGCATGGGTAAAAGAAGAGTTTTCGCTAGTAGGAGTTTTGTTCGTATTGGAATGAAATGCTTTGTAGCCCAAAGAGCGCGTAGCCCACCATATACTTTTCCAATAGCGGCGTTGATATGAGTAGTCCAGGACAGGGTACGGTTGAAAATAATACCGAGGTTTTTGGCCGAATCAACATACTCTATTTGGCTCCCGGCTAGTTGAATAGGTGGAAAATGGGAAATGTCTATTATTCTTTTGTGGATCACGAGTGCTTTCGACTTAAGAGGGTTTAGGAGTAAATCATTTTCAGTTGACCAATTCAGTATACGTTGAAGATTTTCATTTATTAGCCTCGTGGCTTCGATGTACTGTTTTGGAGCAAAACTTAGATAAATCTGGGCATCATCAGCAAACATGTGCATAGCGACATGCCTGACTGTCTTAGGTAATTCGTTTATATAGAGGGAGAAAAGTAGTGGTCCCAAAATGGAGCCTTGAGGCACACCACGCCTTACTGGCAAAAACCTTGAAAAACTTTCACCTACTGCAACCCGTTGCTGCCTCCCGTGTAGGTAGGAGAAAATAAGTTTCATTGAATGGAGTGAAAACATGAACTCTTTTCTAAGTTTGGAGCAAAGAATTTGGTGATTCACAGTATCGAAGGCCTTTGAGAAGTCGAGTAAGGAGAGAATGGTAGCATTGTTTTCATCGACAGCTTTTCTGATATCGTCGATTACCACCAATAAGGCCGTCTTACAGCTCCTCTTTGCTCGGAAACCCGACTGATTTTCACTAAGTAGTTTTTTACTTAAGAGATGACTCTGCATTTGTGCAAGGATGGTTTTCTCAAATACCTTTGAAAAGAACGGGAGTATTGAAATGGGCCGGTATTCTATAGGGTTTCCGTTAGTTTTCTTTTCGATGGGAATAACTTTAGCTTCCTTCCATTGCGAAGGGAAAGAATACGTTGTAAGGATGGTGAGTAATAAGGGGCAGTATATAAGGGAGCAGAAGCTTTACAAATTTCGGGTGGATTTCGTCAAGTCCCATGGCATTTGATTTAATTCCTAGTAGAGCTTCAGCAACATCTTCTTGGCTTACCCTATAAATACAATCAAATTAAAACCGAATGGCAACACCCCACGTAATAATTCCTTCTCAAAAGCACCAAAACCGAAAGTTCTTTGACAAAATCCATAGAAAAACCCTTAATGATATGCTTCATTGTAGAGATGGTAATTCTCTTGTGATGTGCGTCAGTCACACACAATGCTTATTTTGGTGGATGATAATAGCAAACGAACACAAGACGATCATGCTCATTCCCATTCGGCTGTATCTACAGGCACCACTGGTAGAAAAAAAGCTCCTCCATAAGGCCTGTGCTGGCAATTTTTGCTGGATAAAGTATAATCATCGTCGTAATGTCTCCTGTCTTAGTTATTATATGAGTACCCAAACGAAATAGCCAGTTGCATTGAATACTCATCAGTTCACCCTCAAGCCTGTATTCGGACGTACAGTGAAGTTCAAAGAATCTTTCCTCAGCCGTACAACAAGAATGTGGAATACTCTTCCACGCTCTATTTTTCCTTCACATTATAACCTACAAAACATTTAAAACCAACGTGCATCGGCATCTCTCCTTTTCTTGTAATCCTAATTTCCTTAACGCCCGCGCGCTGTGTAGCAAATACATGATAAGGGTACTAACCCTGCAAACCAAAAGTCAGTAGTTTCTCGAAAACACTACTACAAAGAAACATGTTTTTGTGAATGTGTTTGTATTGTCTTTAAGTATTAGTTTTCGACTGATCGATGCATATACTCTGCGAATGTAGAAGTACAGATAAAACCTGTTTCCCATATAAAAAAGGGCAAAATTGTGATAATCCTTTTTTGCCAGTATTGTTGTTGTTGTTTTTACACCGTGACAATCCAAATGCAGGCGATCTATATCTGGACAATAAGAATCGACCGAAGTCTAGACATTTTGCAAATTATGCAAAAGCAGCTGCAATTTTTTAAAATTACTCGAATCAGTTTAATCTTTTAGCGCGTGTCAAAGAGATCGGTCGGCAATGATGATGAGCGATGTTGAGCTTCGTCTAGAAGACTCTGTATTTGCCGGAAAATTGGTAAAAATAATTTAATTGTAACAAGTAACTATTTACCAAAAAAAAACATTTCAGGAAACTTATTTAAGGAAACACAGTACAAAATTGGAAAATGTTTTCCGTTTCTTAGCTACTGACGTGATGTATGTGGATTTTAATTTAGATGGACGACCCGGAAAGGGATCGATGAACGCGTTAATTTTGTATAAAAGAAATTGCTTGGTATGTAATTGAATTCATGAAAGTTCTATGAACAATTTAGCATAACTGCTTAACTTCCATTTTCAGACGGTTGTGGTAGACAACTCGTGCACAAAAAAATTGAAAAAGAGATGCGACGATGCGTCCTAAATGCACACAACCGCTATTACAAAAGAAAAAGAGAATCGAGCGAATAATTATAAATATAAATAAATAAATATAAATATAACTTATAAATAAAAACGTATTGCATTTAAAATGTTAACGTGTATTGATGTTTTATTATAATTTAAAGGCACCAGTAGAAAACAACTCTTAAGTACTTCCATTCCTACTAAGAAAAGAACTACATCTTAACTACAACTTCACACGTTGAAAAAAAGTACTTATTTAGTACTACCTTTACTAAGAAAATAAGTACATCTTAACTACTGCTTCACACGTTGAAAAAAAGTACTTCTGAAGTACTGAAGTAAAAAAGAGAGAGATGGGTGCTTCACGTATTCTCATGTGCAGCAGGTATATAACTGAGTTATTTCCTGAGTGCCTATCCTTTTTCAGTGGAAATGAAGTACTTCTTTTCCGTACATTTTTAGCAAATACATGATGGAAAGGAAGTACTTCTTTTCCGCACATTTTTCAGTAGTTTTATTCGAACTTCTACGTTTGCAGGGAAGAAAGTCCCTTTAGTCCGTGTACATTATAAGAAAAAAAAATACTCTGGAATATTATGAGCAAAAGAATGCTCTTGTTCGAAAAATAATGACTCATTTATTCCTTGTAAAGTGTTTCTCATTTTTTTAGTATTAAGAAATGTTTATTTCAATACTGCAGACACTTCAGTGAAGCTTTGTCTTCAACCACAAAACGAAAAAAATAGTATAGGTATTTCTATTCAATAAAAATTAAGTAGCATTACAACGGTAATCTCATTCGCAATATAAATATTTTATGCCATTAGGATCCGTTAAGAAATGAAAGCAGCAGGAGTTATAATAAAAGCGTTTCCAGCAAAGGGAGAATAATAACTATTTACTTTGGCACTTTTACTTTAGCACTTTTGTACAGGCACTTAATGTGTGTGGAAAGAAAATTGGAAAAAGAGCAGAAAAATGAGATTAGGTGAAATGTCCTTCTTTGGCTTTAATTTTCTTTTCTTTTTTTTATTTTTCTCTATGACTTCATCAGAAATCTTTAATTCTTTTGAATTTGTGTAAAATTTGTTTATTAATATTGTCCTCATTGAATTTTAGGACTTATTCAGGACATCGTTCCTATCAGTCAAATGAAAGCTACTGAGTAGACGTGTGTTTTAAGCTGGCAATAAAGTCTTGATCTATTCGTACAAACTATCCTTTCCAATTACCAGTTTTTGCTTGTCTCGATTAATGGACTGTATATCACATTAACTTGCACACAGAACCGTTCAACAGCGCAGAGTGTTGTTTTTATACCCTATTCTAAGGGTATATTAATTTTGACGCATAGTTTGTAACATACCTTAATATTGCCCGTAGACCCCTAAAAGTTACTATATTTATGATCAGCATCGATAGTAATGTCGATCTAGCCATGTCCGTCCGTCCGTCGGCAAAAATTAGGCCTTTAAACTGGACCTAGAGAGCTGAAATTTTAACCATATACTCTCTAGGGTCCCGAAATAATCAAGTTTACGAATTTTTGAAATCCGCCCACAGACACGCCCACAAACTCAAAAAAACAAAATTTTGGAAAAAATCGAATTTTGAGCTAGAAAGCTGAAATTTTTTATATATGATCTATGACTCCTAAAACTGCTCGGGATAAAAACTTTTCAAAATCCGCCCACTGACACGCCCACAAATAAATAAAATAATTTTTGTATACCCTATTCTAAGGGTATATTAATTTTTGAAAATCCAAAGTTTGAGCTAGGGAGCTGAAATTTATAATATATACTCTATAGGGGCCCTTTATGCTCATGTATTATTTTTTTTTAAATCCGCCTACTGACACGCCCACAATTAAATAAAACAATTTTATTGAAACACCCAAGTTTGAGCTAGGGAGCGTTTTTTTTGATAAAATCCTTTAAATGTTATATAACAAAATATGTAAAGCGTTCTTAACAATTCAACCATACTTAGACTTTTGTCACGCCCACTTATGAGGGATAGGAATAAGAATAGGGTATCCAACAGTTCGCCCAAGCGGACTGTAGCCCGTCCCTATGTTTATTAATAATTTTAATATTTTTAATTTGACAATTTTATCGCGCATTGCGCCAATTTCATTTGTTTCCGCTACCTTTAAACTCTGAGAATGTTTCCGCCCTCCGCTCGTACCAGTTCCCGCTTGAGAGAAAACAACAAAGCGGCATCCTCCAATACATTGTCACCAATGAATTCGCCACTTGCAACTACTACCCACAAACGTGTCGAGGAAGGAAACAATATGTGGGATAAAATGGATGAGCGGTTGCACAAACAAAGTGAGTTGATTATTAACCTACTGTCAAAAAAAATTTCCGAAATGGAGAGCAAAATCTCCGATAAACTTGATCAGCAGATCAATGATCTAAAAGAATCAGTATGTCAAATAAACAATAAAGTTCCCCACCTGGAAACGTCACTTCTTAACGCCAATTCCGAAATCAGTACTCTGAAAGAAGATCTGACAAGCATCAAGTCATCCCTTACTCACGTAAACAACAAACAAAGTGTGTCTAATGTCTAAGGCACTTCTCATCGAGAAAACAAATGAAATTGCCGACTTAAAAAATAACATTCACTGTGTTACCACTGAATTGAGCGCAATAAAAAAAAAACCTATGTAGGGGACACCGGGGCTAGTTGACTCAAAATTTGCATTTTTTTTTCTCTTGAACTAAGACTGATATAAAGATAGTTCAGATATCATTGGAAAAAGCATCCTTTGTTCTTTCTAAACAAAGTTATTCAATTAAAAAAAACAACATGAGGACAATATTTTCTTAATTTTAGTAGAACACCTCGATTGTGTCAACTAACCCCGGTACCGGGGTAAGTTGACTTACATTATGCGGTAAGTTGACCCACGCCGCCGTGCGAAACTGAATTCTTACAAAAAATTTAAAGATTAAGATTCATTTATTTTTTTATTTTTTTGTAATAACATAAATGAATTCTGTATCTACTTAACGAACAAGTATCACCAGATAGGAACAATATTTTCAATATTAGGCACTTATGTAGGTTATGTTAACAAAAAACAAAACCACTTATTGTGGTGGAAACGAAAAGGCACTTAATGGCCAATAACTAAAATGAGGCAAAATAAATAAATTAAAGAGGTACATACTTCTAGTGCTTAGGAAAAACATATGATTTTAAATTAAGCAAAATAAATAAATTAAAAGCCACTTCCTGTGGTAAAACAAAAAACAAAAATATCACTTATACCTATTCTCAGTCACTAATTAATTAAGCAAAATAAAAATTATAGAGGCACTTTCAGTGCATAGAAAAAGTCAAATAATAAATGCACTAAATGACTTAAAATTAAACAAAATAAATAAATTAAAACCCACTTCTTGTGGTAAAACAAAAATTACTTAGTCACCATCTAAATCATTATCAGAATTACAATTTTGACACCTATAAAAACCAAGTTTCCTCGTGAACATTTCGAGTGTGCCCATTTGTGACAGCGAATGCATTGAATCCAATCCTCTCCTGGAACGCTTGCTAAGAACCTATGACTCCCCGAAAACGAGGCATACTTCATCCTCATCATCTTCTTCTGAAGACTCATTTAAAGTTGGCTTCCTCCTCGGTTTCGGTGTTTTTTGGCTTTGTTGTTTTTGGCTGGTTTTGTTCTCAGTTTTAGCTACTTTTTTAGACCTTACTGCGTTTTGTTTTTCTTCAAGAGCGGTTTTTTCTGGGGTGTCAGTATAAATTGCCGATGATCTTTTGCGACTGTTTTCTTTGGCTTTCTGACGCGGGCCTGCTTTTGGCAATGGTCGTATCTCGAGCAAGAGAGCCATCCTTGAGGTGAAAGGCTGCGGATCATCGCCTTCTCTAAGAGCTTCGGGAATCATTTGCTTCGTAGGAGTTCTTCGATTTTCGTGATACAAGGATAAGTCTGGCTCAAAAATATTTGTTGCTTGTGGTGTGTCGGCATATTGTTCATCTTCACGGTCAGGAACAGGTTTATTGCTGCTTGTTGTTTCAGGCCGGTCAGATACATAACTTCCCATAAATTCTGAATCAAAAAAGACGTTTTCATTTAAAGGATGTATTCCAGATATCTGAAACCCAGACTGGATGTTGTTTACGGTGAATGCTAAAGGAAAGGCAGTCTTTATGATTGCGGGAATATTGTAAATTGAAATAGGCCTTCCCGGATTGGTAGCCATCCAATTTCCACATGCTGCATTGATATACTTTTTAAATGGCCCGAAGACTGTTCTATCCAGTGGTTGGAGCTTATGGCTGCAATGTGGAGGAAAAGACAACACAGTTACCCCATTTTGCTTAAACAAATCAAGGCCTGCTATCGACAAATGGGATTCATGGTTGTCAAGGAGCAGCAGAACAGGTCTTTCTTTGGATGGTTTCGCATGCTGTTTAAAATGATTTGCAAATTTTAAGAACTGCTCCTCTTTCATCCATCCTCAAGGGTTTGCTGCGCCAATTGATCCAATTGGTCCTCCGTTCACAAAATAATCTTTGTAGTGGACACGCCGGAACACAAAAAACGGAGGCATTGCATTCCCGACCGCTGAAACAGCAGCAGCTACTGTCACCAAAGTTCTTAACTCCACAGCGAGCGACTACTCGATCGGGTGTATGAACTGTTGTGACACCCGTTTCGTCCATGTTCCAAATGTCTTCAGGATGCAGTTTTAGGCGTTCATAAACAGTTTTCAGGTTCTTAAAAAACAAACCGACATTATGTTTATTGAAAGAAGTCGCTCTCGACAAACTTGTGGCTTGTGGCCTTCGCAGCGAAAGTGCTGGATGTCTCTTTAAAAAATATCCAAACCAGTCCTCCCCGGCAGACTTATTTTCAGTCCATGAGCTTGGTATTTTAGTTGCTGTTTTTATGGCAAACTCGTATGCCAGTTTTCGAACTTGGAAGGCTGTCATGCCAAAATAAATATCAGCAGTTGTTTTTAAATATTCAACTAAACATTGCTCTTCTGTATCGGAAAATATTTGCCTTGTTTTTGAATAGCCCACTTTTTCCAAACTTAATTCACTTAATTCACTACTAGGATTTTCGTCCTTTTTCTTTTGGATCTTTCGTACATACCTTTGTAGGGTTTTGTACGGAGTTGTCTCTTCTTTTGAAACTGACCTTATACTGAGGCCTTCCATCAAAACAAGTCTACAGGCTCGTTCCATCACGCTTTGCTGAGTATCTCCTCTTGCTGTTTTCCTTTTATAAGTCCTCATTTCCTGTAAATCCCGAAAAAATTATTGAGTCAACTAGCCCCGAAGAAAATGAGTCAACTAACCCCGCCCGACCATCTGGCAGATAACAAGATTTTCAGAAGCAAAAACACAAAATAACAAAAAATAAAAGGCATGCATGGACAACTAACACATAGATACACCATATTGCAAAAAAAAAATCTGCGCCAGACGCTCAAAAACGGCCGGAAAGATGAAAATAAGAGAGAAAAAAAAAGTTACTTACGGTAGCAAAAAATAGTTTTTCCTTAATATTTCTTCAGTGACGAGACACAAAGAGAGACTAAACAGGTATCGGTATTAAATGTAAAAACTGGAATGGAAATGCAATTCATTTCTTCTCTTTAAAATAAATGGCACTGAGTCAACTTGCCCCTGGGGTCAACTAGCCCCGGTCTCCCCTACTCAGGAACAACGTATCGTGGCATGCGACGCTATACTTTTTGGCATTCCATACTTTTCTGATGAAAACCTCACCACTATTTTTAATTCACTGTGCACTACACTAAAAATAAATCCACCAAACTTGCGAAACATTTTTCGTACTCGGCCGAATGGCGGTTGCAAAGACACTGTTATTATAATAAAAATTTTTGCACCGTACGATCGTAACTTTATCCTGAAGTCCATCACACTTTTTCGTAAAGTAAATAAAAAGGAATTTTGTTTACAACACATTGGAATCGATTCCACCCGCACTATCTATCTACGAGAATGTCTTACAAAAAATAAACAAGAAATCCTACTTTCCGCATTAAAATTATAAAAATGTAAACAACTTGTTTCGGTGTTTACAACTCGTGGTGCAGTTTATGTCAAACGTCAAATAGGAGAAGTTGCTGTTGTGGTCGAATGTTTGGAAGATCTTGGCGGAGCTGCCAGCTCTAGCCATGCCAGTCCATAGGTGTATACACTGGCGATCACAACGATTAGGCCATACATTTTGCAGTCGATTTTCAGTCTTTATACCTGTTGGAAATTTTATACCACGGAAACTTTTACTACCTGTGAACAGGTATATATTTTCCGAACGGTAAATCATACAATTAAAGGGTTAATAAGGAACGACCGCTGGAATTTCCCAAGATCAAACAATGAACTACTTGAAAAGCGTATAAAAAGATGTGCCACTTTCGATTGCAAAATGTATGGCCTCATCCTTGTGATCGCCAGTGTATACTGCACATGCACAAGTAATATGAAAAAGAAACAATAAAAAAGAAAGGAACACTGAATTTTATGTTATCTTTTACTATTATTTAATAAAGTAAAATTATAGCACAACTTTTTTATTTTGTAGGCGACGATCATCTTCAGGCGCTTATATTTGTGGTTAATTATGTTGCTTGACATCTGTATGACAGTTTATTTTGTGTAAGATGCAGTGTTGCCGAAAGTACTACTATAGCAGTATTGTATTACTTTCAACACCTCTGTACTCCCGTAGTCCTCCATCCACTACTTTTTTTTAAAGACTAGAAAAATCTTACATTTACACCGAGCTGCAATGTCATCCTTAACAAGTCCATAACACTTAAAAATTTTATACTTTTTTCATCTTCTTTAATTGTTCTTACTGAAGTTGGGAGTACACCTATAGTTCTGGCGGGGCAACGTTAACCGGGGTATATGTACCTGCACATAAGTTTGAAGTTTTTTTTTTGTTCTTACATATCAGAATAATTGTGCAATCAAATTATGCTTAAAAAGAATATATAAAGGGTCTTTCATTAGCGACTTGACAACTTAAAACTATCAGTGTGAACGCACCCTTAAACCGATTACCGAACTGTCAATGTCAAAATATTCAATAAAATCAACATTTTCATCATGGTGAAGTACACTAAGAAACAATGTTTGCAAATAATTAAAATTTACTACCGAAATTCTGAGTCGGTGGTCGAACCTTAAAGAGCGTGAACGACAATTTTCGGCCGTAATTCTCGTCCCAGTAGGCAAGCAATTCATAGTCTAGTGAAAAAATTTGAGTCTATTCGCTGCTTAATATTGCCGTGTCAGTGAGATTACGTTTTGCAGAATATTGCTGCCGTAGAGGCGTCCGTCGAAAACCAGCCAAATCGGTCAATTTCACGGCGTTCTCAAGAATTGGGCCTCTCCCAGACCACCTTATGGCCAATTTTGGGCTCTGGACATGATGGAAGAAAATGGAGAATTTCATCGCAAAATCATATTCGGCGATGAAGCGCATTTTTGATTTACTGGCTTCGTCAATAAGCAAAATATGCGTTACAGAACCCTAATGTGCTTCATGAAACAGCACTTCATCGGCAAAAAGTCACTTTTTAATGCGGTTTTCATGTCGGTGGCGTCATTGGGCCGTTTTTTGTCGTCGATGAAAATGACCGCCACATTACGGTAAATGGTATTCGCTACAGAGACATGTTGGAACGTTATTTCTTTGAGCAATTGCATGAATTGGATATCAGTGATATGTGGTTCCAACAAGACGGTGCCAGAAGCCACACAGCGGGTGCAACAATCGAGTTATTGAAGTCTCAGTTTGGTGAACGCGTTATCTCGAGAAATGAACCCGTCTATTGTCCGCCGAGATCATGTGATTTTACGCATCTAGACTTTTTTTACGGGGCTCTATTAAATCATTGGTCTATGCCAACAAGCCGGCGACGTTAGAGGAGCTCAGAGCCAATATTAAACGAAAAATAGCGGCCGTTTCGGTCGAAATGTGCGGCCGAGTCATCGAAAATTGGGTTCAACGTATTGACCGCTGCATAGGTTCCCGTGGTGGACATATGAACGAAGTCGAATTCCATTCATAAATGTTTTGATGGTAATTCAAGCCAATCGATTTTATTTTCAGATATCTCAAGCAGTTTGCATTTTATTTAAAAAAGGAGTTGTCAAGTCCTTAATGAAAGACCCGTTATAATTTGTTGTGAGTATTTTTTTTTTGTTGCTAAAAACGTCAACAGAAGTGTTGTTCTGTTCAAATTCTCGTTCCATGTTCGTATTTCTTTATTGATTTTCTCACCTTCACTCCAAGTATTTAAAACACGAACACAGATCAAACGATTTAAGCAATTCTTGAGAAAAATTCGCGAAACTACACAAACGCCTTCGCGTACTGAGAAAATGGTTCTTTCGTTCATTTTTCTTACCACAGAATTTCAACTGGCAAGATAATGAAAACTGTCAAATGATGAAATCCTATAAGTTTGCAAGAAAAAAAAGACGGTTTCTTCTTTTCAAGCCAAACTTTGACTTTTTTCATCTTTTTACACAAAAGCATTCTCGTATTTTTATTTGAAATGAGAGGATTTCCTCTCGATTTTTCTACACATAAAAGTACGCCAACGGACCGGCCCTATTACGTATCAAATTTCTTTGTAATCACTTTTTCAATCACACTCGTTTTTGGAAAATTATTGATTTTCTAAAATACCGTTAATCGATTCATTGGGGAAAACTGAGACGCCATCGGCTGACACTCACCCCAAATATTTAAAAGATTTAAACTGATTAAAATCGTTTTTGAGTAAAGTTTTGAGAAAAAATATGCAAATTTGTTCAAAATGGTAGAATAAGTTGACACCGACTTAAACTACATTTTTATTTTATTTTTTACCAATTCGACCTGTTTTTTTCACACGATTGTAATATCTTTCCCTTTAGTATAAGAGAAAGTTAAAAAATAATACACAGAACTATATTTGACGCCTTATTTTATTTGACACTCGTGGTGATACCTGTCATTTTACTTGAAATTCATTTGTTACGATAAGAAAAATATCTTTACATATCCCACAAATCTATCAGAAAACACGCGTACCTATATATAATCGGTTTATCATGGTCTTATCAGTGCCTACGCACTCTTACGATATGACCCGTAGAGATTACGAGTCCGTAGATACCCAAGTGACTCTCTAATATCCTAAAATTCTTTGTGTCAACATTTGTAGGTAAACGTATTTTCCGCGGGCATGTTTGTGCACCCTTCATACCCAAGCTGGATTTACCTGTTGGGAACAAACTATTCCAGCACCCAGTGGATTTGATTTCATGCATGTCAAACAGATAAACACCGAACTAAACAGACAGACAACACACAATTGGTAGATATCTATATAAAACCCAACAATAACGATGATGACACAGCAGTGTGATTGAATCGAAATTGGCGGTTTTTGACGAGGTTCATTAGGCCTCTGCAAATAAATATTGAGAAATCATTGTGCAAAGGCAAACCCCGATCACGATACTTGTACCCTGTTCCGGCATTTCCTTCAGAATCCCGATTCCTTTGTTGCGATAAGGCCTGCTACGTTCGCGAGATAATGCTCCGCGAAAATCGTATTTTGATTTGTGTTTGATCACTGCTGCTGTGTTTGGTATATTTATTTTGTAAATTTGTTGATAATGATGTGTATCAGCTGGATTCAATGGTGGGTTAGCTACAAGATACAACACACACTCCCAAAAGTAGAGCGCCCTGTTACATACGGTATGCACACTCAAGGAAGAAGCACTATATCAAGATACGAGTACCTTTACAGTTCGATTGTTTGGTTACGCGCTGCAGCAAAACGTAGATAAATTAATTGTGTATCTTTTAAGACTACTCGTATTTGGTATGGTATTAAATATGATTTGCGGAAGCAGTCTTCACACAAAAAGTATTCTACATACGAGTATGTATGTACGAACGTTGGAAATTGTGGGTAATTGAATGGATTGATTGACATCGGCTGGTAGGTACTTAGGGAAGTTGATGACTTTTTAAGTAAGCTCGTTTGGTAATTGAAATTTGATATAAATTGAGTTGATAGCTGTACAAAATAATCTTTGAAGTTTTTCTGTCACCAAATTTAATTAGCGATTAGTTCAGTGGCGCCTGCTGTAGTTTGATACACTTGAAAGTCTCTGACACGTAAATGCTGATTAGTTTAACTGTTTTGTCATTCAAAACAATTTTAAAACAGAACAACTAATTCAGTTAAAAGTTTTATTTTTTGTTTTACCTCACACAAATAGATGAATTGAAAACAAATGTAAGGTAGGAGCCAAGCAGCTTTTGTAACTTTGTCTTCGATAAGCCAGTGGTTTGAGATTGAATATCAATTAGACGGACTGTTTTTCAGACAAAGTCTTCAGACAAATCGACTTTGCAGCAACGTAAACATAATACGTTGATATATAGAACTATCTTCCCAAAACAGTTACATTCCTCTCCTTGAACATTTCAACCGCAATACCCGCCATGCAAGGAATGCACATCAGTTCACTATCAAGCCTGTATTCGGACGTACAGTGAAGTTCAAAGAATTTTTTCTTAGCCGTACAACACGAATGTGGAATACTCTTCCACGCATTGTCTTTCCTTTACATTATAACCTACAAACATTCAAGACCAACGTGCATCGGTATCTCTCCTTTTATTCTCACCCTAATTTCCTTAACGCCCGCGCTGTGTAGCTATTACATTATAAGGGTCCTAATAAATGCATTTAGTCCGTGTATATTTTAAAAAATACTGTGAATCCATAAAGGAATCTGGGCTAAACATTGACCAATTCCTTTTTGCAATTCATAACTCCACTGTCCAATGAGAAGAGGCTGTGATCCATCTAAAATAATAAGTTGGACGCCTAACACGATTGGAGTAGCGTCTGTCATCTGAGCGAGCGACTTTTCGCTGTGAATTTACCACCCACAAACGCCAACAATATGTTCAGCTGGTATCGCAACATCGTTAAGCAGATAGCCAATACCACTCCAGAAAAAGACTCCGAGATATGATGATACGCGCGTTCACCGGAAATCGTTGACAGAACATGGACTCCTGCAAATGCTGCAATGCAAAGCTATGGCAGTAAGTGAAGAGTATTGAGCCATGAGAAGGGAGCACAGGTAGATCCTGCGTATAAAGAAGAGGGCCTACGCAGGCACTCAGATCAAGGAAATCAAAAACTCTCGCGATCGAAAGAGCACCCTAAGTTTTTTTAAGAGTGGAAAGTAGACTCTTCGAAACAGTGAAGAAAATGTATAGTCACCGAAGCTCAGGGAGTAGTTGATGTGTGATTCCCGCAGCTATAAAATGGGCATCCTATAGAAGAGTGATAACCCACGTCCAGTCAATGAAGAACCGGGCCCACCACAAAGTAGGTTCTTTACAACCGTTGATAATGTTTTAGCACAGAGCATGTACCAAATCATAGAACAAGTACGGGCGGAAGACACAGTAGAAGGTTTCAACTCGTCAGAATTTCAAGTCGAGACTCACCATGGCTATGCCCGATTTCGGGATCCCGTCAAAGCTGGTTCAGCTGTGCCTCGGGACGCTAGAAAACAAGTGGAACAATATGCAGTTTGAGAACAACTCATCCGAAGTATTCGAAACTTGCCGCGGATTCTCTCAGACAATCCAAAAGATAAATCAGGCCTTAGGTTAGGTTAGATTAAGGTGGCTGTCAGCTAATAGCCAACACACTTAGCTAAGACCACTGTGAGGTCCGTTGTGACGGCACGTGGATCAGGGGAGTTTCTTCCTCTACCCGCTAAACCATTTGGAGCTTCTAATGAAGCGCGATGGAGTTCAAACATCTGTGATAGCTAAGTCACTGAGTTCTTTAAGGAGGAAGGCTCCTAGATAGAGATTTCTTTTATGCGAGAGTGCAGGGCATGTACAGAGAAGGTGACGTGAAGTCTTCTGCTCCTCCTTGTCCATGCATCTACTACTAAAGTCATTTGACTTTAACTAAATTATATCCGTCAACGAACGTTGAGGATGCATAGTGCAGAGCAGAGCACAAGATAAGTGGATAAAGCCACTACTAGGGGCTTCAAAATGGACACTACCAACACGAAACATGGTGGTGGACAGATGAAGTTAAAGCAGACAAGAAAGCGGCATTCAAAGCTTGGTTACAGTGCTCCTCTTATAAGGGAGATGAAAAAACTCGTCTCGAATTAGAATACAGACTTTGCAAGAGGCTCGCGAAAAGAAGGTGCGCTCAAATTCAAACATACCGTGTGTAAGGCCTATATCGGGAGTAAGAAGAAATTATTTTTCGGCTGCTGATAGAAACCAGGCTGTAAACGAACTTCGACAAATCAGCTTGAACAAGGGCACAACCATTTTCAACATAGCCGAGCCGCTCAGAGAATTAAAAATGCCCACGAAATCCGTTCACCAAAGTTCATCAACAATGCTCAAGGCCTACTTCTAGTGGATGACAGACGGCATATTGCACAGGACTTCTAAATGAACAATTTGATCGGATATTTTTTTCCGAGAGCCGCTCCTAACAATGAAGAAGTACCCGATATTAGGTACTGTTCGAAAGGCGATCAAAGACTCCAAAAAAAGAAAAGCAGTTGGGCCGGATGAGATACCCTCTGTGTTCTGGAAAAAGATGGGAGACATCTCGTCTAAATGGCTCATAATTCTCATCTAACCTAACCTAACCAGAGCAGGTAAAGGTTTGTTCGTTTGTACAAAGGAAAAGCCGATACGCGAGACTTTGGTAATTACCGTTCATTCAAGCTGATGATGTCACACACCATGAAGATCGCTGAGCGGGTATAAGATAGCTGAATGCGGAAAATAATACGGCAATCCGAAGACCAGTGCGGGTTTGTCGCAGGTAAATTAGCCACCGATGAAATCCAAAGTATAAGGATCTTGATGGAAAAACATCGTGACTCCTTAAAGGATTTGCATATGGTGTTGGTTGATTTTGAGAAGGCATTTGATATACAATCAGAAACCTACCCACAGATGATCATGGGCATGTATGGGGGGGTAAATACAAGAGTAATATGCCCCACTGGCGTCACTGAGGAGTTTGCAAACATAGTCGGTGTACACCAGTGGAGCGTCTTAAGTCCTTTAATATTTATTACAGTCCTTGCTTAAAGGAAAAATTACGAACTAGAAAGTGCATCAGTTATTCTATGCTAACGATGTAGCCATCATTAGTAAGGATCAAACGTCCCTGCAACGAGCAGCATGTAAGGGTGGAAGTTTTGGAGTGGAATGGGAAAATACTGCTGCGGCCCATTCTCTGATCCTCTCCGACCTATTGCCGACATTTTTATGAATGGAAGAGTGATTCACAAAATCGAAAAGTAAAGCAAGCTGCGATGACGACATTAAGCATCGCGTAAGCGTAGGATGGATGAAGTGGCGAGAAAACTCAGCAATCTTCTGCGATCGAAAAATTTCCCCTTAGCTGAAAAAAGCTCTACACCGCAGTTGTGCTCCCGGCGCTCACATACGGTTCACAATGTTGGACAGCGTACAAAAATTATGATTGCAAATTAACGGCAGCTGAGATGGAGATGCTCCGCATGACGGCAGGAGTAACAAAGAATGATCGAAAAAGAAATTCCAAGATCCGAGAAAGACTTCACGCAGTGGCGAAGCCTCATATTGTTTAAGTCGTTCATGAATGACTGACTTTCACAAGAAGTTATCTCAATTTTTGCGTTCTCTAAACTATATACAACATATTTATACTCTTCTTCCCATTGCTGTAATTTTTCGTAATCCAACTCGTGCGTTTCCTATTTGAACATTTCCACACAGTAAGTGAACACCCTACCAACCAACCGTAGCTTTTTTCCAACTCGTTCAAACGATTCGGCAACGAAATAATACAACGGAAAGTATAGGCACAAAGAAAAAAAGAAGTTCACGTGTTGTATGGGCCATTTCGTTCAAGTCGCTTTTGAACGAGGCGAGCTTGGTATGATGTGTGAAACGAATACAGAAACAAGACAAAAGATCGAGCGCTGTAACAACCATTTCGTTCAAACCATCTGATCTTGCGTATGTACTGGTGCAAACGATTCTGCACCGAAATGATACAATTGAAAGTTAGGATCGCACAAGCAAAAAAAATCCTGTTTTGTATCGATCATTTCGTTCAAATCCCTTTTGAACGAGAAGGGTTTCTTGTGCTTGAAGTTTGTCGCGTGCAGAGTACAAGGTGGGCCAAAAGAAGTCATCCGATGTTGTTTGGCTCTCATTTTTTTTCTAAATGAAAAACTTCGATTCTGTTTTTTGATTATGTTTATTTGAACCTTTAGAATATCATTGGTCAAGTCGAGAAGATGATATCGGCCAAATGGGCGCCGTCACAATTGATTGCCATACGGGCTCGTTTTATGGCATTTTTCATCACTTCGGCGAGAACTTCGGGCGACAGATTCACGCAGTCCGGTCGAATGTTGTCCTTGAGGGCTTCTAGGGTCTCGGGCTTGTTCACGTAAACACGGGACTTCAAAAAACCCTACAAAAAAAGTCTGGAACGGTTAAATTGGGCGATCTGGCGGGCCAGTGCAAATCGCCAAAACGAGAGATGAGGCGACCCGGGAACGCCGCCTTCAGAATATCGGTTGTGGCTCGCGCAGTGTGTGCCGTAGCTCCGTCCTGTTGGAACCACATGTCCTCCAGTCCTAATTCGTTCAATTGCGGCAGAAAAAACTCGGTTAACATGGCCCTATAGCGCGCACCGTCCACTGTTGTGACCAGCGGCGTTCTCGAAAAAAAATGGCCCGATGACTCCTCCAGCGTGCACAGCGCACCATGCAGTAACTTTGAGCGGGTGTAATGGCTCCTCGTGCATTACTCGTGGATTTTCGGTGCCCCAGAAGCGATAGTTTTGCTTGTTCACGTACCCGCTGAGGTGGAAATGAGCCTCATCGCTCATTATGATTTTGGTCGAAAAATCGTCCACTTCGTCCTCGAGATTGAGGATGGATTGTGCGTAGGTTACACGCGTTTGCCTGTCGACAGGCAGCAGCTGATGCACGGACTTTACTTTGTACGGGAACATGTGCAAGACTTTGACCAAAATTCGCCTTAGGGACGACCGGCTGATGGCTAATTGCGAGGCACGGCGTCTGGTCGATGTTTCCGGCGACAGTTCGACATCCTCGTCAACAGCGGCGATATTCTCGGCACAACGGACGCTCCAGGGCCGGCCACTCTTGGCAACGTCCCGTGTGGTCCCATACTCTTCAAGGTTGGTGGCCAAACGGCGCAGTGTTCGCGCAGTCGGTGTCGGACGGCCGTGGAGTCGGGGACGGAATTCGCGCTGCGCCAACACTACAGACGAATTGTTACGTAAAAAAATAGACACGATTATTCCGCGTTCTTGGGCGGTGTATCGCTCCATGGCTTGTTCACTTGTATTCTACATCTGTCTAGTCCACAAATGTCAAAACAGATTTGACATTGGCGGCCATTTGCAAAAATAAGAGCATCTTCAAATAGGGTGATCTCTTTTGGCCCACCTTGTATATCCATATAATGAGTAGGGACACTCTCGACGTTTTCGTTATCAGTTCTTATCAGCAAGTACGTCTGTGTCACAGAATTTAAGTAAAACAAATATTAAATATTAAAACGTGATTTATATTTTTTTAAGTAATGAAGAATTGATTTTTGTTTTATAAATCAAATCTAAATTTAAAAACACATTTTGTTCCTTTAGTCTGAAAAATTCGAATAGTTAAATAAACTTGCTTAAAACGATATAAACGTTATTTTTTTATTTAATTTCAAAATTTATTTTTACTAGTAAAAATGATATTAACAGCTATACCAATTAAAACTTCACTGAACGACTATACGCATCGCTACTGCCTTCACGTCAAACCTATCTCGAAAAAAATGGAGCGCGACCAGCTCAGTTGGTACCTACTAGCCGTGTTTCTTTGCACGCGGATATAAGGATAATTTTAAATTTGCATGTAAAATACAACAACAACTTATCCTATATACGCTAACTTTAGCGGGTATAGCTATCGCCGCTAAGTCGTTTAGCGGGGATAAACAGTGCTTCCAAAATCCGTTTTCTTCGTTTCTGATGAATCGTTGCGATGAATTTTTCAAGAAAGTAAAAGTTTGACATCCCGCCGACCACTGACACATCCCGCCGAATATTTTGTTCGCGATTTTATTATTATTTTTTTCCAAAATTTAGTAAATCTGTCAATGTGAAACTGTTTTTTTATAATTTTAGAATATGTTTGGCATTAATTTCAACTGTCGGAAATTAACATTTTTGAATTTCACGATTTTCAATACAAATTTCTTAACTCAACTTACAGCTGTGTTACTAATAAATGTCATAGGTGCATGTGTGCTGCCAAGTTTTTTTTGATGAATTCTTAAGCGGCGATGGTAGTTTTTTAATGCCATACCTATATCCGCGTGCAAAGAAACACGGCTACTGTTATGTTCGAAGAAGAGATCCTACGAACCCTGTCAAAAATGCAATGTCAATCAACGATGCCCTACAAATGCGGAGCAGAGGCATGCCTAAATACTATTGGATCACACAAATGCAGCATCACCAGCATTTGATTTGCCTCAGTGACGAAGTGATTAAAAATCGGGAGGTCTGTCGTTATTTTCTGAGGTCTAACCGGTATACCCCACAGGCGGCCCAGTGGAATGCAGGTAAGTTAGGCGGTTATGATACCATTAATCCTGGTCATAGTTTTTTTTTTATACTTTACTTAAGAATACGGACATGGCTATGCTGTCGTCTGCCGGAAGTGACATTATAAAACAAAAGTAATAAAGTAACAAGAAAAAGGAGATGAAAGTAAGAAAGTAAAAAGTTAATATTAATGTTACAAAAAATACAAAAAATAAAAAAAATAAAAAATTGATGAGTGAAGCGAGTTTTAACAATTTTAATGATTTGCAACATAAAGGGGTTACAAGGGGTTACAATTTGGAACACAAAAAGATAACAATTTTATATGATTTGGAACATAAAAGCAATAATAGGCATAAAACGTGGTTTTTCAAAAGCTATTACGATATATTAGAGCATGTTTGCAGTAACTATACAGGGTAGTCCAACCTCGAGCACCATTTAATATTTCGTAAAGAGAATTAGCGGACAAAAAACTTTCTTGAAAATACAGTCGTCGAATCTCTTGTAGGATCGGGCAAACTGCAATAAAATGGTAAATATCGTCTAACTCTCTTCTGTTGCACAGATAACAAATTTGTTGAAGATCAACTCTATGAGGGATGAAATTTAGGTTAAGGAATTCGATTCTCGCTTTAGGTTAGGTTAGGTAGACGTGGCTGTCAGCCAAAGCCAACACACTTAGACCAATGATAGGTCCATTGTGGTACCACACAGATCTGGGGATTACCCTCACTGCTCGTTGAACCAGTAGGAGCTTCTTATGAAGCGCGAAAGACTTCTAGCGCCAGTGCTGGCTAAGTCGCTTGTGTCATTGAATAAGAAGTCCCATAGATGGAGATTTCTTCTATGGGAGAGCGCAGGACACGTGCAGAGAAGGTGAAGTACAGTCTCCTCCTCCTCCTCGTCCATGCAGCTTCTGCAGAAGTCATTTGAGCACACACCGAGTCTAGATGCGTGCCTGCCTATTAAGCAGTGACCTGTGATAACACCTATAGTGGAGCTAATATGCAGTCGGTTTAATGAGATTAGACACTTAGAGCGTCGCAGATCCAGCTTTGACCAGATCCGCTTAGTCGCTAGACATGTATTGCTACTCGTCCACCTAAGGTTTGTTCTCTCGATTGCGGATAGCTTAAACAAGAGTTTACAAGTAGCGATTGGTATACCTAGGGAACCTTTATCAGGTAAAGGAGGTAATGTGGTTCCTTTTTTGGCGAGATCATCTGCCCTGCAGTTACCTGGAATGTCCCTATGCCCCGGCACCCAACAGAAGTGAATATTGAACTGCTCTGCCATCTCCGAAAGAGATGATCGGCAGTCTTGGGCTATGATGGAATTTGAAGAGACTACTGAGTCCAGGGACTTAATCGCGGCCTGACTATCCGAGAAGATACGGATATCCTTTGAGGATATCACATTCCTCTTCAGCCACGTCAGGGCTTCTTTTATCGCCAAAATTTCCGCCTGGAACACGCTACAGTAATCAGGAAGACGGAAAGAGAGGCTAAGATTTAGCTTTTCTGAGAAGACTCCACCACCTACCCCATCGCTAGTTTTTGATCCATCGGTGTAAAAGTGGATCGATTTATCATTCGCAAATGCATCATCATCCCAGAATGATCTGGAAGGAATGGTGATTTGGAAGTTTTTTCCGAACTGCAAACGGGGTATGGTGTAGTCTATGTTTCTGGGTAGAGACTTAAAGTAGTCTAGAATAATGGAGTGGCCAATATTGTTATTGGTCCACTGCGAGGTAGCTTTTAAGCGGACAGCGGAACATGCCGCTGTTTGCATGCTAAATATATCAAGGGGTATCAGGTGTAGCAGAATGTCCAGAGCAGCGGAGGGGGTAGTTCGGAGTGCTCCGCTAATGCATAGACACGCTGAACGCTGGACTTTGCCCAGCTTGTCGCGGTTAATAGCTTTTTCTAGAGCAGTCCACCAGACAACCACCCGTAAGTAAGAATTGGTCTTACCACCGATGTATATAGCCAGTGCGTAATGCGGGGTTGTAAACCCCACTTGTTGCCAATGGCTTTTTCACAAGAGAAAAGTGCTACTGTAGCTTTCTTGACTCTTTCTTGTATATTGGGTTTCCAGCTTAACTTCCTATCGAAGATTGGGCCCAAAAATTTTGCTTCGTCAGAGAAAGTTAAGCTTGTACCGCTAATAGAGGGAGGGTCAATATATGGGATTTTGTATTTCCTGGAAAAGAGGACAATCTCGGTTTTGTGGGGGTTAACGCCCAGTCCGCACCGATTAGCCCATCTCGTTAGCTTGTTAAGAGCGTTTTGCAGGAGTTGCTTTATGGTGTTGAGGTGTTTCCCAGAGACGGCAATAGCAACATCATCCGCATAGGCAATCACTCTGCAGCCCTCCCCTTCCAGGTTTATCAGTAGTTTGTTCACCACCAAGTTCCAGAGAAGGGGAGAAAGAACACCGCCTTGCGGCATCCCTCGACTGACAAACCTCCTAGCAGATGTAACGCACAGTTTTGAATTGATAATCCGACTATTTAGCAGTAGATTGATCAATTCACCAAGCGAGCTATCCACATTCAGTTCTGCCAGTGCGTTTGCGATTGCAGATGTGTTAACGTTGTTAAAGGCGCCTTCTATGTCAAGGAAAGCAACCATGGTATACTCCTTGTGATGGAGGGAGTATTCGATTGTGCGTACTAAGGAATGAAGAGCGGTTTCCACCGACTTTCCCTTACGGTACGCATGCTGAGCTGTAGACAGCAATTGCGGGTTTATGTGCATACGGAGGTGGATATCAATCAATCGCTCCAGCGTTTTGAGGAGGAATGAAGATAGACTAATAGGTCTGAGGTCCTTTGGACTGACATGGGAATATTTGCCAGCCTTGGGTATAAAAACCACTTTTACTTCTCTCCAAGCCCGGGGGATATGTACCAGATTTAGACAGCTTATCATGATCATCTCCAGCACAGGCAGGATGATATCCGCTGACATTTGTAGTTCGGCAGGTATTATGCCGTCTGGTCCTGCAGACTTGAAGGGTTTGAAGCTTTGTAGCGCCAAAGTCAGCTTGTCCCTAGTTATCAGACCGTGAGGGTAAGTTACCTGTGCATGTGACCTGTTAAGGCTATAATTGCCGGTAATATTGGAGCTACCTGGAAAGTGAGTATCAAGTAGCAGATTGAGCGATTCTTCGCTAGATGTCGTCCAAGAGCCGTCTGCCTTCTTAAGGCAGCTAGGCATAGTAGGATTTGAAGCAAGGATTTTTCTTAGCCTAGATGCCTCAGAGGATTCTTCTATTTTTCCACAGAAGAGTCTCCATGACGTTCTTTTGGCTTTCCTTAATTCTTTTTTGTATAATTTGAGGGATTCCTTGTAGGAGTCCCAATCGTTTATAGCTTTTGAGGTTTTAGCAAGATTGAAGAGTCTCCTGCACTCCTTTCTAAGTGGTCCCAGCTTAGTGGACCACCACTGAGGTTTCTTTTTCCCCCTAGGTTGTACGAGGGGACACGATGCAGACATTGCTTCGTTAAAGGCCAGAGTAAGCTCATCGACTTTATTGTCGAGCTCGTTGGAGTTACAGGGGGGACTTAAGAGTTCAGAGTTAACACGTTTGTATAGAGTTTCTCTGTATAATGGCCAGTTGGTTTTCCGAGGATTGCGGAAGGAAGGTTGGCATGGAGGATCAACGTTAAGGTTGAATAAAAGATATCGGTGATCAGAGAACGAATGATCAGCCGATACTTTCCACCCCGTTATCATGTCGTTGATGGTATCGGAGACAAGAGTAATATCAAGGACTTCTTGTCGGTTTTTGGTAATGAATGTGGGTTCATTACCTAGGTTACAGACAATGAGGTTAGCACTTAAAAGATATTCAAAAAGTGACTCACCTCTGTTGTTAATATCTGAGCAGCCCCATACGGTGTGATGAGCGTTAGCATCACAACCGATTATGAGTTCAGCTTTCTGCCTCCTTGCTTCATCGACCAGCCTCTCTAGGTTATCACCAGGGAGAGGCCCCACGTGATCGTGGGCGAGATAAGCTGATGCCAACCAGAATGATCTGCCTGCAGTCTCCAGTCTTGCCACAGTCATATCTCGATCGCTGAAATTAGGGAGTAAATAAGCATTAATATTACTTTTCACTAGTATGCACGATCTGGGTTTACCTTTATCAGTCACATACAGTGGGTAGTATCCGGGAGTCCTGAGTCCTCGAATCTGGTTGTGTACAATCCAGGGTTCTTGAATCAAGACGATGTCTTCCGCTCCTTTGGCTAGACGAAGAATGAGTGCGGCCGAAGCCTTAATGGAGTGTTGGAGGTTAATCTGTACTAACTGCAGCATTTTCGCTACAATCAGGCAGAGATACCTCCACCACGGTGTTGTTCAGGCCTTCCAATTCCGAGGATGAGCTGAGAAGCTCGTCTTCACTCAGAAGAACCTTGTCTAGATAATCAGTCTCCATATCTGACAGGACGTCGGAAGTGGATGGTGATTTTTTGGGCAAAGAGGGTTCATCATCCTCCAGCGAGGGGAAGGAGATTGAAGCTCCAGGATCAGAGACTGTGATCATAGAGTCAGAGGGAGGAGGAGGAGGAGGGGGTAGTTTACCCGCATTCATTTCGTCCCTTTTATAGACCCGCATTTTGACATCGTCCCATGCGAATCTAATCATGTAGTCGTTCTTGGCCAGAGGAGCCAAGGTTTCTTGGTTGATTACAACCACGACACATCTGTAATCGCCCTTCAGCTCTTCCAATTTGGCAACCTTCCAGTTGTGGGTCGGAAGTGAAGGGTTGCTCAATTGCAGGACTTCCAGGATGCCCTCAGGGGTAGATGGATCCGCAGTGATCCAGATGCGAGATCTTGGTCGGCAGGGGATGTCTTCCCTCGCAACAACCTCGAGCTTTGCGCCAGGCAACACCTCTCCAAGCCTGCTTATTGCAAGCTTGTAGAGATCGGCCGATCTTTGGTCATCACACGCGACCAGTTTGATGTGACCTTGATGCCACCCGCCTTCATGCGTAAGCGGAAGAGGTCCGGGATGATTCCTTATGAAGGTGGAGAAGGAGCGCGAAAGCGCTCTCTTAATCATATCCCACTTCTCGTGGTTGATGAACCCGTCAATGTCGTTGCGATCGATGACTGCGACCACAATCTTGTCCTTCAAGATGTCGCTGAAAGAGCTGAGAGGTGTGATGGTGGGAGAGATGCCGGTGTTGTGCACTCTCTGCCTCTTGGGAAAAGAGCTGGTTCCTTCCACTGACCTCTGGCGTTTTATCGACGGGTCGCAGGACTTAAGGATCTGCTGCGACCAATCTAGTTTGGCTATTTGTGCAGGCGTCCTATCCTTCTCCGCGATGGTGCCACACATCTGCTGGATCCGGATGGCATTGCGTCGTTGCTTGTAAGAAGCCTTGGATCTGTTGATACGGGGACGCTTGGTGTTGGAAGGGAGGGGACCATGATTCGCAGTCCCATCACCATCAAGTTTTTTTTATTGTCAATGCTTTAGCCGACTTTTGCAGGAGGACCACGAGTAGCCACAGTCCGTCCTACAGTCGGCTTAGAAGCGTTGACAGCAGACGTTGTTGTCATGTTAGGGCCGGCAGAGGGGGGACCATGAGTCACAGTCCTCTCCCTGTCGGAGAGGGATTTATTAAGCTCGCAACCACTAGTGGAGGGACCATGTGTATCCACAGTCCCGGCACTAATTGGTGCCAGGTGAGCTTTGCCGGTAGACAGCAAGGTCGCCGTGCTACCGTCCGGTATAGAAGGAGAACCGGCCGTAAATTTTTTTTTTTTTTGTTTGTTTTGTTTTGTTTTTGTTCATGATAGATCCCACGAGTAGCGGAGAAAAGAGGTCTATCTGCACAGAGATCCGCATTGTGCAGATAAGGCTAGTTAATCCGGAGGGCGCCAGGTATCCGGATACTCCGTGGGCGACTGAGCTATTTGATGACTGGGCCCTCAGCCAGGTTGACTCTCGGCACGGGTCGTATTACACCTTAGTCCAGCCCAGGTGGTAAAGGAGGGGAAAGGGGAAGGACGTTTTGTCCTGTGGAGGTCACATAGTAGCACGTACACGTTCTTAACTTGCGCCTTGAAAAGAAAAAGAGGAGAGGGGACGTAGAGTCCGGGTCAGTACTTGGTTGACGCTTGTCAGCAGCCAATCTGGCATGGGTGGCCCTTAGACAGCATAGCCTGTTGAACCTGCGCCGTAAGCCTTCGCACCGGTACCATCGAATGCAATGATGGTTCACACGTCAAGGTGACTGACCCCGCGAAGGGATTCTCGCTTTGAATACCATGCTTATTTTGTATGCTGAATTCTTTACATTAAAGTTGCTGTCTACAGTAAGTATTCGATGATTAAGATTTCGGTAGATAGTTCTGGAAGTTGACGATGATGCCCTGGTTAAGTGTTCGTTGAAGATCTGGGGCCTATAACATAGAACAACAAGTCAACAACTCAACAGGCACTTGTAGAATTATGTTTATTTGACAAGTGTAGATTAAAGCTGTAACACAACAAAAACCGTAACAATTGTTAAAATCGAAAATTTCCCTCGATATGTTGAATCAGTTTAACAAGTAAGTCTTACACGATGAGTCGGAGAATTTGTGCAGAAAAAAAGATAAGCCTCCTATCTAAAATAAGAGAAAACAAACATATTTTGTTTGGTGCATTCTCTGATTTGTTAACAAAAACAAATAAAAGTGATAAATGGCGTGAAGTATTTATATTGGCACAAAGTTTAAATATAGTTCCTGAAGGAAAAGACTGGACGTATATCAGGGATTCAGCGCTGGTGTCATTGCCTGAGTTCATTGCGGAGCCTAGGTAGACAAAGTCCTGAACCACCTCAAAGTTATATCTGTCTATAGTGACATTCTGTCCGAGACGTCGGTGTTGGGTGTCCTTTCTTGATGACAGCAAATACTTTGTCTTGCCCTCATTGATCGCAAAACCCATCTTCGCCGCCTCCGTCTCAATACTCACGAACGCTGGTGTTCTGCCGATTATGTCGATGTCGTCGGCGTAGGCGAGTAGATGGACGGACTTTTGAAAGATTGTGCCTCTGGTGTTAGCATTTGAGTTTTGCACTATTCTTTCAAGAACGATGTTGAAGAAGTCACATGACAGCGCATCGCCTTATTTAAATCCTTTTTTGACATCGAAGGTCTCGGTGAGTTCTTTACCGACCTTGATGGAGCAGCGTGCATTCATCCTGCACAAACGGACGAGTTTGGCAGGGATGCCAAAACTAAACATTGCTCTGTATAGCTCGTCTCTATAAATGCTGTCAAAGGCTGCCTTAAAATCGTTGAAAAGGTGGTGGGTATCAATTTGGACTTCCTGGGTTTTCTCCAAGATCTGCCGCAGTGTGAATATTTGGTCGATGGTAGACTTTCCTGGCCTGAAGCCACACTGATATGGACCAATCAGGTTGTTGACGAAAGGCTTCTTTTAGTTCGTCATCGCCGTTAAACAGTCTGCAGAAGTAGTTCTTCCATATCCTCAGCATCGACTGCGATTCTAGTATGATGTTTCCTTGTTCGGTTCGGGATCTGTAACCTTGGCAGGTTCTTTTTACCCTTTGGTAAAACTTCCGAACCTCATTCCTGCTGTAACATCTCTCTATTTCCTCGATCGCGCGCTTCTCGTGCTCTTTTTTTCTCTCCTGAGAAGCCGGTGTTCGTCTCTTCTTTTCTGCGCGTAGAGCTCACGAGCAGCCCTTGTCCTTTTCTGCAGCGCTGCTTTGTATGCCTCTTGTTTCGCTGCATTTACTTGCCGGCACTCTTCGTCAAACCAGGGGTTTCGTTGTGTTGGCCGAGTGAAACCAAGCACATCAGAGTCTCTGATGGCTTTTTGGCAATGTTGCCACTGGTCTTCGATACTTGATGCTTGCTGCATGGAACCTCTTGAAAGATTGAGAGAGACTCGATCGGAGAAGGATCTGGTGACCTCTTGCGATTTTAGCCGTCCGACGTCACACTTCCTCACAGTATTTGCTTGTCTTGGCGCTGTTCGGGATATCCGAAGGCGTACCTTGGCTAAAACAAGGTAGTGGTCCGAGTCAATATTGGCCCCTCGGAACGTTCGAACATCCATAATACTGGAGGAGTGCCTTGTGTCGATCGCAATGTGGTCAATATGGTTGACAGTTGATTGATCGGGAGATCTCCATGTGCCTTTATGAATATCGAGATGCGGGAACCGCGTACTTGCTATGACAACATTTCGCCCCGCCGCGAAGTCGATCAGCCTAAATCCGTTATCGGAGGTGGTGTCGTGTAGGCTGTACCTTCCGACAGTACTACCAAAGATGCCCAATCCTCCTTTCTTTGCATTCAAATCACCTAGGACAATTTTAATGTCGTAGTTAGGGCATATGTCTGGTTCAAGAGCTCGTAGAACCTCTCTTTGGTGTCGTCGTCTTTCTCCTCCGTGGGGGCATGCGCGCAAATTAGGCTGATGTTGGTGAATTTAGCCTTGATAGATGATTAGCCTTCTTGCCTAAGTCTGCCGCCAACGACGAATCCACATCCAAATAAGCGCTGTTTTTGTTGCCGATAGCAGTCGCCATAATAAATATCGCAGTTTTTCATCATCTTTTTGCCCGGTCCATCCCATCGCACTTCTTGGATGGCTGTAAGGTCCGCTTTATAGCAGTTCAGGGCCTCCGCTAGCTGTTCGGCTGCACGCGGTCTGTTAAGGGACCTAACATTCCACGTACAGATCCGAAATTCATTGTCCTTTTTTCGTTTGCCAGGTTCGTCAACAGTAAAATCATCCGATAGTAGGTTGGGCCTCCAACATCAATTTTCCAAAACCTTCAGACTCATTCTGTCACGCAATAAGCCAGCATTCCACCAGTGCAGATTTATTTACTTCACTTTTGATAGCGCCTGCAGTGCGGGGTGGACAGCAGTTTAAACTAACAAGCCGCTTCAGGCGGCTCGGTCGGTAGCTAGCTGCCCCGGTTTTGCACACTAACTTGGTTTATTTTGACCATTTGGCGAGGACTTAAAAACGCGTCGAACTGGATCGCATGAGTCTATATACACTCCAGGTGTCCTAGCCATCATTGTCGCTCCATTCACAGCGTTTCAATCACACCACCGTCACTGTATATCTCGTATGAATCTCGTCGTTGAATCTTCTTTGTCGTCAAATCAAAAGAAAAGATTTCTATCTGCTTCGGCTGACACGGCGAAATTTCTTTTTGACCGATTCAATGTACCTCCGGATGTTTGCAGTCATTTTAACAATCGAACGATACGAACGTCGTAATAATTGCAAATTCTTTAAGATACATTCGCCTTTACCAACCGTTTACAAACATCCACTACAAAATTCATCACGGGAAAGTCATCAGCATCATCATCAGCATTCATCTTTAAGTATCTTCAAATTAAGCAAACACATTACTGCCGATGACATTTATTTGAAATAACGACTGCCGAAGTTGGTGGCAAACTCAATCGTTGCCAAGGCAAACATCGCGCATCGCCTTCAACGGAAGCCTGTTGCCGCTGGTGTAAGTAGTAGACACATCAAAGTCACCGATAATCGATTAACCACGACAAACGACAGCCGCGCCGTCAGATGGAAACTCTAGTTCCCAGTTCTCAGTTTTACCTACTCCTACTTTGACGGAATTAAGAGTCAATATAAAATAAACTAAAAACCATCGAAGAGTAAATGAAGTGCACGCGATTGGTAAGCCAATGTCAACTTGACATCCTGAGAGTGTCTTCGCAGGTGTTTCTCTGCGACGACGTCTTAGGGGTGATGCTGAGCATATGGCTATGGCAGTCAGGCGAACCTTTAAGTAGGCTCACACTGTTGTGGTAACATTAACAGAGTTGGCAGTGTTGACAGAAGGCGATTGTTACTTGGCGGTGCATTGGCCCAACGGTTTGCGGGAACTTGAAAGTTTTTTCGCGTAGAGAAGTCGCTGCGAGAAGTGAGTGTAGGTACTTCTCTTTAGTTGGAAGTTAGTAAGGTAGCGCAACACTACAGAGCGTTGGCAAAAGCGTACCAGTGTTTTCGCTTTGAAGTGTTGACAGAGCAAATATCATTGGGGGTATCCGCGCTCACAAAGTGAGGAAACGAAATGCGGCAAACAAACAGAAATGGAACCCAACGCGCTGGGTTGAGTGGGCGACGTTGCCGGTGGTGGCGTTGGCACTTTTAATCCCTTTTAAACAAGCAATTATTGTTTAATTTCATTAATGGCTCAGTTGATGACGGATCCAATATGGTGATGATACTCGAAGTGGCGATGACACTTTGACGATTAAAAGCTCTTTTTAAGTTGTTTATTGGAGCAGTAAAGATTTATTTGACTGGCAGCTAAATGAAGCAGGTTGTAGTGTTTCAGAAAATCCATCTCATTCAATATTTGCTCTGCGGAAGGAAATTTAGCGTATTATTGTATATGACAGATTACCCGTGCAGAGGCAAGCTAAAAATATCACTGAAGCGCCCTCCAAAGCAAAAAAAAACCGGCGCTTGAAAAGGCGACTTAGCGTAAAATCACATCTAGGCAATTTAAGCATCCATAGCGACACATTTAACATCTTAAAGCAAGTGTCCCGCAAGTGTAAATCTATGTGACACGACTGGAGATCACCGGTAATGTTAAATGTCAATAATGGAAATATGCACGTGTCGAAATCATAGAAAAAAGGCACCCCTCTTCTGGATCACATCAATGCAACAACCCCAGCACTTGATTAGCCGCAGTGATAAAGTGATCCGAAACCAGGAAAAATGCCGATGTTTATTGAGTTCGAACCGGCGAACTCCACAGGCGGACGAGTTATGATCCCCTTAACCCTGATCATAACTTAGCTGTAAAAAAAAGAAGATTCGACAGATCAGCGGGACAATATTTAAAATAAAACAATACAACCGGTAAACCATCAGAGCCGGCGGCCTTATTGTTATTTAGCTTTCTTATAGCTAGGCAAACCTCTTCTATACTGGGTGGTGAAATCTGCTCCTCATTGACCAGTCGTAGGTTTTTATCTTGTCATATCACTCTCTCCATATGTTGCCCATTTAGCAGCTGCTGGACATGCTGCTTAAATTCATCTATGATTCCCTGCGCTTCGGTGACTAGGTTTCCGTCGCTGTTTCAACTTAAACTTAAGAACAACAAATCTATCTTACTTGCTCCCCTTCGGGATAGGGGTTAGAATTAACCCGAGGTAGGCATGCCGGTCGTAAGAGGCGACTAAAATCCAAAAAAAAAAACGAAAATATGCAATGAACAAAACAAATGATATAACTACCCCAGGTAGTACGCCAGGTAAACTGGTAAATCCACCCTCTTCGGAGGCCGGTTCCATGGATTCTGGGGGGAACCATTTATTGCTAAAAGATGACCCTTTCATAAAGAGTCGTTAATTGGTAAGAACACCACCATCGCAACCAACAAGAGAAAATCCTATGTTGGAAGCTTGTTACAAAAAAGCCTGTGAAGAAAGACACAATTTTAAGCAACTCAGTGAAAAACTCGCAAGCGAAATTGATAAACTAAAGCTTGAGCTACAGCAGCTTAAAGAACATGTCAATAAGAACAATAAATATGAGCAGATACCTAAAACTGTAGTGTACTCTACGGATGAAGAAGAACTGCAAAGAGAGACAGAACAAAGGGGAACAAAAAGGAACAAAAAAGAAAAATGATCAGGTCCCCGGAGCTTTCACCACCAAAAGTGACCCAGAAAAGCCCAGAAAAAATGAAAGGTAAGGAAACCAAACCACTCAAAACAATAAAGCCTCCACCAATTATAGTGCTCTGTATTACGAAGTACGAAAGCTTATTGAATATTTTAGAGGAAAATAAAATAAAAGCTAATACAGCTCTCCTAAATAGCAATGATGTTAAAATTAATGTGGATAACGAAGAATCCTACAGAAACTTAACAAAATTGCAAAGTTCAATGGTACTCGTTTGAAAATAAACAAACAAGACCATTAAAGGTTGTTGCAAAGAAACTACACTACTCATGCACACCTGAACGCATTGCAAATGACCTAATAAAGAAAAATTTCAAAATACTTGAAGTTGTCAACATGCTTAAATACAAGAGTAAAGCACCGCTCCCGATGTTCATGCTTACTTTTGAGCAAGATGAAGACATCAAAAAAATGTATGAAATTAAAGATAGGTATCTTAGGAATGAAAGTTCACATTCATCCTTTGCGGAAATCAAAGCTAGTTCCTCAATGTAAGAACTGCCAAAAGCATGGTCACACTCACAAATACTGCAACTCAAACCCGAAATGCGTTAAATGTGCAGGAGACCACCATACAAAAGACTGCATAAGGGAAAAAAATGCTGCCCCTAAATGCGCCAATTGTAGCGAAAGTCACCCAGCTGACTGCAGAGGGTGTGTATTAGCAAAAGAGATACAGCAGGTAAAAGACAACAAGCAAAAGAAAATGCAAAAGCCTGCTCAAAAAGACGCAACCAAAAACGAAGAAAAAAGAAACAAAAAAGACTTGAAACCGAAATCTAAAGAAGCTAAAGGAAATCTACCCTTAAGCGAAAATGAAATCTTAAGCCTGATAACCGGTCCACAGAAAACATATGCACAGGTTGCTTCGAAAAACGTTGTAAAACCAGTCGGAAACCCCAAGCCTCCCATTAATGCTATGGAGGATATCATGCAAAGAATCCTTAACAGAATGGGAGACATGGAAAAGAATAATAAGAAAATTCTGGAAAGAATATCTCTCCTTGAAAAACAAAACAGTAATAAAAGAACTGTACCTAAAAGATCATAATGGCTAAAAACATACAAATCTTATTATGGAATGCCAATGGTCTCGAGAGTCGTAAAGACGAATTGCAAGCGACTCTCGACATAAACAAAATTGACATTATGTCTAGTCTCCGAGACACATTTTAAAATTGGAACAAAATACGAACTTCGCGGATACAAGACATACTCGTACCAAACCCCACATCCTCAAAATACAGCAAGAGGAGGGGCCGCAGTTATAATTAAGGAAGATGTTAGCCACGAAGAAGATGAAGAATATCAGTCGTGTGAAATACAAGCGAAATCCGTAAACATAAAAACAAGTAGCGGCCAGATAACGGAAGCAGCGGCATATTGTTCTCCTAGCTACAGGCTGAAACAAAACAATTTTGAAAGCCTCTTCCGTAAATTCGGAAATAAATTCATAATAGGCGGAGATTTTAACGCTACGAACATATCTTGGGGATCAAGATTAACAAATACAAGAGGAAGAGAACTCCTTGAATATATTAAAAAAAAAAAACAATGTTAACTACCATTCAACGGGAAATCCTATACTTACTGGCCCACAGATAGGAACAAAATCCCGGATGTTGTCGACTTCTTCTTAACTAAGAATATTTCCTCAAATACTACCCAAGTAAAGGAAGGGCCAGATCTTGACTCAGATCACTCATCTGTGCTGCTAACACTTGGTAATAAAATTATAATGAAGGAACACAACCCACGTCTAGTAAACAAACTAACTGACTGGACATATTTCAGATATTTAGTAGATGAACGCGTCGAACTATCCACAATAATTAATACAATAGAGCAATTAGAAAGTGAAGTACAGTCCTTCACCCTAGCTATACAAAAGGCTGCATGGGCTGCAACGCCTGAATTAAATAGCAAAGTAAAAAGAAACGTGTATCCCAAAGGACATTATATCATAAAAGAGATGAGCTCGCAAGCGATGGCAACTGTCAAGAACTCCAAGTGATAAAAGTAGACTTAATAGCTTAAACAATAAGCTCAGAAAAAGGATAGCAGAATTTAAGAACGCATCGGTGGAAAGATACCTTACAAATCTGACAAACGATGCTAGTACAGAATACTCACTGTGGAAGGCTACAAAACAAATTAAAAGACCAACGGCATACATTCCGCCAGTGAAAAATAGCAGTGATAACTGGGCTAAAACAAACAAACAAAAGGCGGATCTATTTGCGGACCATCTTGAAAACGATTTCTTATTATTTAATGATATTGTTTAATGATATTTCCCAACAAACGAAAGAAATGTGCGAAGACGAGAGATCGATTCCAGCAGTAAACTCTAGGGAAATAACCAAGGAAATAAAAGAAAAGATCAACCCGAAAAAAGCCCGGGATTTGATCTAATAACAGGTGAAATTCAGAAAAAACTGCCCAAGAAAGGTATGAAAAAAATAGCACAGATAATAAATGCTGCGTTCAGACTAAGGTATGTTCCGCGCATGTGGAAGGTTGCGGAAGTTATCATGGTACCTAAGCCGGGAAAATTGCACAGTGAAGTATCGTCATATCAGCCGATATCATTGCTGCCAATCCTGTCTAAGCTATTCGAAAAAATGCTCCTAAAGCGACTCTATCTAGAAGATTCTAGAAGAAAAGACACTGATCCCAAACCATCAGTTTGGATTCAGAAATAAATACTCAACAATAGATCAGGTCCACAGAATAACTGATATAATAGAAAAAGCTTTAGAAGAAAAACAAATATGCTCTGCCATCTTCCTTGATGTAACACAGGCTTTTGATAAAGTCTGGCACAAAGGATTAATCCGTAAGCTACAAAAATATCTTCCAAAAGAGTATCATGAAATACTAGAGTCGTATATAATGCAGCGATTATTTAGAATTAAGCAAAAGAAGAAGAAAGTACTCCGAATTGAAACATATCAAAGCTTGAGTACCGCAAGGTAGTGTATTGGGACCAGTACTGTTCTTTCTATACACGAACGACCTACCACAAAATGAAGAAACTACTCTTGCCGCTGTTGCAGACGATACTGCTGTACTTGCAGTAGGAAAAACCGCACAGGAAGTTACAGAAAAACTGCAAAGTACAGTAAATGATATATCCTAATGGACCAAAAAATGGCAAATAAAATTAAATGAACTAAAGTCGGTTCATATTAACTTTACGAATAAAAACGTACAACACATACCTGTGTACATAAATAATAAAGTAGTTCTGCATTCGAACTCAGTTAAGCATTAAGGCTTAACTTTGTACGCAAAGTTGCGTTGGAAAACAAATGTCAAAAAAAAACGAGATGAACTAAATATACGATACAATAAAATGTATTGGCTCATAGGGAGGAATTCATGCCTCTCAATCTACAACAAACTGCTTCTCTACAAGCAAATATTAAAACCAATTTGGGCATATGGCCTCCAGTTATGGGGGTGCACAAGTAAGACAAATCTTCAAAGCATACAATGCTTTCAAAACAAAGTATTACGCAATATTGTTAATGCGCCGTGGTACGAGTACATACGTAATGCTGATCTACATAGGGATCTAAAAATTGAAATGGTAGAGGGCGAGGTTCGGAAGGTCGCAAGAAGACATGAAGTTAGGCTTTGCAACCATGCTAAGTTAAACCTTTTGAACTAGTTAACTAGGTAAAAAGGAAAGAAATATATGTGTTACAACATAATCAGACCAACAAAGTGATAATGAATTAAGAAAAAAAGGTAACAAACCAAGGTTAGTTCCTAAAAACAGTACATAAGTACATAAGTACATAAGCAAATTTTAAAACAAAATTGCTGATTAGTCTTTAGACTAGGCGCGATTACTGGAAGGATGCCTTCCCTGGGTGTTTTTAGTGGATGATTCAAGTCCCACACTATCGCAAAGCTCGCAAGCGATGTCTTTCAACGATTTTCACCTAGCTACATGCAAACAAAAAAAACTTTCTCTTTTAGAACCTTAGTTTTCTCAAGCAATGCACAGAGTCTTACTGCACTCGAAATCAAATTATGCTTGCATATCTATGATGCAGATATTTGAACATTGCATGGTAAATTTAAATTAAGGACTTGAAAACTTCTTTTTTTAAATAAAACGCCAACTTTTTTTTTTTTTTTATAATTTGCTTACGCTAAAGGGATTTTTTTTTCTGTTGTTACAGTACCCTTATAATGCTAGGAACACAGTGTAAGCTACTTGGTATTAGAAAGAATAGAGAGATAGGAAAGAAGTGTTTGGGTGCAGTTGTAGGGTTTTTCTCCACGGGTGGTGTCTAAGTTACTTAGGGAGATAAGGATTTCATGTATTCGGTATAAAGTAATGGACTTGGCCGGGATTCGAACGCACGACCTTCCATTCCGTAAGCGAATACACTACTACTGCACAATTGCCACCCGCTACTACTTGAGATATCTCAAAAAAAATCGATTAGTTTGAATTACTATCAAAACATTTATGAATGAAATTCGACTTCGTTCATCTGCCCACCACGGGGACCTCAAGTGAGGTGGCCTTACTTCCAGGGCACTCAACTAAAGCTATCAAGCAAGGTTAAGTATGTGGGTATTGTTCTAGACCCAAAGCTTAACTTTTCTGAACATTTGGTTGCTAGAATTTCGAAGGCAACTAACATTCTCTCGCAGTGCCGTAGGATGTTCAGCAGAAACTGAGGACTTAGTCCCAGGCTGGTTCAGTGGATTTACTTACGTGCATCGTTAGGCCATACCTTATGTATGGTCCGATTGTAAGGTGGGCTAGAGCTCACATCCTCAAACGTCAACTGACGAAGCTACAGCACCTTGCGTGCTTCTGCATTACAGGTGCGATGAGAGGAACTCCCACTGCTACTATGGAAGTGTTGCTCTGTTTACCTCCCTTGCAGTTCCTTGCTGAGAGTGAGGCCAGAAAATCACTATACCGTATGTGTGTAGTACTTGGACGGCAGGTCAATCTCGGCGATGGGGCCAGAGGTGCTAGGTACAGAGCTCTCTATGACAGCCTACCTAGCCATCGGGGAGGAGCACTTGACACTGTGTGCACGAAGCAAGTCTTTGAGTGCCGTTTTCAGGTCATCCTTCCTAAACGGCAGGAATAGAACAGTGAGGGGTGGAATGGCTTTAGGCCGGGTGATGTCATTGTCTATACGGATGGCTCACTCATTGACTAGAGACTGTCGGATAAATCTATCTGCAGCCTTGGGTAGACAAACAACTGTTTTTCAGGGAGTAGGATTAAGGGTAAAACCTTATACATCTGCTCAGATAGCCAGGCCGCTATCAAAGCCTGTTCGGCTGGCTCTCTCAACTCAAAAATAGTTAAGGAAACCATGGTTAAGCTTAACCGTCTGGGAAGATGTAACTCGGTATCCCTTGCCTGGGTTCCTGGGCAGTGGGCACACAGGTATCCAGGGTAATGAAAGAGCGGATGCTCTGGCCAGGAAGGGCTCTTCAACAGCACAGCCTTCATTGGCCCACAACCATCCATAGGATGGTGCTCATCCGTCCATAAACGTGAAATGGCTTCGACTCTACGCCAACAGCATTCCGAATACTGGCATGACCTGGTCTCATGCAGGTATTCGAAGAAGCTAGTGGACTGTCCAAAAATCAGCAGAGCTAAGTTTTTGCTTGGACTAAATAGGAAAGACTTGAGATCCTTGATTGATCTCGTCACTGGTTTCAGTCCTCTTAACGAGCACCTAAACACCATCCACATTAGGAGCTCGGGCCTATGTGAGTTCTGCCTAGAGGCGGATGAAACGGCATCTTACTTCATCTGTGAATGTTCTGCTTTCGCCAGAACCAGGCTCAACACTATAGGCAAACAATTCGTCAACGAAGATGAGATGGGGACATTGAACTTGCTAATATCCTTCGCTTTGCCAAGGCTACTGGCAGGTTCTCCCTCACTGACTCTTACTAATCGCCAATAAGCAGCGAGCGGGCAGCTATGCTGAAGTACAACGGACCTATAGGTCTAAGTGCTTCTCATCTACTGATGACCCCACTGCACATACAATACAATACAATACGGGGACCTATGCAGCGGTCGATACGTTGAACCCGATTTTCGATAACTCGGCCGCACGTTTCGACCGATACGGCCGCTATTTCTCGTTAAATATTGGCTCTGAGCTCCTCTAACGTTGCCGGCTTATTGGCATAGACCTATGGTTTAATGTAGCCCCGTAAAAAAAGTCCATTTCTCGAGATAACACGTTCACCGAACTGAGACTTCAATAACTCGATTGTTGCACCCGCTGTGTGACTTGTGGCACCGTCTTGTTGGAACCACATATCACTGATGTCCAATTCATGCAATTGCTCAAAGAAATAACGTTCCAACATGTCTCTGTAGAGAATACCATTTACCGTAACATGATGGTCATTTTCATCGACGAAAAAAAACGGCCCCATGACGCTACCGGCATGAAAACCGCACCAAACAGTGATTTTTTGCTGATGAAGTGCTGTTTCATGAAGCACATGAGGGTTCTCTCCTGTCCAGTAACGCATATTTTGTTTATTGACGAAGCCGTTTAACCAAAAATGCGGTTCATCGTTGAAGATGATTTTGCGATGAAATTCTTCATTTTCTTTCATCATGTTCAGAGCCCAATTCGAGGACGTACGTCGCTTCATATGATCAAGTGGCTTTAGATCTTGAGTCAGCTTGATCTTGAAAGGGTGTAGCCCAAGATCTTTACGTAAAATTTGCCATAATATGGTCTTGGAGGGGCCTAATTCTTGAGAACGCCATAAAATTTACTGATTTGGCTGGTGTTCGACGGACGCCTCTACGGCAGCAATATTCTCCACAACTCGGGCAAAACATAGTCTCACTGGCACGGCAACATCAAGAAGCGACTATTGACTCAAATTTTTTCACTAGACTATGAATTGCTTGTCTACTGAGACGAGAATTACGGCCGAAAATTGGCGTTCACGCTCTTAAAGTTGCGACCACCGACTTCGAATTTCGGTATTACATTTTCATTATTTGTAAACGTTGCTCCTTGGTGTACTTCACCATGGTGAAATTGATTTTACTGAATATTTTGACATTGACAGTTTGGTAATCAGTTCAAGGGTGCGTTCACACTGAAAGTTTGAAGTTGTCAAGTCGCCAATGAAAGACGCTTTACAAAATACATGAATGAAAGATAAAGTGTCTTAATAGCCAGTCAACATGCAGACGCACTGCAGCTGGAATATTTTTATTTAATCCTGGGAAAAAATATGTTATCACTATATCGAAATTTGTATTGTTCACTATTCAGAGTATCCTGTATAAAATGGTGTGTGTTCACTTTACTGGATAGTCCACTCTACCGAGATTCATTATAGCGAGCTTCTACTCTAATTATTTGAAAATTTATGAAAATAGAATCTGTTGAATGTTATAAGTATCTGGGGTTTGACTAGATAAGCATTCGAGTTGGAAAATCAACGCAGCCGACTTGAAAAAGTATACGATGTGTGCGACGCGTAAAATATCTCTGTCTGTTTCTCATTGTTCTAAAAAAAAACTTCTCATAGTAATTCACTATGGTCTTGTTAATTCAAAACTACTCCAGGTATGCTAACACATCAGATTTCTTCTGTTTGGCAGCTCGCAGACTCTTCACGTTGGACAGTTCAGCTCTGAATTAAGTTGAAACAAGAAAATGGTCAGAGTCGATGTTTACCCCACGGAATGTGTGCACGTTTAAGATATTCGATGTGTGCCACACGCCGATTAGCAAGCTGTCGATTAAGGTGGCATTTCGAACATCTAAAGATCGCCAGATTGCTGTGTGGATCCTCGGCCTTGGGAACCTAATGCTGCTTGTTATTGTATTACCGGTTGCTGCAAAATCGGTTAGTCGGAAGCCGTTGTCTATTGTCCTTACCACTTTTGTCGTTGGTCGGGCACAGTGGCTCAGTGGTTAGAGTGTCAGACTACAATCGAAAGGTCCCCGGTTGAATTCCCGTCGGGGCCAAGTAAAATCTTAAGTTTTTTTCCCCTGTCCCACCTCTTGCGAACGTCTGACAAATATCCAAGAGTATCAATTGTCATGAGAAGCTTCTCAAATTTTCCGTTCGGATTCGGCTTAAAATTGTAGGTCCCTTCCACTTCGCACAAGAAAGTGGTTGGAGAAGCTAGGCTTAAGGCCCTGTATCGTTAATTCGAAATATTTATTTTTTATTTACTTTTGTCATTGAAGTCCCCGAGCACGATCTTGAAATCGTACATCAGACAGGGATCGTAGGCTGCGTCCGAAAGGTTAAAGAACTCCTCCTTGAAAGGGTCTTCTGCTTAGTCAGTGGTAGTGTGTGCACAAATATGACTGATTTTGTAAAACTTGGCTTGGATGTGGATTACAGCCAGGCGACTACTTATCGGCCTGAAATCGTAGACCCTTTAACTGCACCGACAAAACCCAACCACCAGTGATATTCTAAGCCCGTCCAAACTCTATAGCTTTTATGTATTCTGTCTTCCATTAACCCTTGATTATACCCTATTCTAAGGGTATATATTAATTTTGACTCATAGTTTGTAACATACCTTAATATTGAGCGTAATTTATGATCAGCATCGATAGTAATGTTGATCTAGCCATGTCCGTCCCTCCGTCCGTCCGTCCGTCTGTCGGCAAAAATTAGGCCTTTAAACTGGACCTAGAGAGCTGAAATTTTAACCATATACTCTCCAGGGGCCCGAAATAATCGAGTTTAAGAATTTTTGAAATGAGCCCTCAGACAAACTCAAAAAAAAAAAAAAATTATCGAAAAAATCGAATTTTGAGCTAGAAAGCTGAAATTTTTTATATATGATATTTAACTCCTAAAACTGCTCGGGAGAAAAAAAAAATAAAATCCGCCAACTGACACGCTTAAAAGTAAATTATATAATTTTATTGAAAAACCAAAATTTGAGCTTGGGAGCTGAAATTTATAATATAACTCTCTAGGTGCCCTTTATACTTATGTTTAAATATTTTTTAAATCCGCCTACTGACACGCCCACAATTAAATAAAACAATTTTATTGAAAAACCAAAGTTTGAGCTAGGGAGCGTTTTATTTACAAAAGCTTCGTTTTTAGGGCTCCGTAGACAAATGGCAAAAAACGGAACCCTTATAAATTCGTCATGTCTGTCTGTCTGTCCGGGCATGTCACAGAAACTTTTTGTTCGCAACTATAAGAGCTATACTGTTGAAACTTGGTAAGTAGATGTATTCTGTAAACCGCATTAAGATTTTCACATAAAAATAGAAAAAAACAATAAATTTTGGGGGTTCCCCATACTTAGAACTGAAACTCAAAGTTTTTTTTTTCATCAAACCCATACGTGTGGGGTCTTCAAAATGATATTGAGGTTTCTAATATCATTTTTTTCTAAACTGAATAGTTTGCGCGAGAGACACTTCCATAGTGGTAAAATGTATCACCCCCCCCCCCCCCCCCCCGCTGTAACTTCTAAAATAAGGGAATGATAAAACTAAAAAAAAAATAAGATGTACATGCAGACTTCCAATGAAAATTGGTTTGAACGAGATCTAGTAAGTAGTTTTTTTTTTAATACGTCATAAATCGTAGACCGCAATTTACCTCTCATTCAATCAACTCAAATATAAGAAAAAAAAACATTCAATTTCATAAACATAAACCTTATGCGTAAACCGTGAACCATTATTTTCTAATAATAAATCTGTAATAGGTGCCTAAGTAAATAATAATTATAATTCGCGCGGAACCCTTCATGAGCGAGTCCGACTCGCACTTGGCCGCTTTTTCGATTAAATCCTTTAAATGTTATACAACAAAATATGTAGAGCGTTCTTAACAATTCAACCATACTTAGACTTTTGTTACGCCCACTTGTGAGCGATAGGAATAAGAATAGGGTATCCAACAGTTCGCCCAGGCGGACTGTAGCCCGTCCCTATGTTTTTATAAGGGTTAATTTCAAAGTCTCGATGTTATCTTCGAATTCTCAGCCACAAATGATACGCACTGAAATATAATCGAAGGCTTAGAATTAATTCTACAATATTATTCCCCCAACTTCAACTAATCATTCTAGATATAAGGCTTAATAATATTCCTGCTGCAATAGTAATAATAATAGCAATCGATCGATATTTTATTGACTTGCCCGCCTTAACTTGCAGAGGTGAAAATGAATACTACACAAATTTATCTTTTTATAAGCATAAAATCGTCAAATCCCATTACGACGAGTCCAATCACCTTCGTCATATAAAACTACAAACAGAAGCTTGTTTACCCACCATTAATTGCTTCTGTGCTCCATTTAATCGCTTATTCTAGATTCTCGTATGCCTCATCCAATTACACATACAAATATAAATAAATTTTAAATTTAGGAAGCAAACGCAACTATAATAAATACTAGGATAACGCGTTCATCGCGCCATTTACTTTATTCGTTCCATACGCATTGCACACGACGGGCAGGTGAACATGCCATAGCTCTATATAGTGTCTAGTCCATCATCAACGGTGTAGAAAATGCAGATACACATATTCGTTCACGAACCTACTATCGCCATTTGAAATCAAGAACAAATACTCAAGACATTACCACCGTTAAGCCCCTTCAAATCGATAAGTCGACAGCCCCATGCCCATGCCCGTCTCAGCTCTCGACTCGGTCAGTGGTTATCTCTGGAGTACGTACCTATGTGTGACCCATTCCCAATCAGTACAATATTTTTATTGTGATGGATTAATTTCCAATTACGGAATTTATTATCGCCCAACTAGCCTAAACTGTTATCAATTTCAATCAATTTTCAATTAGTTTATAGGCTAGTTGCGCGGGGTTTATAATTCGAATTCTTACACCGAAAGGAGTACTATATGTACTCGTAAATGTAGTAGATTACTTCGGACACTCTTCACTCCCTAGCTCACTGGTCACAAGGGTAGTAATTGTGGTAGATAACTATGTTTTATTTATAATAATCAATTAATTATTTATCATGGTTTAAAAGTCAAACACTAATCTAATCACTCATCCACACACACACCACCTAGTAGCTGCCACTGATTATTGAAATTAATTAGGTGTTAAGGTGGCTAATTGAAATTTTGGAATTTCCCTTATGGATGATTTACCGCACTACAAATTGGGGGCGATACCGTGCGCACAACAAAACAAAACCATTTCACGTTGTCAAAACATTTGAAGGGGAAGGGCAGCTTTTAAAATTTATTAATTAAAATAATTACCCACGTCGTATTTGTAGATTTATGGGAGATTTACAATTTTGACCGTCAGTGTGATAAGAATTCGGATGCGATAGCGTCGTAATTAATTTGGGCTGTATAAAATGGAAATGCCATTAGAGATTGGATATACGTTTATCGGTGCACATGCACATGTTTTCCAAAACATTTTAATGAACTTTGAATAATGCGAATTTAGGCACGAGCACGATAACTAGGGCGCCAAGAATTGATAACGGTTTTTCGTAGAAGGGTCAAAAACAAGCATTTTTTACTAAGGAGGGGGGGGGGGAGGGTTATCTCGCCCCGTTTAGGAGGTAGAGGCAATTTTAGAAAAAAATTACTTAAATTGAAAAAAAAAAAAATTGTTAAAAAACAACGCACCAATAAACAATAAAATACTGTACCGGTTTTGAAAGGCGGAAATTCTGTAATCCTAAATATAATTTAAATTATATATGTTAATAGTTTTTCGAAAAATTCGCATGCATGGGTGCGACCCACCCATTGTCATTGTTTTTATCAAAATTTTACATACGTACATACGACTAACTTCCCAGTGGGAGGAAATAAAAAAACAATATTTTTTTTTTAATAAATTATTATTATTTATTTTATTATTATTATTATTATTATGATTATGATTATTATTATCCTTAAAAGAAGTTCTGGTAGAAGACGGCACCCTCCTGCCTCGTTGTCCTCTTCCACCACCTCTTCCTCTTCCTCCTCCTCTTCCTCCTCTTCCTCCTCTCCCTCTGCCTCTGTCTCCAACTCTACCAGTCTTTCTTACCCAGCCACCACCTCCGCCACTGGGTACATCTTTTTTTAGAGGTGGCCCTGCTTCCGGGGCCTCTATTTTAACACTTTTAGGGGTGTGGTGGCTACCACTATTCCTTCCCATAGCTGTAATAATATTAATCATAATAATAATAATAATAAATAGTACAAATTATCAATTTCAAAATTCAGCTAGTTTGACTTTATTTTTTTAGTTATTTATTAACTAACAAAGAAAGGAGACCCTCTAAACTGCGCCAACTATAGAGGCATCAGTCTCCTGAATACTGCCTATAAGATCATGTCTGCTGTACTGTGTGAACGCCTGAAACCAGAGCTGCCAACTGATGTCATGAAAATTATGCCCAATTTTTCATTAAATTATGCCCTTTTCAATTAAATTATGCCCATTTAAAAAAAAATAAATCAAAATAATAATGAAAATGAAAGAGGCATACATTTTTCGCATTTTAAAGGTCTTTCATTAAGGACTTGACAACTTCTTTTTTAAATAAAATGCAAACTACTTGAGATATCTCAAGAAACAATTTATTGGCTTGAATTACTCTCAAAACATTTATCCCTGGAACTCGACTTCGTTCATATGTCTATCACGGGAACATCTGCAGCGGTCGATACCTTAAACCCAATTTTCGATGACTCAGCCGCACTTTTCGACCGATACGGCCGGCGCATAGACCATTGATTTAATGTAGCCCCATAAAAAAAAAGTCTAGAGGCTTTAAATCACACGATCTCTGCAGCCAATAGACGGGTTCGTTTCAATAACTCGATTGTTGCACCCGCTGTGTGGCTTGTGGCACCGTCTTGTTGGAACCACATATCACTGATGTCCAATTCATCCAATTGCTCAAAGAAATAACGTTCCAATGTCTCTGTAGCGAATACACGTGACGGTAATTTTAATCGACGAACAAAAAACGCTCCAATGACGCCACCGGCATGAAAACCGAACCAAACAGTGACTTTTTGCCTATGAATTGCTGTCATCTTCAGCGATAAAGCACATGAGGATTCTCACCTGTACAGTAACGCATATTTTGCTTATTGACGTTTTACCAAAATGCACTTCATCGCTGAAGATGATATTGCGATGAAACGTACTTCGCTTCATAATATGATCAAGTGGCTTTAGTTATTGAGGCATCTTGATCTTGTAAGAGTATAGGCCAAGATCCTTACGCAAAATTCGCCATAATGTGGTTTGGGAGAGGCCCAATTCTTGAGAACGCCGTGAAACTGACTGATTTGGCTGGTTTGCGACGGACAAGATGGCAGCAATATTCTCCACACTTCGGGCAAAATGTAGTCTCCCTGGCACGGCAACATCAAGCAGCGAATATTCTGACTCAAATTTGTTCACTAGACTATGAATTGCTTGTCTACTGGGACAAGAATTACATCCGAAAATCGGCGTTATCGCTCTTGAAGTTGCGACCATTGACTCGGAAATCCGGCATTAAGTTTTAATTATTTGTAAACGTGGTTCCTTTCTGTACTTCACTATGATGAAAATCTTGATTTTATTTAATATTTTGAGATTGACAATTCGGTAATCGGTTTAAGGGTGCGTTCACACTGAATGTTTGAAGTTGTCAAGTCGCTAATGAAAGACTATTTATTAGTATTTAAATAAATAGGAAACCTCTGAACATAAACAACATCAAATCACAGATAACAAAATTATTCATAGTCTTTCATGTAATTTTAAGTTAAAATAACATAAAATCGTAGCAAATAAATTATAACATAAAACAAAATAAACAAAATCAAAGAAAAAAATTCATTTAAAAAACCTAAGCGACAGAAGTTAAAATTATATAGAATCTTGATCTTCATCATAGTCTTTAAAGTTATACATTGTTTGGAAAAAATTGAAATGGTTTTCATGTAACACTTTCGTGGCAGTCTTCATTTTTAAAAAGCCTTTGCGCGTGTTATATACCGCTTAAGGTTTCAACATTTAACGAATTTCTTACTTTTGTCTTGTTTTGATTTATTGCTGGAAAAATTCGCTCAACCGAAGATGATCAAAATCGGAGACAGAACATGCTAGTTAAAAAATTGTCTAACTGTGGAAACATTTTGGAATTATCCCTTTTTGTATGTCTGAATTATGTTTTAAGGTTTGAATTACGAATGTTTGACATGGAATAAACGTAAAAAAAATTGCTGTAAAATTGTGCCCATTTCAGCATATTTTCAGATTAAGTTGCCCAGGTGCCCAAGGCTTCAAAATTATGCCCAAAAGGCATAATTATGCCCCAGTTGGCAGCGCTGCCTGAAACCATTTGAACGATCAAACCTCTTTTCGACCGTCAACCAGGCATCTCTATTTATTCCCTCTGTGAAGGATAGAACGATCCTGGTTGATGCGTTGAATCACGTGGATTTCGATGATAAACGGTTGCGAACAAAGCGAAAATAACCCGAGAGCGACAAAGGAAAGCGACAAAAAAATGGGCAAGCAACACCAGCAGTGTTCCCCTAAGGGTTTTTAAATACAATTATAAAAGCTTTATTTCCGTAAGGGTATTTATACAATTTTCATGAGAGAGAGAGATGTAACGTTTAATTCCAATATTTAAGTTTAATGCGAATTCAAATATAAAAGAATTATGGCGAATGGTATAAACAAACCGCCAAATTTGAATATTCAGCGAACACATAAGGTTACATGTTATCTACTAGTATAATAAAATTATTTAGTAAACTATTTAAATATAAATGGTGATGACCAGTGCGGTTTCAGGCCCGATAAGTCCACGACCGATCAAATATTCACACTACGGCAGATACTGGAGAAAACCCAAGAAGTCCAAATCGATACCCACCATCTTTTTATCGATTTTAAGGCCGCATATGACAGCATCTATAGAGACGAGCTATACAGAGCCATGTCTAGTTTTGGCATCCCTGCCAAACTTGTCAGATTGTGCAGAATGACGATGGAAACGCCCGCTGCTCCATAAAGGTCGGAAACAATCTCACCGAGACCTTTGATGTCACGAAAAGGATTTAGACAACGTGATGCGCGCATATGCTGACGACATTGAGATAATTGGCAGAACACAGTGAGCTGTTACTGGTGCGTTTGCAAGTATTAGCACAGAAGCGGCAAAAATGGGTTTAGTGGTGAATGAGGGCAAAACCAAGTATATGCTGTCAACAAGAAGGGACACACAACATCGACGAATCGGACAGAACGTCACGATAGACAGCTATAATTTTGAGGTATCTAGGGACTTTGTCTACCTTGGCTCCGCTCTAAATTCTGAAAACGACATCACATCAGAAATCAAACGAAGAATTACAATTATAAGACCCTCATCATCCCAGTCCTGCTACGGCGCAGAAGCGTGGACATTAGCAAAAAACGGCTAGACCGATTTCGCTGGAAGCTTAATCAGTTCTAAGTTACGTAATTATGCTTCAAATAAACTCGGCCCCATGTCAATATCATCTTTGGTTCTAGAGATAATCGCGGCGAAAGATAATTCCGAACGCACATACGTACATACGTACCTACATACACACAGACAGACATCTCTATAAAAACGTTGGATTTAGATTCTGGTGACCTTGAAACGTGGAGATATGTCAAAATCCGCGATTCACAAAATCGGCCCCATTACAACAACTTCCACTGGAAAGTTAAAAAAAGTTTACACCAATTTTTTTCAAAATTACGAAACGAATTGCTAAATAGTCATTGATCACAAAAAGCCAATTTAGCACTTTTTTTTATAATTCGCTTACGCTAAAGGGGCTTTGTTGTTTCTGTATATGTACAGTACCCTTATAGTGTTAAACACAGCGCATGCATTTTTTGTTGAACAGTAAGCTGCACCTAGCAATGTAGTATTGTAGTTACTATTCGAAAGAATAGGAGGATAGGAAAGAAGTTTTTGGTGCTTAGTATTTTTTTTCTCCACGTGTGGCGCCTAAATTGCTTAGGGAAATCTCTATTTATGTAAATTCAAATAAAAATCATGGCTCTAGCCGGGATTCAAACGCACGACTTCATTTCACAATTTTGAAAAAAATTGCTCTAAACTTTTTATTTTCATTGTTTTTATCAAAATTTTGAGTTTGCATGCGAATTTTTCAAAAACTGTTGAGATAAATAATTTAATTTAAATCTAGGATTATAGAACAGATTTCTGGCTTTTAAAGCTCTTAAAGTACTTTATTGCAAGTGTTGCCGTTGTTTTTTAATAATTTTATTTTCAATTTAAGTCGTTTTTTTTTCTAAAATTGCCCCTACCTCCTAAACGGGGCGAGGGAGAAAGTTAACATTGATTCAACATTTTTGCTAAAAGCGGCAATTTCTAATCCTAATTCCCTAATGGAACTTACTCTCAATGCTCCAATGTTTCAGCTATGTGTCATTTCATCTTGGGTAGGGCGAAAGTGTCTTCTTAGCTTTTCTAAGCATTGGCTCCAATCCGTTGGTGGTTCTGTATCCTCCCTCCCATAGTAGAAAATGCTTGTTTTTGATCCTTTTATAAAAAACCGTTATAAATTGTTGGCGCCCTAGTTATCGTAATCTCCCCGAAGCTAGTCTTAAGGCCCTGTATTGACCGTTAATGCCCAAAATTTATTTAAAATTAATTATTACAAAATAATGAATCATATCTCTGTACAAGCTGCGCAATTAAACAGATGACAGATTTTTGTCAAATATAACCAAAGACACATGTACAGGGTGGCCCAAAAGTAGTTTTCCTACGTATATCTGGAGTACTCCAGACGGTTTTTCTGGGTCACCAGGATTGAGCTGTTGGACCAACTAGATCTTGTAAAGGTATAGGTGCAGATCTTTCCTCAAAATCTGCTGAATCGTGCTACGCAGTATGCCTAACTGTGTTGAACGTCGTCGTGTCGATATTTAAGGATCGGTTGCAACACTTTCCCTAACGATAACGACCTGGATGTTTTCGATCATCCGAAACGAGGCCTGCCCGAACGCCTCACATCTCCAACGTTCCCATTTTGTTCAAATTTGGCCACCACAGCACGAATAGTGGGTGCTGTTGGAACATTTGTAACGCCATAAAATTGCAGGTTGAGTACAAACTATTGACTGCCTATTTTCAAAAAATAATTTAACAATTTTTGTATGTATTTTGTAATCCTGTATGTCCAATTGGCAAAATTCCTTTTAGAATTTATAACGCATCATTTTAAGCTGTAATGTGCCAGTCGAGTTTGCATAAATATTCTCCAAAATGCTAATCCGACTGAATTCCTTTTAAATGGCCATTTCATTTCATTCAATCATGATTGGCGCCTTGATTCTTCTTCATAACATTTCTTAAAAGCCGAAAGTAGTAATAAAATAGGTATACAGACCCCAAAAAGTTCCATCAAAAACATTTATTATCCCGCAGAATGTTGTAAATAAACAACTTATTTCTATTGATTTAACCATTTTACTTCACTTCCAATAAAACAAAAAAAAATCGTACTCTACGTCCACCAGCCCCATCTCATCTGATGGGCGCTTCTAACCACTTCAGTGCCAAATATGTCAACAACTACAGAAACAGCTGAAAATCGATATAAGCAGTAAGATGCGACAAACACACCATTTTTTGCTATCGCCAGCCCACAATGATAGTATTGGAAGTAGCTTCTGTTTTACGGCGAATGTAATCTGTTCGATAAACAAACAGTCTACACAAAGTCAGGCCACTACTAATTACACTGGCCACCGTCTCCAGATTCGCCCAATACTATCGTCGAACCACTTTGAAGTCTTTGCCATTATTCGCTGTGCCAAACCTATTAGACATAGTTCAAACAGAAGTTTAAACACTCTGTCGGGTCGGTTGGTTGTGGCACTTTAATCAGGTCGGCTCCTCTGGCTGGTGTACAAGATGGAGGCAAATCCACCATCATTAAGTGGTTATTTGAGTATATTTCGAGTTAAATGGTTTCTGGCCCAACTGCCACCGCCAACCGCGAGCGGAAGGTAAACATAAACAAAACATGCCCGTGCTTGGCTCGGTTAGGAGCTCTTTGACGATGGAGAAACCAAAATGCAAAGTTTGCCTAACTGATGCGTTGCCTCGGGCTGTTAGAATGTGGAGTTTTGGGTTGTATTACTTACGATTAAGTGAAGATTAAATTATTAACCGAATTACGTGACTGGTTTGTGGTTGTTTGACTTTCCCACGATAACAGTTTGGCTGTGGATTGGTTCGATTATACGGGGACTTTGGAAACTTTATTAAAGTTCGCACATGACTTTGCAATTCATTGCGGATCCCGTCAGTGTTGGTAACAGTATAAGTCTTTACTGTGTTTAATGAAACTGAGCTGCACAAAATGTCACAAAACTATAGGTATGTATGTACTAGAGGTCTGCATGGATGCATTCATTCATTCTCTCTAAATGTGTACAGTACTTCAGTGTACACTATTCATTGCAATTATTCAGACAATTGTACAGCAAAATGGTGTACCACACCACAAGAGACAGTTACTGTACAATACTCGGTCACCTAAGAGCAAAATGAGAACACTGTTTTTTTTTTCCCTCCTACGCTTGGGTGCTTGTATTGCCATGATGCGAGCGAAAAATGTACACTGTTAACTATTCAAAATACACTGAATACACTGAGTGCAATAAATACAACAATTACAAATTCTAGTTGGTAAATCATTCATTTTGATCAGAGTTGCACAAAAGTTAGTTTAACTAATAACTAAAAAGCTACAACTAAATTAGCTGTAGTTTCTTTGAACGTACATAACTAAACCATAATTGTAGTTGTAGTTGCCACAAATTTTGGAACTATATTAGTTATTAGTTGCGAAGTGCAACTAATCGCGCTTAGTTGTGAAAAAATAGTTGCCAGAGTTTAACTAACAATAAATACTCGTAGCTAAAACTCTATCGAATAAACACAACTAATAATTTTTTTCCAACCATTTAACCCGAAAAGGCTTACAGGAGGAATTCTTTTATTTCGTTATACATTTTCCAGTTTTAAATTTTAGAGATTATTATGTCATTACGAAACCAACGACCATACCACGTCGAGTTAATCGGTTCTCATCCAGATAAATAAGTTGTTCAGGAGGAAAGATCACAATGATATTCCTTGTGTTCGAATCTCCCAGACAGCAGAGAACAGACAGACAGTACTGACTGCTGGAATAAGTCCAGAAAGTGTCGCTTCAAACGACGATTTTTTCGTGGTCGAGGACCCACAGGAGAAAGTGGATTTGCTGGGCGCTTGTTTCGAGGCCGTGTATGCGGTTAACAATCCTGTTCGCCGTAACCACGACATTGAGAATAGGGCTCTGGTGAGCCATTTCTATCTGCGCACCGAACTTGAGAATTGGCGATCTGAGAATAACGGTTTCTCCGTGTTCACTGATGAAAACCATGCTAATGCAGTTGTCGCCAATTGTCGAGATGCATCGCACTTGTTCGTGTCGAAGAATGATCTTCTGTGCATCTTCGAGTCACTAAAGAATAAAAAGTCGGCGGGGATGGATGGTATCCCAAACGTCGTATTGAGACACCTGCCTTTGGAGGCTGTAGATATTTTCACCACGCTGTTTAACAATGCGCTGAATAATGCACATTATCCGGCGCATTGGAAGGTAGCTGTGGTACACCCTATCCCGAAAAAATGTAAAGATAGGACGAACCCTGCCAATCTCCGGTCAATTAGCTTGCTTTCGAATATTAGCAAGGTCTTTGAAAAGGTTGCCAATAGAGCCCTGTTAAAGTGGGTCGAGGACAATAACATAATTCCGGACAACCAGTTTGGTTTCAGGGCGAGGCATGACACTATTCATGCCGCGTCGAAACTGGTTTCCGACATTCAGTGGAATAAATGCAAGAACCAATGCACGGGTGCTTGTCTGGTTGATTTTGAGAAGGCTTTCGACACCGTATGGTTAGAGGGACTTTTCTACAAGTTGACCAGGCGGGGGATGCACAAACCTTTGCTATATGTAATTTATAATATGCTTATGGGAAAGAAGTTCGTTGTCAAATGTGGCAACGTGACTTCGAGCAGAGTCTTTCAAATTAAAAACGGTTTACAGCAGGGGGCGGTCAATTCTCCGATCCTGTTTAACATTTACACGAGTGATCTGGTGGGTTCACTCAGACATTCTATAGCGTATGCCGACGATTTGGTGGCATACAGATCAGGTCCTAAAATCGAGGTCATTAATATCCTTTTGCAGCGTGACTTCGATCAAATTAAGCGATATTGCGACGACTGGAAGTTGAAAATCAACTTTCAGAAGACGGAAACAATCTTGTTCAGAACTCCATTGGCTCTAGGGATACCAGAAAAAACTGGAAGAAATTGGCCATTATTGGACAAAATGGGCAGCCATTGGCGGTGAGAAGCGTAGTTAGATATCTAGGTATCTGGCTTGACCAGTATCTATATTTCGATAGACATATAGTTGCTTGTCTTGCTGGAGCCTAGAGGGCTTATGCTCTGACAAGGAGACTATTTCATAGCAGTCAACTTGACTCCAGAGTGAAGGTCATTTGCTACGTGGCCCTTATCAGTTATCAGGCCGATCATCGCTTATGGTTGTCCATTGTGGTTTAATATAGCGCCTAGTTATATGGAAAAGATTCGGGTTTTGGAGAGACAATGTCTTAGGACCTGTCTCCGATGGTTCCGAACGCCCGAATCCAACTATATAAAATATTATCCCAACAAGGTCCTATACGATGGGGCTCAGTTGAATAGGATTGACAATTTCCTCATTAAGGTGACTCGAAGGCACGTTGCAAGGGCGATGGCCAGCGACAATAGTCTGATATTTGGGGCTTACTACCCCAATGAAATGTACATTCAGAGTACGCTCCGGTCTGGCTTTATCCCGCCAGAGGCATTTATCCATATTGATGCAAAAGGGCTGGTACAGACGAGGGATGGTATTCCGGTCTTATACCATCGCTACCGCAGCGCGAGAGATAAGCGGCTCCTCCATGACGGGGACGTCGCCAATGCTCATGAGCTCCTCCGTTTTAGTACCGCAATATCGGAGAGGGATAGATTCGACACGGAAAAGCAATTCGCCGAATTTTGGTGGCTTGTTGAGGGGGGAGGGGTCAACATGCCCTCCCAGGACGGTGCGTTACTCTAGGTAACTTCCTCTTAGCTTATAAGTTAGATTAAGTCAGCTAGGGCGTTTTTGGGAGAGGCCGGGCTCGCCAACGTGTGGTGGTGCTTCCGGGAGTTGACTGACGCTGTAAGGCTTCAGTCGGCTCACGGCGGCGCGTGTGCACGTTGACGACTGCCAGGCGCTCGGAAAGCAATTGGGATTTTGACCACTTATTGCGCCAGGCAACGAGTGCTCAGAATCCTAATTATAGTTAGAATACGTTAAGTAGTTTAAGCAAGTAGAATAGGTAGTTTGTAATTTGTTTTATATAAAATCTCAATAATGATACCGAGTTTTAGTAAATTTTCTCGAGGAATATATATGTAAGATTAGTTCGTAAAATAGTTCGTAGGCCGAAAGGCAATAATTCTAAGATATAGTTAAGTTTAGAGCGTTCGCATAAGGACCAATAAATAAGAATAAGTATCCTGTTAATTATACCATATTCTAGGGGTATATTAATTTTGACGCATAGTTTGTAACATACCTTAATATTGCCCGTAGACCCCTAAAAGTTACTATATTTATGATCAGCATCGATAATAATGTCGATCTAGCCATGTCCGTCCGTCCGTCCGTCCGTCGGCAAAAATTAGGCCTTTAAACTGGACCTAGAGAGCTGAAATTTTAACCATATACTCTCTAGGGTCCCGAAATAATCAAGTTTACGAATTTTTGAAATCCGCCCACAGACACGCCCACAAACTCAAAAAAACAAAATTTTGGAAAAAATCGAATTTTGAGCTAGGAAGCTGAAATTTTTTATATATGATCTATGACTCCTAAAACTGCTCGGGATATAAAATTTTCAAAATCCGCCCACTGCCACGCCCACAAAAAAATAAAACAATTTTATTGAAAAACCAAAATTTGAGCTAGGGAGCTGAAATTTTTAATATATACTCTCTATGGGCCCTTTAAGCTCATGTGTAAATATTTTCAAAATCCGCCCACTGACACGCCCACAATTATTTTTTTTTTATTTTTGAAAGTCCAAAGTTTGAGCTAGGGAGCTGAAATTTATAGTATATACTCTCTAGGTGCCCTTTATGCTCATACTTAAATTTTTTTTAAATCCGCCTACTGACACGCCCACAATTAAATAAAACAATTTTATTGAAAAACCAAAGTTTGAGCTAGGGAGCGTTTTTATTTACAAAAGCTTAGTTTTTTCGATAAAATCCTTTAAATTTTTGTCACGCCCACTTATGAGATATAGGAATAAGAATAGGGTATCCAACAGTTCGCCCAAGCGGACTGTAGCCCGCCCCTATGTTTTTAAGTTAGGTTTAATCATTTTTGTCTAGTATGTAAGTAGATATTTATCAATGAATAAAAAAATGAATTTCAAAGTCAAAAAAAGTAATCGGTTCTCATCAGATCACCGTAATTAAACGACGTTGGGAGCGGTTAGTACGTAGATGGGGGACCGTTTGAGAACAACCGCGTGTCGTTGGCCAGTCCCATCTACAGAGTTGAGGTAGATAATTATATGTACGTGGTATCACAATGGACTTAAATTGGTCTAAGTGTGTCGGCTTCTTCCGACAGCCACATAAACCTAACCTAACCTATGTCCTTACGAAACACGGGAAAATTGTGTGGAAGTAGATTTGTTTTGAATAATTGAGGTTGTATACTCGTAGCTTGAAGTTTGTTGTACATCAGTTGAAGGTAAGAGGAAAAACATCGATTTGTACTTCGGTAACCGATGGCCGATTTAAGAATGACACTTTTAGGTGTCATGAGGTTATTTATCAAGAGGTCCTTGGAGCACCAAATAAGGTCCTTAAACCCGAAAAAAACAACATTTTTTTGAAAAACTCCTAGAAAACCGTGCAGTATATCTGTGTACAATTGTTTGACTAAGAGATCCTTGGAACAACAAAGAAAATCCTTAAAAGTCGAAAAAAGGATATTTTTTCATAATGCCGTTAGAATACACACGGTATAACTGTGTTCAATGTTATTTGACTAAGAAGTCCTTGCAACAACAAAAAAGGTCCTTAAAAGTCGGAAACAGGATATTTTTCCAAAATGTCATTAGAATCCGCACGGTATATCTGTACTACTCGTATGTACACAACGAAAAGTCTCGCAAAATGAATATCCGGCGCATTTAATCGGCGTTAAACTTTTGATATTTCTGAAACATTATCCTGAAACAAAGTATAAGGGTCCCATCACGTAAGACGATGATTGTCTGCTGCGTGTCACATTTAAAATAGCTCAAGAAACGTCGAAACACCATCAACAAGATCTCATTTCATTTCACTTATTGAGATTTAAAATTCTTAAGATTAAGTACCTACATAAATTCACATAATTTATAAATGATGCCTAAAACAAAATTAGAAAGAAATCACAATTATTAGTTAAAGAGAAAATAAAAATAAAAATAAAAAACTAGAATTTATCTGAAAATCGGTTATAACTTTTAGGGGTAGTACAAAAGCAATGATGAAAAAAAAAGAGATCTTCTTCCGAAAAATGGGTTGTGATGTGATCATTTGCAGTTTAACTGGAAGGGAGTTCCAAAGTCGAATAGCGGATCCAAAAAAAGGAACGCTCTGAAATAGTGTGTATGAAGTGTGGAAAATTTAAATGCATACCTCTACGTGAATGAGAAAAGTGAAGCATTTCACGTAAATAGTCAGAGCACTTACTATGAATTTTATTGTGCAACTGCAGAAGGGTTCTGAGCAGCGCTGCCACTTTGCTACGATCGTAGCAAAACTGCTACGCGCTTTCCAATTTGCTACGCTGCTACGCACTCTCCCTAAAAACGTCTATTTTGCTACTTTTTTTAAAGCACGAAATGTCAACATAAATCTTGGAATTTTTCTTGAAAAAAAAAATAAACGAAAGTATATTCAATCTTTACACACTTTCCCACACCAACTTATATTCTTTTCTACCATACCCAACAAGTACCCATTTCTTCGGATGTGTTAGTGTTTGAATTTGAGTGGAATCTGGAATCGGTCTGGAATTTTTTCAGATTTGAGCTTGACAAAGAACAAGAAGACGAGCTCATTTAAATTAGAGACAGTAGATAAAATAATGGCTGCAAAATGTTTGATTTAAAAAAGAAACGAAATATGGGTGTCGAATCTTTAATTTTTTCTAAAAGGTACTTAAAAACTTAATTTTTGAACTTTAAAAAAAACTGTATTAATCTAAAAGACTGCCGGAATTTCTATGTGATATTAATTCTGCTATTGTTACAAAGAAGCTACATTTATAATTTTGTGATATGAACTATTTTTTTTTTTTCTAAGGCAATGCAAAATATATAGTTTACCAACTATACTTGTACTAGTCCTTAAAAACATATTCAGGGCTATCGTAAACAAAATTCCCCGCGGAATATTTCCTATTTTTCAAAAATAGGTATCGGAATGAGTTTAGAAAAAAGGGAAAAAATTCCCCCGGAATAAATTGGTATCGTAGACGAAATTCCCCGGGATTTTCGCAAAATTCCCTCCGCAATATTTCCTTCACAAGTATGCTGGTGGGAATTCAAAATCCAAGCAGTTTGTATGTGGATAAGTAGTTGGTTGCTTTTAAGTTTGTATTTTAAATCAAAAAAGTGAAATAAGAGTTGCATAGTTGTGGTTGTGGTTCAAATAGAAAGAAACTGGAGCTTATTTAGAAAGAGGAGACATTTTTTTCTTTATGCAAGTATTTTTCATTTAAGTTTTATTTCGATAATTTTATATAAAAACAAACATATAGGTCTAACTCAACTAATCAAAGACAATTGGAGATGATGATAAATGTATGTGATAGAAGCCGCGACATTGCCAATGGCTTCACTACGAATAGGAGCAAAGATGGATGTGAAGACATTTTGAAAGCTTCTAGAGAAGGAACAGAACAGCGTAGGACCTCCAATGAAATCGGTATATGAGTGGAAAAATTTACCTTTTTTATAGCTTCATAATTAAAGTCATTTTGAATCTAGTTCATTAGGTATAGGGAGACAAAAAAAATATATAAAAAAGAAACTGTCCGAAAATAAAAATTTAATTAATTGCGATTGACAACTGTCAACGCCTTCGAACATAACTTCGAAAATTCAGGGGGAAATAAATTCCGATGGAGATTCACGATACTAGGAATATTTTCCAAGGAACAAAAATGTTCGGTGGGATTTTTTATCCCTCGGAATCGCCGATAGCCTTGATTTACTTTGAATAAAGAATTAAGTGTTTTTTTGCGTTTTCGAAAAAAAAATGATATTTTGGACTTTTGAGTTTTGCTACACAAATTTGCTACGCAATGTTTTTCCCTTGTGGCAGCACTGATTCTGAGGGCTAATATTTGTCAAATCTAATTAACAATAGACTAACCTTAACAATAGACAACCTACGCTTACATTCATAGTGAATGCATTGATAGACACTGCAGTTGTAGGTAAAAAAGGTAAATTTTAACTTTTGACCAAACGCTTCTTCATTCCAGGTAACAGTAGGTGTGAGGAACATCTTTAGGTGCGCAGCCCAGAGTAAATTCGCCGCCTCAACATTTGAGCATTTGCAGCTGCCCTCTGACGGTTCGAAGTCAGTGAGACAGGTGAGCTGTTAGGTGACCATTAAGAAGATTTTCCAGCACCAAATATTGGTCCTTAATCATTGGCTGGGAACGAGAAAGCTAAAATCAAAGTTCATCGCGAGTGTGACTTGTCTATCCACCAAATAGCTAAAAAAAACATAGTGACGGGCTACAGTCCGCTTGGGCGAACTGTTGGATACCCTATTCTTATTCCTATACCTCATAAGTGGGCGTGACAAAAGTCTAAGTATGGTTGAATTGTTAAGAACGCTCTACATATTTTGTTATATAACATTTAAAGGATTCTATCAAAAAAAACGCTCCCTTGCTCAAACTTGGGTGTTTCAATAAAATTGTTTTATTTAATTGTGGGCGTGTAAGTAGGCGGTTTTAAAAAAAAATAACACATGAGAATAAAGGGCACCTAGAGAGTATATATTATAAATTTCAGCTCAAACTTTGAATTTTCAAAAAAAAAAAAAAAATTAATTGTGGGCGTGTCAGAGGGCGGATTTTGAAAATATTTACACATGAGCATAAAGGGCCCATAGAGAGTATATATTATAAATTTCAGCTCCCTAGCTCGAACTTTGGATTTTCAAAAAAATTGTTTTATTTATTTGTGGGCGTCTCAGTGGGCGGATTTTAAAATTTTTTTATTCCGAACAGTTTTAGGAGTCATAGATCATATATAAAAAATTTCAGCTTTCTAGCTCAAAATTCGATTTTTTCCAAAATTTTGTTTTTTTTGAGTTTGTGGGCGTGTCTGTGGGCGGATTTCAAAAATTCGCAAACTTGATTATTTCGGGACCCTAGAGAGTATATGGTTAAAATTTCAGCTCTCTAGGCCCAGTTTAAAGGCCTAATTTTTGCCCACTGACGGACGGACGGACGGACGGACATGGCTAGATCGACATTACTATCGATGCTGATCATAAATATAGTAACTTTTTGGGGTCTACGGGCAATATTAAGGTATGTTGCAAACTATGCGTCAAAATTAATATACCCTTAGAATAGGGTATAAAAATAAACCAAAAATATTATTTTTAAATTGTAATACTTTAAACTCGTTTCGTTTATTCCATTTATTCTCGAACTGGAAAACACGTGATATACGGAGGAAGTTGTTGGAGTGAAAGCTCGCCCTAATGTCATTCACATGTGGTCGGTGACAATTATTGACAAGTGTATTACACAGGGTGTATCCGTTTACCTCACAACATCCGCCCTAATTCACTTACAAGCTTCATTCATCTTGGTTTTGATTTACATTAATAAAATCGGACGATACTTGGGGCTCATATTCGCTTACATTTGTTGTCAAATCGGATAATGTGTGAGGTACATAATCGCTTACATCTGTCTCAGATTTACAAATACTAGCTTTACATAATTTAATTTGATTTACATGACGTTTCCATAAAACATTATTGTTACAAATTTTAATATAATAATTTCTCTTTCCTAATATATAGATAACTTTTCCTTTTATCCACGAAACTTTTCCCGGAACACAATAATTCTTAGTTAGTACAATATCTCCAATTTTAAATGTTCTATTACTATTGCCTTTATAATATTTTTTTTGTTTTTCTTGCATTTCTTTTACCTTAACTTTTATCACGTTATTATTGTATGGATTTATTTCTCGAAGAGGGTTCATTAAATCAAACCTATTCCTTAATTTACGTTTAAACATAAGATATACCCCGGTGGTACTGTGGATAGCGTTTCGATAATCTAGGAGATATGCGTCTAAAAATTTGTTCCGTTTGAATATAAAGCCCGTTTTAACGCTGATTTAACCAACTTTACCCCGTTTTCGGCTTGGCCATTTGTCGCTGGATGTCCCACAGGAATTGTGATGTGTTGAATTCCGTTCTGCTTTAAAAATTCTCTAAATTCTACAGACACAAATGATCTGCCATTATCACTGACGAGAATTTTCGGTAAGCCGAATCGTGAAAAAATTGGTCGTAACTTCTCGATTGTACTCGTATGTACACTTGTTATATTGGTGCCCATGTCAACACACTCCAACCACTTTGTATGAGCATCCACGCATATTAAAAACATTTTTTTTACATATTGGGCCGAAAAAATCCACATGAATCCTTTCCCATGGATGTTCAGGCCACTGCCAGTTAATCAGCGCGGATTTATTGGGAGTACCTTGATTTGCTATGCAGCTTTCACAAGACCCTGCTACTTCCTCTACGTCATTATTTAGTGATGGCCACCAGCAATAGCTACGTATTAAGCTTTTCATTTTCTGTATTCCTAAATGCGTTTTATGTAATTGTCTACCTGCGGGTTGGTTACCTACCAGGCGCGTCCCCGGGTGGTGGATAGGGGGACCTCGGTACGATACGTTCGTGATCCGAGGTTTTAGAGTTATATACACCGTCAAAGCTCTATCGCGAACCAAACCAAAAAACAAGTATGCAGGAACAACTTTACGATATAAATACTCCAGGTGGTACTCGCATAGGCGAAAATCCACCAGTGGTCTTTTCGACCACGGTCGGGGCACGGATTCTGGAGGCCTCAACCGACATACATATACCCCCCGCCTGTACAGGCGTTGACCTTCGAGTTGCGAAAAGGTTTGCTTCCGAAGATTCCTGCAGCTCTATCTCCGACACGTTCGGTAGACTGGGCTGGAAACATGGAGAAAGTGGCGGAGAGGTTCAACCTGATACGCTTAATCTTGAGACCAATAGGTGTGATGCTGCCGACGAGGCCTGCGAAACCTGTGAAACGGGCCACAGAGGCGGCGTCCACTGGTCAGCGTCCATCTAAGAGCCAGCGAAAGAGGAAAAGGAGAAAGGCGGCTATCGTGCGGCGCAAAGAAACTGCACCGGCAGTTGAAGGCGCAAGCGCTGAGAACTGCCCTTCCCCGGAGGCGACGGCAAAGAGATGCAGGTCGGCAGAGGTTACCCCACCCGAAACCAGCCAGCTTACTGAAACCAACGCTGCCTCCCCTTCCAATAGCTCGAACAGGAAAAAACGGAGGAAGAAGGCCTCAAGCTCTCCTGTCGGTGGAACTGCGCGCGCACCTTCTGCGTGCCCTTCCACCAGAACACTTCAAGCTGATGTATTTCCAATGATTGGATTTACTCAGATTAACCTTTAACACTCCAAGGCTGCTACTGCACTAATCAGTGTTGAATACAAAAGCCCACATAACATCCATACAGGAGCCATGGGTGTGGAAAAATCGCATCTGTGGCCTTGGAGGTGTCCGTGGTACTACGATACTCTGTGACGAGCGGTCCGAGAGACCAAGGGCTTGTCTTGCTGTGTCGAACATTCTCTCAACGACTAAGCTTGGACAATTTTGTGGCCAAGATTTGGTTGCTGCAGCCATTAGCTACGAAACGAATGGAGATTGGAAGACCTTCGTCGTGGCGTCAGCTTATCTCCCCTATGATTCGGCAGTGCCTCCACCACCGAGGGCAATTGCTGAACTCATTGACTATTGCGACACCAGGAAGATGGGCCTAGTTATATGCTGTGATGCCAATGCTCAAAACACTGTTTGGGGCAGCAGCAAATGCAACATGCGAGGAAACCATCTCCTGGATTTCATTCTATCATCTGATCTTACTATCAACAATGTTGGCTCGCAACCAACTTTTGTGACGTCAAGAAGACAGGAAATGATCGACCTAACTTTATCAAATAGATACTTTAAGGCGGTTACTAACTGGAGGGTCTCTTCGGAGGTGTCCCTCTCAAACCATAGATATATCGAATTCCTTATCTGATGCGAAGCCATAACTTTGCAGGAGAGGAGGAATCCGAGAAAAACCAACTGGATACGCTTCAGGGAGGAATTAGGGAAAACTCTCAAAACTCCAACCAAACTCAGGACGACACAAAAGGTAGAGGAAGCTGTTTAAGACCTGAATAGTGCCATTACTAGCTGTTTTGAACTGACGTGCCCAGTAAGCAAACCCCCTGGCAGAACGCCGGTTCCCTGGTGGAGCTCGGAACTGCAAAGAATTCGTAGAAAAGCTAGAAAGCTTCTAAATAGGTCACTCAAGACTGATTTGGAGACAGACTGGAATCTCTACCGATCGAAGCAGAAGGAATATAAGAGGCTAATTCGGGTATCGAAAAGTGCTTCTTATAAGAATTTCTGCGAATAGATTGAAAAGCTGGGTGAAACTAGTAGGTTGGTTAAAGTTCTGAAAAAGGGCAAACCAGCCAAACTGGACTCACTAAGAAAACTTGATGGCACCTTCACTGAGACGAAAGCGGAAACTCTTAGTTATCTGCTGGAGTCTCACTTTCCGGGTAACCAGATTACAATTTGTTCACAACCAGCCCCTATTACCGAGACTATGAGTGAGCCAAGACAAACAACTCGGCGTAGCTGGTATATTGCGAAGGCCGTGGTGACGGACGAGGCCATTAAATATGCTTTTGCGTCTTTTGACGGCTTCAAGTCACCTGGTACGGACTGAATATACTCAGCCATGCTGCAGCAATGTACAAACCAGTTGCTGCAGACTATGAAGAAAATCTTCATCGCTGTCCTAGCACTGGCATACATTCCAACACCCTGCCGTACAGTTAGAGTGGCATTTATACCTAAAATTGGCAGAAGTGACTACTCACTCGCCAAGAGCTTCAGACCAATAAGTCTGACTTCCTTCTTGCTGAAAAGCTTGGAAAGGCTGGTCGAGCTTCACGTGCGCAAAACTGCTTTGCGATTACATCCACTATCTCAGATGCAACATGCCTATCAACGCGGAAAATCCTGCGAGACTGCGCTCCAAAATCTAGTTGGTAGAATTGAGGGCGCGCTTGACAGAAAAGAATACGCGATGGGCATTTTCATCGATATTGAGGGTGCTTTTGACAATGCGACTTTTGATAGCATGTGCAGCTCCGCCAGACAACACGGAGTAGACGAACCATTGGTGTTGTGGATTAAAGCAATGCTAATGAATAGAACGTTGGTTGCGGATGCGGATTGTGGCCGCTATGTTATGGCGGGGGTAAACAGAGGCTGCCCGCAAGGCGGCGTCCTGTCTCCACTGCTGTGGTGTATGCTGGTCGACTATCTGTTGAACTCACTCAACAGTTCTAATATTTACGCTCAGGCGTACGCGGATGATGTTGCCGTGCTTTCTGTTGGATCATGCCTAGCGACTGTATGCGCCAAGGCGCAGGCGGCCCTTGACGTGATCGACGAATGGTGCACTAGGAATGGGCTCTCGGTCAATCCTCTTAAAACTGAGGTTGTTCTCTTTACGAGAGGAAGAAAGCTGGTCGGGTTGACTCAGCCAGTGCTAAAAGGCGTCACAATCGAACTCTCCAATGAAGCAAAGTATCTGGGAGTCATCCTGGATAGCAAACTTCTTTGGTTCAAACATGTTGAGCTGAAGACTGCCAAGGCGCTGTCTGTTTTCTTGCAGTGCAAAGGCATTTTCGGCAAGACATGGGACTTATCACCGAAAAGAGTCCTATGGATTTATACGGCTATGATAAGACCATTTATAGCATACGCATCGGTTGTTTGGTGGAATAAGCTTTCACGTAAGTACGTCACTGCTGCTTTTGCCAAACTCCAAAGGCAGGTATGTCTCGGCTGCACGGGGGCCTTCCCCAGCACGCCTGGCTCCGGCCTAGATGCACTATTGAACCTCCCGCCCCTTGATGTTCATACCACGGGCTGTACGATCAAAGCTATCTCACGTCTAAGAAGAGGTGGCTTTTGGTACAACTCGCACTGGAGTTTTGATGAACTTGCGCAACGGTTGTCCTTCGACTCCTGTCTTATGGATATGCCGTCTGATGCGATGACACCGGAACTTCGGCTAAAGCGCAAATACGAGGTCGACTTTCCTCGCGTCCAGGACTGGCTCTGGCCGGACTCTGAATCTGGAAGGGAATGCAGTCGAATCTTTACGGATGGCTCCGAAACCGATCAAGGATCTGGTGCTGGTGTCTTCGTGGAGAGCGATAACGTTAGACTTTTCTTTCCGTTAGGCAAATATGCGTCAGTCTTCCAAACAGAGACTTATGCTATCCTATTGGCCATGGACTATGTTACGAGGAACAGGTGGAGGGGGCGAAGTATCTGCGTCTGTAGCGACAGTCAGGCTGCGCTTAAGGCCTTACTCAAACCCTAAACTACCTCCAAAATAGTACGTGAATGCAAGATATATCTGAATTCGGTCGGAAGGCTGAATTCACTTAAACTTGTCTGGGTCCCGGGTCATAACGGGATCACGGGAAATGAGATCTCCGATGAACTTGCTAGACAAGGCTCAGAGGGGGACCTCTCAGGACCTGAACCAGCGATCTGTCTGCCTGCGTCCTCGGTTCCATTGACGGTTGGGTTTCCTATGAACACAATCGCAGTTGGCATGACTCTCCAGGGTGCAGACAGACTAAGCAAATGCTCCCTGACGTCTGTGGGAAATCCGCGGCATTCTTGTTGTCTCTCAACAGAAAAGACTGCAGACAGACTACTGGCGTTCTTACGGGACACTACTCTTTTGCCAAACACCTTAAGGTGCTAGGCCTAAGCGACACCACCAACTGCGAATCCTGTGGAGAAAGCGACGACACTGCGGAACATTTCCTCTGTGATTGTCCTGCTTTTGCTCGTATCAGGTGGCAGGTATTTGGTGCGGATATGGTGAGTGCTGTAAACCTAAGCCCCTTATCATTGAAGCGCCTTCTCGGTTTTCTTAGAAAAACGAGTAAATTCCCACAGTAAAATGTGGTGTGTCTGCCTGGTAGTACAATGGACCAGTATTGAGTCTGAGTGCTCCAGTGCAGAAAGTCTCACACACCCCGACAAAAAAAAAATAATAAAAAATTGTCTAAGAATCGAATTCTTTAATGACTCTGGAACTACTATCTTATATCCCCAAAATAGGCAATCAGATTCAATAGATAATTCGAATCGTCGGTTGTAATATGGTCTCAGCGTATCGTTTTTTTACTTTTACAGGCCAACCGGATTTTACCCACTTCATGACACTTATTAGCAGCTTATCCTTTTTCAATTCACATTTGATTTGGTCAAATGTCACCGGCCAATTCCCTAGCCCTACATGATTTATACATACATCTCCTACATCTTCAATAATATTTACTGTATCGGCATCATCTATTGGCGTACGTGAGAAATAGTCTGCGATATTACATTTTGTGTTAACATATTGGACTTCAAATTGGTACCCTGATAAAAACAAGGCATATCTTTGCAATCTATTTGCTGACATTGGCGGTATTCCTTTCTTGGAACCAAAAATGGATACTAAGGGCTTATTATCCGAACACAAAATAAACTTGTTGCCAAAAAGGTACTGATGATACTTTTTAACACCGAACATAATAGCCAGCGCTTCTTTCTCGATCTGAGAATAATTCATTTCACTCTTAGACAATCTTTGGGAAGCAAAAGATATTGGCTTTTCAATACCGTTTTCGAAAACGTGAGCTAAGGCCGCAGCTAACCCACATGGGCTGGCATCCACTATTAATTTCAGAGGTTGATCTGGGTCAAAATGAGCTAAAACTCTATGAGAAACTAATTCTTCTTTTATTTCTGCAAATGCTGCATCCTGTTCTTGACCCCATGTGGTCCACTTGTAACGTTCACTCGAAAGCATTTTGTACAATGGGGCCGCTATGGTAGCTAATTTTGGAACGAAATCGCGGTAAAAATTAATAACACCAAGAAATGATTGAAGCTCTACCAATGAACTCGGTCTAGGCAATTTCAAAATTGCCTCTATTTTCTTTGGATCCGTTTTTATTCCATGTTTGTCTATAATATGACCTAGAAAACAAACCGAGTTTGCAAAAAACTCACATTTCTCTTTTGCTACTCTTAACCCAGCTGTTTGTAATCTATCTAAGACTAATTTCAGCCTTTTTATGTGTTCTTTTTTTGTTCCTGCCGTTATTAAAATGTCATCCAAGAACACGGTCACACCATCGATACCTAAAAACAACTTTTCCATACATCTTTGGAATATTGCAGGAGCCGATGCTATTCCATAAACCATCCTGGTGTATCTGTACAACCCTTTAGTGGTCGAAATAGTTATTAGATTTCGAGATGATTCGTCTAACACCAACTGTTGATAGGCCGTTGACAAATCAATTTTGGAAAATTGAAGACCACAATGAAGCCTTGCAAACAAGTCTTTTATCTTTGGCAAACAGTACTTATCCACCAACAGCTGCGGATTTAGGGTGACCTTATAGTCTCCACATATACGAACTGTGCCATTTTTCTTTAATGTTGGAACGATGGGAGTACCCCATTCACTATACTTGACCGGCTCCAAAACTCCTAATTTCACTAAATGGTCAATTTCTTTTTCTACCTTATCTTTGATGGCAAAAGGTAAACTACGCGGCCTGAAATATTTCAGAAATGCGTTATCTTTTAACGTAAGAGTGACCCTACCTTCCTTAAAAGTTCCTAATTTCCCATCAAAAACAGCAGGGAATTCCTTAACAATATCGTTGACCTCACAACTCTCCTCATTTAAAAAGTGGATGGACTGTATTGACATCTCAAAAGCGTACATCCAATCGCGACCCAACAACGGTGGCCCACCTCTTCTTATGACATAGAATTCAACAAATCTTTCCTTATTTAGGTAATTTACCTTGAATGTACGTTTCCCGAGGGGTGCGAAATGTGAACCATCATAATTTCTCAGAGGCGAGTTGGTTAAATCAAGTTTGCGGTCTGAAAAATGCTTTTTATAATCTTCTTCCGAAATTGCCGATACTGATGCGCCGCTATCTATTTCCGCGTATATCGAAACACCATCCAGTTCGACCAACGTGCTAATTGGATTTAATTTGTGATCTGTGGATAAATGGAAAAGTGATAAGTCGTCAATATAATTGCAGTAGGAAAAACCGCACAGGACGTTACAGAAAAACTGCAAAGTACAGTAAATGATATATCCTAATGGACCAAAAAATGGCAAATAAAATTAAATGAACTAAAGTCGGTTCATATTAACTTTACGAATAAAAACGTACAACACATATCTGTGTACATAAATAATAAAGTAGTTCTGCATTCGAACTCAGCTAAGTATTAAGGCTTAACTTTGTACGCAAAGTTGCGTTGGAAAACAAATGTCAAAAAAAAAACGAGATGAACTAAATATACGATACAATAAAATGTATTGGCTAATAGGGAGGAATTCATGCCTCTCAATCTACAACAAACTGCTTCTCTACAAGCAAATATTAAAACCAATTTGGGCATATGGCCTCCAGTTATGGGGGTGCACAAGTAAGACAAATCTTCAAAGCATACAATGCTTTCAAAACAAAGTATTACGTAATATTGTTAATGCGCCGTGGTACGAGTACATACGTAATGCTGATCTACATAGGGATCTAAAAATTGATATGGTAGAGGACGAGGTTCGGAAGGTCGCAAGAAGACATGAAGTTGGGCTTCGCAATCATGCTAATTTAGAAGTAGTTCAACTACTTAATAACAACAATTTAGTTAGACGATTCCGTAGAGTTAAACCTTTTGAACTAGTTAACTAGGTAAAAAGGAAAGAAATATATGTGTTACAACATAATCACACCAACAAAGTGATAATGAATTAAGAAACAAAAGGTAACAAACCAAAGTTAGTTCCTAAAAACAGTACATAAGTACATAAGCAAATGTTAAAACAAAATTGCTGATTAGTCTTTAGACTAGGCGCGATTACTGGAAGGATGCCTTCCCTGGGTGTTTTTAGTGGATGATTCAAGTCCCACACTATCGCAAAGCTCGCAAGCGATGTCTTTCAACGATTTTCACCTAGCTACACGCAAAAAAAAAAATTTTATTTCAGGAAACACAACTAAATACGAAACAACTTAATCAAATAACTTAAATACAAAAAAAATTCTTTTTGAATTATAATTAATTTAAATTTTTGTTGCAATAAATGCAAATAATTTTGCTAAATTCTCAACAAGAAAACTTGCCTAATTGCTCTAAAGACATTTTTGTACATAGAAAGACTTCTTTCTACCTCAATGGATGTAATAGGCGCAAATTTAAATGCCATTATCTCGGAGATTGTGTGTTTATTCACTGTTGAATTTTATCCGGACAGACAAATGGAATTTTTTTTTAAAGTCTTCAAACTAGGTTTTTTTTTAAAAAATTTCACATTTTGGTCTTTATTTTTCTCCCTATTTTGCAGTCAATAACAACTAACTTTAATGTCTGCATCGTTGACTATGTCGATGAATGGGGCAAGTTCTAGACTATTCGTTTCAAATTTCTTAATTGATTCAGAAAAAACCGTAGCCAAAAACACCAATTCAGTTTTTAAATTACCTCTTTCAAGTAATTCTCTAGCAGTTTTGACAGTAGCAGAATCCTCCTCATCGAATGAATGAAAAATGTTTACATTTTTTTCATAATTTTCTGCATAGTATGAAACTGCTTCTATCCAGGTTGCCCAACGAGTTGTAACTGGTTGCGGAGAAAGTGATTGGTCTGGTTGAACTTCCCTAAAAGTCCTTTCTCTTAAAGGAGCTTTCAAAAATACTTTTTTAGTGTTCCGTAGCCAAATGGCAAAAAAACGGAACCCTTATAGATTCGTCATGTCTGTCTGTCTGTCCGGGAATGTCACAGACACTTATTTCCGAAACTATAAGAGTTATACTGTTGAAAGTTGGTAAGTAGATGTATTCTGTGAACCGCATTAAGATTTTCACACAAAAATAAAAAAAAACATAGGGACGGGCTACAGTCCGCTTGGGCGAACTGTTGGATACCCTATTCTTATTCCTATCCCTCATAAGTGGGCGTGACAAAAGTCTAAGTATGGTTGAATTGTTAAGAACGCTCTACATATTTTGTTATATAACATTTAAAGGATTTTATCAAAAAAAAAAACGCTCCCTAGCTCAAACTTGGGTGTTTCAATAAAATTGTTTTATTTAATTGTGGGCGTGTCAGTAGGCGGATTTAAAAAAAATTAACACATGAGAATAAAGGGCCCCTAGAGAGTATATATTATAAATTTCAGCTCCCTAGCTCAAACTTTGAATTTTCAAAAAAAAAAAAATTAATTGTGGGCGTGTCAGTGGGCGGATTTTGAAAATATTTACACATGAGTATAAAGGGCCCATGGAGAGTATATACTATAAATTTCAGCTCCTTAGCTGAAACTTTGGATTTTCAAAAATTAATATACCCTTAGAATAGGGTATAAAAAAAATATTTTATTTATTTGTGGGCGTGTCAGTGGGCGGATTTTGAACATTTTTTATCCCGAGCAGTTTTAGGAGTCATAGATCATATATAAAAAATTTCAGCTTCCTAGCTCAAAATTCGATTTTGTTTTTTTGAGTTTGTGGGCGTGTCTGTGGGCGGATTTCAAAAATTCGTAAACTTGATTATTTCGGGACCCTAGAGAGTATATGGTTAAAATTTCAGCTCTCTAGGTCCAGTTTAAAGGCCTAATTTTTGCCGACGGACGGACGGACGGACGGACGGACATGGCTAGATCGACATTACTATCGATGCTGATCATAAATATAGTAACTTTTAGGGGTCTACGGGCAATATTAAGGTATGTTACAAACTATGCGTCAAAATTAATATACCCTTAGAATAGGGTATAAACAATAAATTTTGGGGTTTCCCTATACTTAGAACTGAAACTCAAAAAAAAAATTTCATCAAACCCATACGTGTGAGGTATCTATGGATAGGTCTTCAAAAATGATATAGAGGTTTATAATATCATTTTTTTCTATACTGAATAGTTTGCGCGAGAAACACTTCCAAAGTGGTAAAATGTTTTTATACTGGCAATAAGAAGACCGACCTCAGGAAATTGTCCTCTTATGGTTTCGCAAACTCTATGATATGAAGTCCATGTGCTAGACACGTCACATGAGTAATGTTTGGGTAAAATACTTGAATTGCTCAAGCTGCCTTAACCATATACGAGTATATGGAGCAACATTCGACAAAAACAGCAGTATGGAGTCTTTTTCAAACTGGTCACCCTACATTTTTCTACCGAGTCATCGAAGAGCTTGGCTGTGGTTGAATGGTTTGCTTTATCCACATTAAAGCAGTATTATTAAGAAAACATCTCTTTTGCAACTGAGTCGTGAGGATCTAAAATGCCTATTACACTGGCGATCACGAGGATGAGGTCATACATCGATTTTCAGTCTTTATAATTGTTGGAAATTGTATACCCAGAAACGTTTACTACCTGTGAACAGGCACATGTTTTCCCAACAGTAAGTCATAAAATCAAAGGGTAGATAAGAAAGGACCGTATGAATTTGCCAAGATCAAACAATGAACTACTTGAAAAGCGTATAAAAAGATGCGCACCACGATGAGGCCATTTTTGTTCCAGGAGTTCAAATCAGTGATTTTTTTTTGAAGTTTTGTTAAGGATATTTAAAAAAGCGTTGAAAAGAACTGTTTTTATTTGGTTAAAAAACATGGGTTCCGGAAAGACTTTGACAGCGACAGAAAGGGGAAAAATAGATGCTTTCAAGGAGTTGGGACTCTCAGGCCGAGAAATTGAAAGGATGCTAAATGGAAGTAAGACTGTTGTAAACAGTTATCTTGCGGATCCACAACACTATGGGAAAAATTAAAAAAGACGCACGGCAGAAGCAACAACATTGCAAGAAAAGCGGGTTATTCTACGACTTGCCTCAAATTCTACTCTACCACTGACTACAATAAGGGCCAACAGCGGAGTATCAGCCAGCATATAGCAACGGTCCGAAGGATAATACGAAAAAGTGGTACTATACAGAGAAGAAAACTTAAAAAGAAACCAGGTTTGAGGCAAGTACACAAGGAGCATCGAATGAATTTTGCAAGAGAACATGTCGCTTGGAGTAGTGAATGGAAACGCGTTGCCTTTTCGGATAAAAAAAAGTTCAACCTTAACGGCCCCAATGGTTACAACTTTTATATCTATGATCTAGGAAAGGAGGAGCTTATTTTGGCAAGACATCACAGCCGTACATCAGGTGTAATGGTGTGGCGAGCTATTACCCACTTTGGCACACTCGAGTTGGAGTCCACAACAATGAACGGAAACAACTACAAATGTTTGCTGCAACGGTCTTTTCGGCCCCTGTCTTGGATATTCCAACAATACAAGGCCCCTATCCACACTTACAGGGTTGTTAGACGTGGAACTTTTGCATCGAACATGTTTGGGCATGGTTATCTCGTAAAGTATATGAAGGCGGCAGACAATTTGAAGACAAGGACAATGGTGCAGTAGTAGTGTATTCGCTTACGGAATGGAAGGTCGTGCGTTCGAATCCCAGCCAAGTCCATTACTTTATACCGAATACATGAAATCGTAATCTCCCTAAGTAACTTAGACACCACCCGTGGAGAAAAACCCTACAACTGCACCCAAACACTTCTTTCCTATCTCTCTATTCTTTCTAATACCAAGTAGCTTACACTGTGTTCTTAGCATTATAAGGGTACTGAAACAACAGAAAAAATTCCTTTAGCGTAAGCAAATTATAAAAAAAAAAAAAAAAAAAGACACTTTAGTCGAAGCAATTCGTGATGCCTGGACCCGAATTTCTCTTAATTGTTTAAAAAAAAACTGTATGATTCTATTCCGAATCGTCTTATAGAGGCCATATCGAAAAATAGCGGGCATACTCATTATTAATGTAGAAAAACATAAAAAAATATTTTTTTTTAAAACCATAAAATGTAAACATTTTATTAAAAATATCAATTTTTTTTTCAGTTGAAGAAAAACGACAAATAGGCAAAAACACTCACAAATATGCTAAAATATGTTTATGCACAAATATGCGAAATAGGCTCTTAAAATTGAAGTATGCAAAAATATGCATTTATACCCAAAATATGCACAAATATGCCCTAACGAATTGGGCTCAAAATGCTTAGTTTTGTATAAAATGTATTTCTATGTACCTAATCCAATTTCCTATACGACCTTCCAAAAAAAATATTTCATGCATATTTCCGGTTGCCCTAGTGATTAGATTCGTACCCCAGGCTTCCACCAAAAGTGTGATTCTGTCTAAGTCAAATGTCAGTTATTAGGAGCTCTATTATTATCATCGACGTCACAAGGGCAATGGAATCTTATGGAATTGACTTTAAAAAATGTCAGATATACGTATGTATAACTATCTATTTTATATTTATATGGTTGATACGGGTATTTCACATTAAAGTTCCTATTGCTACAAACGCCTGGCGTTTATTGGTTTTGTATTGATTTAGGGATTGTGTACTCTAGTAGACAGTTTACTTGGTGCCAGTGACCAAACATTTTTTTTTTACATATAATCTAGACAATTTATCGAAACATAATCACTTATGTGACACAAAATAGGAAGGTGGCACTTAGGTGAGTGTTTGAACAACGCGTTATCGGCGGCAATGTACATTTTTTTATGGACACACTGCCGCCATCATCATCGATCATTTTGAGATGTAGTTTGTATTTGATTTGTATACGTGATTAGTTAATAATATATGTTACATCTACTTAAAAAAAAGTATTCCTAGCTACCTGATGGTTCGACAAGGGGTCGCAACGTCTAAATGCGTAAATAAAAATCTAGTTACACATTGATAACAAGGTTAAATTGATTTAGCAACGATTATGGTGGCCGATGCAAGATATGAAACACTCGACAAGTTATAGAAATTTTGTTATATGTAAGTAAAAATGTCATAAATATAACGCTTTTTTTGTTTTGCGTTTTTTCGCTACCATATTCTACAGTTTATATAACGGATCCGCCAAATAACTTTTTTTTTGAAAATGCTATAAAAAAAAACTACTGAATATTTTCTCAAATTTCTTTTTTTATTTGAAAGTACAATCCTTCCGGTTAATAATGGAAAATTATTTCATTCAAATGGCCATGCAGTAGCCTATAGTAGCGTCATACCAAGGTCTTTATGCAAAATTCGTCTCAATGATGTCTCCGAAATGTTCAATTGTTGAGAACGACGGTGAATTGATGTTGATGGCGCTTCACGCACACTTTCTGCCACAGAAGCAATATTCTCGGGTGTACGCACTGTTTTTGGCTTTTCACGCTTTGGTGTATCTATGAGGATGCCAGTTTCTTTCACTTTTTTCAAAAGGTAACGAACATACGGAGCTGACGGTGCTTCTCTTCTTCCAAAATCCGTACGCAATTTTCGCACACATTCTGCAACATTACAATGATTTTCAAAGTAATGTCGCAATATTTCCCAGTGTTGTTCAAGCGTATACACAACCATATTCGTTCAGCGGAAGGATAAAACTAATTATCTGTCAAATCAGACATGAGCTAAGTGTTACCATTCACGAAATAAGCACTAGTTGAAAAAAACGTTAGATGGCGGACCCTTTAGTTGGATTTCAGGCTTTCGAAGCAAACGGAGGTCAGAGACAGACCTTAAGACATTTGCCGTCTTTTATTATGACCCATGCCATGATTCATATAGAATACACGACGAAAATAAAACAGTATGAAATTGTGAATTGAATTGATTGTAATAGTTTACCAGCAGTCCTGTCGGAACATGACGTCTAATGAAAACTTAAAGCAAACATAGGGACGGGCTACAGTCCGCTTGGTCGAACTGTTGGATACCCTATTCTTATCACATTGACTGCCACGTCATTCAAATATGAATGACACCCATGTTTCCGTGGGGGCCACGTCATTCATATGTGTATGACGGTAACATTCCACTGCAGGCCATGGCATTCAAAAATGAATGACACTTAAGTTACACATTGCGCGCCAAGCCAATTTGAAAAAAAAAATTTAAAATGAAAAGTATGCGTTCGGTTTTTTTATAATTGTTTTACTAATTAAATTAATTAAAATATATTTGTAGTAAATATTGGTCGTTATGTTGATGAATTTGAAGCGGTAGGACGTGTAGACGACTGTCATTCATATATGAATGACGTAGCCCTGCATGAAATTTCTGATATAATTTTAAGTTATAGGTAATGCCATTCATTCATGTAGGTTATTAAAGCGTCTTGCGGTTCGATAAAAAAAAAATGTGAGCCACGCTGCACTCACGGTATAGTTGATGTGTAAACATTTAGGCGCAGTTGCGAGTTAGCTACCTAATTTGTTATCTAGCTAACGCCACAACTAAGTAACTAACGTCTTTTCGACCACGGTCGGGGCACGGATTCTGGAGGCCCCAACCGACATACATATACCGCCCGCCTGTACAGGCGTTGACCTTCGAGTTGCGAAAAGGTTTGCTTCCGAAGATTCCTGCAGCTCTATCTCCGACACGTTCGGTAGACTGGGCTGGAAACATGAAGAAAGTGGCGGAGAGTTTCAACCTGATACGCTTAATCTTCAGACCAATAGACAGACAGCCGATAGGTGTGATGCTGCCGACGAGGCCTGCGAAACCGAACAGGTGAAACGGGCCACAGAGGCGGCGTCCACTGGTCAGCGTCCATCTAAGAGCCAGCGAAAGAGGAAAAGGAGAAAGGCGGCTATCGTGCGGCGCAAAGAAACTGCACCGCCAGTTGAAGGCGCAAGCGCTGAGAACTGCCCTTCCCCGGCGGCGACGGCAAAGAGAAGCAGGTCGGCAGAGGTTAACCCAACCGAAACCAGCCAGCTGACTGAAACCAACGCTGCCTCCCCTTCCAATAGCTCGAACAGGAAAAAACGGAGGAAGAAGACCTCAAGCACTCCTGTCGGTGGAACTGCGCGCGCACCTTCTGCGTGCCCTTCCACTAGAACACTTCCAGCTGATGTATTTCCAATGAATGGATTTACTCAGATTAACCTTCAACACTCCAAGGCTGCTACTGCACAAATCAGTAAGAAGCTTTCTGTGTTGAATACAAAAGCCCACATAACATCCATACAGGAGCCATGGGTGTGGAAAAATCGCATCTGTGGCCTTGGAGGTGTTCGTGGTACTACGATACTCTGTGACGAGCGGTCCGAGGGACCAAGGGCTTGTCTTGCTGTGTCGAACATTCTCTCAACGACTAAGCTTGGACAATTTTGTGGCCAAGATTTGGTTGCTGCAGCCATTAGCTGCGAAACGAATGGAGATTGGAAGACCTTCGTCGTGGCGTCAGCTTATCTCCCCTATGATTCGGTAGTGCCTCCACCACCGAGGGCAATTGCTAAGCTCATTGACTATTGCGACACCAGGAAGATGGGCCTAGTTATATGCTGTGATGCCAATGCTCAAAACACTGTTTGGGGCAGCAGCAAATGCAACATGCGAGGAAACCATCTCCTGGATTTCATTCTATCATCTGATCTTACTATCAACAATGTTGGCTCGCAACCAACTTTTGTGACGTCAAGAAGACAGGAAGTGAAATAGATACTTTAAGGCGGTTACTAACTGGAGGGTCTCTTCGGAGGTGTCCCTCTCAGACCATAGATATATCGAATTCCTTATCGGATGCGAAGCCATAACTTTGCAGGAGAGGAGGAATCCGAGAAAAACCAACTGGATACGCTTCAGGGAGGAATTAGGGAAAACTCTCAAAACTCCAACCAAACTCAGGACGACACAAAAGGTAGAGGAAGCTGTTTAAGACCTGAATAGTGCCATTACTAGTTGTTTTGAACTGACGTGCCCAGTAAGCAAACCCCCTGGCAGAACGCCGGTTCCCTGGTGGAGCTCGGAACTGCAAAGAACTCGTAGAAAAGCTAGAAAGCTTCTAAATAGGTCACTCAAGACTGATTTGGAGACAGACTGGAATCTCTACCGATCGAAGCAGAAGGAATATAAGAGGCTAATTCGGGTATCGAAAAGTGCTTCTTATAAGAATTTCTGCGAAAAGATTGAAAAGCTGGGTGAAACTAGTAGGTTGGTTAAAGTTCTGAAAAAGGGCAAACCAGCCAAACTGGACTCACTTAGAAAACTTGATGGCACCTTCACTGAGACGAAAGCGGAAACTCTTAGTTATCTGCTGGAGTCTCACTTTCCAGGTAACCAGATTACAATTGGTTCACAACCAGCCCCGATTACCGAGACTATGAGTGAGCCAAGACAAACAACTCGGCGTAGCTGGTATATTGCGAAGGCCGTGGTGACGGACGAGGCCATTAAATACGCATTTGCGTCTTTTGACGTCTTCAAGTCGCCTGGTACGGACGGAATATACCCAGCCATGCTGCAACAATGTACAAACCAGCTGCTACCGACTATGAAGAAAATCTTCACCGCTGTCCTAGCACTGACAAATGATTATTACAAGATTTAAACGTGGTTAAGATCCGAAGGTCTTATTAAGCCCACCCTGTATTTGCTAAAAACAACTTAAAGCTGGTTTGATAACTTTATCCTACTACTGTTGTGATCAGTTTTATTTTTGAGCACCCTGTTAATACTAAAATAGTCAGGCATTTTTTTTATAAAATTCGCAATCTGCTGTCTACTTAACGGGCTCACGGCCCGTGAAGAGTCTCTGCCTGAGACACTGCAGCCTTCCATCCTCTGCGATCCCGTGCACGCTGCTTCCAGTTCTCCAGACCAAGCGCTCTGGCATCCACGGTGGCTTGGTCTTTAAAACGGAGGTTCGGTCTTCCTTGCGTTCTCGAACCAGGGCGCTGAGAGTCGAAGATCCTCTTAGCTGGAGCATTATTTTCCATTCGTTCAATGTGGCCGAGCCAATGTAGTCGACGTGATTTAGCTTTTTGGACTACATCTACATCTTGGTACAGATCATAGAGTTCGCGGTTGTATCTTCTCCATTCGCCCACAGGACCAAATATCCGACAGAGTATTTTTCTTTCAAAAGAACCCAATATTAGCTTCCCTTTTCTACTTATCGTCCAGCACTCGGCACCATGAAGCAGGACTGGTAGGATTTAGGTTCAATTAGGCATGAATTTTGTCCTTCGAGTGAAGAGTTTTGAATCCATTTGTTTTGCTAAACCAAAGTAGGAGCGGTTTTCTAAGGTGATTCTCCGCCGGATCTCCAGTAAGGTGTCATTCGTGGAGTTGAATTTTACTCCTAGATGAACTCCTTAACTACCTCGAAGTTATTGCTATCAACATTGACGTTTTGTCCTAGGTGGACAGATATGGCATAGAATGTGAATTCGGTTTTGACATTTGTGATGCAGACAGAATAAAATTTGTGTGAATAAAGGTACGATCAGACGGTCATCCAAACGTGTCATCCGGATGACATGCTGACGTCAGAGAACTTTTGAAATTCGGTTGTCATCTGCATGTCATCTGCGAGCGTGTCATCCACTAGATGACACCCGATCACACAGTGTCATCCGTTCGGTCATCCAAGTGTCATTTTGTCCCAAAATGACACGGTTGCCTTGTCATCCGGTTGACATGACTGGATGATATAGTCGGATGACAGCCGATCACACGAGATGACACTAATGGTATGGATGACACTAATGACACCGATGACAATTTGTAAATAATAAAAGTGAAACTCTGAAAATCGCGCTGTGGCAAAAAAATACTTTTGTTTGGAAACAAACTAATTTTATAACACAAACAAACATTTTAGATAAATAAGGTTTCAGGAAAATGGCAAAATTGCAGCACGGTTTTTCTTTACAATTTATATTTAAGTTTCTTTTTATTCTTTCTTCTGACCATAAAATTGCAGCACAATTTTGTTTACAATTTCTTTAACCACAGACTACATATACTAGAAAGTCAACTGAGAGGATTTTTTTCGTATTGCCTACAAGCTGAAAACAGCTGAAAAACAATAAATGCCTATCTGTATTAGTGTTTGCATGCAAATCAAATGGGAAGCTTGCACAATGCACATAGATAAGGTATGTAGTGGAGTCAGTTTGACAGTCAATACTATTCTCTGCCTCCGCGTTGACACACAACACTTGACAGCAAAATTAAAAAAAAAAGGTTTTGGTTTTACGAATAGGTACCATTTGAAAATTGAAATCCAAAGTTTTATCAACAGAAAGCTGAAATCTACCACTTGTTTTCAAATCTATCACAACTTCACAAATGTACCGGATCTTGTCTTTTTCTTCCTTTAACTTCCCATTAACAAACGTGTCATCCGATGTTAGATGACAATGTGGAAAATCAAGCAATGTCATCCATGGGACGTTGTCATCCGGATGACACGCTGTCAAAAATATGTGGTCATCCAGTCCCAATAGCGATGACAAGCGATCACACGGTCACTGAAATCAGTCATCTGGATGACATAAAAATCGTGTCATCTGGTATGTCATCCGGATGACACGTTCAATGACATGCCGGATGACAGGCGATCACACGGGATGACCACTTTAGGACAAATTCTACGTCATAGTGACGTCAGCATGTCATCCGGATGACACGTTTAAATTACCGTCTGATCGTACCTTAAGCAATCAAAAGCAATTTTTCTGTAGAACGCGGAATATTCGTGGAATATCGCGAAGATCTGAAAAAAAAACCATCGAAAATGCCAAAAAAGATCCCAAATGGTTATCAGCACAAAAATGTTTAGGGGGAGGTGGGGTACATTGATACACGGGGCACATAGATACATTCAATATTATTTGAAAACTAATCGCAGTAGGCCACTCAAACACGCGTACAACACAACATGTCTATCAAACCATATACACACCTAACTGTCGTTCCTCTTCAGTCATCATCCGTAAAGTCTCAGCAGAAGCAAACGTGTTTTTTAAGTGCGTAAGTAAATTTTTTAAAATTTCTTTTGAGTGATTTTTCGCCTTGAATATTTCGTGTCATACATTTCATTTCAAGTTAAATTGTAAGATATTGTTATTGATAATGGGCCTTACCAATAACGAATTTAATGTGGAGTTTACTTTAGTGGTCCCCTTCATTTAAATTTCCTTTTTCATAGGAGAGAAAGGGACTACAAATTTAAGCGTCACATTAAATTTATTATTGGTACCGGCAAATTTGTTTTGTATCTAAAAATAAATTGTTTAACTTCAGTTTCATTGATTTTTTTGTTTCATTCAGTGAAGACAGTTGGGGCACATTGATACACAAAACCACGGGGTAGTTTGATGCTCATCAATGTGCCCCTACGGGGTAGTTTGATGCGTATCAATGTGCCCCACTAATGTTGTTTTTCTTGTAGGAATAGGAAAATGATGCGAACATACAAGCAAAAAACGGAAAGAAACAATATTAATGAAGTTTCTGTGGCTGCTGCAATATCCGATGTACTGGAGGGGAGATTGTCCATTAGAAAAGCAGCAGATAAATATAATTTGATAGCATGTTTCAAATTATATTTATCTTCAGCACAGAGTTATATCAAGAATTTATACAGATACTCTCGAAAAGAGAAGATTGGAAGAACTGCAGAGCTCTAAGCACGAAGCAGCTTTAAAAAAAGAACAAAGAAAACGAGCAACTGATCTTAAAAATGCTAAGAAATTGCTGGGCCTAGAAGCTGTAAAACCTATAAAAAAAGGCAAGAAAAAAATGTAAAAAGGCTATGGAATCAGATCCTTCAGACTGTTCTGTCAAAGTTACGAGTATATTGCAAGAATCATTCGATTCCGAAAAAATCTTCTCTTCTGAGGATGAAACCTTTAATATAGCAGCACTTCTGGCCAGTGATATCAAAGAAGGAGATTTTATTATAGCAAAAATAATGAATTTGGAAAAGAAACAACCCAAAAATTATGTTGCGAAAATTGTATCAAAGTACGAAGCCAACGATTTTAATGTTTGTTTCCTTAAGCGCAAGCCTACGGGAACTTTTGTATTTCCTGATTTGAGAGATGAAGCTTCTGTAAATATATCCCACATTATTCTTAAGCTACCACAGCCAGTAGTCAAGAAGGCACTAACAGAACAGCTTCACTTTTTAAATTTAAGCTAGATTTGTCTCCTTACAACATTTCCTGGTAGGTAAATGTTTGCCAAAGCTAAAAAAAAGCATTATTGTATCAATCTAAAGTCTGATTTTTTTTATACTTCCTTGCTTTTAAAGCTAAGAAGAGCATTTTTATACCCTATTCGAAGGGTATATTAATTTTGACGCATAGTTTGTAACATACCTTAATATTGCCCGTAGACCCCTAAAAGTTACTATATTTATGATCAGCATCGATAGTAATGTCGATCTAGCCATGTCCGTCCGTCCGTCCGTCTGTCGCCAAAAATTAGGCCTTTAAACTGAACCTAGAGAGCTGAAATTTTAACCATATACTCTCTAGGGTCCCGAAATAATCAAGTTTACGAATTTTTGAAATCCGCCCACAGACACGCCCACAAACTCAAAAAAACAAAATTTTGGAAAAAATCGAATTTTGAGCTAGAAAGCTGAAATTTTTGTATATATGATCTATGACTCCTAAAACTGCTCGGGATACAAAATTTTCAAAATCCGCCCACTGACACGCCCACAAATAAATAAAACAATTTTTTTATACCCTATTCTAAGGGTATATTAATTTTTGAAAATCCAAAGTTTTAGCTAGGGAGCTGAAATTTATAATATATACTCTTTATGGGCCCTTTATGCTCATGTGTAAATATTTTTAAAATCCGCCCACTGACACGCCCACAATTTTTTTTTTTTTTTTTTTTTAAATTCAAAGTTTGAGCTAGGGAGCTGAAATTTATAATATATACTCTCTAGGGGCCCTTTATTCTCATGTGTTATTTTTTTTTTTAAATCCGCCTACTGACACGCCCACAATTAAATAAAACAATTTTATTGAAACACCTAGGTTTGAGCTAGGGAGCGTTTTTTTTGATAAAATCCTTTAAATGTTATATAACAAAATATGTAGAGCGTTCTTAACAATTCAACCAAACTTAGACTTTTGTCACGCCCACTTATTAGGGATAGGAATAAGAATATGGTATCCAACAGTTCGTCCAAGCGGACTGTAGCCCGTCCCTATGTTTATTTATTTTTTTATATTTTATTTATTTACTTCGATTAAAACAATATGAAGACTGTTAATTTTTAAACGCTTAATTTTTATTGCTTAGGAAAGCATTTAATTTATTATTTATTCTACTAATAAACGATATAAAAATAATTAAAACGTTTTTTCACTGAAAATACTCAATAAATACTATTGTTTTGCTATGAATCAAAGTGCCCCATGATATTATGTATCAATGTGCCCCACGACTGGGGCAGTTTGATACAGATTTCGGCTTTTATAAAAAAGCTTTTTACTTTTTTTGCAAATAAAGTTGTGAGTAATACCGTTTTGAATAATATTAATAAAATGATACTGATCAATATAAAAAGTGTACTTTCTTATTAAGCTTAATATTTTGCTATTTTTTGGCGTTTAAGTGAAAATCGTATCAATGTGCCCCAACTCCCCCTACGACTTAATTCCATTTTTAGGGTGAATTGATTTTTTTAAGTTTCTTTAAAAAAGACACCGACACGTTAGCGTGTCGGACTACTAATCGCAAGTTCTCAGCTACTAACATCTATAGTTTTTTACCACTCTTGTGAACGGCTGACAAACATCCAAGAGTATCAATTGTCATGGAAACCTTCTCAAATTTGCCGTTCGGATTCGGCTTAAAACTGTAAGTCTCTTCCACTTCGCACAAGAAAGTGGTTGGAAAAGCTAGGATTTAGGTCCTGTATGGGACCGTTTATGCCTTACATTTATTTTTTTTAAAACGACACTCGTAAGACAAAACTTTCTGATCACGTGTACCAAAAAAACGTTAAATCTTGCAATGCTGATGTCAGATTTGACTTATCTTCACCGTTATTGCCATATATCTCCATAATCAGCATTTAAGGCAATTTATCAAAAATTCTTCGAAAACTAGCCTTTCCAGTTCTTTATTCATAAATTACTCAACCGTAATTGCAATAATAAATCCACTCATTTGGTAAACAAACATTTGAAATAAGCAAATCATCACTTCCCGAAATATTGATATACTATTTTGTAAACAACTAAACTCTAAATCATAAAACAAAATTATTGGTAAGAAAATACAATCATTTAAAGGAAGTTGTTAATGCGTAAGCATTTATCAGTTCGTTCGCCCTAAGCCCAGTATGATCAAATTGACAGCTTTTATCGACATTCGGAGTCATGCAGTTTTCCAATTAAAGTCGATTAAGAGTCCATAAAATTTGAAATTACTGAGTTATATACCTATAAAGTGTCCAGGGGGAATTTAACAATCCCGGGATACCTACTCGTATTTGTTGAAATAAAATTTCAATATTTACTCGCGAACATCAACATCAAATCGACTGATAGTGCAAACATTGCATTATCAATATCAATTGATATTGGATTGACTAATCGAATTGCGCTGACTGCTACCTGAACGAAATGAGACTCTTGCTCCCAGGAACGCAGTTTTATAAAGGTTTATGTCATCGATTGGGAATATTATCGATCACTTTGTGATAAGCTAAATATACACAAAGTTAATGATATGACACTCATTTTATGATGTCAATCGGAAGCGAACCAGGGATATGATGTTTATTACAATAGTTTTTCAGGGGGAGGTTTTTTTAGCTGTGACAACAGGCTTGTGCAAATCTGTCCACGTGTCTTAGTTATTTATGTAATTTTGATAAAATCAAAGCGAAAAATTAGTGAACTGATGCGGTGACGTTTTCATCTTTTAAAGGAAAGATTAGACGACGTATGATGTATAAAAACCACATACATGTTTGTGTGCCTTTGGTATCATTTTGGCGTCCGAATTCTGCCTCAAATGTCGTCTAATGGACGTATAGATATACGGGTATGCGACTGAAGTAATTATGTCAATTATACGACACTTAAGGCAGCCAGGGATGGAAAAGTCGATACAATTATATCGAATTCAATACAAATGAATTTATTCAAGTACAAAAGTACAATTTGCCTTTATTCAATACAATTTATCTTCTTTATACCCTATTCTAAGGGTATATTAATTTTGACGCATAGTTTGTAACATACCTTAATATTGCCCGTAGACCCCTAAAAGTTACTATATTTATGATCAGCATCGATAGTAATGTCGATCTAGCCATGTCCGTCCGTCTGTAGCCAAAAATTAGGCCTTTAAACTGGACCTAGAGAGCTGAAATTTTAACCATATACTCTCTAGGGTCCCGAAATAATCAAGTTTACGAATTTTTGAAATCCGCCCACAGACACGCCCACAAACTCAAAAAAACCAAATTTTGGAAAAAATCGAATTTTGAGCTAGAAAGCTGAAATTTTTTATATATGATCTATGACTCCTAAAACTGCTCGGGATAAAAAATTTTCAAAATCCGCCCACTGACACGCCCACAAATAAATAAAATAATTTTTTTATACCATATTCTAAGGGTATATTAATTTTTGAAAATCCAAAGTTTCAGCTAGGGAGCTGAAATTTATAGTATATACTCTCTATGGGCCCTTTATGCTCATGTGTAAATATTTTCAAAATCCGCCCACTGACACGCCCACAATTATTTTTTTTTTTTTTTTTGAAAATTCAAAGTTTGAGCTATATATAGTTTATAATATATACTCTCTAGGGGCCCTTTATGCTCATGTGTTAATTTTTTTTTAAATCCGCCCACTGACACGCCCACAATTAAATAAAACAATTTTATTGAAACACCCAAGTTTGAGCTAGGGAGCGTTTTTTTTGATAAAATCCTTTAAATGTTATATAACAAAATATGTAGAGCGTTCTTAACAATTTAACCATACTTAGACTTTTGTCACGCCCACTTATGAGGGATAGGAATAAGAATAGGGTATCCAACAGTTCGCCCAAGCGGACTGTAGCCCGTCCCTATGTTTTTTTTTTTTTTTAGTTCAATATAGAGTTTCAATATTTCTCAACCTCTATGAATGGAAAATACCAATCCCAGGCTTTGTCAAGGGATTAGGCTCTGTTGTATTGTATTGTATTGTATTGTATGTGCAGTGGGGTCATCAATAGATGACAAGCACTTAGACCTATTGGTCCATTGTACTTCAGCATAACTGCCCGCTCGCTTCTTATTGGCGATTAGTAAGATTCAGTGAGGGAGAACCTGCCAGTAGCCTTGGCAAAGCGAAGAATATTAGCAAGTTCAATGTCCCCCATCTCATCTTCGTTGACGAATTGTTTACCTATAGTGGTGAGCCTGGTTCTGGCGAAAGCAGGACATTCACAGATGAAGTGAGATGCCGTTTCATCCGCCTCCAGGCAGCACTCACATAGGCCCGAGCTCCTAATGTGGATGGTTTTAAGGTGCTCGTTAAGAGGACTGAAACCGGTGACGAGACCAATCAAGGATCTCAAGTCTTTCCTGTTCAGTCCAAGCAAAAACTTAGCTCTGCTGATTTTTGGACCGTCCACTAGCTTCCTCGAATAACTGCATGAGACCAGGTCATGCCAGTATTCGGAATGTTGTTGGCGTAGAGCCGAATCCATTTCACGTTTGTGGACGGATGAGCAGCATCCTATGGATGGTTGTGGGCCAATGAAGGCTGTGCTGTTGAAGAGCCCTTCCTGGCCAGAGCATCCGCTCTTTCATTACCCTGGATACCTGTGTGCCCACTGCCCAGGAACCCAGGCAAGTGATACCGAGTTACATCTTCCCAGACGGTTAAGCTTAACCATGGTTTCCTCAACTATTTTTGAGCTGAGAGAGCCAGCCGAACAGGCTTTGATAGCGGCTTGGCTATATATATCGAAGCCTTTAACAGCGCGCACAGTTCTGACGCAGCCGCCAACAGCAGCTGTAACTTCTCTGCTCCTAAGCATTTCCACGATCCATTCCACAGTTGTAGAATCGACGACCTTCAGTGTTAAAGCAGACTCAATTCTGCAAAAGGTGGGATTGTCAAAGGCACCCTCAATATCCATGAAGACAGCAAGAGCATAATTCTTGCGGTCGAGCGCCCTACGCACTCTGGCCGTCAGATCCGTTAATGCCGTCTCAGTGGACTTGCCTTTTTGATAGGCGTGGTGGCTATCATGAATACCCAGCGAAGCTGGAATACTCTTAAGCCGTACGTCAATCAGTTGTTCAAGGCCCTTTAGCAGAAATGATGAAAGACTAATAGTCCTGAAGCTTTTGGGAAGATCATAGGCAGCCTTTCCCGGTTTGAGAATGAAAACCGGCCTAGCTCTTCTACAGGCCAAAGGAATATGTCGCAGAGTCACGCTGGCTCTGTAGATTCTAGTTAGCAGTGTGAGCAAAATCTCTGTACCCTTTTGAAAAGAGTATGGGATAGATGCCATCAGGTCCAGGAGCTTTGAAAGGAGAAAAGGACAGGATAATAGCTCTCGCCCTCTCTCTCGTAACAATACTCGCCGCGACCCGGTAGCTCTGCTTTTGTTTGGCCACACGCAACTATCCACGGCTTTGCAGCCAGGAAAGTGGGTGTCCATTAGCAGTTGAAGTGCCTCCTCATTGGAGTTGTTCGAGGTGCCATCAGGCTTCCGAAGGACGTCAAGCCTGGCTCCCGAATCAGCTGAGAGGACTCTCTGCAATCTCGAAACCGCGCTAACGTACTTCAGTTCTCCGCAGAACCTCTGTCAAGATACCTTCTTAGCGCTCTTAATTTGCCTCTTGTACTCCTTCGGCGCATCCGCATGACAAGACCAATCGGCTACCAGGTTGGACTTCCTGGCCCTGTTAAACAGACTTCCCACTCTTTTCCTGAGAAGGGATAACTTAGCGTTCCACCATCGGGTTGGTTTCGCACCGCCAACCTCCTTCTCCGGGCAAGCAGTATGGAAAGCCGTAATAATACCGCTGTGTAGCGTGTCGGTCGCCTTATCCAAGTCATCGCTACTAAGGATCCTGATACGCAGGGAACCTATCTGACCCCTCAACTCCGTGGAATAGACGTCCCAGTCAGTGCGTCGCACATTTTTGATTTTGCTTCTGATCGGTCGATCTGCACTTAACTTAAAAATAACATGCCGATGATCAGATGCAGTTTCTTCCCTTAAAACCGTCCTGCTGGAAACGATGCCAGATGCAGCAGCGGTTGCTTCTGTCACATCAATAACTTGCCGCCTCAGCCGACTGACAAAGGTTGCCTCATTACCAGTGTTCAGTATATTGAGCTGGCTGGCAGCAAAGAAGTTTAGAAGGGATTCACCGCTGCTATTTGAGACAGTACTCTCCCAAACGCGATGATGCGCGTTCGCGTCCATACCAACCATCAAATACTTGTTACCTCGTCGAGCATGCTCGACAAGCCTTACCAGTTCCACCGTTGTAGGTGGGGCCAGTGAGTCGAATAGGAGGTACACTGAGGCTAAAATAATCTCAGTAACCAACCCTCCTCGCTTAACACACATTTTAATAGCTGTACAGTCTCGAGAACTGAAATCAGGCATAAGACTAGCATCTAAGCCCTTTGCTACAAAGATGCACGTGCGAGTATTAACAATTCCAGGCTTTACAAAAATTGCTCCTGGTACACCCGAGATGCCACTTACCGCCCCCTTATACAAATAAGGTTCCTGTATGAGGCACACCTCTGTATGCAGTTTTCCAAGACGACGACATAATGTAGGTGAAGCCGCCTTGGAATGTTGCAAGTTGATTTGAAGGACCTCCAGTGATGAGCAAGCCATAGAGCTAATTACCACTGGAAGTTCCAGCCTTCTCTCCCCTCTTTTCTGGCCTGAAGAACAGGCGACTAGTGAGGAAAAAAGGCCGATAAGAGCACTTCCCAAGCATCTTCGCCGAATCGTCATCAACACCAAAAGTAGACAGACGGCCATCCTTCATTTTGTTGAAGTGATAGACCTTCCACTTGTCGGTAGATAGACCCGGGTTTTGACTCTTGAGAAGATCGATGATTGCCTTAGTCTCCAGATCAGTTTCCGGGAGAAAGACCTTCATCTTGGTATATCCCACTAGCTCTGACGGGTGAAGACAGAAAAGGTCACTCCCGTCAAGCATATGGAAAATCCGAGCAAGATCAGCTCTGACCCACGCATTCGTGGCTTCATCATTACAGCAGAGGACAAAGCCTCCATTTGTCGTGATGATGCGCTCAAACGCCGGACTATTGCCTTCCTTAACTCGCCTCCTCACAGCGTCCTTCAAGGCCTTGTCCAGAACGCAAATGTTTTCCGCAGTATACTTATTCAGATCACCCGGGAAAACAACCGCCAATCGCAAACCAGACAGGGCCGAGTCCGTGTAACTCTTCTTTAGTAGGGGGGTCCTGCATCATTGCTATTGCAAGACCTCTTTGTGCCTTTGCCTGCTTTACCAGATACCTTAGGTGGCCCCTTAACCACTCCTCTGTCCGTCACCTTCACAGACTTCTCTGTTTCAGTGACCGTCTCTGAGAGATTGGGAGCGGTCAGATCAGAGGTAGTAGGTACGGGGCCAGCAGGTTTGGGGTCGACATTTACTGCAACCCTACTCTCCGAGTCCACCATTCCTACTCGCTTCTTCCTCTTACCAAACTTCCGTTTCTTTCGCTTCCTACAGCCTGATTCCTTGGTGGTTTCAACGCTGGCCGATTCGCAGAGCTCATCAGTCGCAGAATCCTCCGAGGAGCAGCCGGAAGGAGCCTTCTCACATTCCTCAAGAGAGAGCTTCTTCAGCTTTTTCCTGAGGGCCGCCTGCTTCCTGGAAGTGCTGCAGAGGGGAGCATCACTGGACGTGCTAGACAGGAAATCCCGTGCTCGCTTCGTCAGGTTCTCCGTCCCCGCGTCATTCACAGGAGCAGTAGCGGCGTGATCCTTGGGCAGGGAAGCCCGCTCAGAGGGCCTCAAGGACGCATTTGTAGCGTCCGAGCTCCTCTTACCAGACTCCCCACAGAGTTCGCTCTTACCAGCAGTCGCATCCTTGTGCCGGCCAGGATCGGCCGGTACGCTGGGTGCATCCGCCAGCTTGAGCTCCGAGCTTATTGTCGTTTCAGCGCTTAGCGCCGGAGTAGCAGTCGTCTCGTCCTGTCTTGTGGCCTGTTGCGTCAGTTTGTTCAGTACTCGTTGCTTGTTCCGTTTCCTTTGTGATGTCGTGTTTGTCATGTTACTTGTGTAAACCGGTGGCGACTTATCGCCCGCAATAGCTGGAGGCGCCAAGCCTGCAAAGCCGCATGGGCTTGTCTGCAAAAGATTCTTTCTGGAAGGATATTATTTTTTGTTTTTTTGAGTTCTTATAGCGTTTCTAACTCACTTTTTTTCTTTTTTTTTGGATTGAGTATTTTTGCATTAAAACTGTTCACTATTTTGATAAAACTGTTTTACTTTTTTCAAAAAAATTGGTTTTTCGAAGTTGCGAAAATTCGCGGGTAATTCATTAAATATTGTGGGAATCGCTACACCATATTTTCGTCGTCCGTACTCGTTACAGTATCTCGGAATAACATATTTGTCTTGGTACCTTCTTCTTGTGCTGACAGTTTGCTGTGTTAGTATCTTGAAGGTGGAGTCATCTTCGAACTGTGATACTACCTCCAGCTTATGTAGTCTTTCTATGTTAAGTAGTCTCGTCCTGCTATCGATTTGATGCCAATCAATATCATGAATGCGTTGCCTTCGATAATACCGGATACGACTCGATTGCCAGGGCGATCAGTAATAAAGGTATCGAAGTATCGACGAACCAATGGATCAGAGCCATGTTGGAAAGTCGTATAATTACCTCCTCCTCTGGAGGTAATTCGGTGTCTGTGACGGCAGCCAAAGGCTGTCCCCAAGGAGGAGTACTCTCTCCCCTCTTGTGGTCACTTGTCATCGACAATCTACTGGTCAGTCTACACAAACTAGGCTTTAACGCCATTGGTTATGCTGATGACCTGGCGATAATTATTAATGGTAAGCGTAGCGCAACCATTACTGATAGCATGCAAAAAGCGTTGCTACATGTCTCAGAATGGTGTATTAAGGAAGGACTTTCCATCAACGCTCTTAAAACCATCCTGGTACCTTTTACGCGAAAAAGACTGGTTAACTTCGAACCTATCACCGTAAATGGTACACCACTGAGCTACTCCAATGAGGTCAAATATCTGGGAGTCATCCTGGACAGGAAACTAAATTGGAACTCACACGAAAAGGCCGCCACAGAGCGTGCCACAAGAGCCATGTGGGCCTGCAGACGCCTATACGGCAGAACTTGGGGTCTAAACCCCAGAATGATATACTGGATCTACACCATGATGGTTAGACCCATCATCACGTACGCCTCCATCGTGTGGTGGCCAAAAGTACTTGAACGTACTACGGCTAACAGGCTCCAAAAGCTACAACGTGTTGCCTGTCTGGGAATAACTGGTGCCATGCGCACATGCCCTACGGTAGCACTTGAAGCCATAATTGGACTGTCACCACTACAAGCATTCATTCAGAAGACGGCTGCCAGATGCGCTATTAAGCTTCAGCTTGAATATAAGTATAACTCAAATGACCATGTGGGTCGCCTGAAGATACTCAACTCAATCCAAAATTTGGATATGTTTTACACCATCCCTGACTTAATGGTAAGGGAATATAGTTTCGATAAACTATTTGAGGTAGAAATACTAGACCGTTCTAAATGGGTCTCGGGAGTTCCAGCTGTGGACCCAAAAAGTCTGGTATGGTACACCGACGGATCAAAAATGGAGTCTGGAGTTGGTGCTGGTGTCTTTGGACCCAACACCAGGGTCTCGATACCTATGGGGATGTGCCCCACAGTGTTCCAGGCGTAAATCCATGCCATTGAGATCTGCGCTATCATAAACTCCAACAAAGGAATTAAGGGCGCAAAGATACATATCTTTTCAGACAGTCAGGCGGCACTTCAGGCACTGTCGTCCAACACAATAGACTCTCTGACTGTAAAAAACTGCTGCTGCGCCTTACAAAAGCTAGCTAAATACAACAAAGTTAAACTCGGATGGGTGCCTGGCCACCGAGGTTTTGTAGGGAATGAAGCTGCAGATAAGCTCGCCAGAGCTGGCTCTGAAGCCGCTTTTGTCAGTCCAGAACCGTACTGCAGTGTCAACTGGACTACTGCTCTAGGGCTTGTCAAAGATTGGGAGCAACAGACTCGCCTTGAACATTGGGTAAGCGCCCCTGGTCTGAGACAGTCTAAACGCTTGATTAAGCCCTACTCCTATAAGGAAATCCTTACTCTAAAGAAGGAAAGAATTAGACTGCTGGTTGGCTTTCTCACTGGCCACTGCGGTCTGAGATATCATCTCAACAAGATGAACCTATGTCCAACGCCAGAATGTAGATTCTGCATGGAGGACGAGGAGACCTCAGAACACATACTCTGTGAATGCCCGGCTCTACATTGGTTGAGACGACGCCTTCTCCACAGAGAGATGTTATCACTGGCAGAGCTTCGCAACTCAACCACCAAAGACGTGCTGAGTTTCATTAGGGAAGTCAGTCGCCTTTTGGCGTAAAGACAACCTTGTGGCACAAAAGATCTTTTCAGGTCGCAGTGCCTGCCCTTGGGCATTAAAAAAAAAAAAATGTTTGTTTAACGGGCTGTAGGTCTTAATTTAAAAATATTCTTTTTTTGTATTTTAAATTATATATTTTGTCCAATATTTCGACTTTCTTCGAAAGTCATCTTCAGGGACTGTCAAGAAAAAGTATTATGACAATAAAATGAACAATTTACATTTACATTGTGAAACTTACACAACTTATTGTACAACATAAATAATTACATTTCACAACAAATTTTTTGGTATGACGAACATAAAACATAAAGTTATGATGCCGGCTGAGTTATAACTATTTTCGTCTTCCGTTGTTTGTTTATAAGATGTCTGTAGATGTGTGCGCATTTGTCGGTGTCCGTTTTATAGTTAAGTCGTTTTTGTATTGGTACATTTATTATATGTAACATTTCCGTTGTGTACCTCCTCATTCGAAGATCCTCTAAGCTAGAGCATTATTGTCCATTCGCTAGATGTGGCCGAGACAATGTAGTCGACGTATTTTGGCTTTTTGGACTACAACCACATCTTTGCACAGCTCATAGAGTTCACGGTTGTATCTTCTCCTCCATTCGCCCTCCTCGCATAAAGGACCACAAATCCGCCGAAGAATTTTTCTTTCGAAGGAGCCAAGTATCAGCTCTCCCTTCCTGCTTATCGTTCAGCACTCGGCGCCATAAAGCAGCCGAACGGATCTGTTGAAGATAGTCTCTTCCGTGTTGACACCGACACATCTATTTCTGTATACAATTTTGTACGACCCACCGCTCGGAACGCATTATTTCAGTCTTCATTCCCAAATGGATGTTTTGGTATATTTGGAACACAAATGTGCAAAATGAGGGCATTCGGCTTGAAGACCAGAGATGACAGGGTAAACTACCTCACATTATCTGCAAACTTAACTACGCGTAGTTAATATTGTTGCATGTTTGCTCAAACTGTGACATTCAGCATCAATTAGTCAAGTTGCAGCGTCATCTAGTAGAGAGCCATATTACCGATAATTGGCAGCATTTAAAAAGCAGTTTGAATAGCTATGGAATAACTAGTACATAATTATGTTGTTCTCGAACCTTCTGAACTTAACGAATCTGGAAATTTCGAGAGGTGTCACTAGGAGATATAAATAGATGTCGCAGGAGCACCCAAGACATTCTAGTTGTGAACCGCGATAAAGAAGTGCGATAGATGACAGTAGTGAAAAGTGTAGAGAAAAAGTGGAAGTAGTGAATCAGAGAAAAGTGATTGTTTATTTAAAGTGATTAGTTGTGAAAGTGAATTGTTGAATTAAATAAGTAAATTATTACAATAATAATCAAGAATTAAATTGAAAGAGAACTAATAAAGATTATTTAAATAGAATTACGTTTTATCTTTTCGAATCCTAGCCTAGATGTAACAATATGTTAACTACTTTCCATGATAAACTACTTTTAACTACGAGTACTGCTTTTCTAACAAATTGATTATCCTGTCAATGTCAGTGACGTTAAGATGTTACGTTGACAACTAAAAAACTACACATGGCATATGTTTACTAAGTCTGCTAAAGTTATCTGCGATAACTGCACGAATATGTAGCCGACGTAGTTTTTCCCAAAAAAAATGCATTTCATCCATGTGTTTTTGACGAACTCATAGAAGATGTGCAAAACTATAAACTTATGATGTGTAAAAACTAAATTAAGGTGAGGTTTTGTTACAAAGTTATTTATGTTTAATTTTGTTAGTGTATCGTTTATTTTTGTTTGTTCATGTTTTTGAAAATAAAATACTTTGAGTTCACTTTATATTATTTGTTCATGCGAAAAAGAGTTTTAAATACAATTGGCTCCATTTCAGTACAATCTTAGAACAGTTTCAAATACAACTCAGAAAAATCATTTTGCATCCCTGTTTCATGCTCCGCGATCCCGGGCATGCTGCTTGCAGTTGTCCAGACCAAGTACATACATCTGGCATTTTTCCACATTTGACGTAAATAATCAAACTGAATTCCTAACCATCGCAATTGACTACCTGTTTAATGTGCATATTAAAACTCGTGTTATGAAATCACCCAGCTGTCCTTGGCTTTCACATCAAATTTTTAACGCCATCAAAAGGAGAGATCTCTTATACCGTCGTTGGAAACGTTTCGGCTGTGCAGAAATCCTTAGAGTTTTTAAAGCATCCCGTAATCATGTTACTATACTCATTCGATCAGCTAAACTTAATTATTATAATAATAAATTCAGTTCCCATCGCTCTTCTAAGTTTTTGTGGAATGAAGTTCGCAATATTGGATTAAAAAAGAAAATTATCTCAGCATGTGATGAATAAATTGACCTAGACGCATTGAACCTGAAGTTCTCCACTCCGACAACCTCAATAACCACTCGCCAGTCGTTACAACAGCATGATAGAGAAAACGAATTTTCCTTGGCTGCAGTTGATGGAAACAAAGTAGGAAATCCAGTCTTCTCTATTAAATCCAAGTCTGTTGGATTAGTTTAGTTTAGTTTAGTTTAGTTTATTTATTAAATGACATGGTTTGTACATTAAGACATGGGTCTCTTATAGTACTTAGGCTTGATAGTTAAAATAAGAACTTAATTTAATATATGCTATGTTTAAATTAACAAGATATATAATATTTCAAAAATAAAAACAATTCATGAGATGACTAAAATTAGCAAAGTTGACATTTTTAAAAAATAATTGGTATTTACGGTATGCAAAAAAGAAAAAGAAGAAAAGAAAAGAAAGTTATCAAAGATGAAAAGTAAGAAGTAAGAGAAAAAGGAGTTAAATATAAACATTAATCTTTATTGATCTTTATCGCTGCTGAAGAGAAAAATGCCTTAATACTGCAGTTTTGAAGCTTGCGGCATTACTAATACCCTTGTATTCAAGGGCAGAGAGTTCCATAACCTCACGGCGTGAACGAAAAAGAACCTTGACAAGTGAAGATATTTAAATGTTGGTAAATTTATGTTAAGTGTTCTGCGAGAAGAAGAAAACTCAAGCTTGCAAAACAGATAATTCGGCGTTTTTGTCTTTATAAGTTTGTGTAAGAATATAGAATTTCTTGCTTGCATGTATTGTACTAAAGTGCAACCCAAAAAGCCTTTCACATAGAGCGATATGCGATCGTATCTGCGTAGTCCATGAATGTATCTAACCGCATCATTGAAGGCTACCTGTAATTTATTACGTGACAACGAATCCATGCTACTAAAAACAACATCGGCATAAGTTATTATGGGAAGTATAAGGGCTTGGACGAGCTTCCGTCGAGTTTCAAAGGGTGTGAAGTTTGCAGCCAACCACAGTCTACGCAAGCAACCATAAATACAACCAATGACGTAGTTTATGTGGTTGTTGCAGGACAGATTGCGGTTTATTACGAACCCAAGGCTAGTAGCCGACTCCACTATCGCCAAATACGATTCTGATATGCATATATTTGGCACCAGACTTAGTTCGAAATTGCTTTTTGATATGGGTAGAACCTGACACTTGGAAGGATTTAGCAGCAGCCCGTTTTTGTTTGCCCAGTCATTTATCGCTGACAAATCCCTGTTCAAACAAAAAACTAATTCGTCAAGTCGATTCATAGGCATAGACATGTACAATTGAACATCATCTGCGTACATATGCATACGAGTGTGCACACATATCAATGGCAAATCGTTGACAAACATGGAAACTAAAATCGGTCCAAGGATAGAACCTTGAGGAACACCTTGAAATAAGGGCAAAACAGACGAGATCCTTCCACCAACATTGGCCCTTTGAAATCGGTTCGACAAGTAACTTTGCAAAAGTTTAACAGCTCTTTCGCCAAACCCGAAAAAGTGTTCAAGCTTCCATAAAAGAATTTTGTGATTCATTTTGTCAAAAGCTTTCGAAAAATCGAGAAAGCATAGCCCTCTGTCATATTCATGCCTTACATCATCCAAAATCTTCACCATTGCCGACTGGCAACTATGCCCTTCTCGAAAGCCTGACTGAGAAGGTGTCAACAGAGAGTTGAAGGATAGGTGGCATTTGATGTGGCGGGATAAGACTCTCTCAAATACTTTTGATGGGCATGGGAGAATGGTTATTGGCGTAAAATCGTTAACAGAACTTGCGTTCGATTTTTTGACAATCGGAATAACCCGTGCATGTTTCCAAGCCTGGGGAAAGGTAGATGTCATAATACACGAATTGATTATGTGGGTTATATGGCTTACAATACTGGGTAAAATTATTTTTAGAAATTTGACTGGTATACCATCTTCACCGATTGCATTTGACTTAATGGAGGCAATTATTGAATAGACATCAGTCTCAATTGTTACCTCAAAATCGGCTTGCCTTTGCACTGGTGTAAAAGTGTTCGGTGGAAAATCGAACATACCACCAGCCCTTGCATTGTCAACAAAATGTGCATTTAGCTCATTTGGATTTAAGAAACAGTTATCATTCCCTCATTTGCTTACACCAATTTGCCGAAGGTTCTTCCACAGTTCCTTTGGGGGCAAGGACGAACTGAGTTTAGAGGAATAGTAATTTCGTTTCGAATCACGCACAATGCTAGTGGCTGTATTACGAGAGTTTTTATAAGCGACCCAATTTAAAGAAGAACGATTTCGCTTCCATTTGCTGTAAAGCTTATTCCTGATTTTTAGGGCATTTAAAACATCCCCAGTAAACCACGGGAAAGTCTTATTGCGAACAAAAACAGTTTTAACAGGCACGAAATCTTCATAGAGGTGGGCAACACATAACTGAAAACGATTAATTTGTTCATTTGGATCCAGACTCTGTCTACAAAGAAACCAAGGAGTTGTTGTTTGCGCTGCAACTTGCAGAGCATAGATGTCAATAGATTTAAAATCTTTAAATTCAAAGGTCTTAGACTTATTGATATGAGAAAAATTAATATCGTACGTGCAAAGCAACATATCATGGTCAGAGACCCCACCCAGGCAGATTTGATCAAATAGAAGAACTGCTGATTGATCTGAAACAAGACCAACATCAAGAAGACTCGGTGGTGCATCTGTACGAAAACAAGTTGGATAGAACATATTTACAACATAAAGACCACTCGAAGAGGCATGATCCACCAAATGGCGCGACCGGGAATCGTTATTTAATAAGTTGGCATTAAAATCTCCTAACCCAATAATATTTACATATCTGGGTGAAAACTCTGACAGAGCGGAAAAAAATGGTTCAGATGAAAATCTACGGTTAGGGTTGTAACAACAAGAAACCAAACATTTAACATTTCCATCATGAACCTCAGCAATAATGTATTCAACATCAGTGTCGACAGATTTTACTAACACCTCACATTTTACAGACGACTTGCAATAAATTGCCACTCCTCCGCCCGTTGTAGAGGTTATTCTGTCGTTTCGATATAATTTGTAACCCTCAATATCGTATACAAGGTTTTCAAACTTGGTTTTAAACCAAGTTTCGTTAACACAGATGACATCTATACTTGAATTTGTAAATAAATAGCGAAAGTAGTCTCGCTTACACTGGTTTAGACTGCGAGCGTTTATATGACAAACATTGAAACCATTCTTGTATCTCGACAGAACATTTAACAGACACAAAGTTGATCTAGCATTCACACCGTGGTTATGATTTAAAATGCTGTTGTTGTTAACCATTCTCAAATAACCTACCGCAAACAGCACCACAATCTATTAAACACACATCCTCATCCAGCAAACAAAAAGAAAATTGAAAGTAGATAGCAAGCATTAGAGGAAGGAAAGAAAGAGAAATAGAAGAGAACATTTATAAATACCTATAAGAATTTAAAAAGTTACTGAAATGCCTTTAACAATTTAAAAAGTTAACGAAATTATTGAATAATAAAATTAGATAACATTCATCCTGACTTCTTAAAAATTCTCCTTCCAATATTACTTCCCTACATCACCCATATCTTCAACACTATTATAATGACAACTACTTACCCCTCTATCTGCAAAAAATCTAAAATCATTCCCATTCCTAAAAAAGGTACCAAATCTGAATTTCGACCCATCGCAATCCTTCCATTCCATAGCCTTTGAATCCATTGTAAGCAACCAAATAAAGGACTTTATACATGACAGACAACTTCAAAACCCTCTTCAGTCAGGCTTCCGTTTAGCGCATAGTTGCACATCAGCTTTATTAAAACTTACTGACGATATAAGACAGGCGATCGACGCAAATCACATAATTGTGGCAACATTAATTGACTTATCCAAAGCATTTGACTGTGTTAACATCAATATTCTCTGTGATAAACTGACAACATATTTTAATTTCTCTGACACAAACTTATTTATTCTTATATGACAAATCGCTTGCAAGCAAACTGTCCTCGTTTCTTCCTGTTAATAGTGGTGTTCCTCAAGGATCTATTCTTGGTCCATTAATGTTCTCTTTGTTTGTTAATGATTTATCCTCTGTTTTATCTAACTGTCAGTTTTCACATATATGCTGATGATGTTCAATTGTACACAAGTTTTCCTATTGGTATGGTTGAAGACGCAATCCAAAAAATAAATGAAGATCTGTTTTCTATAGTCGAGTGGTCCACATATAATGCCCTAAGCTTAATTCCGAATAGAAATAAAGCTATGTATTGGAATACATAAGCAACAACAACATTTCCTTGACTTTCCACCTATCTTCTTAAACTGTCACCAAGTCCAATACATCACAAATGCAAACAATATCGGAATAATTTTTAACAATAAACTAACATGGGATGCTGAGATAAATTCTGTAATAAATAAAATGTATGCATCTTTACGTGGACTATCCATTAGTAAAACAATTTTACCCACACATGTCAAGCTTAAATTGGTCAAAGCTTTAATAATTCCCATAATCTCGGATGGATGTGAGTTGTTTGCTGATCCCGATTAGCTTCAAAAACTAAAGGTTGCGATTAACTTAAATGCTCGGTTCGTGTTCAATCTTCGAAGGTTTGATCATGTTTTATCTGAAGCTCGTCAACTTCTTGGATGCAACTTGGAGGCTTTTCTCAGATATCGGTGTTGTGCTCTACTTTTCAAGCTTATTCATAGGAAAGATCTAAACTACTTATTTAAGAAAATAAACTTCTGTTCATCCAATCGCTATATTATACTGCGACCTGCTATGTATACCTGCTTAACATCACGCAGACAATTTTTCGTTTATACTGTCAAACTCTGGAATGATCTACCCAATTATGTGAGGGGTATAGTCGAATACAAAATTTCTTAAAGTCTGTTTTGAACATATTTCCAGTTTGAACTGATATATGTAGCTTAGGATTTTATTTTCTTTTCTTTTTTGTCTCTACTTTAAATTTATATTTGGTTGCGCTTTTCTCTGTTTAATTTAATTTGTAACTTCTTTTGTTTAACTTAAATATTGCTTTCTTTTTATATTCTTTTTTTCCTTTTTTTAAATATTTGTAACTTACTTGCCTTTTGTTTGCACACTAAGTGTAATTATATGTAATTTTATATCCTCTACTAGCTATACGTTTATCCTTATATACAGCGTTGCTTGGTATTCGAAACGAAGGTTCGGTCTTTCTTATCGTCTCGAACCTTGGGGTAGTGATATTACATGATTTTTAATAAAATCCCTACAGCAGCATTTAAAATTCCCTACTTTTTCTTACAGGTGTCTTAAGTTTTCCCTACGGTTTTCCTACTGTTACATCCAGGCTAGGATTCGAAAAGATAAAACGTAATTCTATTTAATTAATTTTTATTAGTTCTCTTTCGTTTTCAACAATTCACTTTCACAATTAATCACTTTATACAATCACTTTTCTCTTATTCAATATTCTCTATACTTTTCACTACTGTCATCTATCGCCCTTCTTTATCGCGGTTCACAACTCGAATGTCTTGGGTGCTCCTGCGACATCTATTTATATCTCCTAGTGACACCTCTCGAAATTTCCAGATTCGTAGAGAAGGTTCGTTTAGAAGGTTCGAGAACAATCTAATTATGTACGTACTAGTTATTCCACAGCTACTCAAACTAATATTCAAATGCTGCCAAAATCGGTAATATGGCTACTTTCTACTAGATGGCGCAACTTGACTAATTGCTGCTCAATGACACAGTTTGAGCAAACATGCAACACTACGATAATTTTCTTCCTAAAGTAAGCTAATCGAAGGTTAACCGAAAATTGCTTAATTTTTTTTATAAATTTATTGTTTTAGGTTGGGTTAGGTTTATGTGGCTGTCGGCAGAAACCGACACACTTAGACCAATTTAGGTCCATTGTGATACCACGTATATCATCTACCTCAACTCTGTAGATGGGACTGGCCAACGACACGCGGTTGTTCTCAAACGGTCCCCCATCTACGTACTAACCGCGCCCAACGTCGTTTAATTACGGTGCTCTGACGAGAACCGATTAACTCGACGTGGTATAATTTATTGTTTTACAAAAGTTATAATTTTTTATATAAACTAAGGCTGTAAGTTCTTATGATGAAGTGGTTTTATTTACATTTAAAATTAGTAAAATTCAGATTTGTGTCATGCAGAGATGAACGACTATACAAATTGAATTAAGATTTGAATGACTTAGCTTATTGCGTTTTTTAGTGCGAACATCCGTCACGATCGAAAAAATACGTTCCGCATCAGCGTTAGAATGCGGCAGAGTTAAAACATCTATACTCAGCTAAATTTGATAAATTTGGGAAAACAATCTCGTTATTGAAGTTTTGAATCGTGCTTATTTGATACCAGAACTGCTCAACATCTGTTTCAAAAAATTTGGTTTGGTATTTTTTTTCAAATCCATAGTCTCTCATAGGAACCGTTTCGCATACAACGAATATGATATGAAATTACTGCAAAATTGAAAATATTCCATAAATTCCATTCCATAAGCCATTTCTGTTGTCCAAAATGTTGTTTAGTTCCCAATGGAATTATTGTGTTGGACTTAGGAGCGAGTTTGTACACAGATTAATTTAAATGCGTATGAATTTGTATGAAAAATATGCACCCTAAAAAAAAAGATTTTTATCAAACGGTCCTACGGTCCTACGGTCCTATTTTTGTTACAAAAATCCCGTATTTTAGCTCTTATAGGACTATGAGCACATCTTTGTACAGCTCATAGAATTCGCGATTGCATCTTCTCCACCATTCGCCCTGTTCGCATACAGATCAAAAATCCGATAGGGTATTTTTCTTTCGAAAGAACAGAATATAAGGTCTCATTTTCTGCTTATCGTCGAGCACTTGGCGCCATAAAGCATAACGAGCAGTAGCAGTATCATTGTTTTGTAGAGCTTACACTTGGTCTTAGGGATTAGGAGTTTTTTTTGCCAAACCCAAGGTTTCCTTAGGTACGAGTAGTTCTTCGTTGTATCTCTGCGCCGACGTAATTCGTGGAGTTGATATTTACTCGGAGGTAGATGAATTCTCTTACTACCTCGAGGTTGCTGCTATCAACAGTGGGTTTTTTCCTAGTGAGTGACCAAATGTTGGTTTGTTTGTTAAAGCAAGAACTTAGTCATAGAATCTGTCGTATTGGAAATGTTGGCTACGAATTTCAAAATTCGTACAAACTTGTATTACGAAATCGGAATGATTCGGAATTTTGACAATTAATTCTACGAACTATTTTACCTCTCCTTGCTGAACAAACTAAGGAGCAATATTGCAAAAAATGTAAGTTTTAAATAAGAATTGCAGAAAGCTATTATTTTCAAATCATCAGAATCCTTATTCTGTAGTGGTAGTCTATTGTTGACTTAATATTCTCAAAAAAGGGTAGGCTAATGAGCAACGATTGCAAATGCCATTAATATAAATTTTCATATATAGCTATATTTTAAGAAACTTTTCATATTCCAAACGTTTTTCAACAGAAATAAAAAAGGGAAACAGCTGAGAGAGGTTCGAACCGACCTGAATCTGAAATGCTATTCTGTCGCCGAAAATTTGCATATTCTATTTTACGATTTGAAAATCCAAAAAAGATTGTAATGTGCAAATAAATGATTTCTCGTATTTTTGTCATGCATAATATTATTATTCAATTCATGTTACTACAACATATTAGCAATAGTGCGAAATCTAAAATTCCGCGGTTTTTTGAAGAATTCTTGCAGAATTTCGTCTTCCGTTAATCCAATTTCCTGGATGGATACTCAAAGAAGCGAGTCCATTCAGGCGCTCCCGTCCTATTGTACTTCTAAGATAGTTTTTTATTCTTCTTAGGGTCGAAAATTATCGTTCTGGAGTTGCTGTTGTTACGGGTAACACTGCCAATACCTACTCGTTAGATCGTGTTCACGTTTTTGAAACATTTTTCATTGATAACCTAAAAAATAACGTAACCATTGAAAGTTAAGTATTCGATGGGATATACGAGTAGAAACTGATTCTGGAAGTAAAAATTCCGATCTGAAGTTAATCACAATCTAACCTACTCACTGATAGTGCATCGAGCGCATTTTGAATATTTTGATCGGAGATTCGTTGCCTCCACATTCTGATCTCTGAGATGAAATTCCTTTCTGAACAGTCCAATATTTCGTCATAAGACTTGTAAAGATCTGCGCATTTTTCCGCATCAAATTCCTGGTTGGAAGGAAATAGTTGTCCGAAACTGTGGAAGATCGTTTTGTGTTTTTCGAACCGACTTTGGAGATGAAAAATGTAAGTATCAAGTAAGAGCACGACAAAATGACTGAATGGTCTGAATGACAGATATATACTGTCACAGCTTAAGCAGTTCGGGGAAAATCTTACGCCGCGGCGCTGCCATCGCAGTATTGTTGGCGCCCTATTTAAAATGGCAAACACGTGAGATATGTACGATACGGAAAACGACATTTCTCGAATGTGAATATATATCAATATTCGTGATTTTACGTGTTTGTGACTACAACGCATAATACGTATATGCTTTGATTTTATATACCTTTTATTAGGCCGCATATATATATATCTGTGTATCAAAAAATTATCGACACTGTCGCGAAGTAGATGTTCCGAATTAAAATTGTTTGCAGTGGTCCGTGTGTCCACACAAGCGGCACTATCGTACTCGTAGTTTCATGCAAAATGTATCAACAGAATGAGAAAATGAGGTTAAGTTAGGTCATGACAGCATAAATTTTGTGGACCCGATCTACCACGATTGTTTTATTAGCTTGAACAATATTTACATTAAATTCCAAGTATTTCAGAAGGTGAGATTCGTCCGGCATTTTTCCCAACAAACTTTGCGCAAAAAAAGAGGCTTGAGAAACAAATTTAAGGAAAATAAATATTATATTTACCTACTTATGTACTTACTTTTGGTGGCGCAACAAGCCACTCCAACCAGCTCGGTCCTCGCTAGCTGCCTCCAGTTACGCACACCAAGTTGGGGTCTTCCTCTGCTGCGTTGACCCTCAGGGGTGGATTCGAAGACTCGTCGTTGAAAAGTCTTCTCCACACTCCATCGTCACAAACTGGGCCGAATATCACTCGAAAAATCTTTCTCTTAAAGCATCCCACAAGGTTTGCATCCCCTTTTGACAGGGTCCATGCTTCTGCACCATACAGCTGGACTGGGATGATTAAGGTATTATATTATATGTCCTTGGTTCAATATCATCAGCATAGGCAAGTTGAACGGACTTTTGAAAAATTGTACCTCTGGTGTTGGCTTGAGAGTTCCGTACAATTGCTTGAAGAACGATATTAAGGAAAGTACATGATAGCGCGTCGTCTTGTCTCAAACCTTTTTCGATATCAAATGCTCTTTGGTGTTCTTGCCGACTTTGCACAAACGGACGAGTTTGGCGGGGATGACAAAACTTGACATGGCTTTGTATAATTCGTCCCTATATACGCTATCATAGGCGACTTTAAAGTCGATAAATAGATGGTGTGTACCGATCTAAAATTGCTGGGTTTTTTTCCAAGATCTGTCGGAGGGTACAAATTTGGTCGATGGTTGACTTTCCTGGCCTAAAACCACACTGATATGGGCCGATCAGGTTGTTGGCGAAAGGTTTTAGGCGTTCACACAATACAGCCAACAAGATCTTATACGCGACATTCAGGAAACTTATTCCTCTGTAGTTGGCGCAGTTCAGAGTATCTCCTTTCTTGTGGATGGGGCACACGTTGCTGAGGTTCCATTCGTCGGGCATGCTTTCATCCGACCAAATTTTACAGATAAGTTGGTGCATGCTCCTTACCAAGCCATCTCCCGCTGCTTTAAAAAGCTCGGCCGGAAGACCATCCGATCCAGCAGCTTTGTTGGACTTAAGTTTGGATATCGCTATCCTCACTTCGTGTATCATCGTCCAAGCTGAACAGATCTTTCTGCCTGACAGCGGGTTGTTGGCTGCCTCCACCGTTTAACAGTCTGCAGAAGTGTTCTGTGAATTTACTACTGTATTCCCATGCTCATCTCTGCAGGCTTCTGTTCGGGCCTTGTACGAGTATCCTTGGGTGGATCGTTTTACCCTTTGGTTGAACTTTCGAACATTGCGTCTGCAGTAGCATCCCTCAATTGATTCGACCGCTCGCTTCTCGTGCTCCTTCTTTTTCCTTCTGAGTAGTCGATTTTCCTCCCTTCGTATTTTGCCCGTAGAGCTCGCACTCTCAGCCGCTCTGGTATTGTCTGCAGCATTAGTTGATAGGCCTCGTTCTTGGCTGATGGTCCGAGTCTATCTTGGCCGCTCGGAACGTTCGGACATCCAAGATACTGGAGGCATGTCTGGCGTCGATCGCAACATGATCAATTTGGGAAACGGTTTGTTGATCTGGAGATCGCCAAGTCGAGGTGTGGGAATCGTATGCTGGCAATGATGACATTTCAACGATTGGGAGTTTTGCCGTCATATGTTGCCACTAATTTATACAAAAACCAAACTTCTCCACCCATTGCCAAGTGGAAGCGACCTACAATTTTAAGCCGAATCCGAACGGCAAATTTGAGAAACTTCTCATGAAAATTGATCCTCTTCGATATTTTTCAGACGTTCGCAGAGGTGGGGCAGTGGAAAAAAAACTTTAAGGTATTACTGGGCCCGCCATGATTTGAACCTGAGAGCTTAGTAGTCCAACACACTTTTTTGACTTTTCAATGCATATCTTATTGGTTATTAAATATCAACATACATACTAGACAAAAATGTTAAAATCTAACTTAAAATTAATAGGATACTTACATATTTTAAATTAATAGTCCTTATGCCGATGGTCTAAACTTAACTTAACTATAACCTTATAATTATTGCCTTGTCGGTCTTAAAACTATTTAACGAAGTAATCTTTACAATTATGTTTTCATCGAGAACATTTTTAAAAACTCGGCATATTTATCAAATTTTATATTTTTACATAAAAACAAATTACAAACTACCTACTCTACTTAACGTATTGTAACTATAATTAGCATTCTGAGCATTTGTTGCCTTACGCAACAAGTGGTCAAAATCCCAAAAGCTTTCCGAGCGCCTGGCAGTCGTCAACGTGCATATGCGCCACCGTTAGCCGACTGAAACCTTACCGCGTCAGTCACCTTCCGGAAGCACCACCACAAGTTGACGAGACCTGCCTCTTCCAGAAACGCCATGGCTAACTTAGTCTAACTTAGTGGCAAACGAAAAAAAAACTTGCAACAAAATTAAATGAAGGAAAACTATGGTTAGGTTAGGTTAGATTGGAGTGGCTGTCAGCATAAGGCTAACACACTTAGACCAATGAAACCACATTACGGGTTTCTTTCACTACTCGTTAAACCATTTTTAGCTTCTTATGAAGCGCGATAGACTTTTAACGTCAGTGTTAGCCAAGTCACTTAGATCATTAAGCAAAAAATCTCCCAGATGGAGAGGAGAATATTCCCTGCGGGGCCACACCTCTTCAAGCCTATTTATCGCAAGCTTATAGCGGTCAGCCGATGTGGCCCTGTTGCCACCCGCCTTCATGTGTTAGCGGAGGTCGTCCCGGATTGCCTCTTACAAGAGACGCGTAGCTACCCGAGAGCGCTAGCATGACAGGATCCCACCTCTCAGGGGAGACAGTGCCGTCGATATCACTAAGGTCAATAACCGCGACCACTATCTTGTCTTTGAGCTTCAGATAAGGCTGGCTAACCCGAAGGTCGCCAGGTATCCGGACACTCCGTTCGCGACTGAAGTATATAGTGAAGTGGTCCCTCAGCTAGGTTGACTATCGGCACGGGTCGTTTGACACCGGGCGGGAGACTTCTTTGATGGTCAACATTGGCGAATTTCTATGGCGGGAGATAGGTTAATATTATATACAATGGAATAGGAGTGTGTACAAAAAATAAGTCTGAAAGAGTGAGAATGCCATTTTTCAATTTTTGTATCCATCAATTAGTTGTTCACGTTCAAGAAAGAGATATGGCAATTCCGAATTGGTCTATAGCACTTTAACAGCCAAATTAATTAACACAAATGAAGGGTGAATTATCTTTAATCAATGAATTAAATGAGAAATGGTAATAACGAACTTTTTTTGAAGTTAATTGACGTTGATAAACATGCAATCAACTAATTCGCCGATGTAGGTAGATTAACGAGTAATTAAAGGTCCGTTCGCGAACTAATATGCAAACGTAAATTTATATAAACTTTCGTCCAAAACTACACAAACGCGTTCGCGTACTGAGAAAATGGTAAAAAGATGAACGAAAGAAAAATGTACTTTCGTTCATTTTTCTTCACACAGAATTTCGACTGGTAAGAAAATGAAAACTGTCAAATGATGAAATCCTATGAGTTTGGCAGCAAAAAAAAACAGCTGTTGCTTCTTTTCAAGCCAAACTAAGACGTTTTTCAACTTTTTACACAAAAGCGTTCGCGTACTTTTCTTAGAAATGAGAGGATTCTCTCACGATTTTGGAGATTTGACACTTTTCATTTTTCTACACATAAAGTATGCGAACATAAAGTAAGTGAAAATATAACTGACAGCTTTTTTGACAACTGACAGCGAATCTTTGAACGGAATTGGATGTTGATAGGGATCCACACTTTTTTGACAGATGTCAAATCGATGCCAAATCGAAAAACAACAACAGTGTGGAGGGTAAACAAACAAAATAATTATCAGCGATAGGCGGGAAAATAATAGGAATCAGCAAACAAAAGTAAGTTTTTTTATTAATAATCAATAGTTTCTCGATATATTTTTAGGAAAATGAATTTATTAAAATATGCAAAGAAGTTGGAAGCAGTAAAGAGAAAGAACTGATCTGCTAAGTTGTCTTTATTTGCCAACTTTCAGGTGATGGCGAAGACGGAGCTGTGGTTTCGTGTGAATAAAGTGTTAAAGGCAGTCTTCTTGAAGATAAATTTAATCCAAATACCAAAACAGAGAGAAAATTCTCATCATTTTTGAAACGGCTGGTCAATGAACTCAACAAATACCTATATGGACCCGATAATCATCTCGTAGATTGACATCGAAGGTATTTTACTCAAGAAACTGATGCCGTCCAAGTGAAACAACCTGGTGATATAAACGTTCATTGTATAATTCGCTTTCTATATGCCATTGCATTTCAATTTGGACCCAAGTTCGGCGCGTTTGCTGGGAGTGCATACTCAGACTCGTCCAGTCCATCAGGCCTTTGGCAATTTATTAAGACACATAAATTATAATATTGATATTGCGCCCAATGGAAAATGAAAACTGATCTGAGATCAAAAAAAGTAATCTAGATCAGCGTCGACAAATATGTGGCGTTGTCTTTCAATTTCATCTCCGTAGAATTCGCCTTACTATTACTCGTACCTTTTTTTTATTCTAATGTATTTATATAAGTAGGTAGGTACATCTGGATAGGTATACAATCATTATACCGAGGTCAAGATTCAACTACCTTAAATATTGTCCGATCCTCGAGATTAACCGTACAAATGGTAATTTTCTGTTATAGTACGTAAGTATTAAAAATATACTATAGAAAAATAAACATAGAAAAATAAACCATTACCTATATATACTTATTTAAAAAAAATATTCAGGTGCCCATATATTTAACTTTTCATAAAACTAGTCTCAATTGTGACTGCACCCTCAAACACAATTCACCATAAGTACTTGGTTTGTCGCTGTCACTTCCATGCTTCGTTGACAACATGACACATGAGCAAAAGCACTACACTAGAACTCGCATTTTCGATTGTCAACATACAATTATTGTTGACGTTCCATTCTGCTTCAAAAAGTTTTGTTTTATTTTCGCACAAATCCTCATAATTTAACATGGTTTTCATAAAGGAATGGGAAGATTTTGAAATCGCCGTCGAGAACATGTACATGGCCGATCCGAAAAACTGTCGATACACGATGAAATACATTCACACGAAAGGCCACATACTGCTGAAGATGACGGACAACGTTAAGGTGAGGCAGATCCATGCAAATCCACTTAAAAGTTGAATAGAATATTTTCATATTTGTGTTTTAGTGCATCCAATATAAAGCGGAGAATATGCCCGATCTGAAGAAAATCGAAAAAGTGACCGGGAATTTGATGGGACACATGGCATCTAAGGAATGATGATAGTCGCACGTTTGTCCATTTACGTATTTTTTTAGTCACTGGAAGAACATGAACAAAACACCGCAGGACTGGAGTAGTCTTGTTTTCAAAACATTTCTATGAAATAAATTTTATTTGTAATTTTGTTAATAAAAGAGTTGATTCAAAAAGATTTTATGAAGATGAGAGCTGCCGTGGCCTTAAGAATGTGGAGATGTATCTGGGGAGTTTGTACTATTTTGGAGAGTTTTTCAATTTAAAGTATCAAGTATTGCAAAATAACAGATTCAGACTGGCACAAACAATTTGTTCCCGTTTATGTTATTTATCAAAGAAAGGAAAACAAAAGTGAAATAAAAAGGGCTATTTTCAAAACAAACTTCTAAATTTCGGAACAAAAGTAATGGAAGAAAGTGATCAACTACGGCCTTTTGTCTGTATTGTGCTTCGCGGAAGATAATTTATTCCTTCAAGGGCCAAGCAGTGCATAAAGTCCAAGTCCATCATTTTATTGTCGAGAGTGTAGAAAATTTGTCGTGTAGGTTTCTGTCAAAATTTAATAAACTGGAATTAAATGCAAATTTTGTTCAATCAATGAATTGAATGAGAAATCTTAATAACAAACTTTTTTTAAAGTCAATTGACGTTGATATAGGGTCTTTCATTAAGGACTCGACAACCTCTTTTTTTAATAAAATGCGAACTACTTGATATCTGAAAAAAAATTGATTGGCTTGAATTACTATCAATGACTGAAATTCAATTCCGTTCATATGTCCACCATGGGAACGTATGCAGCGGTCGATACTTTGAACCCAATTTTCGATGACTCGACCGATACCCCGCTATTTCTCGTTCAATATCGGCTCTGAGCTCCTCTAACGTCGCCGGCTTGTTGGCATAGACCAATGATTTAATGTAGCCCCATAAAAAAAAGTCTAGAGGCGTTTAATCACACGATCTCGGCGGGCAATAGACGGGTCCGCTTTTGGAGATAACACGTTCACCGAACTAAGACTTAAAAAGCTCGATTGTTGCACCCGCTGTGTGGCCTGTGGCACCGTCTTGTTGGAACCACATATCACTGATGTCCAATTCATGTAATTGCTCAAAGAAATAACGTTCCAACATGTCTCTGTAGCGAATACCATTTCCCGTAACGTGACGGTGATATCCATCGACGGAAAAAAAAAACGGCCCAATGTCCCCACCGCCATGAAAACCGCCCCAAACAGTTAATTTTTGCGGATGAAGTGCTGTTTCATGAAGCACATGAGGATTCTCACCTGTCAAGTAACGCACATTTTGCTTATTGACAAAGCCGTTTAACCAAAAATGCGCTTCATCGCTGAAGATTATGAAATTTTTAATTTTTTTCCATCATGTCCAGAGCCCAATTCGAGAACGAAAGTCACTTCATCTGATCAAGTGGCTTTAGTTTTCTTGAGTCAGCTTGATCTTGTAAGAGTGTAGGCTAAGATCCTTACGGAAAATTCGATAAAAAGTGGTCTAGGAGAGGGCCAACTCATGAGAACGCCGTGAAATTTACTGATTTGGCTGGTTTGTGACGGACGCCTCTAAGGCAGCAATATTCTCCACACTTCGGAACCTATTCTCACTGGCACGGCAGCATCAAGCACCGAATGTTCTGACTCAAATTTGTTCACTAGACTATGAATTGCGTGTCTACTGGGACGAGAATTACGTCCGAAAATATGCGTTAACGCTCTTAAAGTTGCGACCACCGACTCAGAATTTCGGTAATAAATTTAAATTATTTGTTAACGTTGTTCCTTCGTGTACTTCTTCATCATGATGTTGAAGTTGATGTTGATTTTACTGAATATTTTGACATTGACCCATTACCACACGGTTTAGAGTGCGTTCACTTTGAAAGTATGAAGTTTTCAAGTCGCTAATGAAAGACCCTTTATACATCGTTTTCATTCATCACTTTTGCAACTTAAAGCAATAAAACCTTTTTTTCCAATTTTTACCCGTTCCATGTTTTCCCAAGTATCATAAATTCTATGGGTTTTTCTACAAACTTGTCGTAAGCTTTTATTTTATTATTGTTACCTTCATTGAAAAAAAATATTAAAACGTTATGTTTATTACGCATTTTCTGGAGAAAATTGAACCGAAAGTCAAAAAATTAGCATAGGCAGGAAAAATGGAACAGGTTAAAAATTGGATATCTTAAGACTGAGTTAAGATATAAAATGTATTTAAATGCAATTACAAAGGCTAATATTTCTTCTAAAATTAGAAGCCTAAACAAAATTTCTATCATCAGTACTAACAGCGCAATTACCGTTAACATGGGTCAGGGTACACCCAAGTAAGCCTTTTCTTAAATCCTCAATAAATGATATACAAATTGAAGATAGGCCCTTACTGTAGAACAATTTAGAATATACCCATAAATCATGCCCTATTGTCTACGAATTAACGGACACCCTGTATTAGGCAATCATAGTTGATCCATCATATAGGTGAATTAATAAGTAATTAATGTCGTTTTGGGTTGGGGAAACAAATCCATATTTTTGATCTAGATTACTAGGGAAATTGATTTTTTATATTTCAATCATTTTTCGCAAATCTCAACTTCGAATCAATATTTACACCTACTTGCACTAACACTAAAATATTAGTCATTTGTCACTCAAACAATTCGTGGCGTTTTTTGTTTTTCTGGAGAAAGAATCTCTTTAACAATAAATATCGGTGTTTTATATTGTTCTGCTGGAAATAAAATTAGTGAACAATAATAAACGTGTAATTCTGCTTCCGGACGGAAAGAAAAAAACAATAATATATTCTTGTTTCCGCTTGTTTCAGAAATATATTATTTTGTCCAAAAATAATATATTTCTTTTTCGTCTTTTTTCTGTGGAAAAAAGTGCGTATTAATAAATGTTTAGTTTTACTTGTATAACAGATGAGAAAGAAAGAGTCTCGGAGCCGAAACAGACAAAAAAAATCAATCTGGATTTGTTTTCGATTGGGCACGAAAAATCTGAGTTCTTAGAGCAAAATGCGAAAAGCCCAATCGAAAACGCCATTCGTCTAACTGACAGTAGGTCCGTTTTCGCGAAACGCGAACTAATATGCAAACGTAAATTTATATAAACTTTCGTGCAAAACTACACAAACGCGTTCGCGTACTGAGAAAATGGTAAAAAGATGAACGAAAGAAAAATGTACTTTCGTCCATTTTTCTTCACACAGAATTTCAGCTGGAAAGAGAATGAAAACTGTCAAATTATGAAATCCTATGAGTTTGCCAGCAAAAAAAAACAGCTCTTGCCTCTTTTCAAGCCAAACTAAGATGGTTTTTCAACGTTTTACACAAAAGCGTTCGCGTACTTTTCTTAGAAATGAGAGGATTCTCTCTCGATTTTGGAGATTAGACACTTTTCATTTTTATACACATAAAGTACGCGAACGGACCTAGTGTTTTTGACGACTGACACCGAATCTTTCAACCAAATGGGATGTTGGATGTGGTATCTACATACAATTTATTACTTAACGATTCCCAGTTTCCATACCATTTATTACTTAACGACAATTAGCCAATGCATGTACATGATTTTTAATTAATGAGCCGTGAATTAACTTTCAATACACATTGGGCCTTACCAATAACAAATTTAATGCGGAACTTAGTTTAGTTCATTTCAACTTTCATTCGCTTATGAGTGAAAAGGACTACAAATTTAAACGTCATACTAATTTTTAAAAAATTGTGTTGGTGTATTTCGACTTACAAAACTATCATACGATACTATCACCGTCAGATGTCGGTAGCCAAGCGGTACATTCTGCAGTATAGGTGACTATTTTTTGAACGTAGCCAAATGAGCATAAACGTCAAACAACAAATAATTTTTTGTTGTGCTGTTTGCGAATAATAAATAATAACGCAACATGTCGCTAAAGTAAATATTTGAAATTATGTTTAATATTTATCTACAAAACAATACTTATAGATTATCAAAACGGTGGGGCCAGGAGGAAACCCAAGCATTCTTACACTTTTACAAATTAAGAAAACTTGAATTTGGGAAATGTCGAAACAGGAAAAAACGGCTGGCTTATGCCCGCATACTGAAGGATATGATAGCAGCAGGATTCGTAAGTTTTACAAACGATTTATGTTCGAAAGCAGCAAAAACATTTTAATCAAATTTCAGGATCCGGCAACGAAAGTAAGTCACCTGGAGGTGAAGATGCAGACGCTGATGAGGGCGTACAAAAGTGCCAAAGAAAACGCGAAGGGGACAGGGGATCCTCCATGTCCAGCACCATTTATGAAAGAAATGGAAGAACTCTTTGGCGAACAATTTAATGCTGCAGCGGAAAGTGTACCTACGGTAAGAAATCATTTGCTATTATGGTCACGAATAATTTATTTTTTTAAATAGGTCCCAGAAAATGTACAGCCTCCTGCATCGATTTCCCCGTTTGTACAAATACCAATTACCCCTGATGCAACGTCAAACTCATCAGCGGACAAGAGCTTATATGCTAATTATATGCATTTATATAAAATTTCGAGATCCGACTATTTCCAAAAGCGGCTGGAGCAACGAGAAAACGAGAGGGCAGCTATCGCTGAAAGGTGGCGCCATAATCAAGCGGAAAAGTCTGCTTATAGACAGAAAAAACTTATGATGATACAACAGATTTTGGACAAAATAAACAAGTAATCAAACAAATACTGTTGCTAAGATTTATATTAATTTTTAAGTAAGCTTTTATCAGCAAGGTGTTTATGGTTGATCAATCAACGGTTTAATCAGGATTTTACGGATCACAATCCTCTTACTTTACTGCATCCTTATTTGTCCACCGGTTCAGCCCCAAAGAATATCTCGGCGCTCAGACTCTAGCTGCACATTTTAAAACTATATTGTCGGCCGAGGAGAATCTTCATTCTTTCAGCTTTGCATTACCAAACACGTGCGTTCTCGAGCTAGATGCACCTATTTATCGAAATGAATTGGAAAATACTCTCTCGCAAATGGAAAACAACAAGGCCCCCGGAAGTGATGGAATACCAGTTGAATTTTTCAAATATAGTAATGACCTTCTAAAAAGCTATATGCTGGACTATTTTAACCTCCTTTACGAGAATGCCTGTGTTCCTTTAAGCTTCCCAAAAGCTCTCATATTTGTGATTTTTAAAAAAGGAGATCCTAATCAACCTGAGAACTACTGGGGAATATCTATTCTCAACTCTCTTAGGAAGATATTTGCTGGGATTTTATATGGAAGGCTCTCCACCTGGATTGAAAGGACCAATCGACTCAGCACTTTTCAAGCAGGATTTCGCTCTGGATTCTCTACATTGGATCATATTTTCGCATTGATAAGCATTGCTAGGAACCACATCGAAAAACACAAAAAACTGTATGTCTGTTTCGTGGACTTTAAAGCAGCGTTCGATACAGTAAATAGGTAGGCGTTGTTCTATAAATTGACGACTATTGGAGTATCTCAAAAATTTCTATTGCTATATTTCAAATTCCTCTCGTCCTCCAGTGCGGCAGTATGGGATGGCTCTAAGTTATCAGAGTGGTTCGTTACCTCTGCAGGTGTCGCACAGGGATGCATTCTGAGCCCTCTGTTGTTCGCTATTTTCATTGATGATGTGTCATCTATTCTTCCTGGTGGTGTACTCTTTGCGGGAACTCTCATCAAAGTATTGCTTTACGCTGATGATTTGGTTTTGCTGGCGGACAATCCTTTCTCGCTGCAACTACAAATCAACAAACTGATGGCATACTGTGATACATGGGATCTCCACATCAATATACAAAAAACGAAGGCGATGGTGTTTAAGAGCCGAAAATGTAGAAGACTCTCTGAAGAAGCTTGGCGACTTGGTAACGAGCAAATTGATACAGTGCTGGAATTTAAGTATTTGGGAGTATTATTCACGTATAATCTAAATCTTTCAAAGCATGCTAAAGTAAAAAGTGGAAAGTTGGCGCTTAATTTGATGTGGCCAAAATTTGTCGCTAAACAGAATGTTGGCCATTCATCCAAATTCAAAGTGTTCAATGCAACAGTCAACACCTGTATGTGCTATGGTACACAGGCCTTTGGAGTAATTTCCTTTGAAGAATTTGAGGCGGTTCAGAGAACTTTCTTCAAACGCATTTTTAGATTGCCGAATTCCACACCGGCTTATGCAATACACGTATAGTCTGATCTACCACCAATCTACATAAGGAATCTAAAAGCAAATTCTGGCTATTGTTTTAGAGCGATGATTAGAAGTGTCGCAAATCTCCACAGAGTAATAATGGCAAGATTACTACGAAGCAATGCTTCACCCTTCAGAGAATGGAATCAGCTAGCCTTATCCCACGACCTCTCACTGTCGTTAACAGAAAGCAATGTTAATGAGTGGCCTGATATATTTGCGACAATTATCTCGAAAATAGATGACCAGATCTTCAACTAACACTTAACCAGGGCATCATCGTCAACTTCCAGAACTATCTACCGAAATCTTAATCATCGAATACTTACTGAAGACAGCTACTTTAATGTAAACAATTCAGCATACAAAATAAGCGTGGTATTCAAAGCGAGATTCGAAATCCTTAACCTAAATTTCATCCCTCATAAAGTCGATCTTCAACAAATTTGTTATCTGTGCAACAGAAGAGAGTTAGACGATATTTACCATTTTATTGCAGTTTGCCCGATTCTACGAGATTCGACGACTGTATTTTCAAGAAAGTTTTTTGTCCGCTAATTCTATTTACGAAATATTAAATGGTGCTCGAGGTTGGACTACCCTGTATAGTTACTGCAAACATGCTCTAATATATCGTAATAGCTTTTGAAAAACCACGTTTTATGCCTATTATTGCTTTTATGTTCCAAATCATATAAAATTGTTATTTTTTTGTGTTCCAAATCACTCCAAAATTGTAACCCCTTTATGTTGCAAATCATTAAAATAGTTAAAACTCGCTTTACTCATCAATTTTTTTTTTTTTTTTTTTTTTTAAAAAAACATTGTAACATTAATATTCACTTTTTACTTTCTTACTTTCATCTCCTTTTTCTTGTTACTTTATTACTTTTGGTTTATAATGTCACTTCCGGCAGACGGCAGCATAGCCATGCCCGTATTCTTAAGTAAAGTATAACTTGTACACTTTTTGTTATTAGTGAAAAAATAAAGAATAATAATATTGACAGGCGAATTTTCGGATCACGACATCACTGAAGTCAATGAAATGCTGATGTAAAATTTGCGCGATCTACCCGTTTTAGGCCTGCCTATTCTTTTTGTACAATTTCGACTCGTGCAGTATTGTTTGATCTTTATTTACGACACCGGTGATCTCCGATCGTTTCAATCCACAGACTTGCATGCTCACTTATGGTAGTTTCAAGATTTTAAATGTGTCACTAGGCTCACATGAATGATTCATTACCCCTTGTTATTCCTCCCCTCAGCCGCCTTTTACGACAAGCGCTATGTTTAGAGTGGTGGGGGTGGGGGAGCTGCAGTGAAGTTCTAATCCCGTATATTTGATGCAAGCAGATCATCAGCACATGCTTTGAACCGTTCTGTGGCAAAGAGACCGTGTGCGACAAGCGCTCCCGTCACAGGCACTAGCCCGGTCCTTCTCCCCATCTACGAACTCTCCGCTAAGAAAAAAACATGATAGAATTGCAGCCCCATCACAATCGCGGCGACAAGTGCAGCAGTCCCCTGCTCCCGAATTTCCTTTGGTGGTACCAGCACCACTCAGAAAAAAAAAGAAAAGAAAAAGTAGCACCAACTATAAAGCGTTATTAGTAGAGTAGTTTGCGACAACGACATTGCTAACTATACCTGCAGGTATATTTATTTTATTTTTTTTAATAATTTGCGCACATTAAAGTTATTTTTAGTACCCTTATAATGTTGACATCTTTATAGTGACCTCAGACGTGCCTTTGGAACGGTAAATCAAGGAATAATTTTACATAAACTATATAAGTTGGGAGTACGATCCACAGAACTTAGCTGGTTTATATCGTTCATCACGGGGCGAACACAACGAACTAGAGTAAATGATAGTGTCATCCCCGTTATCAGCGGATATAGGACTTCCACAAGGAACAATTCTTGGTGTTATTCTGTTTTTGTTATATGTTTTTTTTTTTTTTTTTAAATATAAAACCCTTGCCCAAGGGCAGGCACTGCGACCTGAAGAGATCTTTTGTGCCACAAGGTTGCCTTTACGCCAAAAGGCGACTGCCTTCCTTAATGAAACTCAGCACGTCTTTGGTGGTAGAGTTGCGAAGCTCTGCCAGTGATAACATCTCTCTGTGGAGAAGGCGTCGTCTCAACCAATGTAGAGCCGGGCATTCACAGAGTATGTGTTCTGAGGTCTCCTCGTCCTCCATGCAGAATCTACATTCTGGCGTTGGACATAGGTTCATCTTGTTGAGATGATATCTCAGACCGCAGTGGCCAGTGAGAAAGCCAACCAGCAGTCTAATGCTTTCCTTATTTAGAGTAAGGATTTCCTTATAGGAGTAGGGCTTAATCAAGCGTTTAGACTGTCTCAGACCAGGGGCGCTTACCCAATGTTCAAGGCGAGTCTGTTGCTCCCAATCTTTGACAAGCCCTAGAGCAGTAGTCCAGTTGACACTGCAGTACGGTTCTGGACCGACAAAAGCGGTTTCAGAGCCAGCTCTGGCAAGCTTATCTGCAGCTTCATTCCCTACAAAACCTCGGTGGCCAGGCACCCATCCGAGTTTAACTTTGTTGTATTTAGCTAGCTTTTGTAAGGCGCAGCAGCAGTTTTTAACAGTCAGAGAGTCTATTGTGTTGGACGACAGTGCCTGAAGTCTGAGAAGATATGTATCTTTGCGCCCTTAATTCCTTTGTTGGAGTTTAAGATAGCGCAGATCTCAATGGCATGGATTTCCGCCTGGAACACTGTGGGGCACATCCCCATAGGTATCGAGACCCTGGTGTTGGGTCCAAAGACACCAGCACCAACTCCAGACTCCATTTTTGATCCGTCGGTGTACCATACCAGACTTTTTGGGTCCACAGCTGGAACTCCCGAGACCCATTTAGAACGGTCTAGTATTTCTACCTCAAATAGTTTATCGAAACTATATTCCCTTACCATTAAGTCAGGGATGGTGTAAAACATATCCAAATTTTGGATTGAGTTGAGTATCTTCAGGTGACCCACATGGTCATTTGAGTTATACCTACTTATATTCAAGCTGAAGCTTAATAGCGCATCTGGCAGCCGTCTTCTGAATGAATGCTTGTAGTGGTGACAGTCCAATTATGGCTTCAAGTGCTACCGTAGGGCATGTGCGCATGGCACCAGTTATTCCCAGACAGGCAACACGTTGTAGCTTTTGGAGCCTGTTAGCCGTAGTACGTTCAAGTACTTTTGGCCACCACACGATGGAGGCGTACGTGATGATGGGTCTAACCATCATGGTGTAGATCCAGTATATCATTCTGGGGTTTAGACCCCAAGTTCTGCCGTATAGGCGTCTGCAGGTGCAGGCCCACATGGCTCTTGTGGCACGCTCAGTGGCGGCCTTTACGTGTGAGTTCCAATTTAGTTTCCTATCCAGGATGACTCCCAGATATTTGACCTCATTGGAGTAACTCAGGGGTGTACCATTTACGGTGATAGGTTCGAAGTTAACCAGTCTTTTTCGCGTAAAAGGTACCAGGATGGTTTTAAGAGGGTTGATGCAAAGTCCTTCCTTAATACACCATTCTGAGACATGTAGCAACGCTTTTTGCATGCTATCAGTAATGGTTGCGCTACGCTTACCATTAATAATTATCGCCAGGTCATCAGCATAACCAATGGCGTTAAAGCCTAGTCTGTGCAGACTGACCAGTAGATTATCGATGACAAGTGACCACAAGAGGGGAGAGAGTACTCCTCCTTGGGGACAGCCTTTGGCTGCCGTCACAGACACCGAATTACCTCCAGAGGAGGAGGTAATTATACGACTTTCCAACATGGCTCTGATCCATTGGTTCGTCGATACTTCGATACCTTTATTACTGATCGCCCTGGCAATCGAGTCGTATCCGGTATTATCGAAGGCACCCTCAACGTCCAAGAAGGCACAAAGTGCCGTTTCCTTAGACTTGAAAGTCTCCTCTACCTTTTTGACAAGGCAGTGAAGAGCACCTTCAGTGGATTTGCCCTTTCTGTACGCAAATTGACTTGAGTGCAGGGGGCTTGATGTTACTATCTGCTCCCTAATATGAACATCTATAAGTCTTTCCATGGTTTTTAGAAAGAAGGATGTTAGACTGATGGGTCTGTATGATTTAGGCAGTTCACTTGGACTATTGCCATTTTTGGGGATAAAAATCACGTTGACCTGTCTCCAGGAAAGTGGAATGTATCCCCACTTGTAACTAGCCCTAAATAAAGCAATAGCCATCGGCAGTATGACATCACTAACCCTCTGGATAAGGGCCGGAAAAATGCCGTCACCACCTGGGGCTTTAAATGGTTTGAATGAGCCAATTGCCCATCTAACCTTACCTGGACTAAACATTTTTTCAGATAAGCTGTTTACTCTACTATCTACATGTACCTTGGGGTCCACATCGTTAGAGTTACCGCCTATGTCGCGAATAGACGAACCTGGGAAGTGAACCTGAAGAAGCGTTCTGATTGAGTCTTCTCGCGTACGTGCCATTTGGTTTCTTTAGTAAACCTACACCGTTATTATGATCTCTGCCAAGCGCTTTGTGGATGCGAGCTGCTACCGGCATATCTACTATGTCTTCGCAGCACTTCCTCCATGTAGCACGCTTTGATCTTCTCAGTTCTGAGTTGTATTCTGTGAGAGCGATCCTATAATCGTCCCACCTTTTGGTGTGTTTGGCTCGGTTAAAGAGTTTCCTAACCTTCCTCCTATATTCAGCTAGTTTGTCATTCCACCAGGGGACCTTACGTCGCTTTATGCTGGTTGTAATGACGCAACTGCTCTGGTAGGAGGTTAGTAACACTTTGTTGAGCTGGTGTGCTGCTTCGTCAAGGTCCCAAGTGGACTCGATTGACGAAATTAGCATATCCGTTTTTGAGAGGACAAGTCCTGGATACGTATTCCAGTCCGTCGACTTAGGATCGTATCTAATTGTGGCCTGTGACAGTTGACCGGGCAGGTCGAACCGAATGTGTTGGTGATCCGACAGCGAGGCCTCATCTGACACGTGCCAATTTAAAATGAAGTTTGCCATAAATGGACTAGCGAGTGTGAGGTCAAGTACCTCTTCGCGAATCGAATTTATGAAGGTTGGTTTGGAACCCTTGCTTAAAATATCTACATTGTTACCGACTATAAAATTTAACAAACACTCACCTCTTTTATTGTTGTTACTACTACCCCATACCATATTGTGTGCGTTGGAATCGCACCCAATGACGTAGTGTAAGTTGTTTAGTAGGCAGTAGCGGATGAGTGCCTGTACCTCTAGTGGAGGGATGTTGTCTTCGTCTCCGGGGAAATAGGCAGAGGCACATATGATGTTGTGTGTACCTCTAGGTGTAGGTACTTCCAGTAGTACGGCAACCAGGTCTCTGCTGATGAATTCTGGAATGGGAAGAAAGTTGCTATTTATATCGATAAAGCAGGCCGCCCTCGGCACTTGCTCACCGCACTTGTAAATTAACTCATCTGCCATATTCCCAAGACCTTTAATGAGTCCGCTGATAACCCAAGGCTCCTGGATGAGGCCTAGGGTTATCTTTTCCTCGGCGAACCGCTTGCTAAAAGTGGCGGACGCACCCTTAGCATGATGGAGGTTCGCCTGAAGCACCTTGATGGTGTTCATAGATCCTCCTTTGAGGATCTGGCTTGCCTGAGTAGCTGGGCTTTTTTTGGGCCCTTACCTTTTCGGCAAGCAGCCAGTCCAGGGCGACCTGTTGTTGACTGCCTGGCTGACTCATCTTTTTTCCATCCCTGGTTAGACCGCCCAGTGGCGGCGTTGGCCGGGTTGGAGGGGTTCGCGGCCGAATTGCCGGTTTTCCTAGGGAAAGTAATCTTTCCTTGCAGGAAGGGACGATTGGACGACGTGGTGGCCGTTGCCTTAGTGTTCCCCCCAGAACCACTCGGGGTAGCATGCCCAATGGCATTTTTACTCACCCCTATCACAGAATCCGTCGTATTCGGAATTCCGCTACGAAGGATCCAAAATTTCGTGGTAACAAACACGTAAATGTCAAAATCTTAATTAATTAGGATTCAGTCAAACCATTTTCCAAGAATCTCAAAATTTGTAGCAAATATTTCCACTATGATGGATTCTGTGAGAATATCTTTTTTAGTTCGTAGCAAAATTCCGAATCCGACGGATTCTGTGATAAGGGGGACTACCTTTGCTGGCTGTTTGGGGGGGGGGGGGGGGGGGGGGGGGGGGTCCACAGGAACTGACATTACTGTCGTCTGACCGCTACCTAGGCTGCTAGTAGGAGCTGGTCCTGTTGAAGTGGACTGCGTAGTTGTACTACCTTCAGACACATTTCCGATAGGTTGTACGAAGGTTTTTGGCCCTGTGGCACAGCTAGTCGAGGTGGACTGCAATGGTACACTACCTCCAGACACATTTCCGATAGGTAGTACAGTGGTTTCTGGTCCGGTGACACAGCTAGTCGTGGTTGACTTATGAGGTACCATACCTTCAGTCACATTACCGATAGGTAGTACAAAATTAGCTGGCTCGTTATTAGTAGGGTTGATGGCAGATTTAGAGGTTCTGTCGGTGCTCTTCAGAATCAATCTGATCATGCCGAATCGGTAGGCGATCTTCCCCATAAGTATGTTGAGCTCAGTCAAGGAGAGTTAGGGGGGTTCGGTTGCCCGTCAGCAAGCCGAGAAGTGGAGGCCGGGTTCTGCTCTGTAGCAGAAGAACCATCAGCCTTCGGTAGCCCAGTAGCTACCCGATTTGGGTTGTCTTCTGGTTGCCCAACAGCAATTCCAGAAGTTGATGCGATTTCAGAGGCATCCGTCTGTAAGTTTTTTAAATTTAAATTTGAAATTGTACCCACGAGTCTTCGGGAAAGTAAGTCGCCCATGCCAGAGCCCGATATGGTATGGGAAGGCTGGATTTAAAACCGAAGGTCGCCTGGTATTCGGAGTTTGCATACTTCCGACTAGGCGCTCCCCTAGCCATGCATCCATCGGCATATGCAACCTTAGAGTTGGAGATTTGTTAGGGGTTGACTCCCCAATTGGACGACAAGTCCGGTTAGTTCTTAGTCATCACTCATCAAAACAGACATGGTCTGATTGACTCGTTGCGATTTAAGCCTCCGCACCGGCACCAACCTCACAAGGATGGTACACTCGACAAGGTAACTAACCACGCGGAGGTTTGTTATATGTTAATGACATGGTGAAAGAAAGCTAGTTCTCTTCGCGGATGATTGTCTTTTATATACATGTGGAAGTGACTTAGTAACTTGTGTAAATCATATAAATTCAGATTTACAAGCTATAAGCGAGTGGCTGAATATGAACCAGCTTATATTCAATACAGAAAAAATTAAGTGTATTATAATTAATATTGCTTCGTCTCGCGTGCCCCCTAACGTCCTTGTTGATAATGTGCAAATAGAACTTGCTGAAAAAGCAAGATATCTGGCCATCCTTCTAGACAATAATGTGATTATAAAACAACACTTTGAGTACTGTAGTAGCATCATATTTGTCTGTCCACAATACCTAAAGAACAGACTGCAAGTCTTGAAAAATAAAGCAATGCGAATAGTTTTAAAGAGGGATAGATATACCTCAATTGCTTCCATGATTTCTACACTAAACTCGTTAAGTGTGAACCAACAACTCTTTGTGCGCACAATGATTTTTATCTATAAGATCAAAAACGGAACGCCACCAAGCTATCTCCGTGAAAATATCACAACGAGGACAGATGCAGATTACAACTTAAGAAGTGTAGGAGACTTTAGAAATCAGAGAACGAGAACCACGAGAGGACAATGAACTACCTAATATACAAATCTTTTTTCATTCAAAAGAAAACAGTTTGCTAGAACCAGTATAATAGATTAAGCATAAAATCATTTACGAAACTAGTAAAATGTTTTTATGAATTAAATAATATAAATCTGAAACTAGGTACTCAAATAGAAATGTAAACCATGGATAAAACTCAAAATGGTTTTTTAAAAGCTAAATAAATGAAGATTGATTGATAGTCACATAGTGCGGATATTAGTGAAATGGGGATAAGGATGCCAGAGAAGAAACGGATGCACGTTCATTTTAAGTGTTTGTTTATTATAATGGGTAGAAAAAAAACACAGCAGACAGAGAAGAGCATTTCACATTCATGTTGAACGGCTAAGGAAAGATTCTTAGTATTTCATTCATGGCATGGCGGGTATTGCGGTTGAAATGTTTTAAGGGTGGAATGCAGCTGGCTATTTCGTTTGAGCACTTGTAGTGGGATTATCGGTAAAACAGCGATAGGGAAAAGACATTGCAACGATGACTAGGAGAGTCAAGCGATTTCGAGATATCTCGATCGCCTATAAGTTCAATCGCTTGTTTTTGAATTCTGTCTAGTAGCTCTAGTCCAGAGAAGGGAGCGTTGTACTCAAGTTTAGGGTGAATAAAAGCCTGCAGTTCTTATATTAAAATAAAGTCAAAACCCCAGCTTCTGAAAAAGAGAAAAAAAAATTAAGCAGTTGTGTGAAGACAAAATTGTTTTGGTGATAAGATAAGATTGGGGGTTGGGTTTTTGTAGTACTACGACCGATCAAAAAGTACAACCAGGATTATCAAACATCATTTCACAGAAACAGAACGAGACAATGCCGTCACCTGTTGCTTAAATTTTGCGAGTATCCGAAGGATAAGAAACGTAAACCCAATTTCTTATTTTTTTATAGTACAAACATGTTATATGAAATCCATACCACGAATCTAACCGCGAAATTAAAATTAGATGCGCGGATCTCCCGAAGAAAGCCTAGCCTGAAATTACTAATATACATATAATTTAAATATATTTATATTTTTTTTCTAATCTTTCATGCATAGTAAGAAAAATAACTTCTTATGATAAGAGAAAAAAAAACAAAAAAAAATAACGCAAATAAACTTTCTCAGTTACTTAAATAATCTAAGTGCACCTAATATTAAGTTTTCCCCATGGGGAACAACAACATACGCCAGCCATTCACATGCCTCTACACCAAAAGGAGGATTTCTGCCTGGTAGTACAATGGACCGTTACCGAGTTTGAGTGCTCTAGGATTTGGAATTCCTTTTTTACAAAAAAAAAAAAAAAATTATTCCTTGATTCTAAATGTTCACCTTTATCCATTCATATACTTAAATTGAAATTAAAAATTCCGACCACGGTTACTGTTCTTATTAAGTCGGAATGCTATCCATGAAGTTTTAATTAATTCTCTTTGTATAATTCATTAAGTTAATAAAAGATTCTGGTACTAGTTGTTTAATAATGAAACTGTGAGCTTTATAATTCATGCGGGTGGATAATCGGATATTTTCTTCTCGTATGTATTTACTAACCGTGATCCGTGTTCAATGCAGGGACAACTTTTAAAAATACGGGTAACTAATCAGATGATTGAGAAGAGGGTGGGTATACTGTGATTGAAGTGATGTTGACCAGATATAACTACTATAACCCTTGTCCGTCTGCTTAACATCTCATACATTTTTCAACACGTTCGCACACAGCATTTGTTTTCGTTGAATCGCGGTGGTGCATGACGTGTCTGCACGTCTTGACCTTTTCGTATTTCAAACATGATCAACAGGCAAAATATTGCTTAAATCGAAAATAGAACGGAAGTGATTGATTAATGCTGCTGTTTCGCGCAAAATTACGTTTCCGTTAAATTCTATGTGATTTAAATTTGTTTACGCGTTTTTATGAAAAAAAAAAGTTTTTTTTTAAAAAAAAATGACGTCTATCATGCACTCATGAACCGAGAAAGCGTGTATACACGTCATGTGCGCAAACATGTTAAGAATAAAAACAATAATTTAAAAGTATGTAGACATGTTTATGAAATATAAGGACAAATGTCTCACGTATTTTTTTATATGTAGCTAAAATTAAGATTAGGTTGAAATATTCATACCTTTTTGGTGCTAATTTGTTGATTATCATTATATAATGTTTTTATAAACTATGTTTTAATCCATAGGGGAACTTGTTATTTAAGGTTGATTTAAGGAAATCAATTTTTGTTAAAAATAAATAAAATTTTATAAATTCGCCCAGCTTGGACGAACTGTTGGATTCTATTCCTATCCCCCAAAATGTGGGTGTGGCATAAATCTAGTATGGGTGCATTTTTAAGAGCGACATTGTCTAATTTTTTTCTTATACACAACTCTGCTACATTTTTAAAAGGTTGTATTAAAAAAAACAATGTTTTTTTAGGAAAAGACGCGTGGCAAAAAAAATTGTATGGATGAATTGTTAAGAACGACTTTATCTACATACTTTGGGAAGAAAATGACTTTCATTTCCATTTATTTCTTCAATAAAAATGAACTTCTAAAAATCTTTACAATTGAGCACTTCAGGCCCCTTGAGTTTATTCTTCCAAATTTAAATATTATCTTGCCTCAAACTGACAACGCTAGATCGACATAACTTTCGGTGCCGGTCATCACAAATATAAAACTTTTAGGGGTCGACGAGCAATTTATTAAGGTATGTTACAAACTATGAGTTAAAAGTATACTACTTTAAGAAAAGAAAAAGTTCGTTCTGTAGATTCATTTGTACCTATAAGACTCAGTACGAGTATATAAGTATTCTACAATCTGCATAAGGTTTTTTTAAAGGGATTTATTTGACCAATAAAATTGCATCCCATCTCAAATCACTAGCAATGTAATCGTCCACCCGTTCCCGGATTTTTTCATGAAATAAAATATTTACTGCGCAATCTTAATTTTGCAATTTTACAATTTGATTTTTTTGTGGGACGTCTGGTCACTATACGTACATAATATCGAACACAATCGTAAGCATTATGAATCTTGGCATGATAAATAGTTTTTTGTAGACTTCGTGTGTAGATTGCTAAGGGGACTGGAGCGAACCTCCAACAGAAAAAACAAAAACATTTGAGGCTTGACAGACTTTTACATCTGAAACAACAACAAACCAAAAGTGCAAATAAATTAAGCAGCAACACAAGAGCGAACATAAAAGATGAAGATAAAGGTCTCCTCTGGAATGGAATGACATATAAGCGGGTGTCCGAAACTTGACTAAAATGTTCAATATCTAAACAAAGTCGCGGAATTTAAATAAATTTACTACCGCGCCTAATGATAGAAACTCCGACTTCAATTTTGACAGGAGTGAGAATTTCATCATTCAAAGTCGAGTCAAAGACATTGAAAGAGGGCAACTTCGAGGGCGGAACAAACAAACGAAACATTGTAATATCAACTGTCGGCAGCTGTTTTAAAAGCTGCCTAAACAAATTTCTTGGCCAGAAATTCTTAACTTTTTTAGTTGAAGGGAAGTTATTTGCTCTTTCGTTGCCTCTCCCTTTTACGAAATTTGTGTGTAAGGGGACAATTTTAAATAGTTTTAAGTAATTTTGAGTAGCTTTAAGTTACTTCAAAAAGTAAGGGAACACACCTACAATTTGCCCAGCTAATGAAAATTAAATATGGCCGACAACAATCCTAACTAAAAATGCTGATGGTTTTTAGTCTCGTCCACAAAAGTGTGGTCTACACGAGATATATTTATGTCATGAGTTAAGTCTTGACTAAAATTACGTCGCGTGGAGACACCGGCGCCGCCATACTAACAATGGTAATAGTTATATTTCCTGTATTCAAAGTAGTAGATTTTGATTTTCTTTCAGCACATCCCAAACATAAAATACTTAATCGATTATGTCATTTATCTACCAGAAAAACAAGCCTGTTTTTTTTGTTCTCCCAACTCACCACGCATCTGTCATCTCTTATAGAACTTAGGTACGTCAAAATTTGGTGAAATGTGTATATTTTTTCCTCTCTTTTTCTGCGCTGTCGTGTTTTCTGCTAAATTTTTACAATTGAAATAGCGATTTTTCTGCATTGGAAAAATCTTATTTTCCTACCTTATCGCGACAACCGAACGGAAAATTTCCTAAAATCAAAAACTCATTCGGGTGTTGGAACGAATAAAATCCAATGGCATTCGCAAAAATGTCTCAAAAATAACGAAAGTGAAAAAAATTTCAATGAACGAGAAAATTTTTTTTCTCAAAATTGTTCGTCTCCTGGACGTGTGTGTGCTCATTTGTGTGTTGTGTTGTGTCGTAGGCTCGTAGTTGGGTAAAAATAAAAAAATAGAAAATTCACAAAAAAAGAAAAGTTCAATTTGTCCGTCTCGATGTGTAGCCAAGCGAAGACGATTGATTTTTTATTTTAATTGCCTAAAACATAAAACAAGAAGCAAACCTTCCCCACAGCGTCAAACCAACTGATAGGGTGGTACACACGTAACCAAGAAAACCCGAAGAGGAAACATTTGCGTCCTTGTACTTTTACGGAATATCATCAGACTCATATACGACGCAGCAATTATGGACAACGACGGGATGAGTCGTGGTCCTCAGCCTGGCGCTGAGACCGTTTACGGCACCGAGGATAATAACATGGTTATGTCGGAAAAGGTATGGTTGCTGACTAATTTTTCGCGGTTGGGCACTACTTAACGTTTCAGGGTCTCGCGATTGGATTCTTTTACTTCCCACACCTCCATAAGCCCAAGCCCCACACTGCAACACCACCTCTTTCAATCGCCCCCATTACATATTCATAAACTGGTTTCCGAAAATGGCAACAGAGGAAATAGACTGTAATTTGGATGATCAGAAACACAATATGGCATAAGAATCACACAATAAAAAATAGGTGGGGGGAGTGTCTCGGTTGCAATAAAGACAGTTTGTAAAATCACACAAAACCTTAACAAATCAATAATTTGCTCCTAAAGTGTCGCCGTGCTTCCTTTTTGCAGAGGAACCCCATGAATGTGCGTTGTCGTATGTTTTTATCTGGTTGTATTTGGGATGACGGTTGTTTGTACGTTTTTATTAGCGAAAACTCGGCAAAATAAGATTCATAAGAAGTTGACGTTTATCTTACAAATGTGCATATGCCTGAATGACAAATTCGTAGGGTGTCTTATATGAATCATATTTTCCTTCCGGTTTTTTTTAATCAGTCTGAGTAAAGATAGAAAGTGCATAACGTGTCTAGCTGGCACGATGATAAGTGGTGGGCAATAATGTGGCGTATTCTATCTGGGATTCAAGAGACCCAGCTCGTATCTAGAATTTTATTTCTAATTTCATTGTTTTATTGCAGAGCGAAGATAAATCACAATCTCTTGTATAGTTCACATTGATAAGTTTTTTTTGTTTTTTTTTTCATCTATACCAGTAAGATAACGGGCGCATTGTCAGTGACAATTGGCGCGTTCAATTTGCAAGTCAACTGCAAGTTCACTACTAATTAAATGTCTATCACTTGCCAAACGATGGTCACGTGAGTTATTTGATCAATGAGAAAAGGTAAAATAGTAGTCACTAGTAGTTGACTTGTAAATTGAACGCGCCCAATGTTACAATTTGTCTCATCCCTGGAATAAAATAACGTATGTGGCGATGTAGTTGTTTGTTTACATAGATCATAGTTATTGTAATTGTGTTATGGTGTTTAAAAGACCGTAGCTAGTCGAGTCGGGCTATTTTAAATAATGGGAACTATTAATTAACCTTTTAAATAAATGGTGTATTCACCTGCAAATAAGTCATTAAACTTCCTTTTGGAACCATATCGAAACTGTGCGTTGCCATAAACCACAATATTTTAGATGGGTATATTGCGGTTAAGTTGCGTATGTGAGTACCTAAGGTGTGGGCAATACCGTAACAGCGGATTAGTTTCCAATTATGGGAACATATGCTTACTTTCGTATGTCTGGCTGGTGCAAATGCAGCCGTAACTAGGCAGATAGCAGTTACGATTTTATGGAACGGTGTGCTATTTTGTAACAACAACTCACCTACCTTGGTTGAAGTTTGCATACAATCAAATCTAGCCGAGGAGTTTTAAGACTTACCAAAGCTAATCAATACCTAAGGAGGCAATTCTACGGCGCGTTCAATTTGCAAGTCAGCTACTAGTCCCTTGTCATTTATTTGAAATTCGATCTACTCTTCTTTCAATTCTTGGTACGATTCTCTGAGTCCCTACGGGCATTTATACTTCTGATTGTACGTTAAGAACTTTCTGATTTTGTCAAAATTTTCTTTTTTCATAACCAAATTTACCATTTGTTGTGTAATGAACGTCATCTCTCTTAAATTTAATATGACCAACGATCCAAAACGAGAAAGAAAGGCATCTTAATACGCTGATGAAGAGGGAACAACTTCATAGGTCTTCTTGATAATGTTCCGGATCCCATAATGGTGATACTGGTTGGAGTCTTTCAAAGAACTTCTGTAGAGAGTGTTGCTATGCTGTACTTCCGAAATTGGCTTTGGAGACGATCTTTTTTGTCAAATGCTTTAAAGCCAGTGGGAATGCCATTCAAGAAGATTGATCAGCTTTAAATTTTTTGTATTTTCTTTTATTTTTGTTTCTTGTTTAAAGTCAAAAAAAAACTACTACTATTTTACCCTTCCTCAACAATCGTATAACTCACGTGTCCATTGTTTGGGAAGTAATAAATGTTTATCTAGTAGGGAACTCGCAGTTGCCTTGCAAATTGAACGCGCACAATGCTGAGCTTGGGAGTTGTAAGACCGGGGGGTCAGTATAAACGGGAAGGCAGCATGGGGCGTGCTCGACATTACTTTGGGTTTAAGTGACTAATGAGTAGGTCATCCTAGGTAATGATGGTTACAAGGTGTCGTCTAGATGAAATTGACATAGCCATCTAGGCAAATTCCACCAGACAATAAAGAGACCTTATGGCGTCAGCTCTTTTCAAACAATCAACATGGTCTATGAGCATTGGACTCCATGATAATACAGTAAAACGCCAAGTGCAAGTGGTGGTTTTTATGCTTAGGACCGATTTGGTTGTACATACTTATCGTTTGTGCCGAATGCGCTTATCTTCTGGGAATATCCCGAGCTCAATGTCACCCTGCGACTTGCAGAGACAACAGTAGCATATTTCACCCGGAAATAATTGCTAATCGAGAGATAGCATATCGCACCTCCAGTAAAACAACGACATAAGTGCAAAAATGTTGATTCTAAGAAAAACGTATATAAAATTTTTTAAATCGTTTTTAATTAAAAAAATAAGGAACACAATTCTTAAATTAAATAAAGTTAGTTGTAACATAAAGAAAATTTGACACACTTTCTGGTGTAGTAATTCACTTAAAAAAAATAATAGAAAAAAAAATAACCAAAATAAAAAAAATTCCATGTACCTATACCTATAAAAAAAAATTGTTTGACTTAGAAGATGGTTTTGAAAAATGGTTCATAAAAGCTCGGGATGATATTCTTTTTTAGTAGGCTCAAGAGATCAGCTTTTTTCCTTAACACTTGCAGCGTTCTGTCTCTATTTGTCTGGTTGCTATTTTCTTCCCCTTTTTTGCAGGCGAGTGGTCCAAATCCATGTTTATTGGTGGCTCATCACTCTCTTCCTCTATTGGAGGCTCGGACGAGTCCGTATCCAAAGAACTTTCTGATGGTGCATACGCACTCCTTTCATTCGCTGAATCCGCTGAAATCCTCGATGTTTGAATCAACTATTTCAATGTAATAGGTATTGTGTTTTTGAAACTGCATTTAAAATAAGATTCGTCCTAAAAGCGTCTATAGCAGCTGCCGATGTATTTGGTTACGATCCGCTAAATTGCAATGTTGAGGATTTGATTTTAGACAGCTCAGGATTGTCTGTCAGAGGTTTTTTTGCCTCTTCCAAATTTTTAATTGTTAGCCTTTGCTAGCATTTTTCCCCTGTTGGACATTTTAAGAAAGTTCTAAGTAGAGAATGCTTTCAAAATATTTAATTTATTAATATTTATTTTATGTCACCAACGACACAATAAGCACTTATGTCGTTGTTCCACCGAAAACGAAATGAAAATATTTAAACATATTGTTGAACACTGACATAATGAACACTTACGTCTTTGTTACACTAAAAATCGAAAAAAAGGCGAAAAGTCTTTGTTTGAACTGATTGACTTGTTTCACCTACGAGATTCAAAACACAACTTTCTGATATGATATGTCATTGTTGTTGAATTTTATTTTAATGACGGTGTATTCGAACGAAGCGGAACAAAGACGCATCTGCCCCCTAGTGGCAAAGTTAGTGTTTATCAAGTAGGTCTTTGTTTTATCGGAAAGAACTATAATTTTTGATGCTTTTGACATACTTTACTCAGAAAATCAATTTATTGCACTTACGTCGTTGTTTCACTGGAGGTGCAATATAGACTCAGTACGATAGACGGTAAAATTATGATGACAGTCTGAGAGCGATAAAAGTTCTCGAACCACTACATGGTTGCCACTGGACTGGAAAGTCAAGGAAAGTCAGGGAACGAACATTTGGTCAGGGAATGTCAGGGAAAGTCAGGGAATTTCGAAAACAGTCAGGGAAAATTCACTCTGTGTGTATTTTTTTTATAATATTAAAAAAAAATGTATGTAGAGCTCTGAAGTCTGGAGCCTCTGGAGCAAAAATATTACTTTTCATGAATCCACATTTTTTCTTATTTTGGGATCGCTGTCGGAGATCTCGATATCTTTCGTGATATACCTACGCACCATTTCACTAATCCACCGTTATTATCTAGTAATGTATATACCTTGGACATTTTCAATTTGATTGATTGAGACGATTTTGGTTTCGAGAAAGTATAGCGTTTGCGTACGCAGTGTTGTATTAATTGCTAAACAGCTAATGGATATGCCAAGTAGCATTGAAAGGCATATCAATCCTATTTTTCGATCCATGCGCTACGAAAAGTCTGAGATAATGCTTAAATGGAAAACCACATCTTCATGCTTTCCGAAAAAGAAGGCATGCAAACTTATACATCAAAAATCAAAATAGTCTATTTCGATTGACTTTGTTTAGCGAAATTTGTTCCCTTTGCTAAGGAAGATTTTGTATGGAATAGTTTTTATTTTAAGGCAATAACGGCAAAGCAAGATGCAAATTATGCAAACAAGAATTTGAGTTAAGCAACATGGGCCAAAGGGCTTTGGTGTCGCATCAAAATGGACTAGCGCATAAGTCAAATTCTAAAGCTTTGACGTCACAAAAAATTGATACTTTCTTCACTGCGTCTCATTCATTGGTCGCCTCTAGTAGTCAAAAACATCTCAAAATACACCAGAAAATATTAACGCTCAAAATACACAAACAAAATATTTTACTTTCGACAAGACCGATTCCATTGTCGCAGAGATAAGGTGGTCTCTGTATATTATTTCCACCAGAGCGTCCTTGAACTCGGCTGTGGAAATTATTGATCTTTTTCGATTGATGTTCCCAGACAGCCAAATTGCTGAAAATTTAAAGTTAGGAAGAACTAAGAGTTCCTACGTTATCAACCACGGTATCTCCCCATATTTCCATAACAATCTTTTGGATAAAGTAAACAAATGTGACGACTTTGTTATATGTTTTGACGAAGCACTGAAAAATAGCTCAGAAAGAATAAATGGATTTAGTTGTCCGTTTTTTTGATGAGTCAAAAGGAATGTTTGCAATAGATACTTTGAAAGCGAGTTCATGGGATCTTCCAAGTCAGATGACATTTTAAAACATTTTGACAATGGAATCCGATTTTTGAAAGAAGAGAAACTTCTTCAAGCATCTATGGATGGCCCAAACGTAAATTTATCTTTTTTTAAAGAAATTAAAACAACAGCGAAAAGAAATTGATCCGGATGGTACGCAGCTACTAGAATTTGGTCTGTGCGGTCTACATGTAATACATGGAGCCATGAAAACCGGACTTACAAATTTTTCAAGGGACCTGCATATTCTTTTAAGGTCCTGCAAAAAGAAGCTTGTTTACCTCCAAAACTGATTGTACTCGATTTTCCCTGAAATATTGCGGTGTACATTGACTAGAAAACAAAATTTGTTTAGAGAGATGCCTGAACATTTTTGATGAGTTGAAGCACTTTTTTTCTATGACAAATTCAGATTTACCAAAACCAAGGCCAATTGAAAACGTAAAAAAATACTTCCAAAACAAATTGTTAGACTGCAAATATGCATTTTTCCATACAATTACATCTGATTGTGATTAATCAAAATTTCAAGGCGAGAAACCATTGATATTTAACATTTATGAAGATCTCCTCATAATGGTTAAAAACTTATTGCATCGTCAAAAAAAGTGTATTAGCGAATGCTCCATAGAATCTCAACTTGTGTCCATCGATCTTTTAAGTGAATCCAATCTTTTGGAAACAAAAAACGTTGACGTTGGCTTCACAGCAACGAAAATCATCAATACAATAAAACAAAAAGACAATTTTTCGGAATAAGATATTTTAAAATTTAAATTGGATTGCCGCAAAATTATTATAAGCATAATATCAAAAATCGAAGAACGAAGCCCATTAAAATACGTTTTGATTGTAAACGTGAGCAGTCCTAATCCTAGAGATATTTTGCAAAACAACGGTCTCTACAGTAAAAGATTCAAAAATATGCTTCAAATTTTATATAATACCAACCGATTATTTGATACATGCGCGGAAAGGGCAAAATTGCAGTACATAAATGCATGTACAGATGCAAAGACAGCCCTAAAAAGAGTAGTACTCTACTTGTAGAGTTGATGAGTTCTACTTTTAGCTTTTTAGCAAAAAGGAACATTTTAAAGATCTTTGGCATGTTATAAAAATGTGTTGCATTTTATCGCACGGAAACGCCTCAGTTGAGAGTGGCTTCTCAATTAACAAGACTCTTTTGGTCGAAAACCTCCTTGAGGAGTCACTAGTCGCTCAGAGAAGAGTCTTAATGGCGTGAAAGGGGCTGGGCGAGTATCGAAAGTGGAAATAAATTCAAAATTAATATTTATGCTAAACACAGCAGTTAGAAGAAAAACTTCCAATAAAAAAAAGGAGATAGAGTAAACGAATTAAATAGAAAAAGGGAGGAAGAAATAAAAATACTTCATAAGGAAAAAGCAAAAATTCGCATTCAAGCCCAGGTTGAAGAAGAGCAAATAAATTATCAACTCTCCCTTTTAAAAAGGGATATACCTTATTCCTGTTCTCAACCGATTGTTTAATTGCTATTTTTTTAAAAGGAATGTTTAGAAGTATACAATTTGTCTGTTCTTTAAATATTTGGGACTAGTGTTTAAATGCGTCATTTTGTTTGTTATATTTGCAAAATTTGGTCAGGGAAAACTTTAAAACTGGTCAGGGAAATTCAGGGAAAAGTCAGGGAATTTTTTTTTAAATAATAGTGGCAACCATGCACTAACAATTAGATCTGAGCTGGTGAAGCAACGCCGAAAATCTAATAACGTGTTTCTGTCAAAGCAACATTCCCTCCAACCGGAAGGCGTATAAATGAGCTAAATTAAGAGATGATGTAATCAGAACTAAACATCAAAGATTACCAATTGTCAGGGGAATTTCTCAAATGTCCAGTTCGGAGTCGGCGTAAAATTGTAGATCCCTTTGACTTCGCAGGTAAATATGACCATTAAGAACAATGTAAAAAATTAACCTCGACGACACAAATGACTAAATAACAAAAGGAAATGAAAAAGAAAAACAGAACTGTCGAAATAACTATTAGCGCCGATTCAATGCGTCACACAGTTACTGCGTGAGCTAAAATAATTGTTTTTTTTAATAATCCTTCGGTTTTCTGATCTTTTCTGTACCTAGTTGTCTCTGCAGGTAAAAAAACAAATATTAGACATAACGGCCCATCCAGGGCCTAAAACCTAGCTTCTTAAACCATTTGTGATCGAATTGGAAGGGACCTACAATTTAAACCGAATCCGAACGGCAAATTTGAGAAGCTTCTCATGACAATTGATACTCTTGGATGTTTGTCAGACGTTAGCAAGGAGTGGGCCACGGAAATAACTTTTTAGATGTTACTTGGCCCCGGCGGGATTTGAACCTGAGACGTTTAGATAAGTAGTCCAACACACTAACCTCTGCGCCACTGCGCCCACTTCTCATCAGGTATGGTCGATTAAAAACGCCTAGTATTGGAGAATTCTAAGAATGTTAGTAGCTAAGCCCACGAACTAGGGTGGCGAAGGTGTAGAGGTTAGTTTGTTGGCTTGTGACCCGTGCGGTGCAGGTTCAATCCCAATGGGGAACAACAACATACGCCACCCATTCACATGCCTCTATACCAAAAGGAGGATTTCTGCTTGGTAGTACAATGAACCGTTACCGAGTCTGAGTCCTCTGGGATTTGGATTTCCTTTTTTTTTTATAAAAAAATAAAAATAAAAAAAAAGCCCACGAACTGGATTCTGGTTGGCTTAATGCCTTCGAATGCATTTTTGTATCAGATGTAAATTTTAGCTTGCGTTTTGGACCCAGGTTCAACTTTAAGCCCCAAATTGATCAGACAGCTCATGTTTTATTTTTATAATTTGCTTATGCTAAAGGGGTTTTTAAATGTTACAGTACCCTTATAGTGCTAAGAACACAGCGCAAGCATTTGTGTTTAACAGCAAGCAGCACCTGGCAATATCATATTTCATTGCATGCTTTTTGGTTGTACTTACTGTTAGAAAGAATAGAGAAATAGGAAAGTAGTGTTTGGGTGCAGTTGTTGGGTTTTTCTACATGGGTGGTATCTAAATTGCGTAGGGAAATCTAGTTTTCATATATTCGATTTGAACTCACGACCTTTCAATCAGTATGCATTAAATGCGTTTCATTACTTCTTTGAAAGAAATTCAACAAAGGTTGTTCATAATAAATAAAACAATATTTGAAAAAATTTGCTTGTTACACTAAACTCGTCGGAGGATAAGATGGTGACAGATTTGAAACTTCATTTGATCTTCTTTCCCCAAAAACTCTATGGTCTACAGCTAACTTTTGTTAGATGGAATTCAATTAAATACAATTGTAGTGAAGAAGAAAAAAAAGTTTTGGTTAAAAAGTAGTAAGCTCCGTAATTTCAGCGATGATCCTCGTTTCCAAATCCATTTTATCTTGCAAAATACGTCCTGAAAATGCCTCATTCAATTACCGACGCAGAAATAATATTTTCAGTAGTGACAGATGTAAGAACAAAAAAAGGAAAAACTTCTTAATTCTTAATTTAATTTGCATTATTACACTACCTGTCCACGCTTGAAAGACAATGCCAGTGCTTTAATTTTTTTTTATTGTTTATGATACAAATCATCAGCACTGTTGCATCCTACTACCTTCAAACTTGTTCTTCCTCTTCCTTTAATGGCGGGAGATCAGAATTAAAGGGATCATACCCCTCCCACTTAACTGCATCCTTGCTGCTCCGCCTGTGAAGTTCGCCTGTTCGACCTCACAAAATAACCACAGGTCTCCCAATTTCGAATCATTCCTTGTTGCCCATAACAGATCCCATTTAGTCTTAAGTTGACATTTAACTACCAATAAAAATGAATTTAAAAGTCAAACGCTACCATCGCACCATTGCCACAGGGTAAGTAAGACACATCAAATGTCCTTTGTTATACAAATATACAATGGCATTTCTCGGGATTCAAAAAAAGACCATTATGATTTGACCAACGTACTTTATCAGAAAGACCTTCATGTAGACAGTGCTCGAACAAGCCCAATGAGCAGATAATAGCGAGCTGATTGCCTATCAAAGACATTTTCAAAATCAACCAACCATATGCAAATCCCTTAAGGAATCACGATGCGTATCGCCTTTTCCTTTGTACAATGGAAGATGAAAACTTTCTCCCACTGGTTAGGCATTGGATCGTCTCTCATCAGTTCGGAGATGAGAATCATGAGCCATTTGAATCCGATTTCTACCATCTTTTTTCAGAACTCTGAGGGTATCTCGTCCGCCCCAACTGCTTTTCGTTTTTTTAAGTCTTTGTCCGCCCTCCTAACTTCTTCGACAGTGGTACTTCTTCATTGCAAGGAACTGCTCTTCACAATACTGTTGCCACCTATGTAGTATTTTTTCGTCATCCAGAAGAAGCAGCCCGTGAGCATTATTGATGAACTTTGACGAACGGATTTTCTGGGCATTTCTCCTTCTCTGCGTGGCTATTTTGGTGGTGCCTATTTTTAAGCTGGACTGTTGGAGTTCGTGGATAAACTGGTTTCTATCAATAGTCGAAAAAGAAATGTCTTCTAACTGAATTCCAATTCGAGGCGAGCTTTTTCATTTCCATTATTAGTCGATCAAGCTCTGATTGCCGCTTTCTTGTCATTTTAGCTTCATCTGTCCACCACCATAATTTGTTGCCGTGCTGATAGTGTCTTTTTGAAGCCCCTAGCAGTGGTTTGGCTCTATCCAAGCAAGGTCGTTGTAGGGAATGCCGCTATGAAAATTTTTATCAGGAGGAGGCGATGTTGCTGGGCGATTGCCTTTTCTAGCAACGCTTGTAATCCTTAACCCCAGGCTTCATGAAACTTGTTACCAAATGGTAATCAATCTGGGTTTTATTTTCGCCACTGCTGTAAGGGTACAAGTGCCGGCTTTGTTTGACGAACATGGTATTTAGAACGATAAGACCGTATGACTTGCACATGCTTAGGATATCTTCGGAGATATCCTGGTGCCGTATCCCATTCCTCCATTTCCGTCTTCATAGTCTTTGTTTGACTTCCCAACATGAGGTTCAAATCTCCGCCATCAAACAAAAGTTCTGCTTTTGGGATGTTCCTTATGAGGTTTTGAATATGTTGCCAGAATGCATTTTTTTCTCTCTGCTCGCATCCAACTTGGGGAGCATATGCACATGCACTCACCTTGCATAACCAGTTTGAGAGACATCAAACGATCACTGGACTTTTAAATGGTCAAGACGCTGCCAAGTAGCTTTGTCGCAAGGATGATACCGATTCCGTTATTACCCTGTTCCGGCCCGTAGTAGAAAATCTTGAAAGCTTTTGTCCAAGACCGATGATTTGAAAAATTATTTGCACTGTTTCGCCGTTTCGTTTTCTGAACACATAAGATATCAACTTGCCTTCTAACCATCATCTCTTCGAGCTCGTAGCTACGACCACTCATACCTCTAACGTTAAAACTCGCGACCGTTAGGTTTCGCCTAAGTTTAAGCATTACTTTGCTATCCCCCGGAAACCGAATAGCCCTGACCCGAGCATTTCTGCTCGTCTCAGGATAGTAGTGCCTGGTGGGGTAGTGCGTTTTCTATTAGCATACATTTCCATTAGACTTGAGTTTAAACTGAACTCATGCTGTTTACCACAAAGTACAAGATACCGACTTTCAACCTCCCCAAACTAAATAATGAAACACTCTCTTTATCTTCCGAAGCTAAATATCTAGAAATCATCCTAGATCCAAAGCTGAGCTGGAAGCAAAATATAGAACACAGATGCAAAGCAAGTGTCGCTGTAGAAGAACTTTTGGCAAAAGGTTGGGACTCCGGCCTAGGATGGTGCTGTGGATGTACACTGCCGTAATACGTCCTATCCTCACCTACGGGTCACTAGTTTGGTGGCCTACCCTAAGTAAAGCCTACAACATCACTAAACTCAATCGAATCCAGAGGTCGGCTGGGATTGATGCAACCGGGGCACTTCTCGGCGGAACTGAATATATTCAAATCATTATGACTCCCGGACTCCTGTAGCGTATTCCAGGCAGAAATCATTGATAGCCAGGCAAAGCTCTCGACTCACATTCCATATCATCCAAATTAGTCGCACAGTGTAAAGATTCAATCACTTGTCTAAGCGGCCACTTCAACATAACTCTCCTCTGGGTTCCCGGCCATAGTGGCATAGAGGGAAATGGAAGGGCCGATGAGCTGGCAAGACAAGGCTCTACCCTTGATAGTGCCCTTGCAGAGACAGTCTCTCCTTCCATTGGAGTTGTCATGGGTAAAATATCCCAGTAGTTTCTTTCACGGGCGAACTCCAGATGGAGCGGCCTAAATAGCTGTGTCATATCCAGGAAGATGTGGCCTTGATTCGATGCTAAAAGAACCCACGATCATCCAACAAATAGAACCCGACAGGAGATTGCCAACATTGTTGCGGTCAGCACTGGACACTGGCCTGTCGGTACTCACGCTGAAAGGTTGGGCATCCCATTTAACCCACACTGCTGCAGCTGCAAGGATCCAGGGGAAAAGGAGACCCTCCACCACTTTCTCTGCGAATGTCCGGCCCTAGCTAGAGCTAGACATCGCACACTCGGCAAAACATTCTTCGACGACCTATCAGAATTGAGTAATATTAAATTCTGCATGTTTGATATGTGTGATATGGTAAATGTGTCGCTAGGCTCAGCTGGATGTTTAAATTGCCTAGATGCGATTTAACCCAATCGGCTTTTACGACAAGCGCGGGTGCGCTGTAGTGAAATTATTAACACCTCCCTACGCGGGCTGCGTCAAACTTATTGACATATTTAAAACTAGCCTTTCGTGAGACCACATATTCAACATTCCATTATCAACATAAATATTGAACGAACTACGAAATTTGTTGTTGGTGTTAGTGAAAAGAAAATTCACAATCATTTCGTTTCCTAGAATTTGACCATACATTTTGTTTCGCACCCCACTAACTCGTACAATTTGTTGTTATATATTTTGCTTCCGTTTGCCAGCTTATGATGTTTAATTATTAATTCCTTTCGAAACATAGGGATTATCTAACGCCATACTTTGAAAGACAAAATTAAACTCGCAAAGCTTATAAATAGTTATATCATTATAAATGCACAAAGGTATTGCCAATACTACTAACTATTCTATATCTATTTAATTACGTGAGTTTTATTAGTTTAAACAAGATGAAAACATACGAGTATCATATAAAATCCAGTTCTATAACATCTTATTAAACGTTAGATGTAATAAACAAAAAAAAACTGAATTTCTCGAACTCTTTTTGAACTTCCAGTGAATGGCTTGTTTTAATTAGCTTCCAGTTGAAGTTTTTATTTTACGTAAACGTTAAAGTTATCGTTTGTCTGTTTTATAATTGCCGTCTACTTATACAAACATAACGCGCGATATGGAATCGCAATTTTTCTGAATTATATGTTTGCTTTGGTACATCGTCTATTTTGCAAGAGCATTTTGCACCGTTTTGCGGTTGAAGTTGAAGGTAACTGAAGAACGCATAACAAAGCACGGGCGACTGTTAAAATATAAAAAGGAAAAATTTGAGTGCTTACCTCACACTGTCGTTGAAACAGCTTTTGATTATTTTGTTGTCGTTTTTGAAGAGCATTTAAATGAATGACATCGGATTGAGCGATAAGTGTCTTAGCTGTACTTACTGATAGCAACCATTTTACCGTCTGCTCTTGATTCAATCAGGTCACTAAATTATCACTAGTCGACTCAATGATATTACTAATACATATTTTGAACTTGTTGCACTCTTTTAGAAAATATTCTTGAAGTTCAAGAGCTAACTGAGTGAACATGATTCAGCAAAAATTATGTTTTCGCTTTTGTGGAGGCTTTTCGCCAACTAAACGACCTAGTTCAGCAGAAAATTATGAATGAAGTTACCTGACTTTAAACGAACTTCAAGCTTTGGCTAGGTCTTATTTTGTTTACAAACAAATAATTCGTGGAAAGCCTATGAACTCAGATAATTGTCGACATTTTGGCAAAATATCATCAGTGATGACATCAGAAATGACACGGCTCTATTTTAAATGGAAGCAAAGAATAGATATTGGAATACAGCGATGACGGTGGTCACGGAAATTAAAACAAGAGAATGATTTAATTTAACTGTTTAGATTTGTTTGACGCCCAATAGAGGGTATCGACAGTTTTTGCTTCATAAAATGTTGTTATTTGGAAAATGAGTATCGACAAGCAATTTGAGTAATTATATTTCTGACAGGCGCATTCTATTGGTAAGTGTAGAGCCAGCTCAGCAAAATGTTACACCTTAAACAACAACAAACCAAATGTGAAAATAAATAGGTCAGCACTAGGTGAACAAAAACAGTGAAGATAAAGTTTTTGAATGTCTCGAATGAAATGACAACAAAGCGGGTGTCCGAAGCTTAGCTAAGATTTTCAAAGTCTAAGATAAGGTGCGGAGATTAAATAAATTTATTACCCCGCTACCATCAACACTCATTCGCTCACAAGTAAATAAAAATTAAATTAATTGAACGGCAATAATAAATTCGAGACTTGTTTTCGTGAAAAAACGACTGAAAATACATTTTAATTTCACGGAAAATCCGATGTTTCACAAAAGAGTAGAAACAACGCTGCCTATAGTTACGGTGACCAGTGTTGACGACGACACTTTCCTCAATTCCCCAAAATTCGATGTTAAATTACCCGAATTGGGGAAGAACATAGATCCTATTCCCCACAAATTCCCCACAAAATTATCTAGTAAAAAAAAACAGGTTTTAATAGAAAATCGATAAATTTTAATTATTTATTTTTATTCAGTCATTGTTTTTTGCCATGTCCTTGCTCCTAACATCTTCTTTGATGGATCAAACTTTAAACTACCCCCTATTTTGTAATTCCTTCTCTGGTCATTAAAGATACTAAGTATCAGTATGTAGGCGATTTCTGTTTTCAGTTTTTTATGTTTTTTAGTTTACTGAATTTTCTTTCAACTGGTGCGTTTGCAAAATGCAATACAAGTAAAAGGCAGATAACAATTTTTAAATTTAGAAACTGTCTATGTCTCACATTGTTTTTATGTCTAAGCACATTTCCCCGTTAGTTTTCAGCATCTTTTTCGTCAAGTCTATGTCGAACAAACAACAAAACAACACAGCGTGAGATCGCCACTCGTCATCCAGTTTTTGAAGTGTCACAAACTTTTCAAGCAGTGGAAATCGCTTCAGCACTGGCATCATTGATTTTGTGTTGAACTGCTGAGTTCTGATGGATTAACAATAGAAATAATAGAAAATAATATATCCTTAAAATCTAATTTCTTTGAAATGTCCGCGTCAATTCAATGTAAAAATCTTAGCATGATTTATAGAAACTTGAAATAGCTGAAAACTGAACGAAAATGTAGCCTTTCGACCATATTTTTTATTAAAATCATCAAACCGTTAATGTATCGTCCTTAGATAAAGTACTAAATACTAAAGTGTTAAAATCCGTGCATTTTCCCCGGATAATGCCAATCCCCTCAAAATCCCCAAACGAGTTGAGGTTCCCCGCAGTTTGGGGAATTCCCCTCAAATTGGCAACCTTGACGGTGACCATCCGTCCTCCATTTAAGAGGACTGCCCTTTCTTTTTACCTCCGATTTGTATTTTTTTGTTCGTTTATTTTTAAAACTGTCATCGAGACACACATTTTACGCATCGAGTTTTATTAAAACAATTGATATCAGTTCGTGCGTAATGTGCCAATGTGCCAATGAAAGAGTATTTTCAGTAATGAACAATGTTATGGCCAGTGACAAAGCACAAGCGATACTAGACGCGTATTATTCGTAACTTATACCAAGCTCAGCAGTGCAAATTCCAATAAAACGATATGTTCAATTTTATATCCACTAAAATGTCAAAATTTGGAATACATTATAGAATCAGACATAAAGCTCGACTACAGGGTCTTTCATTAGCGACTTGACAACTTCAACCTTCCAGTGTGAACGCACCCTTAGACCGATTACGGAACTGTCAATGTCAAAATATTAAGTAAAATCAACTTTTTTATCACGGCAAAGTTCACGAAGGAACAACATTAAACAAATAATTGAAACTTAATACCAAAACTCCGAGTCGGTGGTCGCAAATTTAAAAGCGTTAACCCCAATTTTCAGCCGTAATTCTCGTCCCAGTAGACAAGCAATTCATAGTTTAGTGAAAAAAATTGAGTCAGAATATTCGCTGCTTGATGTTTCCGTGCCAGTGAGACTACGATTTGCCCGAGGTGTGGAGAATATTGCTACCGTCGCAATGGTTGGTTTGCTAGTTTCAGTCAATTTCACGGCGTTCTCAAGAATTGGGTCTCTCCCAGACTTCATTCAAACGAATTTTGCATAAGGATTTTGGCCTACACCCTTACAAGATCAAGCTGACTCAAGAGCTCAAGCCACTTGATCATATGAAGCGACGTACGTTCTCGAATTGGGCTCTGGACATGATGGAAGGAAATGAAGAAATTCATCGCAAAATCATCTTTAGCGATGAAGCGCATTTTTGGTCAAACGACTTCGTCTGTAAGCATAATATGCGTTACTGGACAGGTGAGAATCCTCATCTGCTTCATGAAACAGCACTTCATCCGCAAAAAGTCACTGTTTGGTGCGGTTTTCATGCCGGTGGCGTCATTGGGCCGTTTTTTTTCGTCGATGAAAATGACCGTCATTTACGGTTAATGATATTCGCTACAGAGACATGTTGGAACGTTATTTCTGTGAGCAATTGCATGAATTGAACATCAGTGATATGTGGTTCCAACAAGACGGTGTCACAAGCCACACAGCGGGTGCAACAGTCGAGTTATTCAAGTCTCAGTTCGCTGAACGTCTTATATCGTGAAACGGACCCGTCTATTGGCCGCCGAGATCGTGTGATTTAACGCCTCTAGACTTTTTTTTATGGGGCTACATTAAATCATTGGTCCATGCCAACAAGCCGGCGACGTAAGAGGAGCTCAGAGCCAATATTGAACGAGAAATAGCGGTCGTAATGTGGGGCCGAGTCATCGAAAATTGGGTTTAACGTATCGACCGCTGCATACATTCCTGTGGTGGACATATGAACGAAGTAGAATTCATAAATGTTTTGATAGTAATTCAAGGCAATAATTTTTTTTTTTGAGATATTTCAAGTAGTTTGCAGTTTATTTAAAAAAGAGGTTGTCAAGTCCCATTTGATTGTGATTCGAAACCGAGAAGCCTGCCTTTTTGAGGTCAAAACGCGCACGAATCATACCGGATTCAGTAAAGTTGGAAGGTTATGATCACTAATTACTACCTCGCCGTTAAAGAATAAAAAGTAACCTAAATAAAATTTATCGTATTGTCGCAATCGCAGCCATTCCATCTTGTCGATTCTTCAATGGTCTCTTTAAGCTGATGAACACAGTGGTGATAAACTTTTTTTCGCGCCAACATTCCTCAAGTTAAATCAACACGCAAGATTGTGACATTCCAAGCTCTACACCAAGTTCGAGTCATTTTATTTATTTTTCAAATCCCATCAAAGAAGGATAAACAATTTTCACATTAAAAAAACAATATTATTTTCCATATTCTCTCTGTCTTTGTCGCCCACGACGTACGCCCACGAATTCTTTCGAAAATTATTCAGTTTTATCTCCCCTTTTCTATAATAAGCAAAATGTTTCTTGTCAATTTTCATTTTTATTGTTTTATTTTTATTTATTTTTTATTTATTTATTTTTTTCAGAATGAACAGGTTGTGAGCATCGTGAGTGTTTTAATTTTCAATGTTTATCTATTGTTTACTCGTCTCTCTATTTCGCATTATTTTATTTTATTTTAAAATCAAAAATTATAAATGTTTTTGTTTGGTTTTTCTATTTTATTTTGTTATGTTTTGTTACTTGATTGTGTGTATAAATAAATCCTTTGATTTGCACATTCTATTGGTCGTTTGCATCTTGTCTTGTTCTACTACTTTTAAGTAATTACTTTTACATTAAACTTCAACATCTTTTAACATCATCACCATCATCATCATCACATCGTTGACAGATTTACACTGACCCATTCTCAGCAATCAATCTGCCGCGGCTCTTTCTTATTTTGTTGTTGTTTACACAGTTACATTAGGTCCGTTCGCGAACTAATATACAAACGTAAATTTATATAAACTTTCGTGCAAAACTACACAAACGCGTTCGCGTACTGAGAAAATGGTAAAAAGATGAACGAAGGAAAAATGTACTTTCGTTCATTTTTCTTCACACAGAATTTCAGCTGGTAAGAAAATGAAAACTGTCAAATGATGAAATCCTATGAAGTTGCCAGCAAAAAAAAAACAGCTGTTGCTTCCTTTCAAGCCAAACTAAGAAGTTTTTCACCTTTTTACACAAAAGCGTTCGCGTTCTTTTCTTAGAAATGAGAGGATTCTCTCTCGATTTTGGAGATTTGACACTTTTCATTTTCCTACACATAAAGTACGCGAACATATTAACGTATACACAAAATAATAATGAAACGGGTTTGTTTTTTGTTTGAGAGATAAAGAGGCGTCGTAATTAACACGAAATATTCCGATGAACAAATAGTTGTTCTTTACATTGTTCCTCAGGGGGGTGACGTGAAGCAAACTCTTTAGAATAGTGTTGGGTAGGACACGAATTTCAAATGAGTTTGTATGAGGAGCTCATTTTTCGAAGTGAGGTGGTACTTTGTCTCACCTCAAATGTCCCATTGGACAAACCTATTCAATGGACATTTTCAATAACAAAATGTCAATTTTTCAATGACATCTCTTCAATTCTGATGATCATGAAATTTGAATAAAACATATCAGTAAATTTATTTTGGTAGTACCTATGTAGTTAGATTTATTTTAGAAAATTTTAAAGGGTAAAAAACGTAGGTAAAAACAACAATATGATTTTTCTTAAGCGGAGTACATTTGAATTCAAAAAAGTTAAAACCTATTTTATTTCAAAAAAGTGCAAGGTTTAAAAAAAAGTAAAAAAAAGATAGTATAAGAGAAATAAAAACTAAATAGGTAAATTTTGGTAAAAGAAAACAATTTCAAATTCACTAAATACGAAATTAAAAAAGGTTTAAAAAACAAAATTTAAAATAGAAAAGCTTAAAAACAAAAGTTAAAAACAACAAAAACAATAACAAAACTCCTTGAATTTTTAACCCTTTAGATGATTATCTGCATACACAATTACACATCTTCATTATCTGCATTTGCTACATAGTGCTAATGCAACACTCGTATGCTCCTCATTTTCTCTCCTCAAACAAACGTAGGTACCTCAAATGTCACAACCTGGCACAATGTAACAGCCTGCGACAATAGGCGTTTTTCTTTTTTAGCCCCGAGCGGGGAACAGAGCGGGGACCGAGCGATCAGAGCTCGCTCCGAGCTGAACGTAACCTGAGCGCTCCGAGCTAATTAAGAAACAGAATTGAGCACTGAACTGTCATTAGATAATTTTTTTTTATTAATTTGCAAAATAGTCAGGTTTGCTTCTGAAATTGGTGTTTGTCAAGGATTGTTCCATTTAAATTATAATTTCTAGTAAATAAACTATGGAAAAAGAACGAATAATGAATGAAGTCAGCCGCGCTTAGCTTTTCGCTCGATGTGCTCGGTTATTTTCAATCGAGCTCATCGAGCGAGCCCTGAGCTAGCTCAGAGATAAAAAAGAAATACAAATTTTGTGCTCAGAGCGCTCCGAGTTAAAAAAGTAACACAGTTCTCTTTTTGACAGCTCAGTGCCCCGCTCGGAGCTAAAAAAGAAAAACGCCTAATATCACGAATTTCGTTCGACTGGGACATTGGGTATGTAATACAAAACTTCACGCATTCATTTTGCTCATTTTAAGACAATCGTCCTCCTCTGTGACAATGTCACGAATTTTGTCGAATGGGACATTTGAGTATGTAATCAAAACTTCACGCACTCATTTTGCTCATTTTAAGAGATAAGAGAATCGTCCTCGTCCTATTGGTGGTAGAGAGAATGTACTAATATAAGTGCGAGGTGCGAGCATTGCGAAAGGGCATTTTTTTATCTCTCAAAACAAAAAAAGGGCATTTTAAAAACTATATAATGTCTCATATTAATTTTATTTAACTAATTTTAGTAAAATGCATTTGTCATTCATCTGCGTAAGTTGCTTCCCATGCTTGTATGGAATTGCCCAAAGAGATTGAAGAACTTATGCGGGGAATTTCAACTTATATATCCGAAAGTGCGAAAAGTTCAGCACAATTGGTTAAATTCCAGGAGTATTTTGGTGGGGAAGTAAAAAAAATTTTAAAACCGGCAAGTACTCGTTGGCTTACAATTCATCGTTGTGTGGAAAGGCTTCTTGAAAATTGGAACATATTGAAATCATATTTTCGATTAGCTTTGTTTGAAGACAAAAAAAAAAAGCAGAGAAAATTCACGAAGGCCTCGCAAAAAATAAAAATAAGGCCTACTTTTATTTTCTAAAATATTCACTTCTTTTATTTAATGAGTTTAACGCTCTATTTCAGCACAAAAAAGTTTTAGTACATTGCAGGAAAGCAAAATTCTGGCTTTAAAAATGTGTCGGAATTTCATTAAGCCTATTTTTTTTCACTTCAATGGAATGCTCAACTTGCAATATTGAAAGATCCAGACACATATATTGTCACAGATTTGAACAATATATACTTAGGTCGAGAATGTGAAGAAACGCTAGCTGAATTAGATGCTGTTGATAAATCAGAGGTGCAGGTTAATTGCCTTAACTTTTATAAAACTGCTGTTACTGAAATGATTAATCGTTTACCGTTTGACGATGATTCAGTTGCACAAATGGAGTTTCTTAGCCCAAACATAGTGTTTGACGTAGTAAAAAGTAGCGAAACGTCAATTTCAGCTATTTTAAAAAAGATTGATTTTGATTCGGAAATAAAAAATAAAGCTATTAATGAGTTCAAAAACGTAGCAATACTTTTAAGTGAAGAAAAAAAGCTGTCACTTACACAACTGCCAATTGATGAAATGTGGCATGAAATTTGTCATCTAACTAATTTCAATGACGAAATATTATTTCCGAATCTGCCGAAAGTCGTTCAAATAGCATTGAGTCTACCTCACTCAAATGCAGACACAGAGCAAATTTTTTCGGTGATTACCGACGTAAAATGTAAAAAACGAAACCGGCTGGGGAAATGATAAACAGCATTTGCATAATAAGATCATCTTTTCAATCGAAAGAAATAAGTTGTTTCAGTTTTATTGTAAATAAGAATCATCTATATTTACATTGTGCTAATAAGTTATATTCCTCAATTTAATATTTTTTAACTTATAATTATTTTTATTTATTTCTGCATTTTGTCTACTTTATTAATTAATATAAAATATTAAATTTAATTGATTAAAAAAAACATTTTTAAAAACATTATAAATGTAACGAACTGAAATAATATTAATTGGCGAAACTTTTTACGTTTTTAAGTTTCTTTATTTATTTTTATATTTTGTTGATAACTCACTAACATATAATTAATACTTTAAAAAATGTGATATTTAAAAAAAGCCATACAATAAAACGAGAAGACTGTTTTTTTTTGTTAATTTCTGTGTTTTGGTGTATGTATACTTTCGTGGGGAATTCCGTGGGTTTTTTCTAACGACGGCGTGGGCAAAAAGGGTATTTTTGATAATCGTCGTGGGCAAATCTGTAAGAAAAGTCTGGTTTCACTGCATCCACGATCCACGACCACGAGAGATAGAGAAATATTTTTTGTTGTTTTTGGTTAGGTGTGAGGCAGGGTTGATTTTGTAGGTAAAAGTACATTAGGTACAATTTGTTCAAATTAGGTTTAAAATTAAAATTTTTTATTTCATAATTTCAGTTTATTACAAATTTTATTAACGTGATGTTAGCATTGAAAAACCTTTAAATTGGCAATGAAGTAGAATGCGAACAATTTGGCACCACTTTTTGTGTACCCACTCCCACACTGTTTATACCCTATTCTAAGGGTATATTAATTTTGACGCATAGTTTGTAACATACCTTAATATTGCCCGTAGACCCCTAAAATTTACTATATTTATGATCAGCATCGATAGTAATGTCCATCTAGCCATGTCCGTCCGTCCGTCCGTCTGTCGGCAAAAATTAGGCCTTTAAACTGGGCCTAGAGCGCTAAAATTTTAACCATATACTCTCTAGGGTCCCGAAATAATCAAGTTTACGAATTTTTGAAATTCGGGCCTGTGGGCCTTCGAAAAAATCGAATTTTGAGCTAGAAATCTGAAATTTTTTATATATGATCTATGACTCCTAAAACTGCTCGGGAGATACAATTTTCAAAATCCGCCCACTGACACGCCCACAATTAAATAAACAATTTTATTGGTTTAAAAAAAAAAACAAAATTTGAGCTAGGGAGCTGAAATTTATAATATATACTCTCTAGGGGGCCCTTTATGCTCATGTGTAAATATTTTCCAAATCCGCCTACTGAGCCCACAATTTAAAAAAAAAACTTTTTTGAAAATCCAAAGTTTGAGCTAGGGAGCTGAAATTTATAATATATACTCTCTAGGGGGGCCTCTATACTCTTGTGTAAATATTTTCAAAATCCGCCTACTGACACGCCCACAATTTAAAAAAAACATTTTTTGAAAATCCAAAGCGAGCTGAAAATTTTAATATACATATACCCTCTATGGGCCCTTTATGCTCATGTGTTCATTTTTTTAAAATCCGCCTACCGATACGCCCGCAATTAAATAAAACATTTTTTTTGGAAAACCAAAGTTTGAGCTAGGGTGCGTTTTTTTACAAAATCTTCGTTTTTTTTATAAAATCCTTTAAATGTTATAAAACAAAATATGTATAGCGTTCTTAACAATTCAACCATACTTAGACTTTTGTCACGCCCACTTATGAGGGATAGGAATAAGAATAGGGTATCCAACAGTTCGCCCAAGCGAACTGTAGCCCGTTCCTATGTTTTTTTTTATTGATGTCAATTTTACATGTACCTTTGTGAATAGTGACACTGACAGCTATTAGTTGTTTTAAAATGTTTTAAAGTTTTATGCAAAATTTTGTGAAGACCTAAGAAAACGAGTAAGATTTTAGTAATGTTGTGATGAAATATTTTACGCTATTTGACCCAAACAACGTGATTAATGGTGAGGTAAATAGTATTTTAAAAATAATTGTTAAATTATTTCCAGAATCAGAGATTAAAATGGCTGAAAGCATTAATTCTGTGTACAGAGCTTTAGCTGATTACCCAGAAATTAAAATCTTTGCTAAATTAAATATATGTCAATTTTGGTGGGAAATCGGACAATTAAGAAACCAGTTGAACGAATTGATGTTCTCTAACGTTTATAGAATTCCACACGGTATTCTATCATTACCACATTCGTCAGCTTCGGTTGAACGCATTTTTTCTATTCAAATTTAATAAAAAGAAAATGCAGAAATAAATTAGCTTTACCTACAGACATGTTCGCCACTGATTCAAACAAAAGACTTGATGAAATCAAGTGATATGTGTTGCTTCAACTTTAACACTAAAAGTGTACTTAAACGCGCATTGCCATATAGGGAATTATGTGAAGACGAATTACTTGATTAATTTGCTTTTTAATGTGATCATACATAATACATGTATTTTTTTTTTTTTTTTTTTTTTTTTTATAATTTGCTTACGCTAAAGGGATTTTTTCTGTTGTTACAGTACCCTTATAATGCTAAGAACACAGTGTAAGCTAGCTACTTGGTTTTAGAAAGAATAGAGAGATAGGAAAGAAGTGTTTGGGTGCAGTTGTAGGGTTTTTCTCCACGGGCTTTGTTTTGTTTTTTAACTATTTAAAAAAAAGAACTGAATTTGTGATTTTTTTATTAACTTATGTTGGGTGATGTTTTTTAAACTATGAATTTATGTACCTGTTTATTTTTATTAATAAATACCCTTAAAACAATATGATAGACTTTGATTTTAAATTTAAGGTACTATTTTGTCATTTTAGGTACAATTTTTTTTACCAAATCAGGTACTATACAAATTTTTAAAATATCAACCCTATTGTGAGGTAATACATTTTTTTGCTTTGAGGTGATGGGACATTTCAGAGTGGTGTATGCGACATTTTGCATTGTCTCATGTATGAGATACCCATAACTACTTTAGAATCAGTAGATTCCAAATGTAGAACAACCTGTGTAAATACATATGTAAATATATAATGTAGACTGACCGAACAAAATATAACACAAACATGCATTCTGTCACTTTTAACTCATCAATACTCTTCTAGTCGTGCATTCAGTCATTTTCTTCGATGTATATAAAACTAAAATGCGTTCATCCCTTGCATCACCATACACATGAATAACATTCTCTACAACATCCACTCGGTTTAAAAGCGATTTGCATTTTTTCCCCCTTCCCTACTAACCCACTAATCCCGTCCACACAAAAGAACACTCACACACTGCGCTATGATTCGATGACGCGAAACTCTTGTAAACCAATCGATCCACTTTGCCTCCTTTTGTACATTTTTCTTTCAATATATTACTTATTTCGGCAATTCTGGAATAATATAGGTACAACAATTGGCCAGCAGTATCTATCAGGAATTTGAACGTATGATCAATCGTTACGATGAGGATGTCGTTAAGAATCTAATGCCACTTTTGGTGAACGTATTGGAATGCTTGGATGCATCGTATCGAATCAATCAGGAGCAAGATGTCGAAGTGGAACTGCTCCGGGAAGACAATGAGCAACTAGTCACACAGTATGAGCGGGAAAAGAGTGCAAGGAAGCAATCAGAGCAGAAGGTAACTTAAAGTCGTCAACAATGTCAATGTTCAGTTTTGGTTAAAATTATTGTTTTTAGCTCTTGGAAGCCGAGGACTTAGCCGAAACAGAAAATAAAGAATTAGCAAGTAGATTAGAGTCATTAGAAAGTATTGTAAGAATGTTGGAATTGAAGCATAAGAACAGTTTGGAGCATGCTAGTCGATTGGAGGAACGAGAGGCCGACCTAAAGAAGGTGACATTAGTGTTAGACTATGGTCAATGTTGTTAGTTATTAGTTCTTTGTTTTTGCAGGAATATAGCAAATTACATGAGCGATATACGGAGCTCTTCAAAACGCATGTGGACTATATGGAACGTACCAAAATGCTGATGGGTTCAACCCATTCACAAATGAGTTCTGCCTCGGAGAGGATGGAAGTCAATAGAGCCAGGTTAAATCCTGTTATGCGGTAATTTGGTTATGATTTTGCTTTTTATTTTGTTATAAGTATTTTATTTTTTCGTTTGCATAGAAATACGTATGCAATGGTTTTCATTAACAGAAATTGTGAAAAAAGCTCCTTATCGAAAGCAATTCAAGAAAGGCTCAAATGAAATCGTCAACGATTTACACTAGTTATGTCTCCAAAAAGTACTCAAACTCATTGTAGAGCTCGAAAATATGCAACAAGAAAGCAACTCGAACATTCAAAAAACAAGACTTTTCAAACACATATGTACATTTTCTTGTAAAGTTTCTACTTGTCTGCCACTCAGGTGGATTCCACTTTTTGTCTTTTGTAATGTGTATGAAAATTAGAGTGGATGTGAGCAACATGCGTGGGGCCCAGTGAAATTACGCCAAAGTAAATAACGAAAAAAAAAAATCAAATAAGGTCCCAAAATTATATTCGCAGTGCAATAACAACAACAATATGACCTATATTGGATTAAGTTTAATTTGTTGGTACTTTTTTCCATTTTTATAATTAGGGTGCTATTTGATTAGACCCAAGGAATATTTTGCCGACCTTATTTTACTAATTGGATTAATTTAAAAAGAGATTGGGTGGACCGCTTGGCGGGTTAAAGGGATTTACCTCTTTTCTCCACATGGTTTAGCACGCTTAAGTAACTTTGTTTCTCCGCTAAGAGTAGGTCATAGTTGTCTGACGTGCGCCTATGTCAGATCTGTCTACAACAATGACAGGTACAATTTTTATTTCTGCATACTAGAGCTGACGGTGCAGTGACATATGGTCATGTTTCGAAATATATGACCTAATTACGCTTTCGCAAAGCGACATACGACCATATTACTCATCGTAAAACGCTGATAAACCGTCAGCTTTTGAAATATCTTGAATTTCGAACACTTCTTAATGACTGGTAATACGGTTTTCGCCGCAACAGGTCCACTGGTGATTTGATGACCTATCTAACGGAAAAGTGGAACCAATCTCTTTCTCACGGTGGTGAAAGTAAGATTATTGCGCTTGATATTTCAAGGGCATTTGACAGAGTTTGTCATCAAGCTTTATTGTCGAAAATGCGTGCATTTGGAATCCGTGAAACTCTTCTTCAATGGAAAAGAAATTACCTTTCGGACCGTTCAATTCAAGTTGTTTTGTATGGTTTGAAGTCTGAAACTCACCAAACAAATGCTGGTGTTTCCCAAGGCTCTGTTCTGTCTCCGTATCTCTTCCTCAATTTTATAAATGATCTCCTGTCTGTTACTTCTGATCCGATCCTTTCTTTTGCTAATTACAGTACCTCCGCGTCTCATATTCATTTCGGCTCTCATCTTCGGGTGTGGACTGGAAAGGCAACGTATTTTAAGCTCATTTAATTCCTATCTTAGCGGCATAACTCAGTGGGGTACGACCAATAGAGCAGAGTTTACTGTCTCACTTAACGTGTTACCGACCCGTGGAGAGTCTCTGTTTGAGACACTGCAGCCTTACGTCCTCCGCGATCCCGGGCACCCTGCTTCCAGTCGTCCATACCAAGCGCTTTGGCATTCCCGATTGCTTGGTCTTTAAAACGGAGGTTCGGTCTTCCTTGTTGTCTCAAACCTGGCGGCTGGAAGTCGACGATCCTCTTCGCTGGAGCATTATTATCCATTCGCTCGATGTTGCCTATCCAATGTAGTCGGCGTGTTTTAGCTTTTCGGACTGCATCCACATCTTGGTACAGCTATAGCGTTCGCGTTTGTATCTTCCTTCGCCTTCCTCGCACACAGGACCAAATATCCGACGGAGTATTTTTCTTTCGAAAGATCGTCCAGCACTCGGCGCCAAAAAGCAGAACTGGCAATATCAGTGTTTTGTAGAGCTTAGGTTAGGTTAGGTTTATGTGGCTGTCGGCTGAAGCCGACACACTTAGACCAATTTAGGTCCATTGTGATACCACGTATTTTTTATCTACCTCAACTCTGTAGATGGGACTGGCCAACGACACGCGGTTGTTCTCAAGCGGTCCCCCATCTACGTACTAACCGCGCCCAACGTCGTTTAATTACGGTGATCTGACGAGAACCGATTAACTCGACGTGGTATGGTCATTGGTTCGTTGTAGAGCTTACACTTGGTTTTTCAAATAGGAGTTTTAAACCCATTTGCTTTGCCAACACGAAGTAGTAGTAGTTTCCTTGGGAAATGCTTCGTCGGATATCCACTAAGGTGTCATTTGTGGAGTTGATGGTTACTCCGAGGTAGGTACTCCCTTGCTTACTCGAAGTTGCTGCTATCGACAGTGACGTTTTGTCCTGGTACTTCGTTTTGTCCTCGTTGACTTCAAGGCCACCCAATTTTAACTCAATCGCCGTGGCAGCACGGCACGCGGAGACCGGCCAATGACGTCGATATCGTCCGCGTATCCCAGTAGTTGGACGGATTTGTTGAAGATAGTGCCTTCCGTGTTGACACCTGCCCTGTGCACTATCTGCTCCAGAACAAGATTGAAGCTATCATATGACAGCGCATCTCCTTGCCGGAATGCGGTGCAGGTTTGGAATAGTTCGGAAGAGCTGCTCCCATGCTGCACATTGCACCGTGTGTTTTCCAGCGTATCGCGAAACATCTGGATCAGTTTTGTCGGGATCCCGAATCCGGCCATCGCGGCGTAGAGCTCCTGTGGCGATGAATGCTTTCATCTATTGTTGTTCTGCCGGGCCGGAGCTTATATGTTTTAACCGTTCATGTCCTTCATCGACTCGTGGCAAATATATTTTAAATCGTCCAGTAATTACTGAGAAAAATCCAAAAAAAAAACATAAATTGACATAAACATAACATTCAAAATTCACTACAAAACAATCAGTAGTTCCTTAAATTGCTCCATTTAAAAACAGGCAGTCAAAGTCAATCCAAGTCGAACTTCTTCTTCTTTAGATTCCTCTCCGCTCCGAAGGTTGGAAATCATCATTTTTATAGTCTGTTTGTTTGTTGCTCCTCTCATTATTTCTGAGGTCGAGAGGTTGAGCCATTCCTGCATGTTTGACAGTCATGTCAGCCTTTGTCTCCCGACCGCTCGTCTTCCTTCTATATTTCCCTGAAGTATTAGTTGCAGAAGTTTGTACTTCTCATTTCTCAAAATGTGTCCGAGGTATTCGATTTTTCTTTTTTTGATAAGGTACATTAGCTCTCTTTTCGTCTCTATTCGCCGCAATACTTCTTCATTTGTTATCCTGTCAATCCAGGAGATGCGCAGTATTATCGATAAATCCACATTTCGAATGCCTCTATTTTTTTAATCGTTGCTCTGTGTAACGCCCACGTTTCAACTCCATATAAAGTACCGACCAAATATAGCATTTTACTAATCTTATTTTGGTACGTTGATTGATTTCTCTGCTGCATAATCCTTTTTTCATTTTGCAAAATACTGTTCTCGCTTGTTCTAGTCTGCATTGTATTTCTTTGCAGGATTTGCGTTCTTACTGATCATCGTTCCTAGGTATTTAATGTTGTCAACTCTTACTATGTTTTTATTGTTAATTTTTAATTCGAAGTTCTGCATTTGTTGCCTACTTAGAACAATAAACTTTGTTTTCGCTGTATTTATCCGTAGTCCGTAGTACATCATTTAGCTAGTTCATCATGTTATTCAGTTCGTACATGTCGTTTGCTATTATGACGGCATCATCTATATATCTTATGTTGTTTACGTTGACTCCATTGCTTCTTTGAATATTTCTTCCGAGTACACTTTTAAAGGGAAGGCGATAAAATGCATCCTTGTCTTACTCCTCTTCGAATTTCGACTTGGTCTGACTCTTCTCCCTCTATTGTTATTTTTGCTTTCTGACCCCAATATAGATTTTCAATCACTCTTTTATCGTTTTAATGCCTTCTTCGAGTTTATTATATATTCTTTTGTGGATGATTTTAAGGAAAATCCTTACCCCGTGGCTCGTTAAACTTATTGTTCTATAGTCAGCACAATGTGTTGCATTATTTTTTTTTTGGTAATGTTATGAAAACAGTTTGTAACCAAAAAAATCGGTATATTTCCTTTTGCTATGAGTTTCAAAAGTTCATTTGGTATTCCATCTGGTCCTGTTGCTTTTCTATTTTTTGATTCCGTTAGCGCTTTCATGACTCCCTCTTTCATCAGTCGAACTAAGCTACACCAATTTTCTTTACATGATAACGTTTAATTCTTCCCTGAAACAGGCTTGAAATTTAAGTGGAAATTGCATACGTCATTTCGATAGCTGATTTTTAATTTCCCCTTTTCTTTCTTAAAATTTATCACAGTCATCCTAGAAGTTTCATTCAAATAAATAAAATTTGATGACATTAATAATTTGTACTTTTATAAAATAAAATAATAGATCATCAGGACCCGTTTCGTATGGATTTGCCTCGCTGGAAAACTCAACAATGTTGGACACCGAAACAATATGCAGCGTGGGAAGTAATTCCGATGACTCTGGTCCACCTTCACTTCAAAATGAACTGGATAATATTCACACAATGGAACGTTCCGCCGAAACAGACACCTTACATCACATAAATCAGGCCACTTCACCCCAAAGCGACGAAAGTCCAATTGTGCCAAATGTTCCACCGAATGGTAATGACAACAAGCTTCTTCTCTCCAAACTGAACGTACTAATGAGGTCCATAACATTTATTTTTTCTTCTTTTTTCTCTTTCTCTCTGTCTCTCTCTCTCCAAACCAAAACAACTCAACTCAACGCCTCCAACTAATGAATTTTCTAATTCCGCATTATTTTTCGAAAACACAATTATTATTTTTAATTCTCCTTGTTAATAACAAATTTTTGGTTTTGCGGATCACTCGACATAAAAAAATGAATTTAATTAGTTGGTCGAACTACAACCAAAAAGGAACAACGCTCCGCAAATACACTCTATCAAGAGTTGTCATTTCAGGATAATGAAGAGAGCGAAGAGCATGAGGTCACAGGTGAGTTTAAATGTTCTTCGTTCTCACAGTGGCGCTTAACTCAATTAACCGAGTTGCACATTAATACTTTAATTTTTATTTTAATTTTGTTTTGTTCTTAACCAGCATCTAACAATCATTTTTTTCTTTTTGTATTTGTTTGTTTCTTTTTTTGTGAAAAAAAACAATTTGTATTCACAAACCAACAACTTGTTCGACAAAACAACAGGCAGCTGGGTGCATCCTGGGGAATACGCTTCATCAGGTAGGTGTGCTCTGCATATAACTGAAATCGTTTATATCACTTGTCAATATTTCAAGCACACTCTTGTTGCTTACATGTAAATAAAAAATTAATAAATATTAGGCATTAATCTAACATACCTAAAACCTAGCATATAATATCCAATCTAAACATGCAATCAAATATCACATAATTCCTTACATGAGTCCTTCCTTCCAAAAAACTAAACTTAAATGTAAACAAACAAATTTAAAATTTTCTCTAATAACAAACTTACTCCTCTCTTAATATCAAACGCTTTTTCGCCGTGGATCACACAATAGCTAATGATAACTACTTTGGTAAGTTGAATTGATATTTGTTTTTTTCATTTATTCAAAGTAAGTTACGTAGATGTAACAAAGGATAGGAGTATTGGGAATAGTAGTCCGCCTTCCCAGACTCTAATCCTCCTTGAACTGATAGTTTTTTTTTGTTTTAGTTGCGTTTACGTGTTCTATTATGTTGTTTCCTTTCAGTTTGGTGCTGGACAGTTTAGATATTTTTGTGATTGTTTTGTACGAGTTGAATATGAAATGTGTTCTTAAAGGTGTTCTTGAACGATAGTTTTTCCTTAAAATAGCTCAATTTATTGGCATTAGGAATTGACTTTCAGATAATAATTATAGCGAGACAGTTTGAATTCTATCATCACGTTGAACAAGCATAAGCTTTTTTAGAAGTTTGAATAAGTTCGAACCAAGTATTCAAAATTATAGTGTAGGCTTTATCACAACAAAAATTATTAAAAAAAAGTTAAGATTGTTTAAAACCGTTGTGAAATTTCAACTTCGTATTTCACGCTTACTTAACTTACGTATGTGCTGTTTCTCCAAGTGGGCCTGAGGGCGTTAGTACACCAACGCGTAATTCTGATCCCCGCTACTCTTTTCAAGTTTCCGTGATTACTTCTCGACTGTTTCTTGCTATATATTTCTTGGTCGGACTTTTTTTTATTGAGGTTGAAAGATTCCATTGTGTAGCTGTAATAGCTATTGAACTGCCACTTAATTATAGGTGGTGTCTAATACTTGTTCCTTACTTAACGGGCTCCCGACACGTTAAGAGTCTCTGCCTGAGACACTGCAGCCTTCCATCCTCTGCTATGACGGGCGCGCTGCTTCTAGTTGTCCAGGCAAAGCGCTCCACAATGGCTTGGCCTTTAAAACGAAGGTTCGATGTTCCTTGCCTTCTCGAACCTGAGGGCTGGGAGTCGAAGATCATCTTGGCAGGAGCATTATTGTCCATTCGCTGAATGTGACCAAGCCAATGTAGTCGACGTGATTTAGCTTTTTGGACTGCATCCACGTCTTGGTACAGCTTATAGAGATCACGGTTGTATCTTCTCCTCCATTCGCTCTTCTCGCACACGGGACCAAATATCCGACGCAGTATTTTTCTTTCAAAAGAACCCAAAATTAGCTCCCCTTTTCTACTTATCGTCCAGCACTCGGCACCATAAAGCAGGAGTGGCAGTGCTTAGGTTCGATAGAGCATGCATTTTGTTCTTCGATTGGGGAGTTTTGAACCCATTTGTTTGGTCAAATCGAAGTAGCAGCTGTTTCCTAATTTAATTCTCCGTCGGATCTCCACTAAGGTGTCATGTGGACTTGATATTTACTGCTAGGTAGAATCTCGAAGTTCTTGCTATTAACAGTGACTTGTTGTCCTAGGCGCCCGTCAGATGTTTGTTTGTTTGTTGATAACATGTACTTAGTCTTATACTCATTATCTTCAAGACCAACCAATTTCGCCTGTTCTTCAATTGCTGTAAAAGCCTCTAACACGGCACGCTGGGAACGGCCGATGATGTCGATATCGTCTGCAAAACCCAGTATATAGTTGGACGGATCTATTGAAAATAGTGACTTTCGCGTTGACAACTGCCCTGCGCACTATTTTCTCCAGAACAGGTTTGAAAAAGTCACAGGTTTGGAAAAATTGGGAAAAGCTGCTTCCAAACTGCCCATTACACCGCGTGTTTCCAAGTGTCACACGACACAACTGGATCAGTTTTGCCGGGATCGCATATTCCGCCATCGACATGTAGAGTTCCTGACGATCAATGCTTTTATATGCGGCTTTGAAGCCACACTTGTACGTGCCGATTAGTGTGTTGCAGAACGGCTTCAGACATTTACACATTACAGTACGTTGGATAGGATCTTATATGCGATATTAAGCACGGATATGCCTCGATAGTTTTTGCACAACTTAGGATCGAATTTGCTTTCTTCCACCCATACTGGGTTGATGATTTGTGGCATGTTCCTAACCAAAAACATCACCTCCGTATTTGAAAAGCTCAGCTGGTAAGTCATCAGAGCCGGCGGCCTTATTGATTTTCGTCTTATAGCTAAGCCAACCTCGTCTATACTGGGTTCTCGTTGACAGAACGTGGGTTCTTTTCCTATTAATAAATAAATATCTCTATATTCTCTAAAATAAATAAATATTAGACATTAAAGGCCCATACAGGGCCTAAAACCTAACAGTCAAGAGACCCTAAAACACTCGTAGTTTGTGAGTGAGTAACTGGTTAGTAACTTCAATCACAAATCAGTTTAGTTTCTTTTGACTAGTTCCGTAGAGTGCTCAACTATCATTTTCATTAAAGCAAATGTAGAAAGGGCGGCGTCTTAATCTTTAAAGATCGTCGATCAAGGCGATGCTTAATGCCGTCATCACAGCTTACTTCGCTTTTCAGATGTAATGAAAGACCAAAAATCTAATACGTATTTTATTTGTGGGAGAAGTGATCTCTTAAGTAAGTAACCACATCGCCAATGTGTCAGTAACTGAGTTTAATTCCTTTTAAGTAGCTCCGCGTAGCCGTGTGATTTCGCTCATCCTTTTGTGAATTGTTCTTGGACCTTCGTTAGTTTTGACGTTAACCAACGCTACATTTGTCAAACACTTTTCGAACGAACGCAAATCGACTCTATGGACTTTTTCTAGAAGTTATATACTCTTTGATAGCCAACCAGTCAAAATACTTCGACAAACACACCATATCATCCAAACTAGTCGCATAGTGTAAAGATGAAATCACTTGTGTAAGCGACCACGTCAATATCATTCTCCTCTGTGTTCCCAGCTAACGCGCCAGCCAGGCACAGTACTACTCTTGACCCCTACCACGCAGACACAGCCTTCCCTCCCATAGGGCTTGTCAAAGGAACATTTTTTCAGGGGGAAATCAAGATACAGCATCCTAAGCATCCTTCCTATAATGCAAATAGAACTCATGATGTAACAAACAGAACCCGACATGAGATTGCCGGAATTGTAGCAACAAGCACTGGTCGTTTGCCTGTCGGTACTCACGCTGCCAACTTAGACATTTCAGTAGACGCACACTGCCGCATTTGCTGGAACCTAGTGGTAAAGGAAACCCTGCACTATTTCCTCTTCGAATGTCCGGCTCTAGCTAAAACCAGACAACACACACTCGACAAAACATTCTTCGACGACCTGAATTCAGGAGTAGAAAACATTTTTAATTTTCTTTACTCCACCGAATGGATTTGAAACATACACTGACACCCTAGGTCACTTGAGTGGTGTTACCAAACCGGCGCATATGCATTAATTGTGCCTTTGTGTAGCACAACCAGGCAACCACTTCGAACTACCTACCTAACCTTCTCATTGTTTGTTTATAGGTGTTGTGTAGGATCAAAATTTGAACAGACAAATGTATCCAGCACACATTCAACATTGTGAATCATAAAAATAGTAAAACTTCAATGTTTGTAGGTATCTTATTTAAAAAAAAAAAAAACTGGACAAATTTATTTTTTTGAAAGTGTTAATTTGTTCGAACCCAAATATCCGATTCCCCAATCATAAGAACATTTCATAGCACCTCACATTTCTAATCCCATTTTACTTCTTATCGGGTGCTTCTCCCGTCAGTATCTTTCATTTCGCTTTATTATGTAGCATGGCTCATTAAAGAAAAAAAAAATTTAAAATGTACATACTTTACTATAAATATCAATTAATCATTTCAGGTATGGGAAAAGAAGTCGAAAATCTCATCATGGAAAACAATGAGCTTTTGGCAACCAAGTATATTCCTTGCTCTTATTAAAATTTGGACAAATGCTCAGCTTTCTTTTTTTATTTTATCTTTAGAAATGCTCTCAATATCGTTAAAGATGATTTGATCGTCAAAGTCGATGAGCTTACCGGTGAAATAGAAATTCTTCGCGAAGAATTGAACGCAATGTCACAGTCTCGCAACAAACTTCGACAGAAAGTCGGCGAGCTGGAGGATGATCTTAAGAAGACCAAAGAGCAAGTCAAACAACAAAGTAAGGATATTGTGCAGACTGAATGGTATCTGCTTACTAAAATATTTTGGTGATTTTTAGATGACTCAGAACGAGAGGAAAGCGATGTTCCAATGGCCCAGCGTAAGCGTTTTACTCGAGTGGAGATGGCTATGGTGCTAATGGAGAGAAATCAAGTAAATACCTGGATCATATAAAAGAAAGAACTCTCTTTTAAATGATTTATTTTGTGTTTCTCCTTTTAGTATAAAGAACGTTTGATGGAACTCCAGGAAGCGGTCCGTTTCACCGAAATCATCCGGGCTAGTAAAACAATAGAAAAGCCCAAACAGGGCATCTGGAAGTATTTTAACAACCTTTTCACGTGAGTTTCCAACGCTTAGCTTATGATCTTAAATAAATATTAATTTAGTGTACCTTTATCTCAAACTACAGCGCCTCAAATCGTCCTCAGGAACGGGACCCCGGACAGGGAGGGGGGCCGATATTTCGCTACAACAGCCCCTCTCACAGTCACGGATCCCCCAGTCGAAGTAGCGACAGTCGCCTTGCCATAACATCAGGCAATCACCCACCCGCCAATGCTGGTCTAGCCAATGCTTTGATCCGTGCAAAGGATTTCAGCGAAGAAGGCACTTCAGAGCGTGCAAATGCACGCAGGAAAGAACAGTACCGGCAGTTGAGGGCCCATGTCCAGAAGGAGGACGGACGACTACATGCCTATGGGTGGAGTTTGCCAATAAACAAGTCGAATCAGGAGCATCAAAGTGGGCACTCGGGTGGGGTGCCTGTTCCAGTTTATTGTAATCCTCTGGCAGAATCAAGCCCACACATGAAGGTTTTCTGTGCCGCTGGGGTGAACCTCAATGGAGGCTTCAATAAGGACGGTGGTTCTGTAATAGGAGCTAGTATCTTTTATTCAAGTCCGACAGCGAAAATCACCGAAATCACTAGTCCGACGGCGGAATTTAGCGGGCAAGAACGCCAGCTGAACATGTCTATGGATGGAGATGATCATGAAAATCAACTCAGTTCATATGTGTGGGTATGTACGAGTACACACGCTGCCAGTACTGTGACCGTGGTGGATGCTAATGCATCAGCGAACGTGCTGGATGCGTTCCCAATTTGTCAGTCGCATTTGTTATGCATTGCCTCGGTGCCAGGTGCCATGGAGAAGGATTACGCGTTGCTGGAGAATTCTGAAGTTATTAAGGCTGGCGAGACGCTAGAGAAGCCAGGTGAAGGTCCAGAGATGCTGGGAAATGTGGAATATATTCGAGTTCGGCCAAAACCCGATCAAAATCGAAATACAGAAACCAAAGAGTCGGAAGACGCAGACACTAATGGCACAACTGAAGTTGAAGAAAAAGCGAAAGAAGCTGTAGAGAAGTCAAACTCAAATGAAAGCGAAGAAACAGTAGCAGAGGAGGAAGCCAAAATTCCTCCCACGTCGCCGCTGCATCACTTTGTTATTGGCAGCGGTGAAGCCAATACCAATGGAGTTACGGATACCAATGCAGATAACAACAATTCCAGCGGTCAGCTAGCATTTTCAAGGCCAGTCAACCCGATTCTCGGCACTCAAGATCGCCAAAATGAGCCTCCAATGACATCGGTGGGACCGACAATGTGGTTGGGCGCCCAGGACGGTATGCTCTATGTGCATAGCAGCGTAGGGCGGTGGTACGAGTGTCTACACAAAGTACTGCTGCCTGATGCTGTGTTAGGCATAGTGCACGTTGAGTCGCGGGTGGTAGTTGCTCTAGCGAACGGTCAGCTGGCAGTATTTCACCGTCAGACCGATGGACAGTGGGATTTGAACAGCTATCACCTGCTGACGCTAGGCGACCATCATCAGTCGATTCGGTGCTTGTGTGTCGTGGCCGATAAGATTTGGGCCGCACACCGCAATAAGATTCACATTGTGGATCCTATTTCTTTGAGTGTGGTGCACACGCTGGAGGCTCATCCGCGAAAGGAGAGTCAGGTAAGACAAATGGCCGCAACTGGACTGGGAGTATGGGTATCAATTAGGTAAGAAATCTATTTATTTATTTATCTACAAAATCGTTTATAATATGCAAGAAGAGGAACTTATTGTATTGTTTTTGTATAGATTGGATTCCACACTTCGTCTTTATCATGCACATACGTTTGAGCACATTCAGGACGTGGACATTGAGCCGTATGTTTCGAAAATGCTCGGAACCGGAAAATTAGGATTCTCATTCGTAAGAATAACAGCGCTTATGGTGTCGTGCAATCGTTTGTGGATCGGGACGAGTAATGGAGTGATTATATCGGTACCACTCACCGAGGGGCCACTGAAGCCATGTCAGTAAAAGAGTTTTTATATGTTTTCATAAAGTAATAATTTCAATTTGCATTTAGCAGCTTCGGCGTCCAATGGATTAATTCCGCGTTGTGGAATGGCCAATGCTCAGTTATCCTTCCATGGCCATAGGGATGCAGTGAAATTCTTTGTTTCAGTGCCAATGTCACAGCAACCAGGAAATCTGTTACAACAATTTACGAATAAACGGCCCGATATGCTAGTCATGTGTGGTGGGGAGGGTTATATCGACTTTAGACAATGTAAGTGCAGATTTTAATGAATTCATATTTGTAACTTTGTTATATAAAAAAAAAACGGCGAATGCTTTTTGTTGTAACGTAGGACAGATGAATGTATTTTTCAAAATTTCTTACTATTAAGATGACATTAGTCGTTGTATGTTGTTGTACTTTTGGCATTGGATTGATATTCCACCTGGAGGATTCTGAGGAATCTGAGAGGCAGTGAAAGTTGTTGTGATTTCTTGCCGTTAACTTCAGAAGTGCAGCCTGTTATGACTGATACCTACAGAAGATTTCGCTTGTTCTAAATAAACAGGTTGCAGCACACAACCATTAAATCGATATATATATAAGTTGAAACGGAATTACGGCTGAAGGCAGCCTAAAGTTAATGCTGAACACACTACAGTCGGTGACTTTGTCGATCTTTGAAAAAGAGTGTCCAAATTAATAAGTTTTATTTGTTATTATTAAGCGTATTTACATGCAGCCTTGGCGACTTTTGATGTTAGGATTATAGATCAGCAATGGATGGTGTGCCATATTATATGGATACATATGTGACCTTTATTCCCAATTTATTCACTCAGATGTGGTGGTTGGGATCATCAGTCATTTCCACCAACACATTTAATCGATACGCACTTCTTTTCTCCGAGTATTTTAACCGATTATACGACAAATTACCTCCCAAAAGTTAGTGTGAGTTATTTTTTTTTTCTATTTCCATGCATCTTGAGTTCGAAGGCTAGCAATGGAAATGTTTTATTAAGGTCTGGAAAATACAACATTATATGAATACATATTTGACCTTAATTTTATATTTCCAATTTCACACAGAAGTGGTGGTTGAAATCATCAAATTTCCAAAAATATATATTCAACAAGATATAGTTGAATATGTATGTATAATTTTTGACTGCCCCATATTATAGCAACCTGGACAAAAAAAAGAGTAAGTGCTCTGTAGTTCTCCCATATCAGTTTTATCAGAAGTTATGATAAGAATCCAATCCGCCTGCGGTATTCACCGGTTCAACCTCTATGAACACCAAAACAGGCTTCCCAGTTTTGGAACAGCGCTTAACTAAGGCCTGCCTCTTTTTTACCATTTAGACACGTACATGCTCCTGACATTGTAGCCATTTGTATTGCAGGGACGGGCTAAGACAACCGCTGCAGCGCTCCCCAAAATACAAAGCTTGTCGTAAAATGCTATAAAGGGGAGAATTAACATGAACGTAACTCTACCATTCATGTGAGCCTAGGAGCACATTTAACATCTTGAAACTGTCCCGCAAGTGTGCATGCAACTTACTTTACTTAACGGGCTCGCGACCCGTGAAGAGTCGCTTACTGAGACAATGCCTCTATAGTGTTTCCTCGCTGCCATTGTTTGGCGATTGGTGAGTGCACAGAGAAGAGTCTCTCGCTCAAGTGTCCAACTTCTTTTCGTCGAACCGTAAATTTAGCCCCAACCAGAAAAAGGTCAGAGTCGAGGTTTGCTCCTCGGAATGTGCGCTGGTTTCAGATGCTGGTTGCGTACTTCGCATCGATTAGCTTACCAACTTTAGCATTAAAATCCTCGATTACAACTTTTACATCGTAACCCGGACAAGCTTCGTAGAAGGCTCCAGGAGTCCATACAAGTCCTCTTTGATGGAATGTTCAGCCTCGTCGGTATAGGCTTGTGCATATATCTTCTTCTCCCTAGACGAGGTGGTTATTATCAGGATTACTGCATCCCTACTAGTCCGCCTGTGGGGTTCACCGATTTGACCTTAATAAAAATCGGCAGGCTACCTGGTTTCGGATCATTTCATCACGAAGAATCCTTACCCTGTAGGTTAGGTTAGGTGGCAACGCGGTTGTTCTCAAACGGTCCTCCATCTACGTACTCACTGCGCCCAACGTCGTTTAATTGCGGTGATCTGACGAGAACCGATTAACTCGACATTGTATGGTCGTTGGTTATCCTTACCCTGTAATTAATTAATGTCGCAATTTTTCCTTTTCTTCATACCAGATCTTTTTCATCATATTTCCTGGATCACGGCAATATCTTCCTTGTATCGCACGAGGACAGACTCAAGTTTTCGAGTGGCACCTGGGGTGTACGCGTTGTACACCTTCCAGGTGCATACTCTTCAATCGTAGTCCGTTTAAATTCCGGGTATGGTTGCCACAAGAGGGTGAGAGTTGTCATTGGCCCATAGAGGGTTCATCCGCCGCCATCTATTTTTCAACACTCACCCCTATTGCGAGTTTCAACCGACAATTGACAATTGACTATTTTCAATGTGTGCTATTGTGAACGAACGATTCTAAAGGATTTTGTCAATCGCAGTCAATTAAAAAAATGCGATTGACAAGAATATCAATGAAAATGTTTTTTTCTGTTTTTGACTGTTCCTACCGGAAGTTTAAAGCAATGAACTCTCGTAGTTGTGAAACAGAACTTATGGCAGGACTAGGTACATGCAACCTAATTACATGGCCATTTAAATTATAAATCCTCCTCATGCAACTTATATGCGCATTCCTTCCATAATTCGTTCTATGATCTGGTCTAAATATTAAGTCAACACTACGTAAGTTATAGGGTCCACCGCGGACATTTAAACTTTTAGAAGCCAGAAAATCAGACGCATCTATGTGACCAGATATAAGCATCTAACTGTAAAAAAAAAACAATGTCGCTATTGAGCCTTCGTTAAGGAAGCGGTATCAGTTGAAGAATCTTGATTCGCTGATTGTAAGGAGGAAGGGCAAATCGAATAGATTTACGTTGAACGGCTTCGATTCGATTTGAATGAAAGTTGTAGAACGGTGTCCAAATCTGTAAAGCATACTCCACATGAGGACGGACGCAGAAATTGTACAATGACAGAGAAACATATGGGACGTTAAATTGTTTGGACCACCCTTTTACAAAGCCCAGAATAGAATTGGACTTTTTAACGATAAAATGTATATGCTTTGTGAAATCGAGTTTGGGATCAACATAAACCCCAAGATCCTTCAAACTCTCAACATGACAGAGAGTATGATAGGATAGGGAAAATTGAAAGGTGGAAGGGGTATGCTTCCTAGAAAATGTCGTATGATTTAGTTGGGTTCAGGACTAAACTGTTCTTAATACACCAAGTGGTGAAGCTTTGGTTATTGACAGATTTTTATATTTTCATATTACCAGGGTATATCAAAATACTGCTGTGTTTTATAACTGACATCATAGCTAGTACAAAAAGATTTGGGCTCAAGTGACTTTCTTGAGGAACTCCAGAGTGAGCAACGATCTTTCAATTTCTTGAATAGGTCCATGCAAGGACGGGTAAAGGAAAACAAATAACACCAAACCAAGATATCTGTCTAGAGTGCTCTAAAGTGGACGGGGCTCAAACCTCAAACCTTCCGATCCTTAGCTCAATATTTTTGGAGGATATTTTCCATTTCCCATCGTTTATTTAAGCTGTGTCTGCAAATTTGGACAGCAAGTATAGTCGATAGGTGACTATTCGGGCCTCAAAACAGTCTTGCACAATGTGTCTTTATTTAATTACATCTTGCTTAAAACTTCCTTTATATTCGCAAATACAACTAAAAAGCATTCGCTAATATACGCGCATTTATTGCTTAACTTCACTGGGCTTACCACTTTTAGAAGATACGCTTCTGTAGGTTTTGTTTATCGTAGTGGACGGGGCTCAAACCTCAAACCTTCCGATCCTTAGCTCAATATTTTTGGAGGATATTTTCCATTTCCCATCGTTTATTTAAGCTGTGTCTGCAAATTTGGACAGCAAGTATAGTCGATAGGTGACTATTCGGGCCTCAAAACAGTCTTGCACAATGTGTCTTTATTTAATTACATCTTGCTTAAAACTTCCTTTATATTCGCAAATACAACTAAAAAGCATTCGCTAATATACGCGCATTTATTGCTTAACTTCACTGGGCTTACCACTTTTAGAAGATACGCTTCTGTAGGTTTTGTTTATCGTATTTTAGAAACTACTTTAGTACTTTATCAGTAGTCTTTGTTTACATTTTTCATAATCGTATATTTTTTCGTTCTTTTTCTTTTTTTTATTTACATATACATACAAAAAATAAAAACTCAAAAAATTATTATAAACAAAAATATTATCAGCTCAAGAAAAGCATGCAGCCGATGCGTGCGACAATGCGGCACATTTGATAGTTTGGCGAATCGATACGTAAGAATTTCTTTTATTTTCTTATACTTTTTTCTTTCGTTTCTTTTTTTAATTAATTGCCTTCCGTTTAATGTTTAATTCGTTAACAAAATAATAATTTACTTGTTAAAATTTGATAAAGAAGAAAATAATGATGCAACTCTGCTGTGGCTGTATGTTGTTGGTGTTTTTAATTTTGTTTGCTTTCAATTGTTTTTTTCTGTTTATTTTTGTTTCTCTTTTTGAAAATTTTAGACATTACAATTTATGAACATGGTCTCAAAAAATGTTGTAATAACAAAGTGTAATACTCATTAGAAAGTTAATTGAGAGAGAGAGAGAGAGAGAGAGAAAAGAAGAGACAAACGCTAAATTTGTTGGTCCAGAACGGATTCAAACTACACAAGAAAAAGGTTTATAACAAAAATGATTTCTTTTTTTGTTGTTGCTTTTTGTTTGGTAACATAAGCACTTGCTCTTTTGTTTCTTTTATATATACTATTAGTTTTCTTTGAAACCAGTTCTTCTTTGTATTTTTTTAATCGGTTTTGCTTTTGTTTTTCAAATGAAATTTTGTACTTATATTTTTTGTTGTTCAAAATTATAAAATTACATAAATCAAAAGAAAAACACAAATTTGCCGTTTATTGCCGTACTACCTACTTTAAAAATTACACATTGCAGTTTGCACTTCAATTTCGTTTTTAAACCGTATAACAGCACACTACACAGATGCATAACTTGAAATTTTGTTAGTCTTAGAATAATAACATTATTGTAAATGGTGAGTTGTGGATAATCATAGTATAGTATCGTAATGCATGTTGAAGTTATTATTAATCATGTATTTTAGTGTATGATATTCTCTTGCAGTTACATTACCCCCTGACACATATTTTACTACTTACTTTTTACTTAACGGGCTCCCTATCCGTGAAGAGTCTCTGCCTGAGACACTGCAGCCTTCCATCCTCTGCGAACCCGGGCACGCTGTTTTCAGTTGTCCAGACCAAGCGCTCTGGCATCCGCGATGGCTTTCAAAGGATCCCAATATTAGCTCCCTTTTTCTACTTATCGTCCACCACTCGGCACCATAAATCAGGACTGGCAGCATTAAGGTTCGATAGAGCATGCATTTTGTCCTTCAAGTGAGAACCTATTTGTTTTGCCAAACCGAAGTAGAAGCGGTTTCGGTTGGTGTTTACTCCAAGGTAGATAAACTCCTTAACTACCACGAAGTAATTGCTAAAAACAGTGACATTTTTTCCTAGAGGGTGGACAGATGTTTGTTTGTTGATAGCATGTTCTTGGTCTTGGTCCTCATTAACTTCAAGGCCAACCAATTTGGCCTGTTCTTCAATCGCCGTAAAAGCCTCTAACACGGCACCCTGGGATCGATCGGCCGATGATGTCCTTGTCGTCTGCTTACCCCAGTAACTGAATGGATCAATTGAAGATATTTTTTTTTATTTTATTATTTGATAAAAAAAAATGAAATCTAAATCCTAGAGCACTGAGACTCGGTAACGGTCCATTATACTACCAGACAAAAATCCTCTTTTTGGTGTAGAGCAAAAGCAACAACAATGGATGGCGTATGTTGTTGTTCCCCATGGGGATTGAGCCTGCACTGGACGGGTCACAAGCCAACACACTAACCTCTACACCGTCGCCCCCAGGTTATCAATTGAAGATAGTGCCTTCCGTGTTGACACCTGCCCTGCGCACTATTTGCTCCAGAACAAGATTGAAGAAGTCACATGATAGCGCATCTCCCTGCAGAAATCCGGTGCAAGTTTGGATTAATACGGAAGAGCTACTTCCAAACTTCAAATTACACCGCGTGTTTTCAAGTGTCACGCTACATAGCTGGATCGCCACATAGAGCTCCTGAAGATGAATGAAAGTACGTTGGATAGGATCTTATATGCGATATTAAGCAAGAATATGCCTCGATAGTTCCTGCAAGACATATGATCGCCTCTCTTGTAGAGGGGCATATGGAGCTGATTGTTCAGTCATCGGGCATGCTCTCTTCCACCCATACCTGGTTGATGATTTGGTGCATGTGCCCTACGAAAACACTACCTTCGCATTTAAAAAGATCTGCTGGTAAGCCATTAGAGTCGGCGGCCTTATTGTTTAAACTTTCTAATAGCTAAGAGAACCTCTTCTTTGCTGGTCGTTTTGCTAGTAAACCAAAGCAAATTGTTCCAAAATGGACAAAAACTATCAACCCAATGGCACGCTCACTTTGGGGGATAGGAATCTTTCCAAGCGGACTGCAGCCTCTCTATATGTTTGCCATTGTACCCCTTTCTAACTCTAAGGGTAATATATTTGACTATAGGTCCGTTCGCGTACTTAATGTGTAGAAAAATAAAAACTGTCAAATCTCTGAAATCGAGAGAGAATTCTCTCATTTCAAAGAAAAGTACGAGAACGCGAGGGAATTCAGTGTCTATTCACATATTAGCCGTGTTTCTTTGCACGCGGATATAGGCATGGCATTAAAAAACGACTATCACCGCTTAAGAATTCATCAAAAAAAACTTGGCAGCACACATGCACCTATGACGTTTATTAGTGACACAGCTGTAAGTTGAGTTAAGAAATTTGTATTGAAAATCGTGAAATTCAAAAATATTAATTTCCGACAGTTGAAATTAATGCCAAACATATTCTAAAATTATAAAAAACAGTTTCACATTGACAGATTTACTAAATTTTGAAAAAAAAATAACAACAACTTATCCTATATACTATATCCTATATACGCTAACTTTAGCGGGGTTAGCTATCGTCGCTAAGTCAGTTAGCGGGGATAAACAGTGCTTCCAAAATCCATTTTCTTCGTTTCTGATGAACCGATGCGATGAATTTTTCAGGAAATGTTATAGTTTGACATCCCTCCGACCACTAACACATCCCGCCGAATATTTTGTTCGTGATTTTATTATTATTATTTTTTTCAAACTTCATTATAAAGGTAATTGAATTTAGCAAATCTGTTAATGTGAAATTGTTTTTCATAATTTTAGAATATGCTTGGCATCAATTTCAATTGGCGGAAGTAAATATTTTTCAATTTCAGGATTTTCAATACAAATTTCTTAACTACAACTTACAGCTGTGTAACGGTGCATGTGTGCTGCCAAGTTTTTTTTTGATGAATTCTTAAGCGGCGATGGTCGTTTTCTGATGCCATCCCTATATCCGCGTGCAAAGAAACACGGCTATTGTTGCAATAGGAGGTGAAGCTGTGCCAGTTTCTGGCGGGCTATCTGAAAACTACGCGGTTGTATTGGATTTTAGAAATTGCGATGATCGCGTGTTGCTGGAATTTGACTTCTTAAGACTAAACTTTTTGAATTTTTTGTGAATTTTAATTCACCAATTATATTGGTGAATTTAATGCAATAAAAATTGTACATTTATTTAGTTTACGTCTATGAAAAAAATAAATGAACCTTTTTTAAAAGTGTAAGAACCTCTAGCCATTGCCTCTTTATTTTTGTAGCAATACAGTTCCAAGAATTTTCAAAATCGATCTTATTTAAGCACTTGCTGAATCCTTCGACCAGATGCACATTCTTCTCCATTAATAAAGGAAGAACTTCGGACTGTTTTTTATATTAAAATTATTATTAAGATTTTATTTTTAATTCCTTTTCCTTTTTTTAACGTTGAACGTTGGTCAATGGACTGAATATTTTGGAAAAATGGTCTAGCAAAATAGATCACGTGAGACGTGAATGGTTGTGTGCGTACTTCCATTCAAAAAAAAATAAACTCTGCTTTGGAAAACAAAAAAAACCATTACAAACGCACAAACATAGTCTAATGAACTACTAGACTCCTGTCTGTATCGTTTTTGGGCCATTATACGTGTTGGCTTTTCTTAGGTTTTTACTACAGATCTGTCTCCCAAAGCATACCCATTCATTTTATAATTGCCCCGCGCTGTGGTACAAAAAACACGAAAAAAGGAGTCCGTAGAGACAGCATCTGGCGAATAGCGAATCGTGTTAATGTTGACATGACACCTGTGGTAATTTGTCTTGGGAAAATCTGCAGATCTTTGCGTCACGGCTTCGTTTGTGTTTTTTTTCATGTTTGTTTGTTTTTTTTGTAATTTTAGTGGAGTCCAGGGGTTAGGTTAGGTTTATGTGGCTGTCGGCAGAAGCCGACACACTTAGACCAATTTAGGTTTATTGTGATACCACGTATATTATCTACCTCAACTCTGTAGATGGAACTGGCCAACGACACGCGGTTGTTCTCAAACGGTCCCCCATCTACGTACTAACCGCGCCCAACGTCGTTTAATTACGGTGATCTGACGAGAACCGATTAACTTGACGTGGTATGGTCGTTGGTTTGAGTCCAGGGGTTAAGGTAGAATTTATTTTCTTCGTACACCCATATATTCCATACAAAACCAGCTCTTTTGGCACTGAGAAAAACACAGGTTAGCGTCAGCTTTGAATTTACGCAGTTCAGTCTATCTGGGTACAACTTTGTGCCTTTATTATTTCCTAAACGCGGTCTGGCCGTTTATGTACGTAGTGACATAGCCTACCAACATCGACCACAATACGGCCAATGTTCCAATCCAGAATTTAACTTCATTTGGCTAGGGTTTCATGTACGCAGGCAATTAATTCACTACTGCGTTATTTATAGAAGCCCAAATCTAGACAGGAATTCATCTCATAATGAGTTTGATACTCTGTCCTAATGGAGTCGTGCATGCATGTTTGTGGGGTGCACATGTATTTTTTTTATCAAAACATAGTTAACTGAGCGTTTTTAATTGCCCTTTGTTTGTTTTTTCCCAAATTATCCGAGTGATTTAAATAAAGCAAATCCAAAATGAATTGCCTTTGTGAAAAAAAAGTTGAACGCAGTGACCTTAAAGTCGAATGCGATGACTGCAAAAAGTTCTTTCATGGAAAGTGTGTGAATGTGGTTACCGCTGATCTCGAATTTATTAGAAAAAACCGCAATACCTGGAGATGCCCGCAGTGCACTGCAGCGCGTAGAAGCTCTTTTCGTGGTGACAGTACCCCCCTCCCTCTTTCTAATAATAAGAGACAAGCCGACATCCAAATCAAATCGCCGAAAGAAAATGAAGCGAAATCGAATGTCAATGTAACTATTGAAATGGTTTTTAATGAACTTGTTGAATTAAAAAAAGCAAACCATTAATGTCTTTCAAAATTAACCTTGCTGCAAAGTGAAAACAATGAGCTTAAAACATCGGTGAGTGTGCTACAAAAACGAATCAATTTTTTGGAACAATCGAACCTAAATAAAGTGATTGAAATAGTTAATGTGCCGAATGTTGACAATTCCACTGCACTTGAAGTCGCGTTGAAAATTGTTCGCAATGGTGTGGGCTACGAGCTGCATGAGCACGATATAGACGCTTGCTATGTAAAAAAGGTTAAAGCAAAGAGAAACGAGAAAAGTTCGCGCAATTCTCCCGCCGCCTCCACAACAAATGTTAACATCATATCTGTTCGCTTAACTCGCCATATGGTTAAAGAGAAAATCATAAAAATGAAATATAAGAAAAAAATAACAACAAATGTACTAAGCGACGAGCAGGATGGTTCGGAAATCTTCATCAACGACAGCTTAACATCGTTCTCGAGAGCACTCTTCAATGCAGCCAAACAGATTAAAATCAAAAGGAAATTTAAGTTTATATGGATGAGGAATGGCATAATTTTTTTGCGTAGAAAGGAGGGCGATAATGCCATCAAAGTGAGGTGTTTCGAAGACCTCAATAATTTCTAAATCAATATATTATAAAATGAACAAATATCCCTCAAATTATGAAAAAGATTATGCTATTCCCATCCGTTCTACACTATTGATTCACCAGAATATGCGTAGTATGAGAGCAAACTTTAACTCTCTATTAGCTCATTTAAATGCTTGTATTTTGATGCTCATTTCATTGTGTTAACTGAAATATGGTTGTACGACTATGAACTATCTAACTATACTATTCCTGGCTATGTACATTATGCCAACTGCAACAATTCCTATAGCGCAGGCGGTGTCGTTGTTTATATCAAAAAAGAATAGGAATGTGTTTTTGTAAAATTTAGTTTGAGTACTGCGGACGTTTTGAGAATTGATTGTCATATTTGCGATGAACAATTTACTATTTTTTCTATATATCGTTTACATGAAAGTAACCTTAGTAAGAACATTTTTATAGATCAATTGAATAACTTACTTAAAGATGTAAAGACAAAAAATGTATTGGTCCTGGGAGACATGAACATTGATACTTTGAAAAATAACTCAGACACGGATAATTATCTGCTGTTAATGTCGTCATATGGCTTGAAGTCTATGATTTCCGTACCCACTCGTATCACAGATAGCTCGACTACATGCATTGATCATATTTTTGTAAGGCTTAGCACGCGCTTCTCACATAAGTTGTATGCAGAAATACCAGATTACAAAATAACAGATCACTGCATGACTAGTCTGAGCATAGAAAAACCACCTTATGTAAATATAGATTAATATATACCCTTTACAGTCACACGTAAGACAGACTACAAAAAACTTGTTGAGTGCCTAAAGTATGAGTTCTGGGAGCCAGTGTATGCCGAAAATAACCCCTCTCAGGCATATGATATCTTTGTAAAAAATCGATGTATGCACATTCAAAGCTGTACTGTTACTGAGTCCCTTAAAAATTATAAATTAAAACGTCTAAGGCCATGGATAAGTAAGGGGTTATTGGCAAAAATTTCCAAGAAAAATTTGATCAGGAAAAAATGTTTACGCCATCCTGATAACTTAAATTTTAAAAACTACTATAGCAAATTAAGTGAAGAAGTTAAAGCGAAAGTAAAATCTAGTAAGGATAATTATTATTCTAAAAAATTTCAGAATTGTTGAGGAAACATAAGGGATGAATGGAGGGTGGTAAATAATATTCTTAACAAACAAAACGAAAAACATAGGGGCGGGCTACAGTCCGCTTGGGCGAACTGTTGGATACCCTATTCTTATTCCTATATCTCATATATCCCCTTCGAAATAGGGGTCAGAATTTACCCGAGGTAGGCATACCGGTCGTAAGAGGCGACTAAAATCCACCCTTCGGGATAGGGATCAGAATCTACCCGAGGTAGGCATGCCGGTCGTAAGAGGCGACCAAAATCCACCCTCAGTATACCGAGTGCATAGAGTATACAAAAAATGCAATGATTAAAACAAAAAGATATAATACCCCAGGTGGCAGCCCAGTTCTACTGGAAAATCCACACTCTTCGGAGGCAGGCTCTACGGATTCTAGGGAGAGCCATTTATTGCAATCATCCGACCCTTTTAAAAATAGTAAAAGGGTAACTAGATCACCACCAACGGGATCTGTGCCAGAAGCAAAAACTAATCGAAGTCCTACGACGCCAAAAGATTTTGGACGCCTTTCGAGGGACTCAACGAAATGCAAAAGCTTCGAGGACGAAAACAAGGAACTCCGCACTAAGCTTAACCAAATTGAACAGCTTTACCAAGAGCTAAAAAAAGAGCTAGATCAGCTGAAAGCTGAGAACAAAGCACTTGTTGAATCTCAACCTAAAAAACAGCCAGAAGCCAAATCATACCGCTCAGCTAGCCGCGATTATCATACAGACGAAGAAGAGCTAGGGCGCGAAACGGATTGGATCACTAAGAGGAGACCGAACAAAAAACGGAAAGCCGGCTCCTCACCAGAAGTCGTTGTGCTAAAAGATAGACAACACAAAAAGGCAAATGCCAACGAAATAGAAACGCTAAGGAAAAAACCTCAAAATAAGGTATACCTTCCACCTCCATTTAACGTTGTCGGAGTTTCAGACTACAGCAAGCTAAGTAGCCTTCTTAAGGAAATAGCAAAGTCCACATTCAAAGTAACATCTCTGAATAATAATGTGTGGAAAATAAATGTAAGCGATCCTGAGAGCTATCGCGCAGTTTCTCAAAAACTGAATACTGAGAAGGTACAATGGTACACTTATGAAAACAAGTCTGAAAGGCCACACCGAGTTGTAGCCAGAGGGCTCCTCTCTTCGTGCCGCAAAGAAGATGTTTTGCAAGATCTTAAAACTAAAGGTTTCAAAATTATCGACGCGGTTAATATACTTAAAAAAGAAAAGCAAAAAACGGAACAAGACGAGGAAATTGTTGTCAAACGCGGACTTCCGCTATTCATGCTTAGTTTCGAAAAGTCTGAAAACATGGAAAAAATATACAACATTAAAACTATCCTAAACATAGTGGTTAAAATTGAACCGATGCGCCAAAGGACTCGTCAGATTCCTCAGTGTAAGCGTTGCCAAGGCTACAATCACACGCACACGTATTGCCAAAAAGAGCCGCGTTGCGTAAAATGTGCCGGTAAACATTTATCGAAGGAATGCGCTCTAAGTAGACAAGACCTACCAACATGCATAAATTGCAATGGAAAACATCCGGCAAATTATCGCGGATGCGAAGTGGCTAAGGAACTTCAAAATAGGCGCGACAAAATAAAGAAAACTACGCTACCAATCGCAAATAAAACCAATAACAAACCTGAAAGGGGCAACAATAAAACCAATGAAGGACGAAAAAAGGCTAAAGAAATGGTCAAAACACAACACCCAAGAGAAGGAAAATTGTTTAGAAAAAAGTCACCGAAAGCTGTTCCACAAACATACGCTGAAGCTGCGTTGCAAGGACGCGAACAAACAAATAAAACATCTGATCCAGTCTCCCAAGTTTTCTCTGCAATTCTTGCCAGGCTAGAAGAACAGAGCCAAATTAATAAACGTATGTTTGAAAAACTCGACAAGCTCGAAAATCAATTTCGAAGTACACGTGCAATAATATAAATATGACGGATTTAGTTAAATTAGTGACATGGAATGCGAACGGCCTTCTGCATAAGATGGACGAGCTCGAGATATTCATTCATAAATATGAAATTGATATTTGTTTGATTTCGGAAACTCATCTGACGAAAGAAACCAGCACAAACATTCGAGGATACATTGCCTATCACGCATATCACCCTTCGGAAAGGGCGAGAGGCGGGGCATCCTTGTTGATCAAAAATACCATTGAACACTCAGTCAGTGGAACAATCGAGCTTGACAAACTGCAATTATGCACGGTGAGCGTAAAAATTAAACACATAAAATATGATTTTGCAGCTATCTATTGCCCCCCACCTGCAACGATGGAAAGAAGCGATTTTATAAGTATCTTTGACTCACTTGGACGAAATTTCGTCATCGGAGGTGACTTTAACGCAAAACATACCTTCTGGGGATCGAGATGCATTTCAGTAAAAGGTAGAGTTCTTTACGAAGCCGGTATGGAATTGGGGGTAGACTTTCATTCCTCAGGTAAACCGACATACTGGCCCTCGGATACGTCAAAAACACCAGACCTCATCGATTTCTTCATCACGAAAGGTTTGTCGGGAAACTCTATTGTAGTTGAGGAATGCTTCGATCTTTCTTCTGATCATTCACCGGTCATTTTGACAATTAACGGCTGTCTACGAAAAAAAGAAGGTCCGCCCAGACTAACTAACATGAAAACAAACTGGGAATCCTTTAAAAAATACTGTGAAAGTAAAATCGATCTCAAAGTGTCTCTTCGAACACCCCACGAACTTGAAGACGAAGTCGATCAATTTATTAACGTCATACAATGCTCAGCCTGGAAAAATACTCCCCATAAACGGAAAATAAGCACAAATTGCGAAATAACATATCCCTTGGAAATCACGCAATTGTTAAAGAAGAAAAGGGGAGCGCGCAAAAGATGGCAACAATCTCGCGCTCCACAGGATAAAACCACTCTTAACTACCTTTGTAGTAAACTTAAGAGAGAAATTCGAGACTTTAAAAATCGTCAAATTTCTACATATCTTGGAAGCCTAACTGCGGATAAAAGTACAAATTACTCGCTCTGGAAAGCCATGAAAGGCATTAAAAAACCAAAAACGCAAGCGCCACCCATCAGGAAAATCAATGGAGAATGGGCGAAGAGTGACAAGGAAAAAGCCGAAATATTTGCAGAACATTTGGAAGAAACATTTAAACCATTTGATGGTCAAGCGTTGCTCGAATTTCCTGTCCTAACCGTGGCACCTGACAATTATAGAATAAAAAGTGTATCGCTAGCCGAACTACGCTTCGAAATAGAGAAACTAAAATTAAACAAAGCTCCTGGATATGACTTAATCACAGGACAGGTCCTTAAAGAGTTACCTAGGAAAGCTTTAATAAAGTTTGCATATCTTATAAATGCATCGTTCAGGTTATTGTACGTTCCACGACAATGGAAGGTAGCTGAAGTTATAATGGTTCCAAAGCCCGGTAAACCACTGAATGACAAAAAATCATATAGGCCAATATCTCTCTTACCGATAATGTCGAAGGTATTCGAAAAACTTTTGTTAAAGCGCCTACATCCGATTATCGAAGAACGTCGATTAATACCTGACCACCAATTCGGATTCAGGATTAAGCACTCTACAATCGACCAGGTTTACAGAATAACCAATGTAATTAAAAAAGCCCTAGAGGAGAAAAAAATATGTTCTAGTGTTTTTCTCGACGTCTCTCAGGCCTTTGATAAAGTATGGCATACAGGGTTGAAACATAAGCTAAGACAAGCTTTTCCGAAACAGTTATCTGATATCCTTAGTTGTTACTTATCAGACAGACTCTTTCGTGTAAAACACGGAAATGATTACTCTGAATTTAAAGAAATCGCGGCAGGAGTTCCCCAAGGAAGCGTTCTTGGACCGATCCTATTTCTAATATACACTAGTGATATTCCTCAAGAAGAAGGCACAACAGTAGCCACATTTGCAGACGATACAGCTATATTAGCGGTCAGTAATACCGTTGAATCAGCAACTAATAAACTCCAACGTTCTATTGACAAAATTTGTGATTGGACAAAGACTTGGCGTATTGCTCTCAACGAGGCCAAATCAACGCACGTGAATTTTACTTATAAAAAGGTAGACAACTTACCCATTTTCATTGATTCGGTACGAATTCCGTACGCAAACGAGGCATAATATTTGGGTATGACACTCGATGCGAAATTAAAATGGAAGCCGCACGTCAAGAAGAAACGCGAATAGCTCGCCATTCGATGTAAACAAATGCACTGGCTGCTTGGTAGATTTTCCCAACTCAGCATGCAGAACAAGCTGCTTTTATACAAGCAAGTACTAAAACCGGTTTGGACATACGGTATACAACTTTGGGGTTGTACCAAATCCAGTAATATCAAAATTTTACAAACTTTTCAAAACAAAGTGCTAAGAAAAATAGTAAATGCACCATGGTTTATCAGAAACACTGATATCCACAGAGACCTAACTATGGCTACCGTCGAAGATGAAATAAAACATTTTGCCTGCAAACAACAGACACGCCTTCACGGTCATTGCAATATCACCATGCTACAAATTCGAGACGATACTAACCTAGTGCGCCGATTACAAAGGATAAAACCATTTGAATTAGCGCAATAAGATGTAACCGCGTGCTTATGGCGGTATTAGCAGGTGCCTCCACTGGGAAGCTGCCTGCCAAACGCGTAATTTACAGTTTAAATAAAACTACTAGATAGGAATAACCTAGTTGTAGTATGCAGGTTTCGAAGGGAGGTGGTTTTTGTTTTCTTATCTTAAGTGAGAAAGAGTCGCATGTACGATTTTCCACCTACCCCTATTATTCGTCCGAGCCTAGTTCTGGTTCCAAGTCTCGTGCTTTTAACCAGGATAGGTAACTCTCAGCTTGCTGAGAGTAACGATAATATTACTATGGCTTGGGAGTAATATTAGAAACTCTATAAAAAAAAAAAAAAAAAAAAAAAAAAAAAAAAAAAAGTGGGCGTGACAAAAATTTAAAGGATTTTATCGAAAAAACTAAGCTTTTGTAAATAAAAACGCTCCCTAGCTCAAACTTTGGTTTTTCAATAAAATTGTTTTATTTAATTGTGGGCGTGTCAGTAGGCGGATTTAAAAAAAAATTAAGTATGAGCATAAAGGGCACCTAGAGAGTATATACTATAAATTTCAGCTCCCTAGCTCAAACTTTGAACTTTCAAAAATAAAAAATAAATAATTGTGGGCGTGTCAGTAGGCGGATTTTGAAAATATTTACACATGAGCATAAAGGGCCCCTAGAGAGTATATATTAAAAATTTCAGCTCCCTAGCTCAAATTTTGGTTTTTCAAAAAAAATATTTTATTTAATTGTGGGCGTGTCAGTGGGCGGATTTTGAAAATTTTATGTCCCAAGCAGTTTTATGGGCCATAGATCATATATAAAAAATTTCAGCTCTCTAGCTCAAAATTCGATTTTTTCCAAAATTTTGTTTTTTTGAGTTTGTGGGCGTGTCTGTGGGCGGATTTCAAAAATTCTTAAACTTGATTATTTCGGGACCCTAGAGAGTATATGGTTAAAATGTCAGCTCTCTAGGTCCAGTTTAAAGGCCTAATTTTTGCCGACGGACGGACGGACGGACGGACATGGCTAGATCGACATTACTATCGATGCTGATCATAAATATAGTAACTTTTAGGGGTCTACGGGCAATATTAAGGTATGTTACAAACTATGCGTCAAAATTAATATACCCCTAGAATAGGGTATAAAGAACAAATTCTTAAAATTGAATTAGATAATATCGAATCCTGTAGAAATTGCCAATCATTTTAATAAATATTTTGTGTCCGTTGCTTCTAAATCTAAGACACCCCCTACCGATGCCAACTGTGATTGTAATCTATATACAAATCTAATTGACGACTCCTTTCAAACAAATAGTTTTGTTTTCGAACAGTTTACACCAATTAAAATATATAAACAGATAATGTCCTTGGACAACAAGCTATCGTGCACTTCTGATAACATCACTAATTATCTCCTAAAACGGATTTCATTTACTGTCATCGATGTACTTAGTCATTTGTTAAATGAAAGCGTTAACTGTGGTATTATGCCTTCATCTCTAAAAAGTGCTGAAGTTATTCCACGCTTTAAAAAGGGAAATAGAAGTTTAATGACGCAAAATAGGCCTATTTCATTACTTCCGACGTTTTGCAAATTATTTGAAATACTAATAAAACGGCGTGTGATATCTTTTTTAAACAAAAATAAATTTTTTAGTGATGAGCAGTTTGGCTTTCGCGTAAATAGGTCAACTGAAGATGCAATTTTGAAATTCTGTAGCGAAATCTATGACAGTTTTAAAACAATAATACCAATTGCTTAACTCTGTTTATAGATATGACTAAAGCTTTTGATATGGTCAATCACAGTATACTTTTGGATAAATTATGCAAACCTGGATTAAGAGGTGTTAATTATAATTGGTTTTCATCTTACTTGTCAGGCAGAAGTCAACGTGTAAGACTCGATGATAGCATATACAGTGATTTCGAATCAATTAATATTGGTGTACCTCAAGGTTCAGTTTTAGGGCCGGTTTTGTTCTTGATCTACATAAATTCAGTATTTAAACAAAACTCTAACAGTCAGGTAACAGCTTTTGCTGATGATATGGCATTTTCTTATACCAATAATAGCTTATTTGAATCTGTGATTAACCTCCAAAATGACTTGCAAATACTCAGACAATGGTTCGCAAAACATGAGTTAATAATAAGCGAGAAAACTAAATTGATGATAGGTAATTTAAGAGGTCCGCTGAACTGTGATGTTGTTTTTCATTCATCTTCTTGTGAGAAATTGTCCTTATGTGCTCACACTTGTGGCAAACAAAATTATTATGATGATTTAGCATGCAATTCTAGCTGTTTTATAATAGATGGTGTCGAAAGCTTTAAATATCTAGGAGTCTTAATAGATAGGAACCTAAATTGGAAGGCTCATGTGGATGAACTTAAAAAATATATGTTGGCTGTTACTCGTAAATTATATTTATTAAAACCTCATTGTTCTAGAAAAATACTTTCTATGATCTATCATGGCCTTGCTCACTCGGGCATGAATACCGGACATTAGCAGTCATACCGCCAAAATACTGGACTTGTTTCTTACCTCTGTTTATCGCCTCTTGCTTCGCCCGACCATTGCGTCATATCAGAAAATTTCTCGTTTTCCAACCACATTGTTAAAAAACAAATAAACAAGTATGACAATACGTGAAAGCCAAATGGGAAGAATTTAACGGTTTCTATAGCAGCTTTAACTGGTCGCTATGCTTTCTCGATTGCGACGTGGATGCTGCTGCTGAAATGGTAACAAATATAATTTCCCTAGGCATGAAGTCCTTTATCGCTAACAGGAGAAAAGGTATTAAACCCAAGGTTCGACTCGAGCTATTAAGAAGCTATCAGGGTGAAATAGGTAAGCTTTCGGTTATATAAAGCCAACCCATCTGAGGAAAACGGAAAAAAATTCTAACGAGCCAGAAATGACTTCAGTGCCCACTTGTGTCAAACTCTCTTCCGACCAAAAGTAGAGGCAAAAAATACTACAAAGTCCCACAGATAGTAAACACTTTTGGTCGTTTGTTAAAAACATTAAAAATTCGGTCTCCTCATCAATCCCGACACTCATTTGCAATGACATACTCGCTGTTACCTTTCAGATAAAGCCAATCTTCTTGCTGTCCATTTTGCAGCCAGCTAAACGCTCCCAGATTGTCCTTGTGGACGAATCTACTTTCGCACTCGAACAGTAGTAAGAGTACTTCAAGATCTTGATGTATACAAATCCGCCGGCATAGATGGTATTTTCCCTATCGTTCTGAAGAGGTGTTCTTCCACGCTGGCAAAACCATTCCTTTCTATAGATCTTATTATTCTTCAGGGTTATTTCCAAGACGATGGAAAACTGCATTCGTAAAGCCTGTCCCCAAAAAAAGCGAATCTTTCTCTCCACCTCCTACCGAGCAATTGCAATTCCGTCCTTTCTTTCCAAGGTCATGCAAATGCTGATAACCCGGTAGCTCATAAAATATCTTGAATCCCGAAAACTTTTTAATGACCAGCAGTACGGTTTTCGTAGCAACAAGTCCACTGGTGATTTCATGATATATCAGACGGCAACGTATGTTAAGCTCATTAAATTCCGATTTAGACAGCATAACTCAGTGGGGTACAACCAATAGGGTGGGATTTAATGCTTCCAAAATGCAATGCTGCCTCCTGTCATTAAAGCAATATCCTAATAGTTTACCATTATCCATGGTTTCGCTGAAACCGAACGACTTTCCACTCGTTATGTGTATTTATGACAACCTTCGTTGGAATGACCTCATACTCGCTGTCGCCAAGAAAGCTATAAAATGTCTAGGCTTCCTTAGTCCGTGCAAGGAATACACCTTCTGATCTGAATTTAATTTTTAAGGCGTTTATTCTCCCCAAACTTGAGTACAACGCACCCAATCACAAATTTGGAGATACTCAACAGAATAAAAAAAACTAGCGATAAAAGTAATATATATATATAATATATATAATCCAGATATCGCGAAATCTCTTGACTCTCTTAGTCATATTCGCAATGTATCCTGCCTTTCGCTGTGTTACAGACATTTCCGCCATAAGTGCTCAAACGAAATAACAAACTGCATTCCATCCTTAGAACATTTCAACCGCAATACCCGCCATGCCAGGAATGCGCATCAGTTTACCCTTAACCTGTTTTCGGACATACAGTGAAATACAAAGTAGTCTTCGTTAGCCGTACAACACGAATGTGCTCTGTTGTTGCTACCCATTATAATTTACAAGTAATTTTAAAACCAAAGTATATCGGTTTCTCCTATGTCATTCATATACCCGTTTCCTTAATGTCCGCACTGTGTAACTTTCATCATATCTACATTAGATGTGTTTTTTCTGCAACTCAGTAGTAACTTGCTCTTTGAGATGAGAAAAAACGATAAATACTCACTCCAAACTCACTCTATTTTCATTGGAAAAACAAAAAAAAAATTCCGAGTTCCCCCAGGGTTATCGACTCTCGTCCCACTTTTTGCGACTTTCGTTGCTGTAATTGAAGTATAGTTTAGAATTTTCACAATAAAATGTCAATAGTTACGGCATAATTAGGCACATAAAGTAGCTTCATATACTAAAGCTTTGATTAGATTGTAAGCCGAATGGGTAAATCATTGGTCATATTTGACAGAAATCTGTATCACGTAATTAGAAGTTACCTACGTATATGTCGCAAAAAGAACAAAATAATTGTATCTAATTTACTACATTTTTGAATTGAGATATTTAAGCTTATGCTGTCAAAATTCAAAAAAACACAAGCCCTTACCTTGCTACTAATGTCATAGCTTCATTTTTAGTTATCCTTTATGTCGACTATTTTTGTGCGACATTCTCAAATTGGTGGCATTTTAAAATTATGCGCATCGCTCTATTTTGTAACCTTTGCAGTCTATTCAACATAGCATTGTTTGCTAAATATATAATTGTAGAAGAGTATTCAAAATGTAGCTTGATTATTATATTATATACATTTATTGGCCGTGGTTAACGCGGTTCAAAATCAAATTTGTCTCCAACCTACAACTGATTTCAGCGCCGTCTGGATTTCAGTTTTAACAAACTATACTGGGTTCTGGGTTCACTGACTTCTTTTCCTTATCGATGAGGTTGTGATCTGGATTAAAGGGATTATAACCCTTTCACTTCACTGCATCAAAAGTATCTGCAGGCCTCCCGATTTCGAATCACTTCGAGACTGAGGCCAATCAAATGTTGATGTTGTTGCACTTGTGTGATCCGGGAGTTTTTATAGGCCTACCTCTCTCAAGCGTTTGGATAGGAACTTTGTTCGATGTTGCTCTTTTGACGAGGTTCGTACATGACACTACCAACTGAGCCGGTCGCGCTTTATATTCCGTGAGATAGGTTCTTCGACGTGCAGGCTCCCTGTTTTAATAATAATAATATATGTACAAATAAAAAAGGGTATACTCGTAGGTACATACATATACTTGAAGCCTTTCTTTTCTTAAGTTAATGGATGGTCTAGAAGTTAATCGAATGGATATTAAAACAATTGCATTAATTCTCTTAAACAACTCTTATAAATATTAACCAATTTGCATCGCAGGACAACCAAAGCTATTTCAATTCAGACAGCCTATCTCAAAAAAAAAATTATGTACATATCAATCAACTATATATAGGTTTTTAGTTTTTGTTGTTCTTGGTCTGTCCCTCACTGAATCTTAAGGTTGTATATATAACACACCATGTTGCTAATACTATATTTTTTGTAAAAGTCCCTAAATAATCAAATATTTAATATCTATGCATATTCATATTTTCATTAACAATATCGACACTTTGACAACCTTTTTCAGGTGACAATGACATGGAAAGCAGTATTCACTTGGAACCCAATCAGACAATTGAGAATCGAGGTGACAAGAGCTACTTGATTGTGTGGCACGTAAGTCAGCGTTAGAGACAAACGTATTTTTTACACCACCCTGCCACATACTATTCCCATTACCTAACCAAACAAACAAATACCAACCATTATATTTAACACTCAATTTTAATATTAACAATTTATTAAAACGAAAAAAAAACTGATTAATTAGTTTTATAGTGACAAAAAAAACACAAAAACTCAACAACTAAACGGAAAATAGTTGTGTAAAAAATTGCTTTAACATTTATTTAAGAAAAAGTTTAAAAAAAACAATAGAAATGCTAATAACATTAATGATAACCGCAATGGAAAAATAAACAATAAGAGAATTGTATTCATGCAACTCTTATGATTTTATTTCGTTTATTCTAAATATAATTTTTTTGTAAAATATTTGTTCTCCCTTGTTTTCTATTTAAACTCATTTAAGTAAGTTTTTTTGTATAAACAGAAAAAAAAATTATTAGGACGGAAGTAATCACTCGTTATACAGCTAATCAAAAATCTCCAAATTTTAGCAAAATTGATGATAAACTAACTACTAAACAAAAAAGACACTACAAATTTTACTATTCTAAATAAAAATTAAAAAAAAAATGTAGATTATAATTGATTTTAGAAGACGAAACAACAGTAAATAGAAGAGAAAGAAAAGCTAACTAGTGCACTTTGTAACGATTTTAATTCATATTTTTTTACAACCCTCTCCTCCACTTTTAAAGGTGAGCAATTGTGAATATGTACTTTTATTTTGTTTTGTTATGTTTTTTTGAGTTATTGTTTAATTTTAAGATTATCCCCTAAGTTATTTATTAAAAAAAAAAACAGACAAAGAAAACAAAATATTTATTAAAAATAATGTTCGTGTTTTTTTTCGATACGGTCCTCTGTATTGAACTTTCTTACTAAACGGGCTCCCCGTCCGTGGAGTCTCTCCCTGAGACACTGCAGCCTTCTATACTATGCGATCCCGGGTACGCTGCTTCCAGTTGTCCGGAACAAGCGCTCTAGTATCCGCGATGGCTTGGTCTTTAAATCGATGGTTTGGTCTTCCTAGTCGTTTTGAACCTGCTGGCTGGGAGTCGAATATCCTCTGCTGGAGCGTTATTGTCCATTTGGTCGATGTGGCCGAGCCAATGTAGTACAAGAAATGTTGACAAGTGAAGCTCACGTTGCGAAGTAAGCAGCTGTAGTTGTTACAATCATTCTGTCAGTTGAATGTTGGCAACATCCATAAACGTTCGGAACATGCGCGTATGTATGTATAACTCTTATACTATTTTAAACATAATATAACCCTGTATTAATAATAAATCCCTATCCGCTCGTTAACTCATGTCATGCGTTAGCTAACACGTCGTTAAATTTTCTTATTGATAATAAAAAGTTCTATATAATAACAAAAGGTTGGTTCAGGAACTAATATGAAAACGTAAATTTATATAAACTTCCGTGCGAAACTACACAAACGCGCTCGCGTACTGTGCTAAAAACTTTCGTTCATTTTTCTTCACTCAGAATTTCCGCTGATAAAAAAAATTAAAACTGTCAAATAATGAAATTCTATGAGTTTTTCCAGCAAAAAAAAAACAGCCGTTGTTTCTTTTCAATCGAAACTTTGACGTTTTTCATCTTTTTACATAAAAGCGTTTGCTTACTTTTCTTTTAAATTAGAGGATTCTCTTTCGATTTTGGATATTTGACAGTTTTCATTTTTCTACACATAAAGTACGCGAGCGACCATGTCGTTGAATAAGAAATGGTTTGAAAATTGGAAATCTTTAGTGGTTAATTGTTAGGAAATTCGTTCAGTTATTAATTGCATTAAACTGTACCCAAACCAGCATAAAATTTGGTTCAAAGATTCACTTTCGGTAATTTTTGCATCCACCACAATTGTTTCAAATTTATCAACTCGTTATGGGAATGGAATGATTATTTAATAATAACGTTCCAATTTCCATACCATACCGTATAGGTAGTCTGTGCCCAGAAGGGACTAGGCTCTGGTGTTCAATTAGTAGTGGTTAGTATTAGTTTTAGTTTATCTAGCAATATTTAGCTATTGTAATACAAAGAAAGCTTAAACCCGTAGTATAACACACTAAGGGAATCTAATCATAGTTGGTCTTAACATAATTAACAACATTTTGCTTGAAACTTAAAAGTCGTTCTCTAACTTCAATTTATTAGGTAGCTCGTTGAACATTTTAAAGCCTTTATAAAAAACTGTATTCTGTGCTTTTACTGTTGTAAAGTATGGAAGACGAAAGTTATTTCTGTTACGGACATTATAGTTGTGTACACTACCTACATATATTATTTTATCACAGAGGTATCTGGGTAACAAATCATTTTTCATTTTAAACACAAACAACAACACATTCATGATCGTCCTTTGTCGCACACTCAACCATTTCAGCACATTCAACATGTTCACAATTGGAGTCAGCCAGTGGCATTTTAAAATTATGCGCATCGCTCTATTTTGTAACCTTTGCAGTTTATTCAACATAGCATTGTTTGCTAAATATATAATTGTAGAAGAGTATTCAAAATGTAGCTTGATTATTATATTATATACATTTATTGCACATATAATTGACATTCTTTTTCGTATTCTGCCAAAAAACCCAATTTTTTTCCAATTATCTTTGCTATGTATGCAATATGACCATTAAAATTTAAATTCTCATTATTCATAATACCGATATTTCATTTCACTAACAATTTCAACTGATTCGTCATTGATCACTATCCTACTATTGGACAACCCATTGAAAAACATGCACTTCGTCTTGCTTATATTTAAGCTTAATTTGTTCATCTGAAACCATTTATGCAGTTCTTTTAAATCACTGTTAATCACCACCTCACAAAAGACACAGTTTCCAGTGAGGCAAGCGATTTGTAAATACACTAGACTCACGTGGATGTTAGAGATGTCTCCCCTTTTACGGCAAGCACTGTAAACGGGGGTGCGCTATAGTGATATTCTACATAATGTATCTGCATACAATAAATAAAAACCTTCTGTGCTCAGATGAAAAGCTATATTACATTTAAAAACGACACAAACGCCAGGCAACATAAAAAGACATATAAATAAAACAAAATCTTTAAAAGAGTTTCGCAAAAAACTCAACAATCCGTTCGCGGACAGAAGCAGTAGTCTTGGGTACAACATCGTTGGTAAATTTAAAGGGCTCAACTTTTTTGCGACTACCGCCCTTCAAATCCTGCGAATCGTCGAATTTAACTCGCTTTCTAGGAAAAGAATTCGAATGTGTTAGGAAGTTATTTTCTTTTCCATTTTTGGGACGCAGAGGGTGCAAAATTCCTTTCAGGTTCTCACCCTCTTCGGCGATATCATTGAGGAAATCCTGTCGTGTAATGGTTCTGGGAATAGTTGAGTCAACTTTTTGTGCCCGAACATATGACTTGGAGTCCGAGAAATGGGTTGCGAATCCATAGGTTGGGTCGTGGTCCTCTTTTTTTGTGGTCACTGTATTTGGTTTTGATTTCTTCAAAATACTACGACGGCGTGGCACCCCGTTTTTCTCTGTCGAGATGTCCGCCTTAATATTGAGAAGGCGATTGTTGTACACTGGAAACTTTGGAGGGGTCTTGGACTTCTTGAAGTTAGTTGTGTCTCTTAAACGCGGGAAGCAGGACGACCTCCCATCGCTGTCGTCTTCAGAGTCGGTGCTGCGTTTGTTACGGTACACAGTCTCATAGTCCTTGAAGGAAAATATTTGTTAGAGGCAAACCTAAGTACGTTGGGCGTTGGGCAACTTACGCATTTACGTTTGTTTGGGCTTAGGATGTAATCAGCGTCGAAGTGTTTCATGTCCTTTTTTCTGTAAAGAGAGCGAAGATGATACTAAGTAGCGGTGGTGACATGAGTTTTTACCTAATTGGAGTCCTTTTACTTGATTCCTTGCGCAGCGTCTTCCTACACATGATGTGCAAATCGATAGCATCCTTAGTGAATGCTACCCAGGTCCGTCCCAAGTGCAAGTCTGTGGTGCAAAGAATAATTCCATCGCCCTGGCAGGCAATTTTAAAGTTTCCCGGAAACATTTCGTAGACTTTGCACTTCTTCAAAGGAAAGATGCAACAGCATTCAAGTGAGTTCTCGACGACTGTGTCTTTTGGGCGATCCTTGAGAATCTTGCAGTACATGAAGATGTCCGACATCAGAACACAGTAGCGCTTAATTTCATCGCCCTTTCGGTTGACTTTGTTTAGGATTCCCTCTTTGATTACTTTGCGACTGGGCTTCACTATATTTGGCATACGATTCGCGAGGGAATTTTGTAGATTCAATAGCTTTTGGGTTACTTCCTGATCCTCGATGACAGAGTTGATGTGTGCCACAGTGCTTTCTACTAGTTTCACCGATTCTTTAAAACAAAATTTTAGTTTATTACAAAATACAGTCACCAACTTTCTTTTTATCACCTCTCAGCAATTTAAAATCCACATCAGCTGGACTAGTGTAGAGCAGCACTTGTTCTAACAAAAGTTTATACCTAGGCACCCTTTGAATTGGAGCAATCATCAGAGAATTCAATTTACGCTGCACTTCAGGGCGGGACTCGGTGTTTTCGAGGAATTTTCTAAAAACGGGATTGTTGCTGGTCAACTCTTGCAGAACCAGCAGGGCATTTTTATAGTCAAAAGCGTAGACTGAGTAAAGCTTGAAGAATGGAGCCATTTTGAGGAAAGCTTGTGCTACATTCTCTTGGTTGCGTTCGATTTCCCTCAATAGCTCCCCATTCAGATTATAAATCATTTCGATTTGTCCAAAGAGTGTGGTATGAGTGCTATCGCCAAGGATTCCTTGTTGCTTCAGTGGATTCACGAAGAAATCCATGAGGAGCTCCAGCTGCTTAAGATAGGTTTTTTCCGAGCTCACAATCTCTTGAATGGCTTGAAGGCGAAAACTCTTACGTTTATCGAATTCTGCATGTTTATCGGGGGTTATACGATCCAGCAAGGAGCAGACTGTAAATTTGAGAACAAAGTATATAAGTGAAACAACGTTTAAAAGCAAGTTTTACCCCTTTTTCTAGTTTTAGCTGTTAGAAGATTTCTCTCATTCAAAACTAGTTTGAGTTCTTTACTAAACGTTAGTGGGGTGTGAAATTCGGTGTCGGGAGTGCTATGCGGTCGCTTTATGGGAGTGCGGTACATTATAGTTTTAAATATTAAACAGTAACAAATATAAACGAACAAAAATTTTAACGCGCAAACATTTAATTCCTTTTGAATGAAAAATTAAAAAACCGACGTTGCACCTGCCTTCAAACAGATGACAGTTGTTCGAATTTATTATTTTACATGTTTGGTGCTGTAGAGGGATTTGTGTTCAAAGATGGATGCATTTAGCAATGGTTGCAACAAACGAAAGCATACAGCGGCTGTTTCAAAATGATTGCATGACAAAATGAGTATATATTCATGCAACGTCGTAAAACTGTCGGATACGTCGAAAGTCAGTGATGAGGTAAATAAACTGTCAAAGGTAAAACAAATTTTAACAGTGTTACGACTTTTTCGAATTTGTTGATGGTTTCACGACATTTCATGAATTCCCTTAATGCTTTTATTTTGAATTGGTAAAGTTCTTTTGCGGGGTTTCTCCGCTACCACACCAGCTACAATGTAGAATCTTGACAATTGTGTTGCATCATTTCTGTTTCACAGAAACGCTGTACGTTCAGTTGTAATACACGAATGTAGATACGGGACTGGACGTATTGGAAAAATGTGATTCTGTTTCACGGCTTTTGATGCCACACTGTTGTAGTAAATTTGTTGTTACAACACAATATTTTGATGGAGCGAAGACAATTGTGTTGTTGAGTGAACAAATGATGAGTTGTAATCGAAAGTATCCGCATGTAGGTTAGGTTAGGTAAACTGGCTTCTTCAATCGCAATTTATTTAAGCAAGGAAATATTTCTTTTAATTGACCCAAAATAAATTCCACAACTTTCCTTTTCTTCAGCTTAGTTAAAAAAAGGTTTTAGCTCGACTTTCTGTACTAGCATTTGGAACAACAGGACCACTTTCTCAATGGATAGCCGGAATCACTTATTATTTTTGGAAGGAATCAATGGAGGAGTAATTATTTTTTTTTTAAATGCTCATAAACGCAGTTAGGCATTACGAAGCGCTTTATAATAACAGGAAAGTCATTAAAGAAAAAAATGGGAAAAGTTAGTCAAAAGGATTCAAATCAAGTAGGTAATGCAATTACTGAAAAATGTTATGTACTTTTATTACATTTATGTATTTTTTCTTTAGGATATGAATAAAAACGAAGATGATGGCTTTTACGTGAAAGGTTGGCGAAGGAAATTAAAAAGAAAAATGCGACCTTTGGAAGTGGATGTGCTGCTAGTACATAGTGGTATTTTTATGGATATTTTCATGGATTTTATTCAGCCTCGTCCACAGTTAAATTTTAAATAGAATTTGGTAAAATATATAATAATAATGAAATAAATTGAAGATACCAACACCAATTTGAACGATATTTGTCATGATCAGTCAGTTTTCTCCGAGTTTCCTTCTCATATTGCTGCACCACATAGAACTCTTACACTTTCATCAAGGAAAAAAATAGAAACTTGAAGATGGCTGCTAAAAATTTGCAGACACACTGAAGAAGTTTTATGCACAAATTTCACCATCAAAGCATCTAGCGAATGAAGGCACAACTCTGCTAATAAGCTTGTAATCTGTCAAAATAATAATTTAAATTAAATTGAACTGTCAGTTTGCATTAGCCACTGGGGTTTGACCGTGCATTGACAGTGCATATAATCATTAATTTTTGAAGTTCGTTGGTAAACAAGCTATGCATATTAGTCATTTTTTTTTAGTTCAGAACAGAGCCTGTGTTGTCGAAAGAAAGTTCGTGTTTCTTTTTTAGCTCTGACATTTAAGAGCGTTCAAACTGTATTTCAATTTTCGCTCAGAGCTTGATCAGAGCGTGTTCTATCAGCTCAGAATAAATTGAAAGTAAAAAAATTCAACATAGCCAAGGACAGACTGGGAGGAGGGAAATGAAAGGTAAATTAAATCAAAAACAATAAAAATACTGTCGGCGGTTATTTTTCTGGCGTAGAAAGATTACTCTTTTATAAAATGATTTTTGTTTATAAACAAATTTTAAAAAAGATCTTTGTTGGACGCATTCGTTTTAGTACTACCACCTCCGCGACTGTCAGTTTGACATCTCGATTGAATAAAATTTGAACAATAATTTTCCTCAAAACGACATGCACGAATTTCCATCCGCAGATGAAATCGCAGATATAACATTCATCAAATTTAAGTCTCTTCCAAAATCAGGGAAGCCTGACAAATCCGAATGGACAATTCTCGCCTCTATCATTCAATTTGACAGTGCAACGGGTGAAACAAAAGTCGTTGCTCTAGGAGCTGGAACAAAATGTATCGGACAGTCGAAGCTTTGTCCACTTGGGTTAGCTCTAAATGACTCTCATGCAGAGGTTCTTGCCAGGAGAGCTTTACTGCTCTATGTTTACCACAAGTTGAGGAGGAATAATGACATTTTCGAATACGCAAAGGATAAATATGCGTTTGTGATCAAAGAATCTATCAGTTTCCACTTCTTTAGTACTCAAGTACCCTGTGGAGATGCTTGCATCATTCTATCGAATACCAATGAAACACCTGCCAAACGACGAAAATTAGACATCGAATATTCCGAGGTTGGGGATGTAGCGCCGTGCAATGTTTTTACTGGTGCTAAACTTATTGGGGACTCGAACATTGATCCAATGCACCAAACGGTGGGTGCTCTTCGAACCAAACCAGGTCGTGGAGATCGCACGCTATCGATGTCATGTAGCGACAAGATTTCCAAGTGGAATATTCTTGGTTGTCAAGGTGCTCTTTTAGATCAAGTTCTGGAGAAGCCAATTTACTTTGAAACTTTGAATTTTTCCTCTCAATTCGAAGAAGATTCCGTGTCTAGAGCCATATGTGGACGATGGGTGAACAGAGTTTTCGAAAATAAACGATTTCTGATACAAAAACCCAAGGTAAGAGCGGCTATTTGTCATCAGTTTGAATATGTTCAAACTGCCGATAAGAATCCGTCGCCCAACGGATTGGTCTGGTGCGACATTCCCGACGAAAAAAGGTAAGCTATCTTTGTATCCATCATTCAGAATCTTACAGATAGTATTTCTAGTTCGTACGAAGTGTCAGTAAACGGCAAGAAGCAAGGAATCACGAAGAAAGCGATGCGAACAAAGAAGGCTGCTCTCCGAATCAGCAAACTCTTGTTGCTCGAGGAATTTGTTGATATTTTAAGCATGTATCCAGAACTCCCGGAAAAACTCGGCGTTAAAGACAAAGTGCTTGAAAAGATGACTTACAATGATTTCAAAAGCAGATGCAAAGAGTACCGTCAATCTTGGGACAATTTGAAAGTCTCATACTTCCAACAGTGGATAAAGAAACCCAACCATCTTTTGGATTTTACACTTAGCAATAAACACAGTTGACACGTAGGAATTTTTGTTTTATTTCATCCTCAAAGCGGTTAGGCTATCCATGAAATCACCAATACTCTTGTCACTGAGATCATTCGCCCAGTTCCCTTCGACTTTGAAGTGCGAGCCAATGATCACAGCATTCGATTTGTCGAAATAATCCGCAATATTATCCTTTGTTACTCCCGAGCCAATAATAAGAGGGACGCTCACTTTTCCATGGAGAGCATTCAAGTCGTCCGGACTCGCCGCGTGTCCAGTTGAAGTTCCTTCAAGCAGAATTATCACCGAATTACTTTGATTGAAATTCGATTTTAAAGAAATGCTTAACCTGTTACCACGACTCCATCAGTCAGGAAGAATTCTGCAGCCTTTGCTGTTTCCAGCAAACTTGTATCTGCAGTGATCGAGTGGGAGCTATGTTTTTTCTTTAAATCTGTAAACACCAGTACCGAATCCGCATCGATATGTCGGCGGTATCTCAGCACGTCTCCAGCACACGCATCTATATAACCCTCGTCAGCGACATGGCCGAAAACGAACCCCTCCGCCCGAATATATTGTAGGTCACATGCCTTGGCAATAGCTATCGCTTGTTTGTTGCCACACGCTAAAACCTGGGAAAGTTTAACATCATAATTAATTCGACACCATCAGGCCTATCGCAAATAAATTTCTCCGGCAACTGTTCGCATTCAGCAGTCTGGAGTGGAATCAGATGAGGTGATAGTCATTTTGACTATTGTTTGAGCTATGTAAAGTGATCATAAAAAAATGTCTAGAGCTCGGCAACTGTCACATCCTTGGTAACGCGATATTTCAGACAGAATAACAACAGGAATTTGTTTATTTTCTGCGAATTTAGTTGGAATATTTGATTTTGTTTCTGAATTTAAAAGTGACATAGGTCTCATCCGAAATCTCTATTAAAACAGTTTCAATCAGACTAACTATGAGAGTAAACATGATGAAAGTGAATATCAACTATAACTTATCCCCTTACTCGATTCCACAACCAATTTACATTCCTGACAGTCGCAAAAATTCCATCAGAATTTATTCACGATATCCCTGCATAATTTACCTGGACCCCGCAAGGCATAGCCTTTGGAATAACTGCACGAATTCCTGTTGCAATTCTGGTCATGCAAGCGACGATTTCCGGTCCGAAATACTTTTCTTGGACGTAGGGTACATCATGCATATTTTCTATCAGAACAGAGTCCTACAAAAGGGGGAATATTACAGTCACCCGATAATAAACATTAGTTCATGAAACTCACTACATTATGTTTTGCGTACATGTTCGCCTCATGATGTGCCTTTTCAATGATTGCATTAAGGTCACCGGCATATTTTGGAGTGCCTACGAGTCATAACGTCATATACAAAGACTCCTTCAAATGAAGATCCATACCTGGAAGTGCTCCGAGGTGAATCATTCCGATCACATTGCACTTGGAGTGCTTGAAGGTTTTCAGGAAACGTTTCATGGCAAAAGAATATGCGGTAGCACTTAATGAAAAAAAAATCTGGTTGTTCTTGTTTGGATGTTGATAGTCAGCTGTTTGAGCTGCGCATCTGTCACTTTTTCGCAATATGGCCGACTCAAGTAAGTGACCCTTAAAGATACGTAGACGAACTAATTTGTTTTTAAAAGTTGTGTAAAAAGTATTTAGTTCTCCAAAAAGCGTTCAAAATGCGTTGTGCCATATATGGTTGTTCAATTCATAATAAAAAACAAAGATTCAATGGGGAAATTTCTTTTCATACGTTCCCAAAAGAACAAAAAGTTTGCAAGCAGTGGATTTTTTTGTGTCGCCGAAAAGACAAAATAAACATCAAAACCGCGCGAATTTGTTGTAAACATTTTAAAGCAAGTGATTTTAAGCCGTCTAATCCCTTCTATGAACAATATGGGTTAATTTTAAAAGCAAAACGGCTGAAAGAGGGTGCGGTACCATCACTTTTGCTACCTTTACAAAAGGAGGAAAAAGTTTCCACTACACTCAATTTAAGGGTTCAAAACCGATCTTTGGTCACTAGGTAAGTACAAATTAACCAAAAATTAACCATAATTTTAAAGGTGAAATTTCAGTGATGCATCGACAAATGTAGCATCGACAACTAGCGAAACCAATATGGAACTGGAAGCACCCACGGTTGATTCAGTGGTGTCAGGCAAGGATAATTCAGTTGTGTTAGGCAAAGTCGATTGCTCTATTCAAACTGGAGTAACCACGATTGACTCCTGTACCAAAGTTGAGGCACTCAAAATTGACTGCAGTACACAAACAGATGAAGTCATGCGTACATATTCTCAGTAAGATGCTATAATGCTTTTATTATCACTAGCTGTGTTTTATTATCCATGCGGATCTGGATCTGGATCAATTTAATACGTAAAACAAAAACAACACAGGATCTTGCTATTTATCGGGATCATTAATCGTGATCCAAAATGTAATTACAAAACTCACTACCTGTTTTTTCGTGGCGTTGCTTATTTAAATTATAGGAAATTATAGGAACACAATTATATTGCCAGACCAAAATATGAAACACTATTAATAACACAAAAAATCAATTAGCATATTTTCATATTCGAATAATTTACCACTGCGACTTTTGAGACGTTTTGCTTCGTAATATAATACACAAAAATTAATGGAAATATTAGCAGTACAATACTGTTAATATGTTGCATATTTGAACATAACATTTGAACATAGTTTCTGAAAAAAAAATATTGAGTGCAAAATCTATGCTGATTTGTATTCAAATGGCAACACCCCCGACACAACAAGCGATCATATTGTGACGTCACATTGTACCCTATATTTGGAATATGGCTGAGTGCCAATCGAAACTTGAAATACCTGGTATCGTCTTGTAGGCACAAGTGTGTGCACAGATAATTATCCACAGTAAAACAATTAGTTTATTTAATATATGTATATTTAATTATTGAATATTACAAACACTATAAAAATAATGAAGCGACTAACTCGAAGAACAAACACGAATTGTTTTTTCTCTCTCCCGACCGTTGGTTCTGTTTTGAATTCTCGTTGTTGTTCGTTGCGACATCTATGATTAGTGTGTGGTTCCACGGAATGCTTCCTCGCGTAGCCACAGTATTTCGAGGTCGCCACATGACTCCCCCTCCAGTGACGAAGTTACGATGAACTTTCAAATGTTACTTTTTGTTTCACAGCTGTTTTATTTTTATCCAATTGATTTTTGTTTTTCAGATTCTTCAGTGAAGTTGGATTTTTGTTGACATCTGGATGAACGTCTGGGATAAAATCGACATAGATGTGAGCTGGTTTCAAACGGTCTACCGAAACATTTAATTTTCTGCCATCTGCATTAATTGTGAAGAGTCGATTACTGATTCGGTGGATTATTGGATGTGGACCTGTGTATGGTTGTTGCAGTGGTTTCTTCACAGCATCGCAGCGTAGGAACACGTGTGTACATTTGTTTAAATCTGGTGAAACAAACATTTTTTCTTTTGCATGGTTTGCAGTTGCTGTAGGACGGAATTTGCGCATCGCTTCTCGGTGTTTCTCAACGAAAATCTGTGGATCAGGAACAAAGTTATTATTCGTAAAGAACTCACCAGGAACTCTGAGATATGTTCCATAAAGCATCTCTGCTGCGGAGGCCTTGATGTCCTCTTTGTATGCCGTTCGCAATCCCAACAACACTGTCGGAAGAGCATCAGTCCAGTTTGTTTTTTCATGGCACATCAGGGCGGCTTTCAGTGAACGATGCCAACGTTCAACAAGTCCATTTGAGGCTGGGTGGTAGGGTGATGTTCGTATCCTCACCGTTCCAATCATGTTGATCAGTGCGTTGAACAGTGCAGACTCAAATTGAGTTCCCTGGTCGGTGGTTAATGTTGTTGGCGAACCGAAACGAGCAACCCAGTGCGTATAAAACGCCGTGGCCACTGTGTCCGCATACATGTCCTGTAGAGGTACTGCTTCCACCCATCTACTGAAGCGATCGATCATAGTTAGGCAATACCTATTGCCTTTGCAGAGTGGCAGCACAATGAGGTCTATGTGGACATGCTGGAAACGGTGCTCTGGAACTGCAATTGAATCCGGGATAAGCCTCGTATGTCGATGAACTTTGGATCGTTGGCATTGGATGCAAGTGCGTGACCACTCCAATGCGTCTTTCCTGATGTTTGGCCAAACGTACTTCTCTCTGAGTTGTCGACTGGTTGTTCTTCCGCTTGGATGAGAAAGACCATGGATGGATTCAAAGGCCTTCCGTCGCAGGGAAGCTGGTAGATATGGTCGAATCATATTGTCGGAAACATCGCAGTAAATTTTAATTTCAGGTTCCAAAGTGAGTTTCTTTAACTTGAGCGATGAATTTTGTTGCTTCAGGATTGATTGAAGTTCCACATCGAGTAGCTGAGATAAATGAAGTTCTCTCAGATCAAATTGGATTGGCATGGTTATCGAATTGAGTCGCGATAATGCATCTGCTACTGAGTTGTCGTCGCCGGGTAGGTAAACAATGTCCGTAGTATACTGCGATATGTAGTCTAATTGCCTTAGACGACGTTGCGGGGCCTTGTCCGAATTCTGCTGGAACGCATATATGAGCGGCTTGTGATCCGTTTGCACGACAAAGTGTCGACCGTCCAAGATGTGTTGGAAGAATCGGATAGCTAGGTATATTGCCAGCAACTCGCGATCATATGTGCTGTAGCGACTTTGTGCAGGTGACAGTTTGCATGAAAACAGTCCGATCGGTTGATATTGGTTATTTTGTTTTTGTTCCAATTTGGCACCAACTGCGATATCAGAAGCATCCGTTGTTAGGACAAGTGTAGACTTCGGATCGATGTGGTTGAGTAGTGTAGCATGCTTGATACTGTCCTTGCATACATCGAAAGCTTTTTCCGCCAAAGGAGTCCAGGGAACGGGTCGTTTGTCGTTTTTCTTGGAGTCCCTGATGAGTCCATTCAACGGTGCTTGAATATGGGCACAATTAGGGATGTATCGTCGGTAGTAGTTAACGACTCCAAGAAAACGACGTAGTTCAATGATGTTGGATGGCTTTGGATAGTTCGATATGGCCTCAACTCTGGCTTCAGGTGGTCTGCATCCGGCTTGGTTGATTGTATGTCCAAGGTACGTAACCTCAGACTTCCCAAAAATGCACTTCCTGATGTTGATGATAAGTCTATGTTCGTGGAGACGTTGTAGAACTATACGGACGTGTTGGCGATGTTCTTCCTCTGAGTCGGAGGCAATGAGGATGTCGTCAACGTAGCAAAAAACGAAATCTAGTCCACGTAGGACCATATCCATGTGCCTTTGGAAAGTCTGAGTTGCGTTTTTGAGTCCGAATGGCATGACTACAAACTCAAACAAACCAAAAGGCGTGGTCACCGCAGTTTTTTGGATGTCGTCAGGTGTCATCGGGATCTGGTAGTATGCCTTGTCTAGATCCAGTATCGAGAAGCAGTTTTTGTTGTTCAACTGTTCAGTAAAGTCCATGATGTGAGGAATGGGGTAGCTATCTGGTTGTGTTATGGAATTCAGACGACGGTAGTCACCGCAGCATCTCCAACCGCCAGTCTTTTTTTCAACAAGATGAATGGGGCTAGCCCAAGGACTGCTGGATAGACGGCAGTAACCCTTCTTTTGAAAATCCTCGAATTCAGCCTTGGCCTGTTTCAACTTGTCGCCGGAGAGTCGTCGTGGTCGTTCGGACACTGGTTGGCCCGTGGTTACGATGCAGTGTTGCACGATGTTGACTCCTGATTTTGGATCAGGTGCGTTGTTGTTGGCCAGAACGAATTCGTTGACGAGATTTATGTATGGTTCAGGACCACTGATAGTCAGAAGTTTTGACAAATCACTGGTATAAATCTCGCCTTGTACCGTTAATGATGTTGTTTTGTCTATGACACGTCTGGCTTTCAAGTCAATGACAAGTCCGTAGTGTGCGAGCAAGTCTGCGCCAATTATTGCTGTTTTAACATCTGCAATAACGAACGGCCAAGTGATAGCTCGCCGGAGACCAAGGTTGAGTGTGAGGATCTTCTCGCCGTAGGTGTGAATCGGTGAGTTATTCGCTGCCAGGAGTGTTATTTCCCCTCTGTTGTTTTTGCAGTCCCTGGAACGAGGTAAGACACATATAGTTGATCCAGAGTCGAGCAAAAACTTTTGGTTTGTCTCCTTGTCGAAGATGTAGAGGCGGTGTTCCTTGTGGAATCTTTGACTGTTGCCGTCCGCCTCTGAGGACAACAGCTCACTTAGTTTTTTGCTTTGTAGCTGCATGGTTTCTTACACTTCCGGGCATCGCTGCCGAATTTCTCATGGAAGAAACACATTCCGTTAGGAGTTGATGCTCTTGAGAGCGATCTGTTATTCCTTGACTGTGGTCGAGACCTGCCATGGCTGTGACTGGTTTTCAGTGATTGCATAGCCGTCATTAGAGTTGACAGAGTGGACTCGATGGAATTTAGTCTTCTGTTCAGATCACTTTCAGCGTTGGTGGATTGTGGTATAGGGTCATCTTCATGAACATCAGTGGAGAAAACAGCGTGGGCGGATGTGTTATCAACGATTTTGTCTGCGATTTCAGACAACGCAGTGAGGTCGATTCCGTGACTGGCAGAAAGTATTCCACGCACATGACTGGGCATTCGTGCCATCCATAGAGTGGACAACATGTCGTCTGGAACATTTGAACCAGCCAGTCTTCGCATTTCCCTGAGGAGACTTGATGGACGTCTGTCGCCAAGTTCAAGGGTCGTCATCAATCTGTTCAGTTGCCTCTCCTTAGACTCGGTGAACCTAGATATGACTTGTTTTTTAAAAGCAATGTACTTATCTGTGTCCGGTGGTTTCTGCACTAAGTCTGATACCTCATTCAGCACTTCTGGGTCCAGTCCAGCGATGATGGCGTTGAATCGGCTGTTGTCGCTGATGATCCGATTATTGTGGAATTGCGCTTCCACCTGTACAAACCATAGCGCTGGATTAATTTTCCAGAACGGAGGAATCCACAGGTTTTTGAGAGCATTGATTTCCTGGATCTCCGCATCGGATGGAGTTGGTGGTCCTGAGGAAACGCCTGCATTCGTCCTTGTGTTTTGTTCGCCTTGCATACTTATCAATATACATATGTACAAGTGCAAGAGATAAAGTGCGTAGTTGGTTCGGCTGTTGCCAATTAAATAAATTTTTAATTGTTGTGGATCACGTCGGGGTCACCACTGTAGGCACAAGTGTGTGCACAGATAATTATCCACAGTAAAACAATTAGTTTATTTAATATATGTATATTTAATTATTGAATATTACAAACACTATAAAAATAATGAAGCGACTAACTCGAAGAACAAACACGAATTGTTTTTTTCTCTCTCCCGACCGTTGGTTCTGTTTTGAATTCTCGTTGTTGTTCGTTGCGACATCTATGATTAGTGTGTGGTTCCACGGAATGCTTCCTCGCGTAGCCACAGTATTTCGAGGTCGCCACAGTCTGTTATGTGTTAAAAACAACTGTTGCCACAACTTGCCACAGATGATCCAGATCGTTTTATTATCAGATCGACGGATCGGATCCGTATCAAGATCATTGGGATAATAAAACGCGGCTACTGTTACAAAATGTTTGTATTTTCTAGATTGCAACAAGAAATAGTAGATCTAAAAGCACAATGCTGGAAGCAGAAACAAACGATCGATTCTGTTGGTTGTATTTTTGCCAAAGGTCAGTTAAAGAAACTGGAATGACATTCAAAACACTTCAATTCTTTTTACAGATGATCAAACATTGGATGAAAATTCAGCGGATTATGCCGACCTAACTGAGAGTGTAGATGAAGACATGGAAGTGAAATTCGAGCCAGAATACCTGCTTGGAGATGGTCCATATGCATCTCCAGAAATATTTACTCAAAAATGCACCAATAAATCAAATTCTGACGTTGAAACTCAATTTGATGAAGATGAATACGAACGTTTGCCTTTAAATGACCTTAAGCGTGATCATTTGATATTTCAATTGAAAACGCTTCAAGAGTATAGGGCTAGTGCTAGAGCTGCAAAAAAACTTAAATTGTATATACTGCATCGTCTACGACGAAAAGATAAGCATCAATAAACGTGGGTAACTCTATTATCCTTCATCAGGTGGCAATGGTGCGATGGTAGTGTATTCACTAAGTGATTGGCAGGTCGTGCGTTCGAATCCCGACCAGGGCCATGATTTTTATAAATTGAATACACAACAAAAACTGATCTCCCTAAAGCAATTTAGGCGCCACCTGTTGAGAAAAAAAAATCCCATCGCACCAAACTTCTTTCCTATCCTTCTATTCTTTCAGTAAGTAGCACCCAAAAATAGGCAATGAATTGCTGGGAGCTACTTGCGCAACAAACTAAAAATGCCTTCGCTGTGGTTTTACCATTATAAGGGTACTGTGTCACTACAGAAAAAATAAATCCCTTTAGCGCACGCAAATTATAAAAAAAAAAAATCCTTCCAGAATAATTTCAGCAGAGCTAACGAAAACAATGTACACATATTTTTTTAATATTTTCCAATTACTTTTACAAATTACGCGTAAAACATAACTATAAATCGTTATGAGATGCTTCTCAAATTTGCGTTCGGAGTCGGCTTAAAATCGTACGTACCTACCTTTCACTTCGGGAAAGTAAGGTTACGATCCCTTTTATTTTGGAATGAGGAATGATTGGGGTGATGTGTTTATTCGAAATGAAAGCCCTTCTATCATTACTGATGTGTTGATTTTACTTATTCGTTTCAGTATTCCATTGGTGGAAATAGACTAACCCCATGTTCTTTGCTACTGACAATCCCCGATTTGGAGCTCAATTTATATAGCAGTCTACTCATAACACTCAATTCTGATGTCATCATTGCTGAGGATCCGGCTGATGAATTTGAAGCTCTACAACACGTCGGTCTGGAGCATTTGGATAACCTGCCAAGTATCAAGAACCCAGACTTAGTTGTTCCAAATCAGGCAGTCTTCATTTACATGGAGTTCTTCAAAAACCAACGGAGGAAATGATGATGAACATGGAAAAGCTGGAGACTATTTTCAAAATGTTCAATGGTGACGAAATAGTATACTGTAAACATTATTTAGGGCAATTTGAATTTTTATCAAAAGACATACCGGCCGAAAAAAAATTAAAGATATTTTCTTTCGTTCGCGGATGTATTTTAGGATAAAACATCTCAATAATATAAGAGAGGAGAGTTTGGTTAATAGAAAAAGGAAAATTATTAAAACAGTTTCATAAAACCTTTCATTTTAAAAGCCTTTTATTTTTCTCTAAAAATTATAACGATAAATCAAGAGGAAACTACTTTTGTTCTAGGATTGTCTAGAAATAGACTTGTGAAATAGAGACTTACGCAGCTTGTCAATCAAATAGTTCTTTACCAGCATGAAATCTTCTTTACATCGGTACGCTCCTCAACTTCATCGCGATTACCGCATTGATTGTGTTGTGCGTTGCCTTTGTATAATGTCCAGCAGTAGGTCCGACTTGCGGCTACGACAGAGCAAATGACCCAGCTTCAGGGACTTCAACTTATGCAGAACCACTGACGGGCAGCGTCGCGCAGGTCCCATTTGATCCATAAGCATAACTTGCGAAATAAGAATCGCATTCTCCTCTGTGATTATTGCCTGCGAGGTATACGCTGTCAACTGTTCCTTTAATTCTATGATCGGGTGGCAACAGGTGCAGTAGTAGTGTATTCGCTTACTGAATGGAAGGTCGTGCGTTCGAATCCCGGCCAAGTCCATTACTTTATATCGAATACATGAAATCGTAATCTCCCTAAGCATCTTAGACACCACCCGTGGAAAAAAAAACCCTACAACTGCACCCAAACACTTCTTTCCTATCTCTCTATTCTTTCTAATAGTAAGTAGCACCCAAAAAAAAAAAAAAAAACAATGAAATGCGATAGTGCTGCTTGCTGTTAAACACAAATGCCTACGCTGTGTTACGCACTATAAGGGCACTGTAACAACAGAAAAAATCCCTTTAGCGTAAGCAAATTATAAAAAAAAAAAAAAAAAAAATCTCATCACGTTCGAGAGCCATAAGCTGAAAAATACAAAAAATAAGTAAAAGTAACACGGAGCTTCTCTTCAACAACTCACCTGTACCTCCACTTTTGTTACGGCCGTTTTGTCCAACTGGTTTGTGATGCACTACAGAACCATGATGCTGAACAGAAAATCAATTATGTTGAATTTATTCACCTCCACAGCTGGACACTCCATGCTGACACATTGACTTCACGAACCTTGGGCGAAACGGTTAACACCATACACAGACAGGTTTAGTGTTCAGGCGCATTTTGACTCAAGTCGCAGGACCTCGTGGTTCTTCATAGTTCGTGCGGTAATATTAAAGCAAATATAGGTCAGCAGCTTCTGGGTTTCCGTTGTGCAATCACTTCAAGCATTCATTGCTCCCTCTTTTGCTTGAACTTTTCGGGTAGCTTCCTCCTTTCTGCCTTGTTTTTTTTGTGCACACTCCACTAAACTGGTGCAAATCTACTGTTTTAGTTGATTTGCATTAATTTTTGATTATAATTAACAATGAACTTCATCAGCCCAATCATGAATACAAATTCCGCGAGAATTTTTTCACTTTTCTCTACTCTCCTGTTCTGAATGATTTGAAACCGGTAAACTTTTCCCTTTTCACTTTCCTCCTATCCTAAACAAACTTCGAAAAAGAGGAAAAATTCTCTAAGAGAAAAGTAGGTATCACAAACACAAACGTCAAAAGAATAGCGGAATGCGATCGCATTTCTCTAAAGTTTTTCTCCAACAATCCAAGCGAGAAATTAGATGGAAATGTGAGTTTTATATTTGTTAATGAACATTTGAGCTGTAAAATATTATTAATTTTAATTTTTAAAGTCGAAAACTGTTAACAAGGAACAGGCTAAGATTTTGATCAAATCTAATCTATTTTTCTTATTAATAAAAACTATTTTTTTATAGATCTTATAAATATATTGTTAAATTTACAAGTTTCTGGAAATACCATCGCTTATATTTCGTGCTATAGTGAAATACTCGGACTTGCTTGAGGAAATGACTTCTTCGTTGTTCAGACTCAGAGGTGCATCAGTGATAGGGACCTCTAAATTAAGTTCTGTAGATTCTACCTTGAACCTAACGCATATATTATGTAGGGCGCAACATACATTAATAATTTTAGCTGTTCTTCTGGGGTATAGTGCAGTTCCCTAGCACCAAGAAGACATCTCCAACTATTCTTTAAGACGACATTAGTGCCTTCAATAACGTTCCGACATTGTGAGTGAACATCGTTGAACTTCATTTGTGTCGAACCTTCATTTGGTAGCCTGTAGGGTGTCATAAGCCACGGTTGCAATGGATATCCCGCATCTCCTTTTAACAAAATGGAAAATTAAAGAAAACAATTTTAAAAATGTAATAAAAATTCTTAAACTAGCGTTTGTACCCAGAAGCCAAGAGTTTCTTACTCCATATAAATATTCCTCTTCAAATTACGACCGAAGATCGCTAACATTCCATATAAAAGCATCATGGTATACACCAGGATGAGAAGCATTTACGTACTGTATAGTTAATTTATCATCGCATACCTGTAAATTGTTAATGTTATTACTTAACTTGAAACCAATGCATTTTGAACCTACTAGGATAACGTTTAAACTATGATATGCCTCCTCAGCATAGAACCGCAAGCAAGCACTCAGTTTGACGATTGGTGGAACCGCAAAGCTCTTTCTTGCTTCCTGCGAAGATTCTGTGAGTTGAGTAAATATTTAAACGCGCACTTATTGACACGAAAATATTTTTGAAATCTGTAAAAGTAGGTAAAGATTTGCGTGTGAAACCAAACTACAAACGCATCAGTCTTTGCACTTACATGTATTGGATCTATCTCTCAATTTCCTTCTTATTTTACGACGCCACCATTCTGAATGCGACACTTATCAATTTAACACGAAATTTTCATGAACAATAATCACAAATCACCTATATTACATTTATTTTAGCTAATTTATAAAAACAAATTTCTTCTGACAGATTTCGCAAAATGACACTTAAATCTCCTAAATAGCTGATTTCGAAACTTCTGAGATTCCTTCTCAAGGATTCGAAGTGAAAAATCTTTCCCCGTTGATTCAGAATAGGAGGATTTAATTCTTGAGAAAAATAAAATTCTCGAGGAAAAATTCCCCGGGAATATTCATGATTGGGCTGCATATGTTTACCATATGCAAGCAAAAGAAAGGGGTCACTTTGGGCGACCATCTTAAATTTTTTTTCTGTTTGCGTTTTTGACAGATGCGCGACATTATCTATATCGTGACCACAGACCACTTGTAGAGACAGACAATGTTTTTGACATTTCTGTATTTCACTGACGGATTAAGAGGTTGACCCTGTAAGCAAAAACGCTGACCCAACTTTTCCGCGTAAGTATCATTTTCCTTTTAAAGGTAAACTACAATTGAATTGATTATTCTTTATAATTCTCTACTTAATTAAACTTCAGTTGAATTTATATTTATCAAAATCACAAAATTATGGCAACCGATAAAGGCGAAACTACCAATCGTGGATCGGAATTCGAGGGTTTTAATGCTACCGGCACAATTCATGCTGAAAGTAAGTAACACAGCTACATTGTTCTTATTCCTTTTTCGCAGGAGAATTTATTGGAGACATGAATGTTAATATGTATTGTTCCAAGAAATAAAACAAGCATAAACAAAAAATTGTTGATTTTTATTTTGCTTAGAAGTGTAACCAAACTCTGCTATTATTCCGCACCTGATTACCAAATAAGCTGTCACAACTGAATCCGGAACAGAACAAACAGGCGAACACACCTGCGGTGAAGTCATCAAAACTGAAGCTGATGGCGGTCATCCGCCCACGTTGCCAATGGGCGCATTCAATTTGCGAGGCAACTACTAGTCCCTACTATTTAATTCCACGTGATATAAATTTAAAGCAGACAGCTGAAGCATCGTCCCCGATCCGGCAGAAAAACCCCCGGTACTCGGAGAAGAGTCCTGAGAAAGGGCGACGCAGAGACATCCCATTGTAGCAGTCCGTGCTCAAGTAAATCAGTAAAAACTTCCTTCTAGAGCAGAAAAATTACGTAAGCCCAGCGCGGAGAAGCCGTCATCCCACTCCACGACTTCGTTCGATAGAGCCAGGATAACGACCCTCCAATCGCGAGCGTAGAAAAGGGCATAGTGCCCAGGTCAAGAAAGAGACATCGCCTCCCGCAAATTCAAACCACAAAAGTTCACAAGGTAGGCATATCGACCACGAACCAGTGTAGGGATACGGATCCGCGTAAGTAGTAACGCTGCTCATGACATCGTCTTCTCATAAAGATCTATGATAATAAAATTAATAATATTGACTACCTATCAACCTAGAAAGTCGAATTAGGGGCTGCCAGAGGACTCAACAGAAAAAAATAGTTTTTTTCTCAAAAAATGTGACAAACTGTAGGTAATACATATTTTTGTTTTTACTTAAGTTTGTGAATTAAAAAGACTTGTCTATTTTCTGTTTTAAATATAGATTAAAAGTAGTTTTTGGTTATAAAACTTTGATGTCTTATTTCAATTTTAAAATCAAACGGGCGCTATATTTTATTCTGTTGTAAAATACAAGTCCTTCCAAAAAACTAAGGCGAGGTTTTTATATGTTTTTTTTTCTGGAAAATGCATCCACAAATTATTCAAAACTCTATTTTGTGGAATATTTCTAACAGTTTGGTACGGACAGGTTTTTGCCATTATCTCCGTTGTTTATTTAAGACAGATAGGGTATATTTGAAAATAAATGTCACAATTACCTACATTGATACAAGCTCCGTTCGCGAACTAATATGCAAACGTAAATTTATATAAACTTTCGTGCAAAGCTACACAAACGCGTTCGCGTACTGAGAAAATGGTAAAAAGATGAACGAAAGAAAAATGTACTTTCGTTCATTTTTCTTCACACAGAATTTCAGCTGGTAGGAAAATGAAAACTGTCAAATGATGAAATCCTATGAGTTTGCCAGCAAAAAAAACAGCTGTTTTCCTTTTCAAGCCAAACTAAAATGTTTTTTCAACTTTTTACACAAAAGCGTTCGCGTACTTTTCTTAGAAATGAGAGAATTCTCTCTCGATTTTGGAGATGTGACACTTTTCATTTTTCTACACATAAAGTACGCGAACGGACCTACAGTTTCAGAGACGTAAGGAAAGAGCACTTTTTTTATTAAAAAAACATGACAGTTTGTGAGTGATATCGTAATTAAACAAATAAAAAACTCGGTGAATGCATGTAACACACGTGAATGCATGTAACAAAACACGCTTCGGAGCGTCATGTTGAAAAACGCACCAAGCTGAGCCATAGCAAAGGAATAAAACTATCACAAATCTGCGTTCTGCTTCAACTGAAAAATGGCATTCAAAAAGCCAGTACATAATGTTTCGTAACGTTGCTGTAAGGCGCCGTGTATCAACGCGAAGCTATCAACAAGTATGGACTGTCAAGAATTTTTGGTATGAGTCAAGTGCCAAAGCTCACGCAAAGCAGCGCACGCGCCAAAGCGTGATCACAGCTAGAAGAGATATTAGCTGTGTTTAATGAACAAAAGATCAGAACAGAACAGATCAGATCAGCACACATGAGCGAAAACGGTCAGATCAAGTTAGAACAAAAAAGTACAGCCTCATGTGACAGCTCTCATATCAGCTGTTGAATTACAAAATAAATAAATCTAAATGAAAAGTGAGATTCAAAGTTGCTTTTGATAAATAAAACAAAATGAATACTTCAGACTTTTTAATACTCGAGATGTTGGAAGATTCTGGCAGTAGCATCTTGTTAAGTTCGTCGGATATTACAACATCGGATACGAGCAATAGCAAATTTCATGCCAAACAAACAAATCAGCTGACATCAGTGACATTTGACGTCTTCAATTTGACAACTTTCACGCAGTTGCCCTTCCTCAAAAGAAAGTGCAGAAAATGCTGTACTTAACAGAGCTGGACAGCGTAATGGAACACAAAGTGACAGAATCTAAAACATTTTGGGGCAAGATTTTTGCTCATGGAACACAAAATCCTTTTTCTGATCTAGCTAGTATTGACTTCCACCCCGCCCCCTAACACCTGCATATGGGTGGTTACTTATCCTCTCCCGAAATCGGTGAATGGATGTGAAACATAAAAATTACGTTACCTGAGGTTTATGGTAGACACAGATCAACACTTCAACTTCGACTTCGACAGGAGCGAGAACTTCAGCGTTTGAAGTTAAGTCAAACACATTGGAAAATGCAACTTCGAGAGCGGAATAAAAAATTGTTGTAAACAAAAGTGAAAATTCTGTCAAAATACAAACAAATTTCTACCCCATTTAAAATCATCGGTTCAAAACGTGCGGCGTGATTGTCAAAGTCGCTAATGTTTCTACCATTATTTGCAAAGTGCTGTCCGGATCCAGAGATGGCTGAAAATAAGATTTGTTGGGGAACAAAAAATGAATTTATTGTATCTGCTATGGATTCTGGTACTTACATGAGGTGGACAACTCTGTCATCTGGTTTTAACTCTAAAAAAAAGTTTGCTCGTAACTTCGCACAAGCAATCATTGCACAGAATATTGAATGATTCAATAATCTGTGAATCGCTGCGCCCATGAAAATCTCATTAATCCAACATGTGTGCGAGCTTCCTATTTGATTTGCATGCAAACACGAAAACGGCCGCTAATGGGCGTTTTCAGCTGTTTTTCGTTTTGGTTCAAAACAGCTGAATTTCGAAATTGACTTTTTATTAACATCATGTGTGAGCGTGATTGTGGTTTGGGTATTATTCCTAATTAAAAGCCATTTCAAAGCTTATCATAAAACAAAAAAAAAAATACTCAATTGATTTTTTTTAAAGAAATCACATTAGCCTACGCAAACTACAGGGAAATGAATGTGCAATGAATAGTTTATGAATAAAAACAAATTATGTGTAGATGTTCGGGTTTTCATTTATATTGTTTTTTTTTTGCATTTTTGTTGTCACTCATCAATAAGTTATATTAATTGTTTTTTTTTTACAATATTTCTTCTTGTGTATTTGATTTAAATTAACCATTAAACTTACTACTAAACTGAATTACTTGTTTTCGTAACTTACTTTCTGGTTTAGATAATAATACACTTATTTGTTTTTTCACGTGAATTCACTACTGAAATTTGTGATTCTCCATTTTGTTTAAATATTTCTGTTAAATTAGAAAAACAATGTGCAATCAAATTTCTAGAATCAGAAAATTACTATTTATTATTTTATGTCACAGAAAGAAGCACTTTATTATATTTGTTTTTTTACATTCATCATTTTCCAATTTCAGAGACACCCCATAGGCAGTGTGTCCCTAATTTTAATATTTTTCTAATTAAAAGTACTGTTGCAATAATGAATTTATTCTTCTGAACACATGAGTTACTTATGTTTTTTTTTGTGATTAAATTTTAATGTATAATGTTTAATGTATGATTGCAAGTTTTTTTTTTCCGATTTTCTTCATTTAAAAAATAAACTAACATTACACATAATAATTGTAAATTAATTCCTTAAACTAAAAACGTCTAAAAACAAATTTAAATAAACAACGCTAGTTTTTAAACTTATATAATGCCATTATTTTACTTTATTTTTAATCAGATTATCAGGATAATGCCAGTAGATTTGCTGCTATGGAGTTGTTTTCAAAGTTGCACCAAAAATATATGTTTTTTGTTTTGTTTTCTTTAGTACTAGAACAATGTAAAGAATTGTGACTTTTTTCCTTTTAAAATTTATTTCAAAAATATTGCTCCATTGAGTTATGTTTTTATACTTATATAAGATTTTTTTTGTTCGTATTTACTTCTGCAAAAGCTTATATATACAGATTATTTGTTTTAATTTGTTTTTCCTTACGATTAGTCCCATGTTTTAGTACTTTCTGTTTTGGTTTGCCGAACTTGATTTTTATTTTTATTTCTATGCACTTCCTGATCGTCTTCAAGCACTCTGTACATATTAATTATTTTATTGTATAGTATACATTTACTTTAAATGAATAAAGAGAAAAGATATTTTACTTTAAGAACTAGTTTTAGATTTTATTTTGTTTGTTTAAAAACATCCATACACTATCGGTTTTATTTTTTTTTCTTCGCAATTATTGTTTTTCTCTATTTGCTCGTATTTTCTCGCGCAATTTTATCACTTTTTTTTTGTAAATTTTCTTTTAGTTAAAAATTAGTTTATTTATTTTACTAGATTTTTGTTAAGAGTGAAATATGACTATGGTTATGGGGGGGGGGGGGGGGGGGCTGTCTGATTATAAATTCTTACTATTTCGTTTAATGAGGCAATTAACAATAATATAAATAGATGAATTTGTTTTTTTGAATAAATCGGAAATTTTTTTATATATTTTTTTTTGGGTAGGCATTTTAAATATTTTTATTCAACTGTACTTCGTCTACACGTTAAAATGTAATTTTTTCTTAACATATAATTAAATTTGATGTATAATTATTATTTTTTTATTATAGTTTATTGTGGGGTGCGTAGATATTCTCTCACGTATTCTGGTGCGTTACCCTGCTGCTTATGGAGCGTAATCTAGTTTTTTTTTGTGTTTTGTTACGAACAACAAATCGTTTTAAATGTACCTACACGACGTTTAGCATTTGCGGTTATTGTTGGCACCGCTGATGACTTTGCAGTGTTGCATGTCAGAACGACGCTGGCGATTACCCTTGCTATTGAATTCGCGAACCTTATTCGCGCGTTTAATAGCTCCGCGGCAGATAGTTTGACGCTCCTTCTTGTCATGGACCTATAAATAAGAATGAAATTGTGATTTTTTAATGAATTGAGTTGCGAAAAAGAGGAGCATTTGGCATTATGTGGATTGACAACGATGATTTCTCTTGAAATTTCAGGCGTTAATCACATATACATAGCGTGCGATAAGAGAGAGCCTTTTAATCGGTGCAGGGAAATAACTTCACATGGGCAATACCTTCACCTCGAGTAGGAAATAACTTCACTTTTTTTATGAAGTTATTGCCCACTGACGGTGAGCAATTCCTTCATTTTTTTTTTGGGAAATAATTTCTTTTAACATTTTATGATAAATTCAAGAGCCGTACCTCGCACCTACTCCAAATCAAACAATGAGCCCAAGCGGGGGGGTTGCATGGGGTCACGGTTTGATTTGGCGTAAGTGCGAGGTACGGCTCTTGAATTTATCATAAAATGTTAAGAGAAATTATTTCCCACAAAAAAGTGAAGAAATTGCTCACCGTCAGTGGGCAATAACTTCACAAAAAACAGTGAAGTTATTTCCCACTCGAGGTGAAGTTATTGCCTGTGAAGTTATTTCCCGGCACCTTTTAATCACAGATGAGCAGAGAGACTATCTCTCTCTTCCATGTCAACCGCCCCTACTAAGACCGGCAAATAGGCGGTGCCTTATCGTGTCTCGAACTTCAATAACGGTGAATACATGTAAAACATAAAAATGATAATTAATCTCATTCATTTGCAATAGTGCTGTCCGGAGATGGCTGAAAATTACATTTGTTGGCGAACAAAAAATTCAGTTATTACATCTGCAATTGACAGTGGTTTTTTTTTTTATAATAAATAATGCTCCAGAAGGCAAAGATCGTCATCATACCGATTCTCAAACGACTTTTTACACGAAGTCTGGAGTGCGGCTACATTCCTAAAGCCTGGCGGGAAGTGAAGGTGGTATTCATTCCCAAGGCAGGACAACCTAGCCACATCTATGCCAAGGACTTCAGACCGATAAGTCTGACATCTTTCATCCTAAAAACGTTTGAAAAGCTACTGAATATCCATATTCGCAGTCGACTCGACTATAGCGCGATCTCCTCCGCCCAACACGATTACATTAAAGGCAAAGGAGTGGAAACTGCGCTACACGACGTCTTCAGCACTATAGAAAAGTCTCTCAAGGACAAAGAATACACACTTGCAGCGTTTTTAGACATTGAAGGAGCATTCAACAATGTGGAAACGCGAGTAGTGGAAAGAGCATTGCAGAACTCCAATGTCGATCAGTCCCTCACTAAAGTGATTATGAGCCTGCTCAATGGGAGATACATCAATGCAACACTAGGCGATAATGACCTAAGAGTCGTGGCGTCCAGAGGCACACCCCAAGGTGGAGTTATATCCCCCTTACTCTGTGTCCTTGTTGTCAACGAAATACTCCTAAAGTTCAAAAACAGAGGGGTCAAAGCAATTGCATACGCGGATGACGTAGTACTGCTTGCGACAGGAAAATTCCTATCAACTCTGAGCGAACTGTTAGAAAACTCCCTGCGGACACTCACTACGTGGACAAGACAATGCGGTCTTGGGATCAATCCACAAAAGACTGAAATGGTGTTGTTCACTAATAAAAGAAGAATACCAGAATTCAAACCACCAGAAATTGAGGGAATACCCTTGAAGGTGGCGGAGAGTGCGAAATATCTAGGAATTATCCTCGACAGGAAGCTGAGTTGGAAGCCAAATGTCGATGATAGAGTTAGGAAAGCGGCCAACGCTTTCTACGCATGCAACCGTATCTTCGGCAAAAAATTGGGTCCAAACCCAAAAATTATCCTGTGGATGTATACGGCAGTTGTGCGACCAATACTCACATACGGCAGCCTAGTCTGGTGGCAAGCCACATACAAGACAACCAATCTCAAGGTGATGGCAAAAATACAAAGACTAGCATGTATAGGGACAACCGGAGCAATGAGAACAACCCCAACCGCTGGCTTGGAAGCCATTCTCAATCTGCCACCATTGGATCTATACATGCAGGAATCGGCTGCAAAAAGTGCCTTGAGGATCAGCCAAACAAACAGCTGGAACCCGAGTCATTTTGGACATGCACTGATTCTGAACATGTACATAGGGAACAACGTCATATCTGACTACATGTCTCCTTACTTAGATTTCGAAAAACCATTCTCTTGTTCATTTCCGAGCAAGGAGGAATGGTACGCAAACGAACCCAAGAAAAGGAAATCGATATCCATCTTTACAGACGGATCTAAGATGGACTGTGGAACGGGTGCTGGAGTATTCACAGAGGAACTACACATTAACAGATCGATTAGATTACCTGATCACTGTAGTGTATTCCAAGCAGAAGTCTTAGCAATCACTGAAGTCGCAAGCATGGTATCAATGATGGCGATACCACACAGTGATATTACCTGATAGTCAAGCGGCCATTAAAGCGGTGTCAGCTACAGAAATAAAGTCCTTGCTTGTTCGTCGTTGCCGCGAGGAGCTCAAAGCTCTTGGCACAAAGCACAAAACGAATCTCTGCTGGGTCCCTGGACACAAGGACATATCCGGCAACGAGCGAGCTGACGAACTGGCAAGGAAGGGGTCCGCGATGGACCATAAACAGGCACTTCAGTCGGTTAAAACACCACTCTGTAACCTCAGAGAACGAGTGGAATACAAAATACGAATGAAAGCCAACAACAGATAGTTGTCACTTACCACTTGTGACATATATCGCAAGCTGTGGCCAAAATACAATAAGGGCCGAACCAACAAACTTTTACGTTACGACAGGACATCGCTGTCAAAGTTGATCGGTACTCTTACTGGCCACAACCTGCTAAGGAATCACACAATGAAACTAAATCTCAAGGATGATGATATCTGTAGAGGCTGCGGTGATGAGGAAACCCATGAGGACACACCTCACTTTCTCTGTCACTGTCCAAGCCTGTGTCACCTGAGGAACAGAACACTTGGAAGATACTTCTTCCAAGACATTCAAGAACTTTCTGATGTCTCACTATCAAATCTTTACAGGTTTATAAGGACATCCAAATGGCTGGACAAACTGGAGTAGGAAGAAAACCAAGGACGAAGGACAAAGGCCAGAACAGCTAGGCCAACACTCCCAACAAAGGGTATCACAATGGGACCACATGTACCTAAGTGTGGTGTAACAGATTCGTTCTGTTCCATCAGCCCGTAAACCTAACCTAACTCAACTTTACACAGAAAAATGGATGCGCTGATGAAATCCCATTAGCATCCAACATTATGTGCGAGCTTCCCATTTGATTTGTGGCCTATCTGAATATAAATGAGTGTTTGCATATCAATACAGATAGACCGCTAATGGGTGGCACATTGGGAGGTAAAACCAGCGCAGAAATATGATTAGGTAAGAAAAATAACACATTGCTTATGCTTGAAACAGATGTGCAGCAATACATTGCTTACTGCATGCCAACTGAGGACTGGGAGTGACTTCTGTGCGTCCTCTATTTTTTCTCTTTATTGCAGAGGATGAGATCTGGAATAAAGGGTTCATAACCCTCACACATCACTGCATCCCTACAAGTCTACTTGTGGGAATAGTACGTCCTCTATTTGTTTATTGTGTACGACACCAGCTATCGCAGAAGAATTTACTATGAGAGCTCAGAACGTCCTCTATCTGTTGATTATGTTCGCCACCAGGTATCGCAAAACAACTTTACCAATAGATAATTCGTGCTGCAAGTTGTCTCTATTTCTCACTTTACTGGATAATTTGATAAAAGTGTTTCCGCTTTGACGTTTCGTGCTGTGAAATTCTACTGGGAAAATGTTGCTGCACATCTGTTACGTGCGCGTTACTGCGTGTAGCCTTGCTACACATCTGTTTCAGGCATAAGATTATCACTGCAGCGCCCCCCAAAAATAGAGCTTGTTGTTATAGACCAAGAGCCCAAAGTAATTTTTCGGTCTGAGTGGTAACCGAAAGATATTTGCATTACTGTGTAGTCTGGGTAGAGAGTGTATCGAAAATACTAGTCTGGCAGCAAATCGTGGCAGCCGAAGTGTGTGACAACGCGTTGAATATGCGTCATTTTCCACAATAGTAATAATAAGTGTAAAAATTAGGGGACAAGTCACATCTATAGGCGATTTGACATCTAGGTGAGCCTAGCGACGCATTTAACATCTTGAAACTCAGCCGCAAGTGTGCATGCAACTCCATGCATGCGTCAAACTTGTAAAACATAGGCAGGTCGGGATCATACAAATGCAATAACAACAGTATTTGATTTGCCTCAGTAAAGAACTGGTCCGATAATAGACGCTTGCCGATGTGAGGTCGGACAGATCGGCGGACCAATAGGAATGCTATGAGGTGGGAGGAAGAATATCAAATGGAATGCAGCTTTCGTTCCTCAATTTACTATGTAATGCACAGTTGCGTATATGGCATGCCCACTAGTGGGTGATGTATAAGGTATTGGAACCTTCAAATTTGTTCAAGAGTTTTTTCTTCATATTGCATTTTTTTCCGGTATGAACTGGCAATATGTATATTATTATCAGTGTTACGACTTTAGGTTATCGAAGATCAATAAGGACTTTTCATATTAGTTTTAGCTCAAAAGCTGAGTTCAGAATATTAGTGGAAGGGACCTACAATTTTAAGCCGACTTCAAACGTCAAATTTGAGAAGCGTTTCATGACAATAATTGGTACTCATGGAGTGTTCAGATTTCAGATGAAAACCCAAGCTTTATAAAACAGTTTTCACTCTCACTTTTCGCGAAAGTTTGACAAATATTCGAGAGTATGCATACGCATATCATGTTTATCAATTAAGGTTCTTTTCATTAGATGTGTCGGAAACTCTGGTTTAAGTTGCATCTCCGAATCCACTTCCGATATCATCAAAACGGAGGTTTTGCGGAGCACTATCGGTGATCACTATGAGTGATCGATTTGGGGCTAACAAAACTGATTCTGCTGCGGTTAACAAAACTTATCATTTGGAGATAAATTTTTAGTGAAAATAATAGAAAAAAGCATTTCAAGTGGAGAGGAGATCCTTTCTTGTGGTAGAAAGTAAATACAACTTTCCAACAGAGTCCGGCCCGAGCGAACAATTATTCAGTGAAATTGGTTTGATTTGGAATACCACAAAGCAGCTTAGATGCTGTTGATTAAATATAGTTAACCCATTTAAACCCATTATAAGAACGATTCCAAGAACTATGACCAGCAGCCATACATTTTTGTTTGCAACACAAATTATTGTACGTATTTGTAGCATGTATCCAAAGCAGCCCTGTTGTGGATGTTACGACTATCGTCAGGTATCACCAGTATTGCTGGCCATACAATGTTGTTGTTTAACGTGTAAAGTCGAGCACTCCTATTGATACAATTCTCAAAGAAACCCACCTAATGTCTTTCTTTACAAATCGCCCATACAAAGTTTTTTGCAACGCCCACTTTTCGTAGCCGTTTTAACCCAAATAATCAATTTTCAGTAATTTTGTTTTAAAAAAAAAAGTTACAATATCGACGAAGGTTTGGGACAGGATTATGGATAGATATCAAACAGCCCCACGAAACAGCCCGTAGCCTTTCCATTTGCTTATCTGTCATCTATCTGTTTACTGCATTTTTAGCTTACCTTTTGTGAAGTGCGGGCCAGTTGCTCCATTTTGCTCTGAGTACTAGCTAAGCGTTCAACGCGATGATTTCCGGCCAGATGTTGGACAGGTTGGTTCTTTAAATAAAACAAAGCAGAAAAGTAATTTTATTTTGTCCCAGTTTTATAAAAATTCAAACTTACTCGTACTTTTGGTTGTTTAACAACCATCTGAGATTCCTTCACCCCGAGATCAAGTTTAACAAAACTTTCGGTAGCCTCTTGGGCTGACCTAATACTATGATACACTGACATACTATTAAAGAAAAAAACACATAAAAAACAATTCTTTGGTCTTTTTCCGAAAAACAAACCTTGGATGTTCTATCAGCAAATTCTCAAATGGAGATGTCTCCATATTTATGGGTCCTGTGGAAGTGAAACATGGTGGCGGTGTCAGGAACCATGATTCATCCATAGAAATATTCGCGGGTAAATTATAGCCGTTACCGGCGATCGAAGGAACGGCGTAAAGTGATTGTGTAAGACCGCCATCGTCGTAACGTAATGCTAATGATTGCTGATGATATGCTGAAAGGGAATGATGATTGCTATTACGTGGCCTTTGCTGAAAGGTTGGACTACGTTTGATCTCAACAAATGGCAGCTCCTCTTCGGAGTCGGTGCGAGGGAGACTATCCTCCTCGTCTAAACATTTGAAAAAGATCCTAGTAAGCTACTTAAACGCTTCATTAGTTAGACTATTAATTATGACTTACCGTCTTCCCTGTCGATCACAAGCCAATCGTCGTCCAATTCTTCGTCACTATGGACGTTATCGCTGTTATCGATTGCGGTCAGATGCCTTAAATGATCGTCAATCGATATGCTACTTACACTTTTACTGTAGTTATTGTCTGTTCGTCCAATTGCAGTTCCGCCGATGTTGTCAGTAAAGTTGTTCACTAGATTTCCCTCGATTCTATTAGTGTTTTCAGGATTAGTAGGCGAATAAGTGTTTGATCCAAATAGTAGATTTGCAAGACCACTAAACATTATACGATGAAAGGTGGCCGGTTATCGGTATTTACAAGGATCTCCTTGGTGTATTTGTTTCGAATGGGGTGTTTTTTCCTTTTTCAGCTGAGAATTCGCTCCCCACAGAATTTCTAGTTTTCTTTTTAAGCAAAACTGAAGATCACAGTCAATTTGAAGTTCCAATTCGTCTTCTTTTTTTTGAATTGCTTTGTCTTTGGTTCTTTTAAAAGGATTTTGTTTTTGTTTTGTCGTCCTTTGTATGGTTCTAATGAGATCAGTTTCTGTTTAACCTTCCTTCCTCTTTTTTGTTTAAATATCTTTCGAAATAATGTAATATTTTTTATTTGTTCGTAATATTATCTCAGTCTTGTGAAAAATTTGTAGCTTTTGTTACTTTATGTGTTTAGTTTATGTACATAGAAGGGGTTTGAATTGTGTCTGCAAATAAAAGAAAATACAAGGTTTAGCAAAGCGAAGAATATGTATAGACATTTTATAGAATTACAGTTTACAATGGGCCTCTTTTTTTTGTCAAATGCATTCAAGCAATATTCGAATTTACGCGATAAACATTAAAACCTTGGAAACATGCTGCAAATACATACAATAGTTTTTGTTGTAAACAATTTTTCGTGGGACGGTGCTTTAGTGCAACAGTGGACACATTTCCCAAAAAACAGGGACTGAATTACCGCATCGAGTGAGTGACTTCCATACGTTATCGAAAAATCAAATAATCACATTACGATAGTATGGCATCACGTATCGAATACAATTTTGAAATGTACTAGGATAATTCTAGTGCAATTTGTAATTGGATGCAGAAATGTAATTTTTCTTCTGAAAAACACTATAAAATTGTGCACAGAAATGGTTATTAATTGATTTTATATACTCGTATTTTATATATTATAAGCCATATGATTGGTTCACTGATATAGGTCCGTTCGAGTACTTTATGTGTAGAAAAATGAAAACTGTCAAATCTACAAAATCGAGAGAATCCTCTCATTTCAAAGAAAAGTACGCGAACGCTTTTGTGTAAAAAGATGAAAGACGTCAAAGTTTGGCTTGAAAAGAAGCAACCGCTGTTTTTTTTGCTGGCAAGGCAAACTCATAGGGTTTCATCATTTGACAGTTTTCATTTTTTTACCAGCTGAAATTCTGTGTGAAGAAAAATGAACGAAAGTACATTTTTCTTTCGTTCATCTTTTTACCATTTTCTCAGTACGCGAACGCGTTTGTGTAGTTTTGCACGAAAGTTTATATAAATTTACGTTTGCATATTAGTTCGCGAATGGACCATATATGAAATGCCAAACAGTCGAACTCAATACTCGAAATCATGCTCATGTAATTCAGCGCCGGGTCTAATGTTATATAATGAATGCAAGGACAGCTGAGGAGTGAAATTCATACAGAGACACTATAAGCTAGTTTCACTAACGGATCCCTCAGAGATTTCCGACGATTCCTCACCTGAGGAACCGGAGATTTTATTGTTTTCAATTTCCTGAGACAAACAATTGTAGGATTCGCCTCCTCGCTTTTTTCAACCATTCGATATGCTTATATGTAAGGAAACGGTGTTGTCGCATGCTTTTTAGTGTATGTGAAGCAGAGAAAAGCGAAGAAGTTTTCTTTTTTTTGAGAAAATATGAACATATACGTATTGACAGAAACGTTCCTCCACTTAATAAAAAAAACCTCTACTGAGACAGCGGAGGCAAATCGCAGAAGGAGGCGTATGGTTACACTGCAATATATTTACTCAATAAAATTTAGCACAAGTTGATAAGCTTAATTTCATTTGGCTTCTTGACTATGCCGAGAGAAAATGTCATGTTTTATGTATCCACTAATTGAATGTTAATCATTCATCGAAAATTGCAAAAAAATAAACACAAAAAGTGTTCCCACAATGAAAAGAAGAACTCCGATTGAATGCACTTTTTAAACTCAAAATATTATCATCTCGACGCGAAATAAACTGGGTCAACAACGACTCAATTCAATATAATCTTCTGATTACTCATCCGGTTGGTCACTAAGCTAAGTTTACTTGGATTAATTAAGCCGTTCATCAAACAATCTTAATTTGATCGAATTGCCAGTCGACTTTGGAAGGAGAAAACAATTGAATAATATTAATTTAATCGAATTATACATGCAAGTTCGGATCCTAAGTAATCGAAAACGAGCATCTTTGCCTCAATTCTGAAACAAACAGAATCCTCAATTCTGAAAGCCACTAGTTGCAATATACATATTTCAATTTCCCAAGCAATTTTGCACAAAAATAGAATTGAAATGTAAGTATTTTTTGTTTTAATTCATTCCTTCAAAACATGTGGAACATTTGCCAAAGTTATACGCGCAGCGCTAGCCTTCGATGATTATTTTTTGTACTCGCATACAGTGTTGGTGTTCCGATTTTTTCCACCTCTGAATAGGTTGTTTTTTCTGCCAAATTGGCAAATAAAATTTCAAATTCATTTGCCTGACAATAGCAACAGTGATCGCATGTATTCAAGAGTTTTGAAGAACATATGCATTTGCATTCGGATCATCGCGGGCACATTACTACGGATGCAACAAAAATTTATAATGATACTATAAATATTCCAAACTCAGTGCCATATAATGGTGAGGAAAATTCATTCAGTTACATTCTGGGAATTATGTAATCGACTTATTCAAACACAAATCTAGCACTCACATGCGATTGTGGGGCGGTTGTTTAGTAAGTATGGATGCCCGCCGCTGTAAGCCACTCCCGTTTGGTGGTAAATAGGTAAATATTTTTTTATCGTTGCAACAACACATGCACTTGATTTTTTTTATGTAACTTAAGTATATTTATGTTGATGAGAACAGATGATACGACACAGCATATTTGAGTGATTGCGATTGTTACGCCATAACCACAAATAAAGCGGAATGGAACAGCTGATTTGAAAGTCTGATGATTTGACCATTGATACTGTGGTTTAGGTTGTTTTGTTAACTAGGTAAATTTTCGATTTGATTTATATTATGCTGATCGCATGTTAATTAGAGAGTGATACAGGAATGGGTAAACAACAATTGTATGGCACTGTCCAAAAGTTCAGTGAGATACACTTAAAAAATATGATTCTTAGAGTAGGAGCGCATATGCGATTTTAATCGCACGACTGCTTAGTCGCCAAAAATGTAACACACACATTTCAATGTGAATGCGCGCACGTAACATCTACAAATCGCAGCGTTTACTATTCCGCGATTTGTTCCATTTTAAGCGCAAAATAAATGTATCATATCAACTTCAAGCAATATACACACACTTGCGATTTAAATCGTTGCGATTAAAAAATTGTTGTCGCAACAAGATGTTGGTATGCACGCACTTGCGGTTTTCTATCGCATCATAATTTAGTCGCAAAATATGACCCCCATGGTTTTATACATGAATGCACACATATGCAACTAAATAATCGCAGCGATTAAAAAAATGCAGCAAGCTCCATTTTTAGAAACAATTTTTTTGCCGCAAATTAAAATGGCACATATGGGTTGCCATGAATCTTATCACACTTGCGACTTTGAATAGAAGTCTTGTTAGTATAAGATGGATTTCACGGCGAAGTGTTGCATTGTAGCTCTGTAACAAACAATAAACTGGTCGCAAGTCGCAAGTGCGCGCGAGTTCATGATCACCCATATGATACAGTTTATTTTGCGACAGAACAATCGTCAACAATCAGCCGTTTGTTAGCCGTAGCGGATATTTGGTCGCATGTGTGTGTAGTGTATTGACATTAGAAGCAGTATGTTCTATTTTTTGCGGCTAAATAATCGTGCGACAGAAGACCACAAGTGCGTGCATGGTAATTTTTTTTTGCGACTACGATTTTTCTATCGCTGCGACAAAAAATCGCATATGCGCTCCTAGCCTTAGAGTCAACCAGAAAATCTTTTTTTTATGTTGTGATCTGTACTAAAGGGACTATAACCCTCCCACTTCACTGCCACCCCACTGATCCACCTGTGGGATGCGCTGAAAGTATAATTCATATAAATTTAAAAACAGGGAAGGACTACAATAAGCTTGGGCTAACTGTTGAATACCCTATTTCTATTCCTATCCCCCATAAAGTAAGCGTGACAAAAATCTAAGTAAGTGTGAATTGTTAAGAAGGATCTACATATATATTTTTGTACAACATTTAAATGATTTTACAGAAAGCATTTATTTCTAATTTCAGCTTCCCAGCTCAAACTTTGATTTTTCAATAAAAAAGACTTAAATTGTGGGCGTGTCAGTGGGTGGATTTTAAAAATCCTTACCTTTGAATATTTCGGGCCCCTAGGAGATTTACATTTCAGCTTTCTAGCTAGAGTTTAGGGTCTAATTTTTGCCGACGGACGGATATGGCTAGAGCGACATTACTATCGATGCTGATCACGAATATTTTAACTTTTAGGGGTCTACGGGCAACATTAAGACATGTTACAAACTATAAGTCAACATTAATATACCCTAAGAATGGGGTATAATGATCTTAATTGGTCGTTCAAAGAAAGCGTACGTGAAAGACTATCGAAGAATCGTGACAACAAAAGATTGAATACAGTAGAGTTTTGACTATCCGAGTGCAACATCGCAGTTGCATGGGAGTCAGTTATCCGAACGCCAATCGTTCGTTTATCAGAACTAATGAGATTTCCCGAGTTAACGGTCACATTGAGGCGCATCCATGGGGAACGTGCAGACTCGTTTCAATGTTCACAAAAACAAACTCGTGTCTGCAACGGAAAATTTCATTTATCCACGTAAATTTTGCGGATTTCATTCGTTACTTACTCGTATTTGGGGAGCTAGTACATATCTACCTGTTTATACCTTATTCTTAGGGTATTCTTATTTTGACTCATGGTTTGTAACATGCCTTAATATTGACCGTAGACCACTTGAAGTTACCATAGGCGCGTTTTATTGATAAGTGTATAGCAAGCTCAGTTAAATTTTACACAGTAAACAACAATGTACCAAAAATGAAAATGAGTAGGTCAGCACAAGAGTGAATATAAAAAGTGAAGAAAAAGTTTTTAAATATCTGGAATGAAATGACACCCAATGTCTAAGCTAAGGTTCGGAAATTAAATAACACATATTGATTTCACCAACAACATGCTGGTTCACAAAAGAGTGGAAACAACGCCACCTTTAGTTGAGCTTTGTGTATTATTCCATTATGTATTCCAAATTTGACATTTCAACTGAAGGTACATATGTATATATAAAAGTGAACATAACGTTTTATTGGGTCTTCCACAGCTGAGCTTGGCATAGGTTACCAACAAAACGCGTCTTTTATTTGTGATCAGCATCGACAATTATGTCGAACCAGCCATGTCCGTCCGTCCGCTACCAATTTTGAGGCCCTGAAAATTAAAGCTAGACATATTCTAGAAGCCCAAATTGATCAAGTGCAACGATTTTTAAAATACGCATACTGACACGCCCTTTTTTTTTTAAAAAAAAAATCAGTTTTATCGAAGAAATCATTGTAAATGAAAGCCCTGTTTTCCGCAAAGTATGTAGACAAAGTTGTTCTTGACAATTCTCCCATAATAAGTTCTTTGGGGGTTGGGAATAGGGTATCCAACAGTTCGCCTAAGTGGACTGTAGCATTTCCAAATTTTTTTTTATTCGATTTGCTTAAGTGCTGGACTATCTGAATAGGTGATCACAACCACCTAGTTTACTGCATCCCTACTGGTCCGCCGGTTTCGCATCACTTCATCCATGAGGTCAATAACATAATGGTGTCTGTTGCATTTGTGTGATGATTCAGGAGTTAAAGGCCTGCCTCTCTTTCGCGATTGTATAGGAACGCTGATTGATATTGCGTTTTTAACGGGTTCTCTCCTTTGAACATGGAACGGTCGCGCTCCATTTTCATTGGGATAAATTCTTGGCCTTGAAGGCTTCCTCGGGTCTGGGAACTTCTTATTCGATCAGCCTTTGTTACTCCTGCTCTCATGCCAAGCATCTTCATCTCACCTGCCATTAATTTCCCTCATACTTTTTGTACGCTGTTTGACATTGTGATTGTGAATCGTATGTGAGGGCCTATCAGCTTAGTGGGCATTTTTCAATCGCAGATGATCGCGTGATGATTGACGTCGTCACCACAAATTGCTTCGGCGATTTTATTTATTATTTATTTAAATAGTCCACCGAATTATATTTATAAACCACATTCAAATATCGAGTTTAAATTGTTATATAATTAATTACATATTTTAGTAAATAATATTACAGGCAAATATCGAGTTTATTTTTTTTTTCGGGGAACACATCCAAATGATTTTGAATTTGTGACCAAAAACGAATTTCATATGAATGACCTGCAAAAAATCGTAAACATAATAAACGACTTGTCAGCAACAATACGGTGATGCCTCAGTGGCTTTGAATCCCCACACATTTTGCGTCTGGGTCGACGACAACGCGGAGGCTATTAATATTATTAATAATATTAACAAATTATGGAAATAAAATCCAATATTAAAGCGAACATTAAGAGTATCATTCTTCATGTGAATTGAGATGCTAATGGTAATATGGTAATATTTGTTTCTAATTGCATATAGCATATAAAATAAATTATGTAACATGTTTGCATATCAAACTGTCAAACGCTGAACGTAGAGACATTCGTATTGTCATTTCGGTTTTGTTATTTAGTAACCGAGTGGCAAATATTTCATACACATCATTCACGGACAACGCACTACACCACTTAATAAATCCCATCCATAGCAGATTTCCAGTTCAATTAACATATGCATCAATGGCGAAGTCATTCGCAAAAGAAATAGTGTGAAAAATCGAAGTACGAAACATTGGAAAGCGATTTGCAGTTTAATGCGAATTAGTATAAACATTAATCCATTTGTACTGTATAGAACCTATTTTTTTGGCTGAAATCAATGTGAAAACTAAAACTTTTAACCATCAAAGCATTCAAAAGTCGTTATATTTTAAACAGCTACAAACATGCTTTAACATTAGCGTAGGTCTTGATGCTATCAACAAACAAAGAAACATGTTTCCACTGCTTGGACAAAACGTCTCTGTTGACAGCAATAACTTAGGTAGTTCATCTACCTTGGAGTAAATATTCACTGCACGAATGACACCTTAGTCGAGAGACGGAGAATCACCTTAGGCACCTGTTGCAAGTTCGGTTTAGCGAAAAAAATGTGTTCAAAACTCCCGATTTGAAGGATAAAACATGCATGCTCTATACAAACTTAATCCTGCCAGTTCTGCTTTATGGCGCGGAGTGATGGACGATAAGTATGAAAGGGGAGCTAATATTAAGTTTTATTGTAAGAAAAATACTTTGTCGAATACTTGGTCCTGTGTGCCAAAATGCGGATGTGCGAGGGGCGTTCAATATATTCTCGGTATCGGGGTGAAGCTGTGGTTGTGTATATAAAAAGACTTATTTATGAAGTAATAATATTATTTTAGTGCATTCATGTAAAATTTCATATAAATGTGATTATTAATTCGCGTTTTATCTCTAGTTAAACAGAATCATAATGGCAACTGAGACGATGATGGTGAAAATTGAGCATCGCGCTGTAATTAAATTTCTCACTAAGCAAGGAAAAAGTCAAAAAACTATTCATGAAGAGATGGTGGCTGTTTACCAGGGTTCCGCAGCTTCATTATCAACTGTGCAAAAGTGGTCAAGTGAGTTCAAGAGAGGCAGAGAGAGAATTGAAGACGACCCCCGCTCCGGCGCCCCGGCTACTGCTTGTACGGGAGAAAGCATCAAAGAAGTCGAAAAACTTGTTCTTGAGGATGCCCGAATGAAGGTGAAAATGATGGCAGACATCACCAAGTTTTCAATTGGTACTATTCACACCATTCTTCATGATCATCTTAACCTTTCAAAGGTCAGTGCAAGGTGGGTGCCACGAATGCTCACAGCGCCTCAGAAAAAAGTGAGAATCGCATGCTGTAGAGAGCTTTTGGAGATGTGTAGTGAGAACGCGGACGATGTTATGGATCGAATTGTTACTGGGAACGAAACATGGGTCCACCACTATGACCCTGAAAGCAAACAAGAGTCCATGCAGTGGCATAAAAAAGGAACAGACCACCCGAAGAAGTTCAAAATCACTCCGTCTGCCGGGAAGCTCATGGCCACAGTTTTTTGGGACTCAAAGGGAATCTTGCTCATTGAGTACAAAAAAAAAGGTGAAACCATCAACGCCACATCCTACGCTTCCACTTTGCATAATTTGCGGGAGGAAATTAAAAAGGAAAGACGGGGTAAACTCGCAGCGGGTGTGTTGCTTCTTCATGACAACGCGCCTGTTCACACACACCTGTTTCCAAGGCTGCTGCGCGAGATTGTGGTTTCGAAGAAATCCAACACCAACCCTATAGTCCAGACCTTGCCCCTAGTGATTATTTCCTGTTTCCGGATTTGAATAAATGTCTTCGTGGGAAAAGATTTTCGGATGATGAAGAACTCAAGTCGGCAATAAATGGGTATTTTGCAGAGAAAGAGGAAATTTATTTTTTGTTACATCTTGAGATAAGCTTTTTTATCTCAAGATGTAACAAATGCATTGATGTTAGGGGAAATAACCAATCTTCGGCAACAAGCATAAGAAAGACCCCAGGCAGCAAACTGAAGTTCGGGCTAGGTGCCGTAAGGGCACGGCTGGAAGAAGATGAAGAGCCAAAGGTTGCAAAAGCTGCTAGTGGTGCAAATTAATTTGCATCACTGTAAAGCAGCAACACACGACCTACTGCTGTTCATGTCTGAGGTAAGCGTGGACGTGGCATTAATTCAGGAATCCTGGATTTTTAAAAATAAAATCCAAGGACTGAAATCGCCATACTACCATCTATTCCACACCAAAGAAGAAGGTAAAGTACGTAGCTGTATTCTAGTCAAAAAACCGTTAGTAATACATTTTTTCTTCACAGGTACAGCAATGGAGACACAGTGGCTGTAAATATTGAAGCTTCAGGAAGGAATCTCATCCTCGCTTCAATTTATTGCACACGAGGAGGTAAACCCACCATCCGATACAGTCCGGGAACTAGTGGAACACGCTAGCACACGGAACACATCCTTGGTGGTAGGTTGCGATGCGAATGCTCACCACACGCTGTGGGGTAGTTCAGGAATAAATGAAAGAGGTGAGTCGTTGTTTGAATACATTCTTTCCACAAATCTAGTTTTGTGTAACAGGAGAAACCAGCCCACCTTCCAAAACAGAAACAGGGCAGAAATTCTAGACATAACTTTCAAAAGCAACAATGATCATGTTAGGGTAGAAGACTGGAGAGTTTGTCGAGAGAACTGATTCTCAGACCATAGTAGAATACTCTTTACAGTCAATCTACATTATATGGTACAACAAATTTTTAGGAACCCTAGGAAAACAAATTGGGCAGACTATGCGAAAACGGTTAGTGAGTACACACAGCATCCGAAAGAGGACAAGTTTGTCGACACTCACTCAATCGACAACGCAGTCTACTACATTACCAAAAATATGCACAAAGCCTTTGTTAAACATTGTCCCATCTCTCGCAATCGCAAACCCAAAAAGGCAACTTGGTGGACCAGCGAGCTTTAAAAGCGGCGAACATTGGTAAGACAACTGTTTAACAAAGCAAGACAGAGTAAGGCAGATGAAGACTGGACTAAGTATATATACATATACACTAAAGAAATAAGGAGAGCAAAACTCGAATCCTGGAACACGTTCTGCGAATCCATAGAGAGTACAAACGAGGCCGCCAGACTACGTACAGTATTGTCCAAAGACCCCACGGTCCCAGGCTATATTAAACGTGCTGACGACTCTTGGACAGAGTCTAGCCAAGAAACTCTACAAATATTAATGGATGCCCACTTTCCGGAGTCTAGTGAAATCACTGGGTGTGAGATCAACTACACTCCTGTTCCGCCAGACACACAAACGGAAATAGCAATGGAAAGCATTATAACAGAGCACAAAATTGCTTGGGCAGTCAAATCATTCAAGCCCTACAAATCGGCGGGACCAGATAATGTCATGCCAGCAATGATACAACAGGCTCTTAGTGTAATACTGCCATGGCTAAAAGTCATTTTCAAAAGCTGTATAAGACTCTGCTACATACCGCAAAGCTGGAAAGAAGTTAAAGTGATATTCATTCCCAAAGCAGGGAGACATATACACTGCACAGCAAAAGATTATAGGCCGATAAGTCTCTCCTCTTTTCTCCTAAAAACACTGGAGAGAATAATCGACTTATACACAAGGGACCTTCTAAACGAAAACAACCTATGCAGCACTCAACACGCCTACCTCAAAGGCAAGTCCATTGAAACAGCCCTGCACGAAGTTGTGTCAATAATAGAAAAATGACTACACCACAAAGAATTCACCATGGCTGCATTTTTGGACATTGAGGGAGCTTTCAACAATGTTAAAACAGCGGTCATAAAAACAGCGCTCGAAGACTTGGGAGCGAATAAAGAAATAACGAACTGGGTTTACGAAATGCTCAACAGCAGAGTAATTAACTCAGAGATAGGTGAGAGTTACACAAGGAAAACAGTGACCAGGGGCACCCCACAGGGAGGCGTCTTATCTCCCCTCCTGTGGCTCATAGTGGTCAACAAAATCCTAACGACTCTAAAGGTCAAAAGAACGAAAATAGTAGCATACGCAGACGATATTGTAATTCTAATAAGTGGCAAGTATCTCCCCACTATTAGTGAACTCATGGAATCTGCCCTAAAAGAACTATCCTCGTGGGCAAGACCGAACGGCCTTGGAGTTAATCCAGTCAAAACCGAATGTGTTCTGTTCACTAGGAAAAGAAAAATCGAGAAATTCGATATGCCGAAGCTAAACGGAATTCGTCTGAAACTTTCCCCGGAGGCAAAGTATCTGGGCATCATCCTAGACTCTAAGCTTACTTGGAAACGTAACACAGGAGAAAGAGCAAAAAAAGCACTATGCGCCTTCTACGCATGCAAAAAGACCTTTGGCAAACGTTGGGGTATGCGCCCTTACATAACCCATTGGATGAACACAGCGATCATACGACCCATACTTACATACGGGTCAATTGTATGGTGGAAGGCAACAGAAAGGACTACCTATCTCCATAACCTCTCAAAGGTACAGAGATTAGCATGTATTGGTACAACGGGAGCAATGAGATCAACACCCCAGGCCGGGCTGGAAGTCATTTTAAACCTACCTCCGCTTGGTGAATATATTCGCAGCATGGCAGCCAAAGGAGCCCTCCGCCTCAAGGAGGCAAACATCTGGAGGCACAGCTCCTATGGACACGGCTCTATAATTCACAACTACTTGGGTATCGATCTATCCAGGAAAACGGACTACTTAATTCCCAAACGAAACTTTGAGAAAAACTACTCCACATACATACCCCAAAGAGAGAACTGGAACACGCACGTCAACGTGCAAGAAATCCACATCTATACGGACGGGTCGAAAATGGATGTGGGGACAGGAGCGGGAGTTTTTTGCGAGCCCCTAGACATAAAGGACTCGTACAGACTTCCCAATGAATGCAGCGTCTTTCAAGCTGAGATTGTCGCCATCGACAAGGCAGCAGAAACTATCTCCGCGAAGAATCTGGATCCTTCCACGATCACAATCTTCGTAGACAGTCAGGCGGCTATCAAAGCACTAGACAGCGAAACTATAAAGTCAAAAACAGTCAGAAACTGCCAAAAATCCCTCAACAAAATAGGCGAACGACACAGGACCACTCTCTGCTGGGTCCCCGGTCATAGCGACATTGTTGGGAATGAAAAGGCAGACGAGCTAGCAAGAATCGTGTCAGAACTTGACGCAATAGACGCCATTACGTCAATAGACATCCCAATTAGTGCAGCAAAAAGAAACATTGACCAAAAACTGAGGGAACAAATTAACACCACCTGGTCCCAAAGGCACGACTGTGTTATATCTCGCAGTCTATGGCCAAGAATTAACGAAAAAAGAACAAAAAGCATTCTGGAAATGAATAAGCTAGAAATACGTATCTTAACTGGCGTACTGACAGGCCACTGCACCATAGGTGTAATGGCAAGCAGGCTGGACATCAGCTCACCAGACTACTGCAGGAGCTGTCAAGATATAGAAGAAACCGAGACCATCAAACACCTGCTCTGCGAATGTCCAAACCTTCAGACATCTCGACTTCGCTATCTGGGCAACAGATTCTTCGAAGACTTAGAGGACGTAGCGCAGGTACCACTGACGGACACTATCAGGTTTGTCAAGAACACAGGTTGGTTCCAATAGGCCAACCGGCAAGATTAACCTAAACTGAGTATGGTAAGTGTTTTATTGTAAATGTAGGTTTACCACATAAAACAATAAGGGATCACAATGGACCAATGGGCCCCCGTGCAAGCACAGCAGCCCTGCTGTGCACTTCCCTTCCAACCTAACCTAACCTAACCTAGGGGAAATTATATTGAAAAATAAAGACAATTTAAATTGAATTCGCATTTTCCTTCATATCGATACCGAGAATATATTGAACGCCCCTCGTAGTCTAAACAGCTAAATCACGTCGACTACATCGAGGGAAGGGACAATAATGCTCCGGCCAAGAGAATCTTCGACTTCCAGCCCCCATGTTCGAGAAGGTAAGGAAGATCAAACCTACGTTTTAAAGACCAAGCCTACGCGGATGCCAGAGCGCCTCACGGGTGCCCGTTAAATAAAGAAGTAAGTTGAAGCTTAAACTACATCTGAAATTTAACAATCCTGCAAGACATACTTTTTACATACGAACGAAAAAGTTTTTTAAAAACCCCGCTTAAATAAAATCTATTTAACTTACAGCAATGCTCAAAAATTAAAAAAAAAACACTCTTTGGTCAAATTAATCAACAACAAACTTTTAAATTCAAAACTAACATTTCACAATTTAATTGTCAATACGAAACAAATTTTTTAATTAATCAACTTACTTTCTCCTAACGCACAATTCAATTCCGCTGCATTGTATCGGCATGGGCCTTAATAACATCAATCTCAATGGTTATTTTTTTTTTTCTAAATTTTGCTTTTCTAAAATTGCAATTAAATGAATTAAGAGTAATACAAAAGAAAGCGAAACAAACCAATTTAAATAACAATTTGCGCAATAAAATAAGAAATAAAAAAAGATTTCTTAAGGCGCACTACGAATTCAAATGTAGGTCAAGTGTAACAGGAGTCTAATAAAGAGAGTTTATCGCAAGCGAAAAAAAACACAGATTCCCAAAGTAATACTTTGACTTGGCAAACAAAACAATGATGTTTGTTTTTATTCATTTTTAAAACAATAAAGAAGTCTTATGAGATGAACAAAAAAAGTACACACGGCCGCCATCACAGCGGGCTGAGAACAAAGGCATAAATGTGGAAAATCTAAGGAATTTCTCTATAATAGAGGTAGAGGCGGCAATTTGATCGTCTTTCTTGCTGTTCCATAGTTGTGCTTGTGACAAGAAATAGTCTTTGTTTGCATTCTGTTTATTCGCATGGGAAACACAAATATCGAATAGGAGCATGGCATCATCTGCAAAAGATACAAGTATCGTGAGCAGAATCATTGAAAGTGTTCCAATTACAAATCTACGACATACCCACTGTATGGCTGCGTAATATTCTTTCATGGAAACAATTACACAAATATGTACATAAGCAGGTATCATACATAAACTTAGTTATGTGTTGCATTTGTTTATGCAGATAAGGAATGCTTAAAGAATGTGCAACGAATTGTTGAACAATTAATTGAAGTGCGACGCGGTTGACGCTGTGGACCGCTATGTTTTGTACGACAAAAATTGAAATTAACTAATGAAAAAATGATTGGCTTCTCAAAACAGAACAACAGAAAGTCTCAAGAAAAAGCAATTAAAACATAGGGACGGGCTACAGTCCGCTTGGGCGAACTGTTGGATACCCTATTCTTATTTCTATCCCTCATAAGTGGGCGTGACAAAAGTCTAAGTATGGTTAAATTGTTAAGAACGCTCTACATATTTTGTTATATAACATTTAAAGGATTTTATCAAAAAAAAACGCTCCCTAGCTCAAACTTGGGTGTTTCAATAAAATTGTTTTATTTAATTGTGGGCGGATTTAAAAAAAAATTAACACATGAGCATAAAGGGCCCCTAGAGAGTATATATTATAAATTTCAGCTCCCTAGCTCAAACTTTGGATTTTCAAAAAAATTGTTTTATTTATTTGTGGGCGTGTCAGTGGGCGGATTTTGAAAATATTTATACATGAGCTTAAAGGGCCCCTAGAGAGTATATATTAAAAATTTCAGCTCCCTAGCTCAAATTTTGGTTTTTCAATAAAATTGTTTTATTTTTTTGTGGGCGTGGCAGTGGGCGGATTTTGAAAATTTTATATCCCGAGCAGTTTTAGGAGTCATAGATCATATATAAAAAATTTCAGCTTCCTAGCTCAAAATTCGATTTTTTCCAAAATTTTGTTTTTTTGAGTTTGTGGGCGTGTCTGTGGGCGGATTTCAAAAATTCGTAAACTTGATTATTTCGGGACCCTAGAGAGTATATGGTTAAAATTTCAGCTCTCTAGGTCCAGTTTAAAGGCCTAATTTTTGCCGACGGACGGACGGACGGACGGACGGACGGACGGACGGACATGGCTAGATCGACATTACTATCGATGCTGATCATAAATATAGTAACTTTTAGGGGTCTACGGGCAATATTAAGGTATGTTACAAACTATGCGTCAAAATTAATATACCCCTAGAATAGGGTATAAAAACGCTCGGTAGAAAATGACCATAACATCATAAATTCACCTGGAACTTAATGCAATCTACGCAGAGCTCTATGAACGCATAAAATCGCCATTTCCACATTAATTATCTAAAAAAAAAACCCTCCGCCGAGTTTCGAGTATATAAAAGCATTCAAAAAGGTTCTTTCATTTCCCCCCAACCGACAGCAATCTGATGAATTACATCCTACTCTGGGTAGGTAACGCACCAAGTACGGTTCTTTGTTCTACATAGGTGGATTTAATATTAAGCGTCACGTTTGTGCATAAAACAAACAAATATATAGAGTACGCACGAGTGACGATATACACAATGGTATTTATTTTTGGTTTGTTGCTTCCTAATATTGTTGGTAATTAATGGGGGAGATTTAAACATACTAAAAAAAATATTGTTAACCGAGACGCAGACAAGAACACCTTGATTGACACCACCCATCATGAGCGCACCGCACCATACCACCAAACTACTTACCACGCTCTACTTGCAATTTCAATTTAAAAATTTGATTCTGATTGTTGGAAATATGCGAGCAGGAGAAATCATAGATACAATCGGACAGTTGAGGTTAGTTCAAAAATCAATTGCAATTCGAAGCCAAAGAGCATCATGGGTGAAAGTTTTCATCATGCTCAAGTGAAACGAAACAATTGTGTATGAAAATGAATCGTAATTGTGCGCTTTGGCTATTGGTTGAGGAGGACTCTGCACTTTTGCGGAGGACCTCCTTTTTATGTGATTACAAACTAATTGGTGTTATGGCTTTTTTAAGCTAGTTTGAGAAAGTGTTAATTTAATGGATTGGGCGGAATAATTACTTGAAAGCCATTACAGTTTTGAAAGGCTACCTACCCATACCCATTTTCCTAGATATTCACTGTTCATATTCACTTACGTAAAGAACTGACAATGATTGACAGCTAAACATATCTATGGGGCCGAACGTAAGGAAACAAGACGTTAAAACTATACAACAGGCGTGTAGGGTTTAACAGGAACTTTCTTCATTTAGCTTTAGAAAGGTTTGTCTTTTGTTAGTTAAAACTTCGATCACAAATAAATTAATGATGGTGTACATCAAAGGTAACACTTAAGTGAAGTAATAAAGGTTTCCGTACTTGATACATGTTGTTTGCACAACATTTTGAATACCTAAAACCATCATCTTTTGATTTTAATAAAAAAATTAACCCAAATAATGTTTATGAAATTAAATGGATTGAATACAATTCGCTCTACTAAATGCAAAAGTAACTTTAATATTGAACGACCAACAATTGCTATAATTTGTTTTTCTAAAATCTGTCAACGAAAACATACATTACGAAATATAACGAACTCTGTTTCAGGAAATTCATTAGAATTCGGCAAAGCTTTATTAATTAAAGAAAAAGAAATTTTGTAAGAAATTTTTATTGTTCAGAAAAAAAATGAGAACAAAAGATGCCGGTATTAAGGTCAATGGCGCAAATGAAAGAAAATCGCAAAGTGAACATTTTGAAGTTTTTGAAGATTTTGAGTTAAAGAGAAAATCGGAATCATTTTGACGAGCTTGGCGATAGGGAATTTTATTGCCAATACAGTGTAGGGCACAGATGAGCTTAAGTCGATAGTCGACTTCCACATCGCTCGTCCCTTTAAACCCGCAAATGTCTAATGCTCTGCCGAAATTACCTATCAGTGAAAACTTGTGAACTGGGATTAGCTGACGTTTATTTTTATTAGTGCCGTCTGAAATGGCATTTTTTGAAAAAGGAAACAAAAAACTACATTGTAACGTCTGATACGTATAGATTCAGGCAGCTTATGTAGAAAACGTAGTTAAATGTAACAGCATTTTTTTAAAGCATATTTTGCTTTTGTTCGTTTTCGAAGACGCCCGTGAAGATTACTCTCCCATCTCTGCTTTTAACCCTTAAAATAATTTTCTCCTAAATTGACATTTAAGAAACTGGGACCGTCCATGCAAAAGTACTCAAACTGAAAATGTGTGCGTGAACTTTCAATTTCATATCAATGCAAAAACCAATACACAAACAGGTATGCCAATATTCATTGAGGTTCAACCGGCGGTACCACACAGGCGAAATTCGAAACTGAGCGCCAGAAATGATTTAAAGAAAATCTGCCCACTATCTAAAAAGTGGATAAAAATGAATGCCTCTTTTTTAACTGTTCGCCCATACCCACTTTTTGGGGGCGGTTTTGACATTGACATTGTTTTTTCAATAAAATCCTTAATAAACCTTAGAAAAAATCATAACACAATCTAAAGACAAACTTCAAAAATGTAAAAGAACAGTTAAAACAAAATATGTTGACAAAGTGTTTATTCGCAATTAACCCGTACAAAATGTTTTGACACGCACACTTTTTATGGAAGTTTTGTATGAAAGTTTTGTAATCAAAAGTAACAGCGAAATATGTAGACGCTATCCATCTTCGCAACTCGCCCAAACAAAGATTTTCCGCTACACCCACTTTTGGTAGCATTTTTTATGAAACTTTCATTTGTTGATCATTTTGTTAGAACCAACAAATTTTCTTTTCAAAGTTTGGAATCGCCGTTAAATTTTAGGATCCTTCCCTTCGTGTCAAAATATCGCTTCGCACATACAAATGGTTGAAGGTTTCAAGCCCTATGTGCGCCGTTGATAAGTAATATTTATTTATTTTATTTACAAACCCACTGTCGATGCTCTCTTTCGTTTTTCTTTGAATGTTTATCAATAATATTCCTCGGAGTTAATGAAACAAATTGTACTAGGAGAAAGGTGACATGAATGAGCCAGTTTCAGGAATAAATTGCTAAACAATAGTACCACTTACTTCGTTAAATTAAGAACTTCATCAGGATTTAGTTCATTTATTATTTAATAAGTAAGTAAAAAAAAGGAGTTAATAACACAAGAAAAAATCAAAATTTTGTCCACTTTAAAAAAGATAAAAAGCAGCTCTTTCGAAACCATGAGGCAATGAAAGAGCCAGCCATCGTTATGAAAGAGCCAAGTAAAGTTTTTAGGTTAAATAGAACATTAGAAACATTTATTGTAATACAAATTTTGAATTCCCTTGGTTCCGCATGATTCATGACCCCATCCATCAGATATCTTGCATTTGTACCAATTCTGCTTGCATTTGGTGTAGCTACCATTGCATACTACACAGTTATTACCATTTTTTCTGCATTTGCGTCAACAGTGCTGCCACAAGGGAAACAAATTCCGTAGCAAATTTGGGTAGCAAAACTTATTTTGCGTAGCAAAACTCAAAAGTCCAAAATATCATATATTTTTTTTCGAAAACAAACAAAAAACAATAAATTCTTTATTCAAAGTAAATATGTTTTTAAGGACTAGTACAAGTATAGTTGGTAAACTATATATTTTACAAAAATACATATAAACAAACAAACAAAAAAAAATAACATTAAAAACTTCACTTTAAATTAAAATTATAAATGTAGGATCTTTGTACCAATAGCAGAATTAATATCACATAGAAATTCCGACAAGTCTTTCAGAATAATACAGTTTTTTTTAAAGTTCAAAAATTAAGTTTCTAAGTACATTTTAGAAAAAATTATAGATTCGACACCCATATTTCGTTTCTTTTTGAAACCAAACATTTTGCAGCCATTATTTTATCTACTGTCTCTATTTTAAATTAGTTCGTCTTCTTGTTCTTTGTCAACTCAAATCTGAAAAAAATCCAGACCGATTCCAGATTCCAGTCATATTCAAACACCAACACATCCGAAGAAATGGTTACTTATCGGGTATGGTAGTAAAGCATACAAGTTGGTGTGGGAAAGTGAGTAAAGATTGAATATACATACTTTCGTTTATTTTTTTTCTCAAGAAAAATTCCAAGATTTATGTTGACATTTCGTGCTTTAAAAAAACGTAGCAAAATAGACGGTTTTAGGGAGAGTGCGCAGCAGCGTAGCAAATTACAAATCGCGTAGCAGTTTTGCTACGATCGTAGCAAAGTGGCAGCGCTGTGCGTCAACTTGTCTTGGCTTATCCCTTAGTTCCGATAATAGCACCTCACTATCTGAATCTGATGTAGAGTATATTTTGTTGTTGGCTTTATCTTTTTCAGGTGTTTCTCTGATCACAGCACAAGACCTTTTACGACTGTTGGGCTTTGTTTTCTTTCTGGGACTTGCCTTCGCGAAAGAACTTAAAAGTTTAGGTGTTATTGTGTTATGTTGGGAAGTGCTTGGTTGTGGTGACAGTATATTTTGCGGTGAAGTGCTTGGTTGTGGTAATGCTTCTCTTAACGGTTGCTGACTTGGAGTGCCGTCTGGAGTAGGATCGGGTCTATCAGTGATATATGAGGAGATAAATTCGTCATCGGAAAATATATTTGAGTTTAATGGATAAACTCCTGTTTTGGTAAAACCTTGAGCAACATTGTAAGGAGTGAATGATGCTGAATACGCATGCTTAACCAACTCCCCAACTTGGTATACCTATCGTCATTGTTTACCCAGGATTTGATGACATTCATCCATTCATAGCGATCCTGTATCGAATTTTAAATGGGCCATAGACCGTTACATCTAGTGGTTGCATTTTATGGCTACAGTGTGGCGGAAATGTTAGTATTATTATATTTTAGATGCTGTTTTTAAGTAGTGTGCAAACAGCTTTTCTTGGCATGTAGTGGAAACACGCTTATTGCCAATATTGGAAGTATGAGAATAGGATTGCTCACCAGACATCTTAAATTTTTTAACTATTTTCGCCAAATATGCTCCTCTTACCGGCTTTTCACGTCTTTTCTTATTCACACCTTTATTTAAATCCATCCTGAAAATGCAAATTAAACTACAATTCTAAAACCTAGCTTATAAGACCAAGCCCACAAAAAATATTTTTAAACGGCCAGCTCAAAAAGTGATGAAAGAGCCGGCTCTTCCAAAACACATCCTGTTTCAATAAAAACTTCAAATTATTTTATTCCACGAAAAGATTTAAAGCAAATTGTTTTCGTGGACACGAGGTTAAATATATGGGAAAGCAATAGAAACTTACGCCTTGCATACACAGTTTACACAGAAAAATGTTGAACTTCCACAAAAAAAAAAATGTTCTTGCACAAAAACGATTAAAGATGCTCTGTTTCTTCGCGCATTTGACAATAACTGACAAACTTCGGTAAATGACAGCTACTAAGCGTTGCTATGAAACAAAAACTATTTCAAAAAAATTCTTTGACTTAGGAAATACAAGAGGTGGCTCTTTCAAAACCTGGCTCTTTCATGCCACTTCTCCCTTACTTTATCTAAAGAACGAAAGGCAGCACTTGTGTGTTTCCAGCTTATGTGAACTCGTAGATAAATTAAAACTCATGAGTAAAATTATAAAACAAGAAGTCTGACTCGTAATGCTTAACGATAACTGTTGGGTAAGTGCTACCACCACCTACCACTGAGTACGTACGCAACTGTTCGAACACAGGCAATTTATAATAGTGAGACTATAGCGATTTCTTAAACCATTTCGTCAAGCGCTCGAAAATAATACATAGTTCAGCCTTTAGTCGTACTGCGCCACGGCTTAGTGTTTAGTGCGTTGGACTACTGGCCGAGTGGTCTCAGGTTCAAATCACGAAGCGGTCCAGTAACATCCACTGCCTCTCGCGAAAGTCTGACAAGCATTCAAGAGTATCAATTGTCTTGAGAAGCTCAGAGTTCCAATAAGAACTATATGAAATTATTTTACCATAAAGTCCGATATTCTTTAACCAATATTTAATAAAAACTTCACAATCCTCTATTATCCATTTTTTAACATGTATGTATTGATTCAAAATCCCCCTTCTATTGCTTTTTATTCAAGTGCAATACAATTGATATTCCCGATGCAAAAGTATTTCAGAAAAAAGGAGGCTATTATTTCTATCACGTTTTATATACGCCCGCTGGCGCTTAAATTATAAATCTCTATTTCGCACACAAAAAAAAAGTCTAAAGTTCAAAAATCATTGGATTCATGACCCCCTACTTGCGGCACCGCCAAAAGTAAACACAAGTCGCCTTATCGATTGGTTAAAATGTTCGCTACATCTCCTTCCGGAATCAAAAATTAAAATTACATAATACTTTTCTCCAATATAGATAATCTTTTAGAAAACATTAAAAAAAATAACATAGCCAGTCAAAGAGGGAAACATACTCGTACCTACTAAAAAAAATAAATAAAGTGCGACGCTGGAAAAGCCATTGAACTAGATTTGTTATTTTTTTTTTGCTTAAACTGCCAGAGTGTCTTCCATGGAGCTCGACAGCAACCAACTAAAAGCAAACAAACGAGCTAAAGATCATGAAATATCCATGAGATGCTTTACTTCTATCTTAAATAGAATCTCGTTGAAATAATGGCACAACAGAAGCACACTGCAAAGAAGAAATTTTTACACAAATCAGGTTGCTCGCAAAGAGTCCACACGGTACTAGTACTAGTGTGAGAGTGTTACCCTAAGGAACCTCGTGTGGTCATTGTTTGGGATGACTATTATTCGGTTTGTTCATCTACATCTTCAAAATGACGTGCCCCACATATCAAAAGGGTCACAATGAGACTAATGTTACATTAGACTCAGACATCGACTTTTAAGAGCAATTTATTTTCTTTTGCAAGCGTTACGAGTTAGATAATTGGATATATATCAGTGTGAGGTCTTTTTTCTTTTCGAATAGAATCTCTCTTTTCGCCGTGATTAATTTATTCACAATTATCCAGTGCTGTCTTTTGTTTCGAACAGTAAATTATATTTATTTAATCGAACCTGGGAATGGAGGAAAATTGCCAGTAACAGCGGGACACATGCATGTCACACTTTCTCGATGGTAGACGGTCGCTTATAGGTGATTCGAATACCATAATATCGCGTGTTTTGGTAAGAGCTTATGAATAATAAAGGTTTAACGAGGTTATTGGTAATATGGCTCGGACAATTAGTATCCAAATATGTAGCCTGTAATTTCTTTTTATGGACAATCAAATTAAAACCTGCAGGCAGCATTGGCATACGAAATTTTAAAAAGTAAATGTAGTTCGGCGGTTAAGTGTGACACGACATAGGTCCGTTCTATTTGCATTTGAAGTGTGTTTGGGTTTGATAAGTTGAATGCTTTGCGTGAGTAGAAGATACTTGAATATCTACATTATATTCATGTACAATTCAATGTTTAAGTACAATATATAGAGATTGAATGTTTTAAGGATCTGTTCAAATTGAAAATCATAAAAAAGCATTAATGTATCCTCTGAGTAGGCCGCACACCTAAGTAGCAAACGACAAGCATCCATGCAGCAATCATAAAGCTTCACATTCATTATATAGAAAGCTGTCTGCTTAGAAATACACACAATGACGCCCAAAAAATAACAAAATAAATTATTTTGTTCCAACACTACGTTGTCAGTTTACAGTCATTAAATGCAATGCTTGTTGAATACGAAACATTAAAATGTTCAACGTCAAGAATATGTTCGCCTCCCATTTCTCACAAACAGTTTCTGAACATCTTTTTACAATTTCAATTAAGGCCAAACTAATTTGAACTTTTTTTTAGTCAGATAATTCTCTATGTAATTTAAATACTCGTTAATCTAATGCCACGCGTAACGACATAGATACGAGTATAATGTAAAGAAAAATATCTTAATATTTTCAGGAGTGTCAAAAATTTTGTTATATAATTTTAAAACACGTTTGTTTATTGTACTCGTATAATATATTTTTATTTCAACAATAAACTAATCACAGACATTGTTCTCACCAGAGGAGGTAGAGAAGAGTATGTGCCACATTTGTTTTTATATGACCTTTTTGTATGTTTGCCTCACGGACATGGCTTATTAATTTTGATAACCTTGGACTTATTATTCCAAGTGCATTCGATTGTTATCGATTATATTACACAAACAATCGACTTTGCAACGATCAGGGGTTGATTTCTACTTCTCAACGACTGGCAATACATAAAATTACGAATAGATTTTATAAGGCGAACAATGTTTGCGGGAACTTACTTGTATGTTTATTGGAAACAAATAATTTCAATGCAGTATGTAAATAAGCTAAATTTGAATAAAGATAAGGGAGTGTGCAAGTTCTTGCTATTACATTGTCGCATTTTTGAACGGATGTTTATTTTTAATGCAGCGTCTGGATGTGATTTGGTTTGAAAAAGGCGGCTTTAAGCGATGAATTTTTGAACGGACTCGTAAATGAGAAAGACTTGAGATCCTAAGGTGCTCTCGTCGCTGGTTTCAGTCCCCCTAACGGGCATGTGCGAGTGCTACCTGGAGCATCGCATTTCATTTGCGAATGTCCGCGTTTTTCTAGAACCAGATTGGATATCCTAGGTAAACACTTCTTCCATGAAGATGAGTTAAGTGAAATAAAGATAACTAGTCTCTTTCACTTTACAAAGCCAACTGGCAGGCTTTCTGATAATGCTAATTGCTAATTGTAAGTTGCAAACGGGCAGCTGTGTTGAAATTCAATGGATCGTTAGGTGTAGGTACTTGTTGTCTTCCGATCACTCCAGTTCAGATACAATACAAAAAGGGCTTTCTGATATCTGACAACATAATGAGGCAACAGATGAATGTGTGGTGTTAAACAAGGAAAGTTATCGCATCAAATTTTCGCCCCAACTGCCATTTCACATTTAACTTTAACCTACTTTCCATTTTAAAAATAAATATTAGGCATTAACGGGCCCATTCAGGTCCTAAAATTAAGCTTTTTCAACCATTTGCCTGCGTTCAAGCTTCTCATGAAAATTGATAATCTTGGATGTTTGTCAGCTTTTCGCAAAAGACGGGCAATGGAAAAAACTTAAGGTGTGACTTACGCCCGGTGTTATTTCTGAGATGCCCCAATTAGAAGCCCAACACACTAACCACTGAGCCACTGATCAAAAAAAGAAGGCATATAAGGGTTAACATTTTTGATAATGATACCACAGCTGAAATCAAACGAAGAATTACACTTGCCAACCGCTGTTTCTTTGGCCTAAGACGGCAATTGATTAGTAAGGCCTTGTCAAGAAAAACTAAGGAGACTCTATATAAGACCCTCATCATCCCAGTCCTGCTCTACGTCGCAGAAGCGTGGATATTAGCAAAAGCAGATGAAGCTCTTCTTGGTCGTTTCGAACGCAAAATTCTTCGAGTGATTTTCGGTCCCGTTTGCGTTAGGTACTACAATCGGTGAAAGATATACGATGAATCAGTCAGCATAAGTCAACAGAACGATATTTTTGTTTTATAATGTACAAGCACTACAGGGATTTTTTTAATACCCTTATCATGTATTGGCTACACAGCGCGAGCGTTTGCGCTCCTACAGCGACTGCCAATTGCTTATTGATTAATTGCAATGTGTGCTATCGTGAACAGGTGATTTTTATTGATATTTTTGTCAATTCAAAATCGTTCGTTCACAATTGGACGCATTGAAAATAGTTTATTGGGAAATGAAACGTTGTTCGCGTGTCCCTTATATATTCCACGCACCGCGCGACGGATTTTACCTTTACTATGTTTAGATTCTTCCAGACACCATTAAGAATACAGACACAAAATTTCATCAAAGTCCGTTGAGCGGTGCGTGAGTCTATAAGGGACACACGAACAATGTTTAGTTTGAACTTTATCAAACAGTAAATGCAAAATGTTATTCATATACGACCCGTTATTAATTGTCAGTTGACAGTCCAAATTTGTGTGGTGGTCTTTTTAGTAGAGATATTAAAGGAATTACAATGGATGATCCTTTAAGCGTTTGTTTTTTAATTTCAAAAAAAAACACAAGAAATTTGCAAAATTTATAAAATTTTTATTTGCATTGATAAATCAATGCTTGCCTTTTACTTTTTACATAAAAAATAGTCAAAAGGCGTCAAATCGCACGATCTAAGCGGCCAATTCAACGGTCCAAAACGAGTGGTCCTTGCGTAAAATTGTAAACGAACGGCAAATGTTCGTAGTGCGCGAAAAACATTTTTCACAGAGCACCAATTTTGAAAGGAAAATTCAATAATATGTAAACGTTGTTCGGTTGTAAGTCTTTTCATGATGAAATGACAATACTAACTCAGCATGTTTGACTTTGACATATGTCACGAATCACGCCTGAGCTGTCAAAAATAGAACACTGAAAACTCAAACAGCAAAAAAATCACCCTTTACATTCAATTAAATAAATTTTCATTTGGGTTTTTCATAAATAAACGATAAATTAAGAATAAAAAAAATCGATATGCATCGATTTAGCTGCATTGAAGTTTGTATGTGGAGTTTCACTTCAAACATTTTCTACGATGGTGTAAAACACCTCACCGACTTGTGAAAAGTTCACTTGTAAAGTATTCTACGATGCCAAGTGGTGAATTTGAGTGATACCTTCCCCCGACGTTTTCTGCGATAGGGGTAATAATCTTTTTCCCGCTTTTATTTAACAGCAACGTTATGATCAGGATTTAAGGGATCATAGACATAACCCTCCCACTTTACTGCCACCCTAGTGGTACGCCTGTGAAGTGCGCGTGGTTCCGGATCACTTCTAGAGGCCCCAGTTATAGCCATACGTAAAATGAAAACAGGGATATTCTTACATACATAAATATTTTGGCCTTAACGGGCCACTACAGGCCTAGAACCTAGCTTATCCAACCACTTTTATGCGAAGTGGACAGGACCTACAGTTTTACGACGAATCCGAACGGCAAATTTGAGAAGCTTCTCAGGACAATTTGATACTCTTGGATGTTTGTCAGATGTTCGCAAGAGTCCTAAAATCGTAGAATCGCAGGGCCGGTAGTCCATGATCTGCGAGTAAAGAGTTTTACTTGCTCTTTCCTTGATCGTAGTGATATCGTTCCATCTGAAATTATTTGCTTTCTGAAAAGCTAATACGTTTCGAAAACACGTTATCGAATCAATTAGTTAGCGAGAAGTTTGAATAACAATATCCTCTAAATTATGCACCACCCTTGGAATTATATTTACTTCAACACCCATGCGGTCCTACCTCAATGCATATCTAATGACCATGGCTGTATCAATTCACCAACCGAATCGATCATGCTTCCCACTGATTGGGTATATTATTCGAACATTAATTCAAACAATTAGCACTTGAAAACAGCCTCACAGTGTTCGTAATCGTATTTGTATTTAACTATGCAAACTATACGCACATAAGATTGCAATACAATTTCTAATCAAATCAGTTGGGGTTCACGTGCTCTAAGGCATAAAATCAGAAATAAATGTTGAGAAGATGCACAATGCAACAGAAATATATACACATTGGCATCGGGATGTGTGCGCTTGTTAAGAGTAGGTCATACAGAGAACCTTATCATCTATGAAGTACTTGCCAGTTTGTTTAAATATACACGCCGAACAATTAATGTATTTTAGCTCGATACAGCTGCACTACAACGATCACTGCGGTCACTTTAGAGTTTGTTCTAGAATTCGTATGCACATCATTGGATGTTTGGCATATTTTATTGCGGCAAATAGTAGATGCTCGATGCATGTCCATATTTCAGCTTAACCTACTCCTATCATCGAGTTGATTTCAATCAGCTGCCGCCCGCGCGCGGTCTCTCTCGGGGCAGTTGGTTATTGATGCAGAAGCAATAAGTTCCGTCTTTGGGTTTATTTCTTAGTAACTTTTTCTTTATTAATTTTCCTAATAAGGAAAGTTGAAAGTGACAATTAAAAGCAATTCATTAGCATCGAAAATTCATAAAACTGTATAAGGTTTAATTAGAATGACGATAAATGTCCATAAATGGTTAGATTTACTTTTAAGTGCATACATATGTTTGTATATATGTATATAGGATATTCAGTTGAAGGCATATTAACTTTTTCAATAAAATGTTGTTTTATTGGGAATAGGAAGATGTTAATTTATATAGAACGGGGCTTTCGACATAACTTTCAGAATATTGATCCGATAAAGTATTGGCTCTGCGCGCGCGAAAAGCATATACTCAACTCACTATTTTTCGGCTGAAACGATGATGAATGATTTAGGACCAATAAAAAAGTAAAATCTTGAAGTTTTTTTCTACTGCCGCACGTCTTGCGAACGTCTGACAAACATCCAAGAGTATCAATTGCCATAAGAAGCTTGTCAAATTTGCCATTCGGATTCGGTTTAAAACTATAGGTCCCTTCCACTGCGCAAAAGCAAATTGTTGCCTAATATTTTCTTTTAATTTTTTTTTGAAAATGCTCCGATATTTTGAAATCCAATCACTAATCTGGAAAAGCCGTTTAGCGAAAGGTGAGAAGGGCATATAGGGACCATATTGTAAAAATAAGTTCACGGTGAGGTTGGACATTTTTAACTTTATGATTTTTTTTCAATAAGGGGGCAAAATGTTACTTTTTTGTATCAGTTGGTCAAGGACAAATTCAAAATCTACCTGGTATGATATTTGGAATTATATAAAAGCGCGCGTAGAATATAAAGGACATTAGTTCAATACATCTTTTTATTGCAAAGACATCAACTGAAGGAGAAACATAGGGACGGGCTACAGTCCGCTTGGGCGAACTGTTGGATACCCTATTCTTATTCCTATCCCTCATAAGTGGGCGTGACAAAAGTCTAAGTATGGTTGAATTGTTAAGAACGCTCTACATATTTTGTTATATAACATTTAAAGGATTTTAACAAAAAAAACGCTCCCTAGCTCAAACTTGGGTGTTTCAATAAAATTGTTTTATTTAATTGTGGGCGTGTCAGTAGGCGGATTTAAAAAAAATTAACACATGAGCATAAAGGGCCGCTAGAGAGTATATATTATTAATTTCAGCTCCCTAGCTCAAACTTTGAATTTTCAAAAAAATTGTTTTATTTATTTGTGGGCGTGTCAGTGGGCGGATTTTGAAATCCTTTTATCCGGAGCAGTTTCAGAAGTCATAGATCATATATAAAAAATTTCAGCTTTCTAGCTCAAAATTCGATTTTTTTTCCAAAATTTTGTTTTTTTGAGTTTGTGGGCGTTGTGAGCGGATTTGAAAAATTCGTAAACTTTATTATTTCGGGACCCTATAGAGTATATGGTTAAAATTTCAGCTCTCTAGGTCCAGTTTAAAGGCCTAATTTTTGCCGACGGACGGACGGACATGGCTAGATCGACATTACTATCGATGCTGATCATAAATATAGTAACTTTTAGGGGTCTACGGGCAATATTAAGGTATGTTACAAACTATGCGTCAAAATTAATATACCCTTAGAATAGGGTATAAAAACGCTAAATTCGGGTTTTCACCACGGGTGATGTCTAAGTTGCTTACGGAGATCAAGTTTTATATGTATTTGACTTAAAGTAATGAACTTGGCCGGGATTTAAACCCACAATCTTCCAATCAGTAAGCAAATACACTACTACTGCACCGTTGCCAACCGCAAAATTCAAAGACTAACTTGTAAAGCGAGAACAAGCGCAATAAAAACTACACTAACCGTTGGGCTGGAGACCATTCTTTATTCGCTACCCATAGATATATACATGAAGAATCATCTGCCGAAAGTGCGTTGAGTATCAGCCAAACAAGAAGCTGGTACCCAGGTACTTTAGGGCATGCATAGATTTTGAAAATGTATGTAGGGAACGACTTTAGCTTTGACTACACGTCTGCCTACCTGGATTTTGACAAACTCTTTGCTTGTTTCATTCCGATCAGGGAAGAGTGGGACACAAACAAACCCGCGAAAAGGAAATCTATATCGACCTTTATGGATGGATCGAAGATGAACTGCGGAACGGGTGCTGGATTGTACTCAGAGAAATTAAAGATGCAAGGCTCAATTAGGCTGCCTTTTCTTAGCAGTTTGTTCCAAGCTGAAGTACTTTCAATCGCAGAAGCTGCCCACATGATTTCAACGATGGCAATACAACGAAATGAAATAACCATTGTTGTTGACAGCCAGCCATCCATCCATAAAAGAAATTTCTGCTACTTAAATTAAATCCAAGCTAGTTCGACGCTGTCGCGAAGAGCCCAGAGTTTTTGGCACACAGCACAATGCGGACCTCTTATGGGTCCTTTGGCACAGTGACAAAGCCGGCAATGAGAAGGCTGACGAACTGGCAAGAGAAAAGTCTGAAATGGATCAAGAATCTGGCGCTACAGTCGATCAAACTGCCACTCTGTCACCTCAGAGAACGGGTGGAATACAAGATCCGGATGAAAACTAACACCAGGAAGAAATCAATAACCACTTGAGACATATCACTTAAATTATGGCCAAAGTATGATAAGAGCAGAACCAACAAACTCTCACGGTACGACAGATAATCACTGTCTAAGCTAGTCGTTACCCTTAGTAGCCATAACTCCTTAATGAAATTAAATCTCAAGGATGACGACATCTGTAAAGGCCGCGGCGATGAAAAAACCCATGAGGACACGCCTCACTATTTCTGTCACTGCCGCGTCGCTGTCACCTAGGGACGATATTCAAGAACTTTCTGATCTCACTGTCAAATTTTTACAGGTTTCAAAGAACATCAGGATGGCTGGACAACATTGAGTTAGGAAAGACGAACAAAAGGAGAACCAAAACCGAAAAAAACGGGGCACAAAATGGGACCACGAGGACGGAGTCAGCGACTTGACTTTGCAATACGACACATAAAGTGGAGTCAGGAGTGATGGTTCGTCGTTTTATCCAACGAAAAAAAAGTTTAATTTGGACGGACCTGCTTGTTACAATTATTCTTTCCATGATTTGCGGAAGGATGGAATAGCTTTGGATAGAAGACCAGCAAGGCCGGCGGTGTAATGGTATGGGAATCCATAAGCTCAAGAAAGACCGCGAATACCTACAATTGTATACAAGGAAGATTTATTCATCTTTTTTCGACCTGTTCGTTAGACAACGTTGAACTTTTTAGCAGGCTAATGCTCTAAGCCTGTATACTTAACCAAAATGAAGGCCTATTAATATGGCTTTCATATTCGCCTGACCCGAACACCATGGAAAACATCTTGCTCTCTACATAACAGGCTACTTAAAGTTATTCAATAATCCGGAGGCCAATTAGTAATAGCTGTAACAGATTGGTAATCTAATAACTGTAAGAGTCTACAAATAAAATTTGAAACTATTATTTTAAAACACATCTTTAGTGTTTTATTGCCTTTCAAATGTCCAAATGCATCTTCCTGCATGTGTCCTTAATCAACTGATTCAAAAAATTGGTACATTTTATGACCGTTTTGGTCAAAAATTCATAAAATTCAAAATGTTCAATCTAACCGTAAATTTCTTTTTACAACATGATCACTAGAATATATCCTTCTGACCTTCCGCAAAAGTGTTTGTCCAGATAAGTGAATGGTTTTAAAAATATCTTAACATTTTCAAAAAAAAAATACCTGTCCGTAATCAAGTGGTAAGTAGTAGTAAGTAGTGGAGTGTATTAATTTCTTTTTGTTTATAACCAATGCGAATTTATGCTATTATAAAGGTGATATTCCATTTGAAAATACCAAAAGGATTGCGATTTTCTACATTCTTAATACCAAACATAAATAATAAAATCGTTTTTTAAAGCATTTAAAGCTTACAAATTTGATGAATTATTCTTACAGACTCAATCCGCTATACGGTTACTAATTAAGGTAATAAGGCAATCTGTTGGTAGACGTTCACAACCAGATCTCCGACCCAAACTGACAAAACCAACTGTAAAATTATTTTTTCGGTCTTCAAGTATTTGAATAATAATTTTTGATATACTTATACGTATGCTTAAAAAAATAGAAAACGTAGTTTTTATCAAAAATAGCTTTTGTTTACTTATTGATTTTAAATTTGATAGAAACCATTTATCTAAATGCCCTCCATAATAAGCTTTCATCGGTCAAAAAGAAAAAAAACTATTTTAGAGTATATTTCGCGATGTCTTTCGCAACTGCGCGATCTTCTTGTTTACAAAAATGCAGAAAAACAAATGGGAAACTCGTGATTGTTTGCTATATTTTGTTGTACGCACTTTCTTGTAATGAAATACGTAATATAATTCTCAGCAGCTTTTGTTTTCACTTTAATATAACATACAAAAAAACATTTTAATGCTGCGTAGTTTGTTTGATACTGACGTTGCGTTGTCGTGCACTAGGTACTCTATCGCGCTTACATTTACCTTTATGGCCCAACCAGTCATGGATTAAGATCAGACATTTTATTACAAAGCTCGCGATGCCATTAGAACCGAAACTTCAAAAGTTTTGTTGATGTTTTTTTTATAAAATTCAATTAACTTACTTTTTTGTATTGTATAAAAATTTAAAGCTCACCTGCAAATAAACAAAAAAATAAATAAATTAGAATTGCTTGGAATGCGATATTATACATATTTTTAAAATATCTTGTTCATATTGTAACGTGTGTTTATGAGTGCCCACTAGGGCCATCTTACGAAAGCAAGTACGTACTAAGAAATAACACGGACAGTTTGGAAAGAAACGGCTTGGAGAAAATATCCATATTCGAATCTTCCGGAAGCCACTGGAATAGGCGTTAATGAACCGATTGAATATAAAAAGAGCGTCGCTGAAGCATCCGACACACATTTGATTTATTAAACAAAGACAAAGGAATTGCGACACATTATAATCGGTTAATGTGATTACATATAAGTAATAGATTTAAATTGATTGTGAATCGATTTGATTATTAAGAATTTTGAAAGCAAATATTGGTATGTAATAAGTGAGTTACTGAAATAATCGAGAGCAAACGATGTGAATAAAGATTACTTAAACGGAATAACGTTTTATCATTTCGAATTCATACCTAAATGTAACAACGTTTTAAAACTACCACTCACTCTCACTATTGAATTGTGAATTACTATAGACTTGTTTCATAACGAGAAAAAATGGATTAGATGTGTTTGTGGTAATCCAGTGATGATCCCACACTACAACACCACATCTGGTTGAAACGCCCATACTTAATGCAAGCTATTCTGGCGTTTAAAGCCAAGATCCTATGTTCTCCTGAAAATTCTGAGTGCGAAGTTTTACGCCTTACAATCTTCTCATTAGAGTTTCCATCTTCTCTTGTAGCCGTATATTTAAGATTTCCTTAAAACACCTTTAAAGGGTTAAATAGTGATTTATAATCCCCTTCGTATTTGTATACCCTATTCTAAGGGTATATTAATTTGGACGCATAGTTTGTAACATACCTTAATTTAATTGCCCGTAGACCCCTAAAAGTTACTATATTTATGATCAGCAACGATAGTAATGTCGATCTAGCCATGTCCGTCCCTCCGTCCGTCCGTCTGTCGGCAAAAATTAGGCCTTTAAACTGGGCCTAGAGAGCTGAAAATTTAACCATATACTCTCTAGGGTCCCGAAATAAGCAAGTTTACGAATTTTTGAAATCCGCCACAGTCACGCCTACAAACTCAAAAAACAGAATTTTGGAAAAAATCGAATTTTGAGCTAGAAAGCAGAAATTTTGTATATATCATCTATGACTCCTAAAACTGCTCGAGATATACAATTTTCAAAATCCGCCCACTGACACGCCCACAATTTAAAAAAAACACTTTTTTGAAAATTCAAAGTTTGAGCTAGGGAGCTGAAATTTATAATATATACTCTCTAGGGGCCCCTTTATGCTCATGTGTTAATTTTTTTTAAATCCGCCTACTGACACGCCCACAATTAAATAAAACAATTTTATTGAAACATACAAGTTTGAGCTAGGGAGCGTTTTTTTCGATAAAATCCTTTAAATGTTATATAACAAAATATGTAGAGCGTTCTTAACAATTCTACCATATTTAGACTTTTGTCACGCCCACTTATGAGGGATAGGAATAAGAATAGGGTATCCAACAGTTCGCCCAAGCGGACTGTAGCCCGTCCCTATGTTTTAATCGGAGTTTGTGTCTCGAAAAGTTAAGACACAAACCATTCTAGTAACAAAAACATAGGATTCCACTAATTTATTTAATTGCTCTTGACAAATTGGTTTTGAAAAAACTCCTTTTTTTGTCTGTAACAATTTTTAAACATTCTCATATTGAAGTACACGGATTACAAAATTGAGATGACGCACATCTATTGGTGAAAATATTGAGAGATTCGATAAGGAAAAGTAATTCTCCGAATTTTGGTGGCTTGTTGAAGGTGAAGGGGTCAACATGCCCTCCCAGGACGGTGCTTTACTCTAGGTAACATCCTCTACCTAGGGCGTTTTTGGGAGAGGCCGGGCTCGCCAACTTGTGGTGGTGCTTCCGGGAGGCGATTGACGCTGTAAGGCTTCAGTCGGCTCACGGCGGCGCGTTTGCACGTTGACGACTGCCAGGCGCTTAGAAAGCAAAAAAATTAATTTAAAAACATAGGGACGGGCTACAGTCCGCTTGGGCGAACTGTTGGATACCCTATTCTTATTCCTATCCCTCAAAAGTGGGCGTGACAAAAGTCTAAGTATGGTTGAATTGTTAAGAACGCTTTACATATTTTGTTATATAACATTTAAAGGATTTTATCAAAAAAAAACGCTCCCTAGCTCAAACTTGGGTGTTTCAATAAAATTGTTTTATTTAATTGTGGGCGTGTCAGTAGGCGGATTTAAAAAAAAATAACACATGAGCATAAAGGGCCCCTAGAGAGTATATATTATAAATTTCAGCTCCCTAGCTCACTTTGAATTTTCAAAAAAAAAAAAAAAAAAAAATTGTGGGCGTGCCAGTGGGCGGATTTTGAAAATATTTACACATGAGCATAAAGGGCCCATAGAGAGTATATATTATAAATTTCAGCTCCCTAGCTCAAACTTTGGATTTTCAAAAAAATTGTTTTATTTATTTGTGGGCGTGTCAGTGGGCGGATTTTGAAATTTTTTTATCCCGAGCAGTTTTAGGAGTCATAGATCATATATAAAAAATTTCAGCTTTCTAGCTCAAAATTCGATTTTTTCCAAAATTTTGTTTTTTTTTGAGTTTGTGGGCGTGTCTGTGGACGGATTTCAAAAATTCGTAAACTTGATTATTTCGGGACCCTAGAGAGTATATGGTTAAAATTTCAGCTCTCTAGGTCCAGTTTAAAGGCCTAATTTTTGCCAACGGACGGATGGACGGTCGGACGGACGGACGGACATGGCTAGATCGACATTACTATCGATGCTGATCATAAATATAGTAACTTTTAGGGGTCTACGGGCAATATTAAGGTATGTTACAAACTATGCGTCAAAATTAATATACCCCTAGAATAGGGTATACAAAGAAAAATGTTGAGAGAACGAGATTAAGCCGTCAGCGGACGTTATTTCGCATATATCACATTATTGTATCTTAAATATTACCGGAAATATTGGCGTCTAGGTTACGAAAGTCTTAGGCGACGTTGTTTAAGTTTGTAAATTGTTTATTAATCATTCCTTTTCGCGTAAGGACAGTACTAAGTATTGAGTCATGATAAGCAGGCTCTAAAATATGCTTATAAATAAGGCTGTTAAATGTATAAAAAGGACAATTTTAAAATTTCATTAAAAAGTTTGGGTCTAGTCCGTCGTTGGTCAGATTCAAATCCTGTACTTGTACTTTTGTCGATTTGTACAGAATCGGGGATTTTTTCTTTCGAAACGGTGGCATCCGATAGGGCCAAATAATATCATATACAATATATAAACTAATGCACTTCAATATATAAACTTATTTAGAAAGTTACGTACTTTGTTTGACGTTTTTTTGTTATCAAGAAATAAAAACTTTTATATATTTATAAAAACAGTGCCTTAATGAGGACATCCCAATTTTTTTTAACCATCATTAGTTCTGATTTTTTGGGGAAAACTCCGATGAAATGCTGCAAGGCAAATGTTTGTATCAGAGGCAAAGGGGCAGCTTCGCATAAAGTGTTTTGGATAGTTAAAGAAATGAGTGCAAACTAATTTAATTTTTCATTGGTGTTCCGGATCCGAAATGCTTCCGGATTCTTCTGAAAGTGTTCTATTGGCACTCGAATGACAGTTCTTCTCCTGAAAAGAAGATAAACAAGCTTCCGAATTTGAATTCGGAATCAAAACCAGAGAACACATATCTTTTTATACCCTATTCTAGGGGTATATTAATTTTGACGCATAGTTTGTAACATACCTTAATATTGCCCGTAGACCCCTAAAAGTTACTATATTTATGATCAGCATCGATAGTAATGTCGATCTAGCCATGTCCGTCCGTCCGTCCGTCCGTCGGCAAAAATTAGGCCTTTAAACTGGACCTAGAGAGCTGAAATTTTAACCATATACTCTCTAGGGTCCCGAAATAATCAAGTTTAAGAATTTTTGAAATCCGCCCACAGACACGCCCACAAACTCAAAAAAACAAAATTTTGGAAAAAATCGAATTTTGAGCTAGAGAGCTGAAATTTTTTATATATGATCTATGGCCCATAAAACTGATTGGGACATAAAATTTTCAAAATCCGCCCACTGACACGCCCACAATTAAATAAAACAAATTTTGGGAAAAATTGAATTTTGAGCTAGAAAGCTGAAATTTTTTATGTATGATCTTTGGCCCATAAAACTGCTTGGGACATAAAATTTTCAAAATCCGCCCACTGACACGCCCACAATTAAATAAAATATTTTTTTTGAAAAACCAAAATTTGAGCTAGGGAGCTGAAATTTATAGTATATACTCTCTAGGTGCCCTTTATGCTCATACTTAAATTTTTTTTAAATCCGCCTACTGACACGCCCACATTAAATAAAACAATTTTATTGAAAAACCAAAGTTTGAGCTAGGGAGCGTTTTTATTTACAAAAGCTTAGTTTTTTCGATAAAATCCTTTAAATTTTTGTCACGCCCACTTATGAGATATAGGAATAAGAATAGGGTATCCAACAGTTCGCCCAAGCGGACTGTAGCCCGCCCCTATGTTTTTTTTATTTAACGACGAGATTATGATGTACACTAAAGGGATTATAACCCTCCCATTTTGCTGTACCCTAATGGTCCGGCTGTGGGGTTCTCCTCTAATGAATATTGGTGGGCCTTCCAGAACCGTATCACTTCATCACCCAGGCCAATTTAAAATGCTGATATTGTTCCATTTGTGTAATGGAAGAGCTTTTAGATCTTTTTCTTTCTTTTTTGACACCGGTGATCTCCAGGTGTCTCAATCCACGGACTTGCGGACAGCTTCAAGCCATTAATCGCTCGTGTCGCTCGTTAGGCTCATATGAATGATAAAAAAGGCGAGAATCACATATAGGCAATTTTATTATTTGCCAGACATGAATTATTATTCCTTTCAATGCACAAAAATGCAAACAATTTGATTTTGATTAAATTGAAAGAATAAAAATTAGAATATATTTTCCAATCAGCTGTTTATGTATCCACCTCGATAGTCGATGGATGTATTCAGCAAAGTTGAATAATGTGCATTTATAAAATAAATTGAACCTGTTCAACTTTTTATGTAGAAAATTAAATCCCGTTAGAAGGAAATACAAATTATGTATAATCTGTGATAGCAATATTGTCTTACAAAAAAAATAAAAAAATGGCTACTGTTATTTTTGAACTCAATGCACACGCACAGGCCTTATTATTGGGAAAAGAAAATGATATCAAAATATTATTATAAAAAAAAATCAATATTTAAATAGTAAAAATTAAAACTATCACTGATTTTTGTTTAATAATTAAAGAAATCAATCTTTCCATGTGTGTAAAATACATCCGTATAATCCACCGTCTGAGACCGCTTCGATTCGCCATATTGTTGACCGTCTTTTACAACAAATGTGTTTAAAAACTTGTTAGCTATTTGCAGAATGTATTCTCCCGATTGAACACAAATAAATGGCTACTTAAAGCAATTTCGTGTGTTTTGTTAAATATTGAAGTTGGTACTGGCTTAAAAAAAAAACTCTTCTCCTTCCTTAATGGCGTTGAGGCTATAATCAGGATCAAAGGGATCATAATCCTTCTACTAAATTGTATCCCCACTGGTCCGCCTGTGGGGTTTGCGGGTTCGACATCAGTAAATAACGGCAGGCCTGCCAATTTTAAATCACTTCGTCACTGAGGCCAATCAAATGCTGGTGTTGCTGCATTTGTGTGATCCAGGAGTTTTGAAGCCTGCCTCTCTTGCGCGTTTGTATGGAAACGTTAATAGATACTGCCTTTTTGACAGGGTTCGTAGGATCTCTCCTTTGAACATGACAGTACCAGCTGAGCCGGTCGCGCTGCATTTTTTTCGAAATATGTTCTGTGACGTGAAGGCTTCCTCGGAACTTACAACTTTTGATTCGATCAATCTTTGCTATACGAAGGTTAAAAAACCTTCTATAGTAACTCAAATATATAATTAATAATATTATTATTATTAATAACAACATATAAACATATATAGAAAAAGTGTATGTACCTAGAATAAAAGTAATGAAATAGTTGTTATTCCATTAAAATACGAACAGTTGACTTACCCTCCTCGCTTTTTATAAAATTTACATTCCTTGAAAATCTATTTTTGATTACGATTTCCTTTAAATTTAGGTATTCTAAACAAGCCTAAATATTTTGAGAATTCGTTTTATAATTTTCACGATTTATGTCGTTTTCTATTGGATTCTCTTTTTGTCCTTGGAATATATTTTGGGAATGCTTTTTCTCTCCGGAAGACAAAAAGAGTTGATTAATAGTATCTGCTGAACGGTTCCTACTTTCTAGTGGAATATATTTTTCCGCTCTTTCTGTGGAGGCTGCTCAAATGATCGGCTGATTTCGAAGTGAATTTATCAAACTTCCTATAGCTTCGATGATATATCCGGCATTTAGTAGTTGATTTTGATCAAGCTCGGCAAGGTTGCGCGGGCAAAAGGTGGTGAATCGATCAAGTCGCGCATACTTGTTTAAAAATGGGGTAATTTTATGGAAATTTAGCTGTAGACAAAGTGTTTTCCACTGAAAAGTTTGGTATATCAATCATTCAATCATTTCTGATGGAAGGGCTATGAATTATGATCACTCTAATCCAGATCATAATATAGCCTTTTATCGGAAAGTTCTTGTAAAACATCAAAATCAAATACAAATACCCTAACCAATACATTCCCTATAATCGAATCGCATTGAGAGTCTTAAAACACATATAAGCTTTTGTTTGCCTATACTTAACAGTGAGATTGGTGCAAAATAATTGGCGATTAGTATCTGTATTAATGATTAATCCACTGAGAAACAAGAAGGTTAATACATAAAATTAGCTTAAATGCTTGAAACAAAACAAACGTCTTGACGATGATCGTTGTTTTTCCGGTTCAAAATTCACAAAAAAATAGATGACAAATCATGAACAAATCTGCTTCCTCGTAAGCAAAGATAAGATAATATAATTTTTTCAATATTTCTAGTTAAGTATTACAAAGATTTAATATTCATGCCGTCTGATGGAGAGCAATAGTCAGAGTCACCCTTGCTTTAAGAAACTTCACACTAGTTGAATGCGACTTGGCTCATTCTTACACTTTTTAAACTGCCATTAACTAGCTTTTACTTAACACAACCCTCATCACAGAAGACAGACAGTTCCAAAAGAGAGAGAGAATACGAATTAAGGAACAAAAAAATATATCCACATGGAATGACAACCAATGTGGATAAATTAATTTTTAATTAATGATGAACAAAAACGTAACATTATCATGCGCAGATTTAGCTGCATTAATGTCAAAGTGCGCAAATTTGCGACACTGAAATAGTTAAAATCGCAAACTTCTAACAATTATCGAGACAAGTTTTTTGTTTGTTATCAAGAAACGCCAAACAAATAAATAATAAAAAAAAACAAGCAAACAGTATAGTGATAACTACTATCTAGGTTTGTTGTGTCTGGCTCGTTGTCCTTACTATTGCTGATTAATTGTTAAATAAACTAAATGTATTTATTGGAATCAAATAAAAATATCATTATTCAAATCAAATCTATCACGTGATTGTATGAAACTTTATTGCATATTAAAGGCCAAACAAACAGAAAATATTTTTTTATTAGAGGCCAGAAGAAATTCAGAAATAAATTGTATCTACACAAAATGTCTGACAGACGTGTAGGAGATGTTCAATGATCATTGCTTTGTGAATATAATTAGATATATGTGCACCATTTTTGGGACAAGAAGTTGATGGCCTTATATAATTGATGTAATTGATGAAGGGGTGGGTGGCTATGGCTAGTCAATGGCGATGACCACTTTTTTTTGCTTGTTTTATGTTTCAATGTTGACAAATTTTTAATAATTGAGTTTTATTTTGTAAAAGCAGTTCTTTGTCCGCTTGAGTTTATTTTAAATTGAAATTGTATAGGAGAATATCGGGATGTTTATTTATAAAATTTGTAGAACATCTGATATAAGACTGCAGCTGAACTTTTGTGTCAATTGTTTGTTTTTCAATTTTGTTCTTTTTACTTTTGGCCAAAGATCATTTTAACGAATTTACGAGCGATACTTTTTTTTTTAAGTGGGAAGAAATTGTGGTTTGGGATTGCATTGAAAAAAAGTTCATTGCATATATTGCTTGGGCAGTTTTGCTAAAAGATACTTGTACGAGATAAGGTTAAATGAGATTGGCTTTCGTTGTAACGAACGTTTACGAACCGGTGATCACCAGTCGTGTCAGCCCACGGGTTGGCATGCACACTTGCGCGACAGCTTTAAGATGTAAATTGTGTCGCTAGGTTCACCTGAGGGATGTTAAAATTGCCTAGATGTGATTTCTTCGCTTACTCGCCTTTTAAGACTAGCACTGTAGAGATATTATAAGCCTGTCCCTACATGGCTTAGAATATCAAGGGTTAATATCTGTAATAATCCTATGTTGGAATTTATACATTTCGAGATGTTTTGAAATGCATTATTGTCAGGCGATATTTACAGATATTTAATTATATATTTATATATTTATTTATTTTTTTATTTATTCCTTGTCACCAAAAAACAAAATCTTTCATAGACATAAGGTCATACATTACAAATTAAATAGATGAAATAGGAAAATACAAAGAAAACGTAAAGCAAACAAATTATGACTGAACACTATCAAGTAATTTTCTTTTTATGGCAGAAATTGATACCTACTAGGCTATAAGCCATATTTTATTATATCTGTTATCGTGGCGGATTAATTTCTTTCGTACTCAAACTTTTGACGTACAAACGCTTTATAAGTTGTGGCATATACGTAGGAATAAAAAAATTCTGCCAACGTTTATGATAAAGACTATTTCCAGATAGCGCAGCGTGCGTTATTGGCGACATCGAAAATGTGCTCATTTCAACGAAGAATGTCATTAACACACCTACAGAAAATTAAAAATCTCTGACTTTCGAAAATGCAAGTGCCATTTATGTCAATTGTAAGGACTCCGCTTTAATGATAGAAGACAGTTATTTTAATGACGGAACATACCAGTGTATAGCACTAACATGTAGTCTTAAAGCGGGTACACATCATCAGGCATATGTGTCATTTTTGGTGCAGTCCCAAAAACGGAAGTACCTGAATGTGAGGCCGAAGGTCGGTCGGTTTAGAAGTAGATGAGATGTTCAGAGCTTTTAACCCTTTTTACTTAATGCCAACTCTGAATGGCAATTAAATGACTTTCTTCGATTAGCCTTATTGCCATATGAGACAGAAAATAAATTGCAGTGGAGGGACGGATTAAGAATAGCACTTCAGCGCCCCATAAAACAGCGCCCGTCGTTAATGGGAGAAATCGCAACTAGGCAATTTTACCATTCATGTGAGCCTAGCCACACATTTTACATCTTGAATTAATGATGTCAATCCATGGGTTGACACGACTGGATATCACCGGTGTCGTGAAAGGAAGATCGATCAATAATAATTAATGGAAGCATGCACGTGTCGAATTCGTTAAAAAAGTAGGCAGGCCTAAAACTCCTAGAACACACAAATGCAACGCCACCAGTACTTTATTGGCCTCAGTTAAGAAGTGATCCGAAACAGAGAGGCCTGGCAATATTTAGTGTGGTCGTACCGACGGAGCAGTAGCCTTGCATTAAAGTGGGTGGGTTATGATCCCTTTTATCCTGATCATTGCTTCGCAGTTAAGGAAAAAGGAGAAGAACTATATAAAGCCCATGGGTGTTATGACTTTTTTTTGGGCGTCATATCCAGGTGAGGGGCATAATCCCGAAAACCAAAATCTCAAAAAGTATCACAAGAAGATCCCATAAACGGAATAATATAACCTCCCAGCTTAGGGTAACTGTTGGATTTGGAGTAGGTGAGAGGTTGTGTTTTTCGGGATTTTGTCCGACTCCCGTCATATTCATGTAAAAATTATGACGTATTCACCTGCATAATGGCATACACACATGATGCTCGCGAAAATGTTTCTCCTGCATGAAAGTCAGCGTTGTTATTATGTTTTTGCTTGATAGTCAAAAACAAAATCACAGCTTGAATGCTGATTTGAGAGTTAAACAAAAACTATTGCACAGACTACACTCGATTCATAATGCACAGATTATTTCTTTTTTACCCACCTGGGGGGGGGGGGGCTTATGACCCTGCGCAGCTATAATGGAGGTCAATTTATTTTCCTCACGTGTATACAACATAATCTCGATCATGAAACAACAACCAACCTCTATTGTCAACCCTTACGTTCAAACCACTAAATAACTCAAAATGTCAGCAAATAAAAATAAAATAAAACATGTGAACTTATGCCCACGAACAATTAACAATACCCCCGCTCATTTGTAGACAGCACGCGCTGCAAAAGCTTACTTAATTAAACCTCACCAAATTTGAACCCTAATTAAATTTGACAAATTACTAATCCTAAAGGTATGCCAATATCACCCGCCGAATGCGTGTCAATTTCCTAAGTTGGAGATATGCATAAGGCCACCGAATTACGTGGTGCCAACAACAACAATAACAACGAAAACAACAACAACAACCACTAAAACAAAATTCAGTCTGATAAGAATCAACAACAAAACCCATTATGTCTGCCTTTCCATTCCATTTGGAAATGTCCCTGCTCCCCATTCTATAGCTTATAGTTACGAGTATAAGTGCAAGCAATATCATAATCTATTTCATATTCCAAACGAAATTCCGTTTCATTCAATTTTCTATTACGTTTACAACTGGCGTTTTAAATATTCTAACAACGTCATGTTATTTTATTACATTACATTAACACACACCAAAATGAAAACAAAAAAACACCTACGATTACAAAAATCGCAGACGAACGTCAACCACAAAAAAAGAACCAAAACAAGAGCGGCACGTTTTCGGTGGGTATTAAAAGCGCAATAGTGTCGACAAAAAATAACGCAACTAGGTTTCTTTTTTTTTAAAGGAAACGACACATTCTTCCAAAACCATTTTAGAAGCGAGCGTCAGAAAATGGTGAAAAGTGGCCCATTGCACTTTTTCAGTTCGTAAATGTATTTCACAATATTTTTTTTGAATTTTAATGAAACATCACTTCATTTATATATTATCAAGTGATGAAATTGATAGAAAATATTTTCAAACACCAAATTGGCTTTGAGCCAAAAATATATATGCATGTATTTCTTTGTTTCCTGTCGTATTGACGTCAAATATTATACAAGGTGGCGCAAAAGTCATCACCCAGTGGCGTTCACCAATCCGACTGAAAACTACATAGGATATATGTCAAACGTCGTGGATCATTTAGAACATTGGCACCAGAATTGCCTAAGGCACACCCAAGGGCTGAAAACCCTATCGGAAGATGCTATAATTTTTACAAATAGCGGCAAATGTCAATTTTACTTTAACATTTGTGAAGTAAACAGATGACAAATTTTGCGCCACCTTGTATATATTTAATCAGCTGCCTTCACCAAGATTTAATTAAAATCGCATAAACAAGATCAAAATTTAAAAAAAAGTTGTAAACATTAACACCTTCGATGGCCAAATATTTTTGTTATTTTGCACACAAAATTAACTTTTACTTAAGTGATGAAATTTTTTTTCATAACGTTTTTTTTTATGTTATTAAACACACACTTTCCCACTTTCGGTTTTAATTGTTTTGTGCAATAAAAAAAATTGTTTTAGTAAACATTTTTTTTTTCGAAAAGTTTTCGTATTTTTTTTTAGCTCACATAGAAATTAATTATTTTTTAAACTATAGTTTGGCTTACCTAAAAAACGGATTTCGAGAGAGAAGTGATGTAGCAAACGAGTAACGTTCCTAAGTCGACACGACGATGCCAACTAAAATCACTAGAAATAATTTTTACAAACGAAAGACTGTAAATAATTGCACAAAATTTTGTATTTTATTTGCTTGTGTGTATTCGTATTTTAATTTTTGTTTTATTTCACATTTCTATTTGAACACAAACAAAATAGAAGTTAACATCTAGTCTCCCTTCGCGAGGTGTTTTCTCTTTCAATGCACTTTTGTATTTGATTTCTTTTAGACTCTGCTAGTTCTATCTATCACTATGAAAATGTTCATTAACTTTATCTATCTTTGAAATTGTGTTTTTAATTTTTTGTTTGACTTTGGTAGCTTCTTCTGCTTGTCGTGTTTCTTTGAAATCGCAACGATGAATGTCAAGGGAGCGCGGAATTTAAAAAGCTGATGAAATTTCTGTTTTGGCGTGTGTGGAGTGGTGATATTAATGCGATCGAATTGTTTTTGTCGTCGTCTTTCAATTTCTTATTTTTCTATACAAAATTTTTTGTGTGTCATGGGAAGAGAGAATGAAAAAAAACGTAAATAAAAAAGCGATGAGTGATCATCCATCGAGTGCTTGATCGCGGGGGGAAAACAAACAAGTTCCAGTTACGATTAGAGCTTGTGCTTTTATATTGAGGCACGTTTTGGATTAGTAATGCAAAAAAAAGAAACAAACAAACTAAATTAGAACCTAACAAAGAGATTTTTTTTTTCGTCGATTGTAAACAGAAAGGCAGAGCTTTTTACAAATTAGAATGTAGGAGGGTGTTAAAAGTAATAACCATTGTTGCCAGTTTGGAAATTGCTGCAGGTTTTCATTCGAATGATTTGGGAGTTTGTCTGGTTTTGCCCATGCATAAGCGCTCAAGGTCAAGGATAAGGTGACAAATAATATGCGTTAAGAGTTCACAGCTTTTCATGTAAAATATAGTTTTCTATGCTATTTAGTTTTTTTTTGCTGTATACTATTAAAGACCAAGTCTTAATGTATAGATACCAGGCGGGAGTTGATTTCTTTGTACATTCTCCGGGAAACCATTTTTCTCAGATATCAACAAAATATGATTGTTAGAAAAAAGGCTTAGCAGAATTTCTGTCATTGACTGAAATTGGAAAAAAAAAATAATTCTTTTCAGAAAAGTTATTTGAAGATAAAAGTAAGTAGTTACAGTCTTTAATGGATATAAGAAAAGCATTGATAAGCAAAACACTGATAAAGGAGGTTTTTTCCATAAGATATTTTTTTTCTTATAAAGACGGATGGATTTAAAAAAAACTCGGTTAAAAGAAAAAAATATTCGTGCTTTTGGGGGTTCTTACAAACCTGTTGTACTGCATCTACTTTTTCAAAAGCTATGGCGAACAAATAAAATATGAAAAATGCATAGCATTGCGTTCCGAATATTAGTGGAAGAAAAAGGCACGTAAAGGCAACTTAGGGGAGAAATCACATCATGTGAGCCAATGAGACACAATAATTATCTTGAAACTCTTGTCCCTCAAGTGTGCATGCAAATCCGTGGGTTGAAACGACTGGAGATCATCGGTGTCGTAAAATGGCGATAAAAAACAATAAAATAATAATAATAACAGGAGCATGCGTCGAAATCGTGAGACAGAGTTAGGCCGGGATCATTCAGAATGTATGAAAAGGTCAACAAGTTGACAATTTAATATTTATTTTTCATTCGGTAAAACATTTGCGTGGTGTTCCCCCTGAGTTTATTCCGTTTCTTTGCCAAAATAATGCTACTTCTTCTTTATTTTCCTTGTGGAGCCCACATGCGTTGGTCTTCTATTCAATTTTGGTGAACTTGTTTGTTGTTTAAAACCTTAAAATTATTTCAGTTTTATTTGAACTTACATATATAGGGTCTTTCAAGTCGGTTGACAACTTTAAACTTTCAGTGCGAACGCACCCTTCCACCGATTACCGAACTGTCAATGTCAAAATGTTCAATAAAATCAACATTTTTATCATGGGGAAGTACACGAAGGAACAACGTTTACAAATAATTAAAATTTATTACCGACATTCCGAGTCAGTGATCCATTTTTAATAGCGTTAACGCCAATTTTCGGCAGTTATTCTCGTTCCAGTAGACAAGCAATTCATAATCTAGTAAAGAAATTTGAGTCTGCATGATGTTGCCGTGCCAGTGAAACTACGTTTTGCCCGAAGTGTGGAGAATATTGCTGCCGTAGAGGCAAACCAGCCATATCAGTCAATTTCACGGCGTTCTCAAGAATTGGGCTTCTCGCAGACCAATTATGACACCCTTACAAGATCAAGCTGACTCAAGAACTAAAGCCACTTGATCATATGAAGCGACGTACGTTCTCGAATTGGGCTCTGGACATGATGGAAGAAAATGGAGAATTTTATCGCAAAATAATCTTCAGCGATGAAGAGCCTTTTTGTGTTAAACGCCTTTGTCGATAAGCAAAATATGCGTTACTGGACAGTGTGAACCCCCATTTGCTTCATGAAACAGCACTTCATCCGCAAAAAGTTACTGTTTGGTGCGGTTTTCATGCGGGCGCGTCATTGGACCGTTTTTTTTTTGTTGATGAAAATGGCCGTCACGTTACGGTAAATGGTATTCGCTACAGAGACATGTTGGAACGCTATTTCTTTGAGCAATTGCATGAATTGGACATCAGTGATATGTGGTTCCAACAAGACGGTGACACAAGCCACACAGCGGGCGCTACAATCGAGTTATTGAAGTCTCAGTTCGGTGAACGTCTTATCTCGGGACCCGTTTATTGACCGCCGAGATCGTGTGATTCAACGCCTGTAGACTTTATTTTATGGTTCTACGTTAAATCATTGGTCTATGCCAACAAGCCGGCGACGTTAGAGGAGCTCAGAGCCTATATTGAACGAGAAATAGCGGCCGTATCGGTCTAAATGTGCGGCCGAGTCATCGAAAATTGGGTTCAACATATCGGCCGCTGCATACGTTCCCACGGTGGACATATGAACGAAGTCGAATTCCATTCATAAATGTTTTGATAGTAATTTAACTTAATGCATTTTTTTGAGATATCTCAGGTAGTTTGCATTTTATTAAAAAAACATAGGGACGGGCTACAGTCCGCTTGGGCGAACTGTTGGATACCCTATTCTTATTCCTATCCCTCATAAGTGGGCGTGACAAAAGTCTAAGTATGGTTGAATTGTTAAGAACGCTTTACATATTTTGTTATATAACATTTAAAGGATTTTATCAAAAAAAACGCTCCCTAGCTCAAACTTGGGTGTTTCAATAAAATTGTTTTATTTAATTGTGGGCGTGTCAGTAGGCGGATTTAAAAAATTAACACATGAGCATAAAGCGCCCCTAGAGAGTATATATTATAAATTTCAGCTCCCTAGCTCACTTTGAATTTTCAAAAAAAAAAAAAAATAATAATAATTGTGGGCGTGCCAGTGGGCGGATTTTGAAAATATTTACACATAAGCATAAAGGGCCCATAGAGAGTATATATTATAAATTTCAGCTCCCTAGCTCAAACTTTGGATTTTCAAAAAAATTGTTTTATTTATTTGTGGGCGTGTCAGTGGGCGGATTTTGAAAATATTTATACATGAGCTTAAAGGGCCCATAGAGAGTATATATTAAAAATTTCAGCTCCCTAGCTCAAATTTTGGTTTTTCAATAAAATTGTTTTATTTTTTTGTGGGCGTGGCAGTGGGCGGATTTTGAAAATTTTATATCCCGAGCAGTTTTAGGAGTCATAGATCATATATAAAAAATTTCAGCTTCCTAGCTCAAAATTCGATTTTTTCCAAAATTTTGTTTTTTTGAGTTTGTGGGCGTGTCTGTGGGCGGATTTCAAAAATTCGTAAACTTGATTATTTCGGGACCCTAGAGAGTATATGGTTAAAATTTCAGCTCTCTAGGTCCAGTTTAAAGGCCTAATTTTTGCCGACGGACGGACGGACGGACGGACGGACGGACATGGCTAGATCGACATTACTATCGATGCTGATCATAAATATAGTAACTTTTAGGGGTCTACGGGCAATATTAAGGTATGTTACAAACTATTCGTCAAAATTAATATACCCCTAGAATAGGGTATAAAGAAGTTGTCAAGTCCTTAATGAAAGACCCTTTATAAATCAACAACTTACATTTTTTTATTGAATATCCTAACAAAAATGTGGGAAGAAACTCGTTGCAAATGAATTAACATTACCTCTTTTTTTAAAACCCTATCTCTAGGGTATTAGAATTTTGACTGAACCATGACCTAATATTTATCGTAGACCCATAGAAGTTACTATATTTGTGATCACGGGCCCAAATCAAGTGTTATGGTTTTTAAAAACCTTTAACGAAAAAAGTCGATGAAAAAAAGGCTATGACAAAGTATTATATAGTCAGCCTTCGTTTAGTTCGCAAGTCAGCAATCGACTTGTGAATAAAAAAATATTTGTTGAACAAAAGTATCAAAAAATATTTGATTCACAAGCTCTTTGTGGCTTCCAAATTCAAGAATATCAAATTCACAATTTCATTTTGGCTTGCGAATTGAAGATTATTTAACTCATAAGCTAGTTGTGGCTTCTGAATTAAAAATTATTTAAGTCATAATTTCTTCTAAATTAAGGAATTGGATGAGCCTGATGTCTGACAATAATATGATAAAGTTGTGTATGTGACGACTTATATGTATACCCAGGGAGATGATATATACAATTATTGATAAAATTTCAATATGAAAAGGACATTTTGGAAAAATATCCCTTTTTGGTGATACGGAAATAGTGCGCGGTTTCTAAGGATTGTTAACATGCAAATGGATTACCTAAGCGCGTGTGAACGAACCTTCTTTCCCTTATATCCTAAGTGAAAAACTGATTTGGGATGATTCCGTTCCATTCCGCTTTATTTTTAATCAACAAACAAGATTGAGTGGGGATCGTTTTGGTGAGAGTTTTTTTTACTCGATTTGACAGACATATTTACCTGGACCTTTCGGTCTAGAAAATACACGTTATGCTTTCATTATAGGGCGCGTGCAGCGAAGGAGATCTAAGGGCATCACAGACCTGTTATTGCTCAATCTCATTATTGCTAGACGCAATTTGTCCATTTAGAAGATAGTGTCTTTATAATGGGATACGCAAATAGTTACGGCTCCACTTTAGTTTTCACCAAAGCACGCTTATTGTTGCAAAGATTTACATAACTCATCACTTTTTAATTTGTCCACAAAAAATTAAATTAATTTACTTTACTTAAATAAAAAACTCCACACTAACCTCAATAATCTGCTCATCTGTATGGTCGTATCGATCACAAGAGCTGAAGTTACTTTCAATTGATTAATGCAACAGGCCCAAGGTGTAACTATCAATAAGAGGTAACTCGTAATAATATCAATGTGCTTTGTCAGGCCTCCCAATTTCGGATCACTTCATCTCTGCGCAAATCAAATACTGTTGTTGTTGCATTTAATTGCTTCCAGACCGTCCAGACAATGTATCCAAGTGGTGCCATGATCAGTTATTAATACTACCAAAACAAAAGTAATGCACATACGCCATCCATTGAAACAGGAAGAAACTTTCAACATTTTTCACCGAAACGACACCGAAGTTTGCGTCTTCAACTCAAAGCCACAATGTTTGCCTTGGTTTATCTTAAAAGGTTTTCAAATTTTGAAGTTTTTAAGCAAGTCTAGTACACGCTAGCAGAATCGCGAATTCGGTATGGGATCATGGCCTGGGGAAATGCTTACAAAACACACCTAGATAAGACATTAAACCTTCAACATCGTCTTATTAAATTAATTAAACCTTCTAATACGTACTTTAAAGTTTTGGATACAAACGCAATCTATCGTATGACGGCAATACAACATTATATGGATGATCAAAGATTTCTACAACCAATAAGACATTATCAAAACACTAGAAGAAGAGCGCTTGGGTTGTTTAAAATTCCGACAACTTTCAACGTATACTCGTAGGTACGGGAACAGAGAGCTTAGATATAATTATACCAAAGATATTAAATAAAATACCAGGGAACTCAAAACATTTTCTAGAATTATATTTCGTTCGATAGTAATAAAAATAGTAATCTATTTTCACTATAGGTATTCTTACAGTTAAGTTTTCAACTTAATCTTTTATTATGTAAATTAAATCATTCAAACAAAAAATGTTAACTCAATTACTACAATCACATCAAAAGGGAAATAATATCAATAATTATAACCGCCTGCAGATAAGTACTCGGCTTTGCTTTGTGGGTAAACTATTGTTTTTTTGAAATTAGTGTACAAATAAAGACACTTTCGAAACTTGAACTTGAAACATCATGAATATTTCTGATTAGTGTGCTTTTAATGTCTTTTAAGTTCATGGCCGCGGTAACATGCTGATGTCATGCTTAACATATCGAATGCAGAGTTATGTATTTTCAATTCAATCAATTATGAAAGCTTGCGATAAGACAGTTCATTGCCCTTACTCGTATAACGAATTAAGAAAGTTGAAGCTTGGTGCGTGACATCAAATATATACAAATATTTTTTTATTTTATTTTAATAGTCAATTCGTTCGAATATCTCCTTTTGTTCGAATAAAACCGGATTTCTTCGAATAAATTATTTATTCGATCAAATCTCGAAATACAAATCCTTCTAATTCGACAAACTTTCCATCGAATTTGAATGTCAAAAAAGCATGATTATGTTTAAATATCCATCGATAATCCATAATTTCGGTAACTTGGTAGCTTTAAAGAATCCCGAAAAAACACATTTCTCAATTTATGTAGATAGGACGATAGGTATATATTATTCTAGAGATAAACCCATAAACAAATGAAGCATTTAAACATAACTCTTGAACTATAAATAACAAAAGTTTTATCTAAATTATTAGCTACTATTAACATACATGTACTCTTGAGGTATTTTAAGTTCACGCCCGGGGTAAGATGTTAATGTGTTTGTCATGCTTAATATGTCGAGTAGGAGATCTTTGGTCAAGTACTTACCAACGATCTTAAAAGATTAAACTAGGATTTTGATAGGATCTTATATAAGAAAAAGCAGGACATGAACAGCTACTAATTACATATGTACAAACAATTAGAAAACCCAAATAAACATCGGTAATTAAATATGAATCACTTGATTATTCACTTCTGAAATTAATTTAAATGATCATTAAACTGTCGCAGGTCGGGCGATGGCGAAATGTGTACCGAAATAGACATGATTATACAACTTTGATTGTGAACGAAAAAATACCTCTACACTTGTATGTTGTAGGTAGGTACTCGTACTACATTTTCGGTTCAATAAAAAAAAAAGTTCTTAAGCTAAAACTAGACGAATCGGCAGCGTAGAAAAATCACACAATTTTATACCCGCGACGTCTAACAAAATTTCATTCATACCAGTTGCATAGGAAGGTGTGGAAAATGTATCGATTATCGAACCACACTATGTCTTTTTTTCAGATATCCTCGTTATTGTATTGTGTATACGAAAATGCACATAAAGGAGGGAGGTTAATTTGGTATGACAATTCCTGGAGTTCCAGCTAAGACAAATTTATGTGGGAACAGTTTTGACCCTTTTCACCTCCAATTCAATGGTATAACTATAGGCGTTTTTCTTTTTTAGCTCCGAGCGGGGCACTGAGCTGTCAAAAAAAGAACTGTGTTACTTTTTTAGCTCGGAGCGCTCTGAGCACAAAATTTGTATTTCTTTTTTATCTCTGAGCTAGCTCAGGGCTCGCTCGATGAGCTCGATTAAAAATGACCGAGCACATCGAGCGAAAAGCTGAGCGCGGCTGACTTCATTCATTATTTTGTGCTTTTTCCATAGTTTATTATACTAGAAATTATAATTTAAATGGAACAATCCTTGACAAACACCAATTTCAGAAGCAATCCTGACTATTTTGATAATTAATAGAAAAAAAATTATCTAATGACAGTTCAGTGCCCAATTCTGTTTCTTAATTAGCTCGGAGCGCTCAGGTTATGTTCAGCTCGGAGCGAGCTCTGATCGCTCGGGCCCCGCTCTGTTCCCCGCTCGGGGCTAAAAAAGAAAAACGCCTTATGTGTTCCATTTTAGCTCCTTAGCTTTTGAAGCCAAAAACCGGTAAAGTGTTCATTTGAGAACGGAAAGACAATTTATGCCCCTATTGGGAATTGGTACAGTTCTTCTGCGATACCTGGTGGCGGACATAATCAACAAATAGAGGAATTCTGAGCTGTCAATCTCTATAGTTACCCAATTCTTATGGGATATATATGTGGTGGCGAACACATACAATAATATGAAGACGCACTTAAAACTCAACTCCCGATCGGTAGTTTTTAAATGTGGCTTTCTATTGATAAGAAAACGATTTCAGATTTTAGAGCACTTTTGCAAATCTAGATTTCGAAGAGAGTTTTACACCTACTTGCAGTAATACTAAAACATTTGACATTTGCCACGTCGGAGTTTTTTTTGTGACGTGTTTTTGCTTCTTCGGAGAAGAAATTTAAAATATTTGTGTTTGTACAAAGTGTCTAGTGTCTGTTTGCTTGCTTCTGTGGGAAATAAAATTATTGAACAATAAATAAAAGAAATAGAATATTTGTTTCGAGTTCAATTCGCAAACAAAAGAGCTGCTAAGAGTGCTAAGTATCACACACAGAATTACAAAAAAAAACAATCTCATTTGCTTTCCATTAGGCACGGAAAATCTGAGAACGAGTTACCATTGGAAAGCGACATAAGACAACTTTGGCTGGAGTTGAATTGTCTCTTGGTTGTAATTTATAACTCGGTATTGTCGAAGTCCGAGTCTCTACAAGTTAACCATCTGTGATTGGACGAATATCACATGTGAATATCAGCAGTTCACTGAAAATTTCCCCTTCGAGCAAGGAAGTGAGACAAACAAAAACGAACGTAACTTAAGGGCACTTAACTTAAGGAAACGGAAGCTATTATGTGCACACAATACAAATTCTTTGTATTCGCATGGTTTTGGACGGCGCCGTCCGCTCGGACCATTATAGTTGGGGGTTTATTCGTCAGTGAAGTACAGATGTCAAAAACATCTGATTCATTTTGCTTAAGTGTTCGTAGTATTCTAAGGTCTCCTGTTGACGAGCGTCTCGTCGCCATTTAATGCAATGTACGGAAGGCATACGCTTCCGTTTTTCAAAATACAAGAATTTCATTACAAGAAAACTCCAGAAAAGATTCTTTTGCGGATAACTAGGCGGAGAGGAATCTTCGATGTAGGAACTACTGTCAATCAATCTCATTTGTATTAAAAACATTTTTTTTTTGTTAACAAAATTCGGTGCTCGAATTTTTTTTTCAACAACCAGAGAAATGTCTGATTGACGTCAAAAAATACATTTTGTATTTTTTATTAACATCAGAGACATGTTGGAACGTTATTTCTTTTAGCAATTGCATGAATTGGACATCAGTGATATGTCGTTCCAACAAGACGGTGCCAAAAGCCACACAGCGGGTGCAACAATCGAGTTATTGATGTCTTAGTTCGGTGAACGTGTTATCTCGAGAAACGGACCCGTTTTTTGGCCGATGAGATCGTGTTATTTAACGCCTCTAGATTTTTGTATGGGGCTACATCAAATCATTGGTCTATGCCAACAAGCCGGCGGCGACGTTAGAGGAGGTTAAAGCCAATATTGAACGAGAAATAGCGACAGTACCGGTCGAAAAGTGCGGACGAGTCATCGAAAATGGCGTTCAACGTATCAATCGCTGCATACGTTCCCGTGGCGGATACATGAACCAAGTTGAATTCCATTCATAAATGCTTTGTGTAGGCAAGAGAAAAAAAGAGAAAACAATTTGTAAGAGCTGCCGGTGGTAGGGTTATAATTTGTTACACATATACATGTATTCATTTTAAAACAAGGCAACGAGTTCAGTTGCTCTTGAATATTAAACCTGGTCGGACGTGTTGGTTTTAGAGTAATAAAGTCAGTATTTAAATTAACAGTGTTTGTGCGTTTTATTCCGGTGTTTTCCCCAAGGAGTGCCTTACAATTTCAGAAGTGGGATTACCACACAAAAAGAAAAAAAAAAACCACACCCCTTTGTATTGTGAGTGATCAAAATCAAATTGTATTGTGAGTGATCAAAATCAATTTTTTTAAAAAAAAAAAGAAGAAAGAAAAAAGGAAACAATAATAATAAAGAAAAGTGATTTAGAGTTAAAAGAAAGAAAAGTGATTTATAGTTAAAAGAAAGAAAAGCATTTAGAAACAAATAATTTAAAGTGGTCAAATAAAAAGAAAGATGGCAGACATCGAAAAATTCAAAAAATTCACGGCGTCGCAACTGAAAACGTGGCTGGGGAAACTAAATAAAAAAAAACAACCGGGAATAAGAGCGAGTTGCTTTTACGGTTACTCTCCATCCCTGAAGTGGAACGAGGCACGCCGTACGAGTACACACAAGAGGATGACGACTCAGACAACTACGAGGACAGTATTAGTGTCACACGCGGCCAAGCAGATGAGATGGAAGACAACGACAGCTGCAGTAATGATGAACGAGACAACAATGAAGTAGAAGATGACATTAATGATGAACAGCAAACTATAAAGAAAAAGAGTGGCGAGAAAAAGATCGACGGTAAAATGAGTGATAACAAGAAAAAGAGTGAAACAAAAGTGAATGAGTGGCAGTGGACACTATTGAAAAGAGAATTGGAAGTGATGAAGAAAGAACTGAAGATAAAAGAAAAAGAAAATGAGTGGCTGAGGAAAGAAAATGAGTGGATGCAAAAAGGTCAAGCAAAAGAAAGTGACAAAAACGGAAAAGTAAATTATAACGAAATAAAAGAGCTGGTATGCCAATTCTATGGCAACGGCGATGCATACCAACACTTTGAGAAACAATTAAAAAACGTGCAGCAAACCTACGATTTAAATGATGGAAATATGCGAATACTTATATCAACACGACTGAGGGAGAGAGCGCTACGTTGGTTTCACTCAAGGGATGATTTAACTATAGTCCCCTTCGAAACCTTATTGGAAGAAATGAGGGATGGTTTTGACGATCGTCCGAGTAAATTGATCCTGAAACGCCAATTTGAAGCGAAGAAATGGCTACCCACCGAGACGTTCCAAGAATACTACCAGGAAAAAATCATTTTGGGAAGCGGCTAATATGAAATCGTATATAGATTTTGGTAAAAAGGCTGAGGACAATCGGGACGATTGTAAGTCAGGATGGCCGAATTGTAGGCAAGAGAAAAAAAGAGAAAACAATTTGTAAGAGCTGCCGGTGGTAGGGTTATAATTTGTTACACATATACATGTATTCATTTTAAAACAGTTCAGTTCAGTTGCTCTTGAATATTAAACCTGGTCGGACGTGTTGGTTTTAGAGTAATAAAGTCAGTATTTAAATTAACAGTGTTTGTGCGTTTTATTCCGGTGTTTTCCCCAAGGAGTGCCTTACATTTGATAGTCATTCAAGCCGATAAATGTTTTTTTTTTAGATATCTCAAGTAGTTTGCATTTTTAAAAAAAAAGTTGTCAAGTCCATAATGAAAGACCCTTTATATAAGATTGTTCAACAATATTTTAATTTGCCTTTGGTAGATCGGTGTGTTTAAGTGTGTGGTTAAAACTATTGTTTGACCGACGATCGAAAATTAGAAAATTCAGCAAAAAGCGACGAACTAATTGGGTTCCGAGATAAGATAATTGCGAAGTAGATTTTGATATTCGATTGCTTCCAGTATAAAAGCATACATTTTTCTTATTGCGGCAGAAATAGCACAACAACAAGTTAAGGTACTATTTGTACTAAAGCCCAACTATATTTATATCGATTAACATAAATTTGAGTTTGTTCGAATCATACCGAAGTTGAATCCCCCTTAAGTCTTCATTTACCCTAGCCACCAGACCCTCCATAAACCCAATCTTACAAGAGTTAAACAAAACAGCATCCGCATACATATGCACCATGCAATTAACTAGATAGATAGATAGATATTTTATTTCGTATTCATAATTATTTTTCCATAAGTGTTTTTGCGCATGTTTTACAATTTAGAGATGTAATAACTTACTCGTATATCTGTCTACCAAATCATTCAGTATTTATTATTTAATAAGTTTTAGCTTATAATTATATTATTTGGAGGAAAATACGAGAAAAACTTTCAGTGTATAAATAGATAAATAAATAAATATATATAATAAGTAAATGAATGAATAATAACAATTAATAAATAAAAAAAATCACTAGATAATGCAAATAAATAAATATAAAAATAAATCAATGAATAAAAATATTGACTAGATAATAACAGATAAAAATTTAATAAATGAATAAAATACATAAATGTGTTCAATAATAAATGAACAATTGTAAAAAAAAAAGCGCAGTGGCTCAATGGTTAGTGTGTCTGCCTACTAATCGAAAGGTCCCCGGTTCAATTCCGGGGCCAAATAACATCTTGAGTTTTTTTCCACTGCTCCACCTCTTGCGAACGTCTGACAAACATCCATGAGTATCAATTGTCATGAGAAGCTTCTCAAATTTGCCGTTCGGATTCGGCTTAAAATTGTAGGTCCCTTCCACTTCGCAAAGAAAGTGGTTGGAGAGAGAAGCTAGGTTTTAGGCCCTTTATGGGCCGTTAATGCCTAATATTTATTTATTTATTTATTTTATTTGAAATCAATTCAGCATTTGCTTTACAGTGAACATCTAAGGTTGAATAATGTCATGGTAAATTAATCATAACTTTTAATAGTTTGTTTTGAGATACTTGTTATTTTTTAATATGACATTTCGAACAAATACTCCATCCCTGACAACCATAAAGCAGAATAGCCTCAAAAATGACTGACTAAATGAATGAACATTTTATTTTTGTCTGAAAGTATAATGATTTCCTTTTTATAAAAGGGTATAACATTTTTGTAGCAATACCAATCTTTTTATATCGATATGTTCATACGGGTAATTAAAAATCGCAGGCTTTAAATAGAGGGGACATTGTTTTTCTTCTCTCTCGTGCTTCTGTCATCTTTATTTTATTATATTTCCTAAAACATTGTATAAAGCATTTCAAGGCCCAAGTTGAACGTTATAGGTTCTTCAAAAATATTCGTCGATATTTAAAAATTTCACGAATAATCGTATTGCCGAATAGCAAGCAAAAATAAAGAGATTAAACTTTTTTTAAATGTTTTACAAATTTAGCACGGAAAGTACCTGTGTGACTTTCGCCGGCAGATCGATTATAGCTCAATTCTTAATTCTGAGGCAATTCCTGGAAAAGACATATGAATTTCAAGTCGAGACTATCCATCTTTTCATCAAATTAAAAGCTGCATATGATAGCATTCATCGTCAGGAGCTCCACGTGACGATGGCTAAATTCGGGATCCCGGTAAAACTGATCTAGCTCTGCCACACGACACTGGAAAACACACGGTGGAATTTAAAAATAGCTATTCCGAATTATTCCAAACGTGCCCCGGATTCCGACAAGGAGATGGGCTTTCATGTTACCTCTGTAATTTTATTCTGGAGCAGATGTGAGGAGTCAACACGGATGGCACTATCTTCAACAGATCCGTCCAAGTCCTTGTGGTGTTTTAAGAATAGGCGAAATTGGGTTGCCTTGAAGTCAACAAGGACAAAATCAAGCACATACACCCCTATTGCGAGTGTCAATCGACAATTGATAATTGACTATTTTAAATGTGTACTATTGTGAACATACGAGTACCATTTTCATTGAAAGAATGTCAATCGCATTTTTTTAATTGACTGCGATTGACAAAATCCTTTAGCACACATTGAAAATAGTCAATTATCAATTGTCGATTGACACTCGCAATAGGGGTCATACTCTTAACAAACAACAACAAAAACATCTGTCCACCCATTAGCAAAAAGCAACACTGTTTTTAGCTAGAGAACGCAATTCAAATACGTCAGGGTAGAGATCCGTCGAACAATTAACCGTTGCAACTTCGGTTTGGCAAAGAAAATGGGTTCAAAACTACTTACTCGGAAGACCAAGTGCTCCTAGGTAGGATAAGCAGCAAAGAAGAGCTAACATTGTGTTCTTTGGAAGAAAAATACCCCGTTGAATATTTGGTCGCGTGTGTGGGAAGGGCGAATGGAGGACAAGATACAACCGCTAACTCTTTTAGCTGTTCTAAGATGGATTCGGGCGTAACCTCATATATTACGAGTATATTGGAAAATCTGGTTCCGTTTAATTTTGGAACCTATTCAAACAAGGAATTACACCCAAAGTAGTTCCTCCTCATTTAGAAAGCACAAATTTTGGTCAGGGATTGATTACAAATTTGGAGTTCAAAATTCTCTAAAAATACTCGACAGTATTCAAAGACGAGCAGTTCGTGTAATTGAAGATCCAGAATTGACAGCCAATTTGCAACCAAGACTTTTCGCTGACCTTTGTCCATTTTATAGAAAATTACTACCATGGAAGATGTTTTGATGAGTACAAAGCAATAATTCCTGGAAGCGCGTTCTTTTTTTCTTAGAAAAAAAGGTCCGTTAGTCTGATTTAAAAAAAAAAAACTTCTTAAAAGAAAATTGTGAAAATTGTATTCTTGTAACGTAAAACAGTTAATTTGTTCACCAATATTATGTTACGGTTACTTTAATGGTTGGCATTGAAATGGAGTACATACAAGCAAGAAATACGAGTACATTTTACAAGTGGCAACCAATCTGGCAACACTACCCGACTATCAGTCGGTGAATAGTTAAGCACATACTACTCTAGACGCTGTTATGTCTGGTTTTATTTATTGTTTGATATTCGCATTTTTATTTTTCATTTGACTCCTCTCCCCCCTTTTTGTTGAAGGTGGCAGCAAAGAATGATTATATATAGAATTTTGTGAGGGAATGGAAATGGCACCCATCATTCAGAATTCAAAATTAAATAAGAAACGCACATAAATAAATATGTAGATAGATATATAGTGCATAGTGAGTACTTGGCACGTTTAGTTCATTACCTCCTTCTCCCCACAATGATAATTTTGGCATAGTTTACGGCATGATCCGATCACGTTCATTTCTGATGATTTGGTGTGGTGGACTTGTCTATTTGAATATCAAAGGGAGAATAATAATTGCTCTTACTCTCGTGCTCTCCCTGTTATCTAGACTATTTGAAACAAACTTTGAACTGCGATTACAACGTACTATAATTCAAGGCAAAAGCTAGTGCACAGTGCAGTCGCAGTAGTAATGCGACAACACTGCTATAGCTGTCAGTCATTGTATAATTAGATAGTTAAGTAATTCCGTGCATAATTCAAATGTAAATACTCAGCATTGTATGCATAGCAATTTTGAAACGCCCACTTTTTGGGAAAGTGTTCAGTTGACTTTGACGAATCTGTTACCCATCGTTATGTATAGGTGTAGGTCTTGTTTTCTTGGAGAAGCCTATAGTGAAGTTGTACTTTTTTCCGCCTCAAATAAATAGAACTTCCTGATTGTATTTTTGCTTTGCATACATTTAGGCGTGTTGAGTCTATGCGTCAGTTGTAAGAGAGGAAAAAGGGTTTGTGGTTGTTTTATTAAGTTTTTACGTGAATTGTTTGAATTTAGTTATCATTCCCAAAATTAAGGGTGGAAAAGGATTCGTCACACAGAACGCGTTTTTAACGCCGAGGTAAAATTATTTAACGCGGTGGTGAGGCTAATACATTGTAATCTCTATTTTCACTCTCACAAAATGTCAAACATCGCTGATGACAAATTTTTATGATTATTTGCCGTGCTACGATCCCGAAAAATCAAAATTGAAATTTAATTAATGTATCTGTTATTACGAGTATGTAGCAACAATTCAAATGATATTTTAAGCGCAGCGTAAGCAAAATAATCTGCATTTTTATACAACGACGCGTTTCACCGCCGCCGCGCCGTTGAACACGCTCTCTGTGGGACAGGGGCTTGTATTGCAGTGTAATACAACGCGGCGGTGTTACGCGTTCTTTTTTTTTTTTATAAAAAAAAGGAAATCCAAATCCCAGAGCACTCAGACTCGGTAACGGTCCATTGTACTACCAGGCATAAATCCTCCTTTTGGTGTAGAGGCATGTGATTGGGTGGCGTATGTTGTTGTTCCCCATGGGGATTGAACCTGCACCGCACGGGTCACAAGCCAACACACTAACCTTTACACCGTCGCCACCCTTTTAAGGGTTAGTAAAGAAATTAGACCGGATTTGAGCAGGAAAACTTGTAGTGCATGTTATGTAGAGAGGTGGATGGATGCCCTTGTGGCTAACTGCCACAGAAAGAAACCGCTGCTTGCAGCTCCGAAATTCGCTTGCCAAGAGCCATCCAGATCTAGAATAATCTTTGGAGGTGTTCCACATCTTTGCTATCCAGGTCATGTAGTTCCCCAGAGAAGTATCTGCCGAGAATCCTCATTTGTTTGCTCTTTAGGGCTGAACATTCTCTGTCTGGAAAACCCTGCATTCGTTACTGAGTCTTAATGATTCACCTAGGTACGGAGTCTTGATGAAGATACCGGCTTGGATTACCTCTGTTTAAATCCAGTTTTATGATATCCTCGGTCAAAATATCCCCTCCAAAATTCTCCTTGAACACACTACTCTCAAAAGCCCTCGAAAAAGTTACCCCCAGCATTTGGGATCTACTATAAATATCACAAGTAATAGCACCTGGGTGGCCCGCTTCGCGGGTAAAAGGGTTTAAAACTTTAGACACCTCTTCGGCTAACAAAAATTAAAACTCTGGGCACCTTTCGACTCACAAAAAAAACGATATTTTGAGCGAGGATATTTTCAGGGGATATTTTGACCGAGGTTATTACAAAAAAGGATATTTACAGCCTACACCACCTGCTTGGTTTGAATTCCCATGTGTTGCCGAGCGTTGTTTTACAGGCATTTAACGCCAGATACGCCTTTTACACCCGATCGGCTATGTTTTCCATCCAATTAAGCTAGGAATCTAGGATATTGTCTAAGGGCTGTAACTTTAATGAGTCATCCTTCAAGAAATATTGATTGTATGCTCTTTAATGTTCTTGTCAAGTAACATTGATACAATACATTGATGGAAAGCAAAATCTATTTGGTTTTCTTCAATGTTCATTGACAACGAGCGATCATGTGTTGGATGCATCCATGTTTTTTTTTATCAATGCTGTCATTTGCAACAGGAGTAAGCAGGCAAAAAGATTGGATATTTTTCCGCAAAATAAAAAGTTGAAGTACATATCAGACGTGCTATTGTAAGTATGTATTTCATGACAACCAATTTGTAAAAACACTAAACAACTAGACAGCTAAACAAAAATAAGATTTTAAGATTTTAATTCAGTTGTTATTTTCAAAATCACTATACGATTCAGAATCAGAATCAAGGAAGTACTTAGGTACGTTCCTTTACTTACGAATTTGTACTAATTTTTACTCAATGCGTTTCCCTAACTCCTAAATTGATAAACGAGAGCGACATCGAGAGAGCAAGACTGAGAAAATTACTACTCACCAAATTTTTTGGTGGATTTGAAAATCTGTCAAATGTCTTTCAAATGACATGTGCGATTTGAAAATAAAAACAGAAAACAAGTCTGTTTAGTTACTTGTGTAGTAAGAATTGAAAATACTATCGAAATGGCAGTGGTGGGGATCAATTCTCTCACAGAGAGAGAAACTTGGAAAAAAGTTAGGGAATGCTTTTGTAGTCAAAATTAGTAAATTGTCAAAAATTATAGATTATTTTAAAATTTGAATGGTAAACAAAAGACTTTGAGTATCTCCGCTGAGTGCTGTTCGTCGCACACTGGGGCGAAACACCTCTGAAGCTGGCATTTAATCGAATTTTGAAATTGAGCTTTGTCTTAAACTACCGTTTTGTTTTTGTTTTAAATAGGATAGAGAATAAAAAATGAGAACAAGAAAGTATATTGGGAGCATGTGGTCTTTAGCCAATGGTCACGAATGCAGCATTTGTTAGTATTTTCCATCGATGCCGGGCGTGTTTTTTTTGTTTTGAGTGACTGAAGTTAACTGTGTGCTATTTCTTACAGTTTGTTGGCATTGAAAAAGTATAAATTGCAATGGAATCAGCAAGCTCAGGTGCTTTTATTGTCTTATTTTGATTTAAAAAAAAAACTATTTTTGTTTTAAATCTGTGGCTAAAGATAAAAAATGTGGGGAAAAAAAACTGTTAATTTTGTTTTTACCCGAAATCCTAAGAGTTTTAGATGTGTTGACCGTGACCTGACGTTGATTGTTATATCTCTTTGTGATAAGTGGTTTGTTTAGTCTTAGCACCTGTAAACTTTGTTTGCTACCTTTTGCTACTTGTTGTGTAGTAAATATTTTTGTTGGTGACGTCACTTTGGAAAAAACTATTTTTTTTTTTTTAATTTTTTATTATTTCTTAGGTCGAACACCTTCCAAAACTCTTTCTGTGACAAGGGAAGAGCTTTATTATATAATTAAGAGCTCAATGTTAAAGGGATTAGAAAGTCAAATCGAATTTTTGAGGGGTGAAGTTGTAAAGCGGGTCCAATGCAGCGGTGCTTTTCAACACAATGTTAATGAGAAAATAACGCAGTTTAAATCAAAATTTAAATCGCGTCGGGAAAAAGCTTGTCGAATAGAAAAAAATACACACAATTATGATTGCAGTTGCCAGTGGATATGATATTGGGGAGCGGGTCGAAATTCTGCTTTGCAAAATTCTGACTTTTAACACAAAAATTCTGCTTTTCAAAATTCGGCTTTTTTCTGTTCTGTCTTACAAAATTCTGCTTTTCTAAATTCTGCTTTTTAAAATCCTGACAGGCAATATTTTAAACAAATTAATTCTGCTAATTCTGTTTTTTTTTCCAATTTACGAATTTAAAGGAAACGAATATTTTTCAACCTTGTCAACAAATTACAATATATTTCATATAAAGAAGGTACACAGGTGGGTACCAGGAACACACAAAAAAAAAAACAGCCCAAAAAATAACAAATTATTTCATAATTGAAACTACCAAAAAAAAAAAGAAAGAAACAACAGCATTAAGAAACAAAGCCAGAGAGAACAATATTTGTTGATAATGTCTTAAGAAAACTGATTTTACCACTTCTTCTATAACAAGTGAGTAGGTAGGTAGATTATTTTACAAAATTGTATTACAAAAAAGCGCGCGCTTTTAAACATTTTCCAAACCTTTTTTTTATTGCAGAATTTTGTAAAGCGGAATTTTGAAAAGCAGAATTTGGAAAAAAGAATTCTGAAAAGCAGAATTTTGAAAGCAGAATTTTGTAAAGCAGAATTTTGAAAGCAGAATTTTGAACTCGGCAGAATTTTGACCCCAACCCGTGATATTGATGTATACAAGTTCAGGGAATTCGCACATGACACAGCAAGATGCTTCGTCAGTAAATATCGCTGGTATCATATGCCTTCAACTTTGCATAAATATTTTATTCATGGGCCAGAAATTATATCATCTGCACTGTTGCCGATCGGCCAACTTTCGGAGGAAGCGCAAGAAGCGCGCAACAAAGATTTCAAGTTGTGAAAAAACCAATAAAGACGTATTTAATTTCTTTTTACTGAGCTCGGATCCCATTATAACATCCAAGCAAAAATTACATAGACGAAAATGACAGCCTCTTCCCAAAGAAGCAGTCAACTTGCTAAAGCCCCCAAGTGTCCAGGAATCAAACACTCTTCTTGAGTCTGATGATAATGATGATGACAGTGATGACAGTGATAATTTCTAAGGATGCAATACAAATTTTTGGTTTGATTTTGTATTTAATGGGCAATTTGTTTAATTATAAGTCTCAATAATAAATACCAATGCAAAATTTAAGATTCGTTTTATTAATTTGTTTTTCTTTACGATAAAAGGGGGCCTTAAAGTGGGTGTGCAAGGAAAGTGTAGTGGACCAAAATTAGATCTTCAATAAATCTTTTTTAAGTTTTAAATACATATTGTAAAATAGGCACATTTCTAAAAAGTGGGCGTTTTAGTGTGAGTGTCGAGTAGGCGGCTTTGAAAAAATGTTGGGAATGGTCACCGAAGCTATCATGCAAAATTTCAGGTTCTTAGCTCTAACGGCTGATTTGATGCCACATTTTAGGGCATTCTGCCCCAATGTGCGTCGTTTCCGTTTCCAAAGATTTTGTTGGTCTTAGGGATGGCACCACCTTAATGTAGCACATCAAGGCTAGGAATGAGCGATGTTGGTAAAACATCGGTGGCTAAACATCGATGATCGATAATAATCGAACTCAAAACATATAGAATGAATTTATAGAATGCCGACTATTAGGGTAAACAAACAATATACATAAGTACTTGAATTTATTTCATCTGTTAGGTATCCTATTTTTTAAAAAGTAGTTAAAAAAACAACAGTAGGTAAATAACTAAATAAATATAAGATTTTGGATATTATATACATACAGCAAATATAAACACATGTATGGACACAATATATACCAAAACTTTTTGTCTATTGACTGCAAAAATAATATTTTTGCAAGAAGCTTTCCCTTCAGTCTATTGCGTTGTTGACAGAGAGTATATCCCGCTTTTGAGAACAATCTCTCAGAGGCTGTCGATGTGACTATGCAATTTAAATAAAACGAAAACCAAAATGACGAAACTACTAACAATAATAAACTGAATTCTGAACTGTGATCGTGATGTGAGTGAACTGAATGAAAGAATGACGTTGGTCGTATTCACATTAGTTGCAGTCAGTACTATATCCACAAGTTAAATCCAATGGAACATAACGCAGCCATACCGCCTATTCTCATACAAATATATGTATAGGTATTTTTTAAGCTCTCGTATTTGTATATAGATACTTAAAAGGCAACGCATGGTAAGTCTTCGATTTCGAAAAAACGTATTAAGATTTTTCAATTAAAAGTAGGTCTATTGGCAACATCGAAGGCCGATGTTTTGTTCTTAACATCGATTATGCGATATTTTACTTACTTAAACCTCGATTTTTCATCGATGAACATCCATCAACCCTACATCAAGCACACCTCCCAATTTAAACCGTGAGAAAAATACAACAAGTGGGGTTAGTGCTCCGAACGGCAGAATTTGACAATTGATTCTCTTGGATTTGTCAGATTTTCGCAAGAGGTGGGTAGTGGAAAAAAAACGTTTAAATCGCTGAGACCTCTCGATTAGAAGTCTAGCACACTAACCCCTAAACCCACATGTAACATCTGATATAAAATACTTCTAAAAGATTTACCTATCTTGTAGTATTTTTTGAACAGTCTGCATCTTCTTTTCTTCTTTTCGAAATAACATAAAAAAAAATCATGTCCAAAAAAGGCCGTATTTAGACGTTATATTAGGCGGTCTACCAACGCACATAGTTTGATGGTACAACTAACAACTGCGAAAACATCACTATACGAAAACAATTCGCGCTAGATAAACTTACTTCGAGACCATTTAAGAACAACTCTCTTTAAGTAGACGCTACTCTACGACAGTTAAAGGTCCGGCTTCTCCGACCGCTGCTTTTTTTTATTCTCAATGCCAAAGTTCAACAAGTTTCGACATAAATCCATAAATCCATACCATACTCGTTAAATTGGTACGAGGGCGGGTCAATAAGTCCGTGATTTTTTGAATTTCTGACCTCTTTACTGAAACAGCAACACTGCTCCTGTCAACAGGCATCTGTCAGTTGACTCCTGTCAAAATTTAAACTTGCTGCGTCAGTTAGTTTGTGTTTGACAGCTATTTTTATCAGACTACTCACTAATTTGAGGAGAAAATGGAAAAAAGTGAATTTCGTGTGCTTATTAAGCATTATTTCTTGCGAAAAAAAACCATTACCGAGACCAAGGCTAAGCTTGAAAAATACTGTGGGGACTCTGCACCATCGATTTCAATGGTAAAAAAGTGGTTTACTGAATTTCGTTGTGGCCGTACAAGCACTGAAGATGCCGAACGTCCTGGACGCCCAGTTGAGGTCTCTACACCCGAAACAATCGAAAAAATTCACGATATGGTGTTGGCCGACCGAAGATTGAAAATGCGAGAGATTGTGGAAGCCGTAGGGATCTCGCATGGCTCAGTGGTTTCAATTTTGAATGATCACTTGGGCATGAGAAAGCTTTCCGCAAGATGGGTGCCGCGTTTGCTCACAGTCGACCACAAACGCAATCGTGTAACAACTTCACAGGAAGGTTTGGCATTGTTTAATCGCAATATGGAGGAGTTTTTGCGCCGTTTTGTAACCGTGGACGAAACATGGATCCATCACAACACACCAGAGACCAAACAACAGTCAAAACAGTGGGTTTCTAAGGGTGAATCGGCGCCAAAGAAGGCCAAGGTGGGTTTGTCAGCCAATAAAGTTATGGCGACTGTTTTTTGGGATGCACGCGGGATAATCCACATTGACTACCTTCAAAATGGAAGAACAATCAATGGGGAATATTATGCCAACTTATTGGACCGATTCAATGACGATTTGAAAAAAAACCGACTTCATTTGGCCAAGAAAAAAGTTCTTTTCCACCAAGACAATGCAAGGGTGCACACATGTGCAGTTGCCATGGCAAAAAACCATGAATTGGGCTATGAATTGCTCCCTCATCCACCCTATTCTCCAGATTTGGCTCCGAGCGACTACTTCTTGTTCCCAAACCTGAAGAAATGGCTTGGTGGAAAAAGATTTGGCTCCAATGATGAAGTCATCTCGCAAACAAAGGCCTATTTTGAGGACCTCGACAAATCATTTTTTTTGGAAGGGATAAAAAAATTGGAGAAGCGTTGGACAAAGTGTATAGAGCTCAAGGGAGACTACGTTAAAAATAAAATTTTTTTTTATCAAAAAACCTGTGTTTTATTCCAAAAGTCACGGACTTATTGACCCGCCCTCGTATATCGTATTTTTAGAAGTACACTCTGCACTTAGGGTATTTCATTCCTATAAACAAACACTTCATGGACTTATTTAAAGTACTATCCGTTTCGTACCATATCATTCCCCTGTCGAGCCATTTTACAACAGTATGTTTGGAATCATTTCCTCTTAGACGAGTGGAAACGCCAAACATAAACATCCGTCAATCGATTCTAACTGCAAAAAAAAACAAAGTTCGGATATTTTCTATTTATGGTATGACGGGGGTTTTAACTCCGACAAACTTTCATCAAATAACACTTTTGTTGCTAGGAAACTAATAAAGCAAAAAATAAAACAATGATAAACAAATCATCATCGTATTTTTGGTTTGTTTTGGTTTGTGCTTTCCACTTTTTTGTTTTTCCTCCTCATGGATCCACACCACGAAATGGGGATATTTGAGGGCGGACGGTGGTATTATTGAAGTTGGCTGAATGTGGTGAGGTTGCGGACAGTAAAAAGGGGCGACACGAAGAAGTCTCTTTCCATTCTTTGTTTGATAGTTCGATGTGGATAGCTTTCCAAAAAAGCGACAAATGACGCAAGTTTCTTTTAATGTTTACAAACAAAAAAGAGAAATTCGGTAAACATATGTATGTATGAATTATTTAGCGAATATACCTACACATCAGCTGACCGTATATTGTAACGACATAGATACATTTTTTGTTTGATATGAATTTGAATTTATTCAAAAAATGAAAAAGGTATATGGGTTAGCTATAGCGAGCAATATAAGATAAAGTTATTTCCAGTGCGAGAATCATATGGTTTGCACACGCGTTCGCTATTTTCGTTTTAGAGTTCGGTAAACAAGTCAGATTTTTGAGTTGGGTAGCTGACGTACATCCGAATGTTTTTTTTTTTTTTGCAAATTGTTGGTAGACATTTTATTTGTTATTTATTATGTTTGGCGATGAGGTAATATATAAGAGGAGGACAAATAGACGCTTAATTTTATTTGAAACTAAGTGTGAAGGAAAAGGGTGAAGACATTCAATTTTGAAAAATTATGACGACTTCATCGGGCTCAAAGATGTAATGACCTCAAAGATCGACCAGTTGTTGCCATGAAAACGGCTGCACAAAACAGAAGCAACGAATTTAAATGCGACCTTATTTTTATTGAATACAATGAAAGATTAAGATAATCGCTTATTTAACTCGGTTTGTTTAAAAATGGAATAACAATGAAATCATCTGAATGCATTAATCTTAAGGAGGAATGAGGAGACTGGTAAACAAGTCCAATAATAATGATTTGACGTTGAATCAGGGCGAGTGTTGAAAAGAAATATAACAAGGGCATATGAACATCTCCTGATGAATCGAGCATCAACCAGGGGCCACATCACATAAAATGAACGATGAAGATATAAGTCCCTGTCTATCTCTATGTAGATAGGACATCTATTGCTGGACCGATTAGGCCAAATAATTCAGTTTTAACGAGTTTTCTTTTTTGTTTAATCTATCTTGTTCTACCATGTCGAGAGGTACCCATTTTGTTGTTTGTATATACATATTTGGTGTGCAGAAGGAAAGTTGCAAGCTATTATGCCTATTTTCTTTTCTGTTTTAGAAACAAATTATATATGTAGGGAGGAGAAAGTTCTGAAGCTATTAGCACAGATAATAATACAGATTACCAGCCGCCGTGTACAAAGTGTTCAATCTCGGGAACACTGTATAGGGTAAGTGTACTAGTATCCGGACAGCGTTAGTGTCCGGACACTTCGTTGTTTATTTGAGATTAATAGGCAAATCGCACATCGGTTGTGGTGCAGTTTTATGTGCAAAAAAAATAGTGCGGGCATTTGAAGAAAGTAAGTAATTCACAAGGTATATATTGACCTATTCTAATGTGAAATATTTAGTTTGCATTTAAAAACATTAAACGTCAACTATTTTTAAGAAAATATCGAAAAAACTTAATTTGTTGTCTTTATTTTCGGTGTCCGGATACTAAAATTTAAATTGAAAAGCATTTTCAGTTCCCGGACAGACTGTCCGGAGACTGAAAATAAGAGCAAAATTTAATTTTCTGTCTTTAAAGCGCCAAAATAATAGCTACGTATATTCTCTATGATATAAAACAAAGAGAACTGCAATTTTCTTGTAGATTTTCAGTACCCGGACAGGATTTTATAACCAAGAACACGTCTGTCCGGATACTGAAATATAAGGTTTATTATCCAGACGACTTTATTTTGTATCTATTTCACGTATTTGTATACCACATCCATAGGATAAAGGGTATACATACTAGGTTTGAGACACCCACGACCTTGACTGCATATAGTCGCGCCGATTGAATCGAATAAGCCACATCCGTCCGTCTGCCCGTTTAGTTATCATAGACCTTACATTTCAAACTAGGTGTTAAAAACTACATTATTTTAGGTCCAGAAGCACGGCAAGTGAATTTTTTTTTATAAATTCATTTACTTTGGTTATAAGCATAACAATTTAAAATTGACACCTCCTACCTACTCGGAAGCTAAAATTTAATAAGTAGATATTCTAGATTACCTCGTAATCTAGTAATCATATCCGCACGAAATACCTGCCACCTGATACGAGCAAAAGCAGGACAATCACAGAGGAAATGTTCCGCAGTGTCGTCGCTTTCTCCACAGGCTTCGCAGTTTGTGGTATCGCTTAGGCCTAGCACCTTATGGTGTTTGGCAAAAGCGTTGTGTCCCGTAAGAACGTCAGTAGTCTGTCTGCAGTCTTTTCTGTTGAGAGACAACAAGAACGCCGCGGATTTCCTACAGACGTCGGGGAGAATTTGCTTAGTATGGCTGCACCCTGGAGAGTCATGCCAACGGCGATTGTGTTCATATGAAACCCAACCGTCAATGGAAGCCCTGACCGAGGACGCAGGCAGACAAATCGCTGGTTAAGGTCCTGCGAAGTCCCCCTCTGAGCCCTGTCTAGCTAGTTCATCGGAGATCTCATTTCCCGTGATCCCGTTATGATCCGGGACCCAGACAAGTCTAAGTGAACTCAGGCTTCCCTCCGAATTCAGAGAAATCTTGCATTCACGAACTATTTTGGTGGTTAAGGGGTTGAGCAAGGCCTTAAGCGAAGCCTGACTGTCGCTACAGACGCAAATACTTTGCCCCCTCCACCTGTTCCTTGCAACATAGTCCATGCCATAGCATAAATCTCCGTTTGGAAGACTGACGCATGTTTGACTAACGAAAAGAAAAGTCTAATGTTGTCGCTCTCCATGAAAACACCAGCACCAGATACTTGATCCGTTTTGGAGCCATCCGTGAAGATTCGACTGCATTCCTTTCCAGGTTCAGAGTCTGGCCAGAGCCAGTCCTGAACACGAGGAAAGTCGACTTCGTAGTTGCGCTTCAGCCGAAGTTCCGGTGTCATTGCATCGGACGGCATATCCATAAGACAGGAGTCGAAGGACAATCGTTGCGCAAGTTCATCAAAACTCCAGTGCGAGTTATACCAAAAGCCACCTCTTTTTAAAAGTGAGATAGCTTTGATTGTACAACCCATGATGTAAACATCAAGGAGTGGGAGGTTCAATAATGCATCTAGGCCGGAGCCAGGCGTGCTGGGGAAGGCCCCCGTGCAGCCGAGACATATCTTCCTTTGGAGTTTGGCGAAAGCAGCAGTAACGTATTTACGCGAATGCTTATTCCACCAAAAAAAACGGTGCGTATGCTAGAAATGGTCTTATCATAGCCGTGTAAATCTATGTGACTCTTTTCGGTGATAAGCCCCATGTCTTGCCGAAAATGTCCTTGCACTGCCAGAAAACCGACAGCGCCTTGGCTGTCTTCAGCTCAACATGCTTGGACCAAGGAAGTTTGCTATCCAGGATGACTCCCAGATACTTTGCTTCATTGGAGAGTTGGATTGTGACGCCTTCTAGCACTGGCTGAATGTAGTAGTTAATATGTACCAATTATGCACCAATAATTATATAGTTTTTTTGTTTTTTAACAATGTTTCATTTATTTAAAATAAAAAAGGGCATAAATCTCCATGCAAAATTTTTGTGTCCGGATACTAAAAAAAATTGTCCGGAAACTAAATTTGCCGTCCGGATACTAATGCAAATCGAACTTTTTTGAAATTTAATTTTTTTTTAAATATACTAACACTAAATTAGATAGTTGTGTGAATGCTACATTACTAGAAAATATCTACACTTTTAGAAACACTATAACTCCTGGCGGTATCTTTCATTATACGAAAATGAATTAAAGTCAAAGATCAGAAAATCGTTAAGTGTCCGGATACTAGTACACTTACCCTATGTATACATTGTATTTTGTAGATTGTGTATCTCGTATTGTAAATCTTACTTTATGCGTTATTTATTATAATCAGCGCTATTAGTCTTCGAAAGGCAATCAATTGAATGTAATAATTAAATAAAATAGGTAACAAATCAGTGGGCACTTTTTCATTCTGTTGTATTCGTTTGGGAAACACACGCTCAAGTATTTGCAGGATTTTTTCATCGAATTTAGTTTTAGTTTGGACTTTTTTTAACTCCTTACAATTTTTTTCGACGAACTAGGCGTTGTTTGAGGTTGTCTATCATAAATTACAAAATGTGGCTAGCTATGGCTTTTCTTATGGTTGCTGCTGTGTTCAAAAATCAGCTTCCGAAATACGGGTTCTGTATCGGATTGCAGTTGTAGCATAATTGAATAATACTTCCCATATACTCGTATGACTACCGGCCAATACGTTAACAACCTCATCTAGTTTCAGTGAAATTACTGCAAAGTATCTTTGACGAGGCATATTCCGATGAAATGATAAAAAAAACTCCCTCTCTTTAATGTGCAAGGTCGGGCCGATGTGGAATGAGATAAATATTTATTAGTTAACCTCTAAGTTCAAAAAGTGTGCTTCTCAAATGCAGAGAATAGCAGTTGGGGCATCGAAGGCCCTTTAATTAGGTTAAAATTAAGCCTACTATAGACAAGCCTATACATTGCGAAGAACGTGCTTTAGTTGGTAAACTTAAATTTTGTGGTTACTGCATATAAGCTGCGAAATTTACATCCAACCAGTAATTTACTATACCAACTCCTTCAACTTTTGAACAAAGTACCCTCTTGGCGATATATTCGCCTCCAGTATAATCTTCGGCAATCTTTCCTACACCATATCACTAAATTTCTAATGTTATCTGCATGCAGTTTAAGAAGCGTCACCAAGAAAATTGATTGGATACCGGTTTTAAAATATTGCATAAAGTTCGGCGTAGATGTACGCGCAGTCGAAAGGTTTGCCTAGAAAAATATCATAGGAACTTTTCCACTTTTTGAAGAGCGTTCGATATATTTATTGCCAATGCATCGTCCCCAAACTGATTAAATAGTTTTTTATCTGCTGTTAGTTGATGTTCGAAATGTTTCTTCATATTGAGGTTAGCTGTAATAAACACATCTGAATATTTGTCCTCTTTCACTATTTCAATGCGTTCTCGAAGGTAGCATCATTTTTCTCTGCGAGAGAATTTTCCGCCGCCATTTATAAAAATCCTCATCTTTGACTTCGATGGATTTTCAACGTAGAATTCCATCGCTCACAGTAGTTTTCAAGACGGTTTACAACAAACAGCATACAATGGACTCTGACAAAAACAATATGTCGTCTGCAAACTTCTTCAGAGGCTTCGCAGTTGGTAGTATCGCTTAAGCATAGCACCTTAAGATGCTTGCCAAAAGCTTAATGGACCGTAAGAACGCCAGTAATTTGCAGTCTTTTTTGTTGAGAGACAACAAGAATGCCGCAGATTTTGTACAGACGTCGAAGAGAACGCCATCTGCGTTTATGTTGCGACACAGGCAGACATAACGCCGGTTCAGGTCCTGAGAAGTCTTCCTTTGAGCCCTGTCTAACAAATTCATCGGAGACCTCATTTCCTGTCCCGTCTAAGTCTAAGTGAATTCAAACTTCCGACCGAATTCAGAGAGATCTTGCATCCATGATCCATTTTGGAGGTGGTTAAAGGGTTTAGAAGGGCCTTAAGCGCAGTCTGACTATCGCTACAGACGCAAATACTTCGCCCCCTCCACCTGTTCCTCACAGCCTAGTCCATAGCCATTAGGATAGCATAAGTCTCCGTTTCGAACACTGAAGCATGTTTGCCTAACGTTGAGAAGAAAAGTCTAATGTTGTCGCTCTCCTTGAAAACACCAGCACCAGATCCTTGATCGGTTTTGGTTTGGTTTATTTTATCAATCAGATTACAATCTTTATACTAGATACTAAATCCAAAATATTTGTTTGTTTGTTTTGGAGCCATCCGTGAAGATTCGACAGCATTACTTTCCAGGCTCAGAGTCTGGCCAGAGCCAGTCCTGAACACGTGAAAAGTCGACTTCGTAATAGGGCATCAGCTTAAGTTCCGTTGTCATTGCATCTGACGGCATATCCATAAGACAATAGTCGAGGGGCAACCATCGCGCAAGTTCATCAAAACTCGAGCGCGAGTTATACCAAAAGCCACTTCTTCTTAAAGGTGAGGTAGATTTGATTGTAAACAACAAGCGGAGGGAGGTTCAACAATGCATCTCGACCGTGCAGCCGAGGCATAACTTCCTTTGCAGTTTGGCGAAAGCGGCAGTAACGGATTTACGTTAAAGCTTATTCCACCAAACAACCGATGCATACGCTAGAAGTGGTCTTATCATAGCCGTGTTAATCCATAGGAATCTTTTCGGTGATAATTCCCATGAAAATGCCCTTGCACTGCCAGAAAACCGACAGCGCCTTGGCATGGCAGCCTTTAGCTTAATATGCTTCGCCCAAAGAAGTTCGATATCGAGGATGACTCCCAGATATTTTATACTTTATTGGAAAGTTGGATTGTGGCGCCTCTTAGCACTGGCTCAATCAACCCGATCGGCTTCCTCTTTCTTGTAAAAAAAACACCCTCAGCTTTGAGAGGAGTGACCGAGAGCCCATTCCTAGTGCACCATTCGTCGATCACGTCTAGAATCGCCTGCGCTTTGGCGCAGACACTTGCTAGGTAGTGTGTACCGCAGCTACCTTCCAATGCACGAGGATATGTGCATTATTCACTACATTGTTAAACAACGTGGTAAAAATATCTATAATAGGTGTCTCAATATATTGTTTGGGACACCATCCAGCATCCACCCTTGCCGACTTTTCTGTTTTCAAGTGACTCGAAGATGCACCCAATATCATATTTCGACACGAACAAGTCAGGAGTGTCACGTTTATTGGCGACGAATGCATAGCATTCTTCAGAATATATCTATGTAGGTACATAGGTACTTTTTGGTTTTTAGCGAATATTTTTTTAGCATTTCGAAAAGTTTTGGATTCAGTTTCACCTTCAGTTCAAGGTTATAAAAACAATTAAGTGCGGCTTGGTCACCCACCATGAAAACTGACCTCTTTCGTCGGACTCTATTGATCACATGTCACAACGCAAAGCCGGCCACCTATTAACCCAGTTTTATAAAATTGAAGCCTCTGATTAAGTGGACGTGGAACCCAAAAAACGAAACAAATTGAAACATCCATCAGAGAACATAGAACTGTCAAACAACGGCGTGACATTCCCTACTATTCTTGCAAGTTCATTGAAGTTGTATCAGTAAGTAGGTACTATTACCGTTTCTTGATGGAACACCTTTTGAAAGATAATAATGTACTCGTATGTAAGTTCTGACCATGGCGGCCTGCAGCGAGTCGTCTGTCTTTTATATTCACGAAGCCCCCTCAACTTTACAACTACGCATGAATGTGCATGGAATAATATTTAATTAATCGAGACAATGACTTCTTTGTTTTGTTTTTTGTTTAAATTCGTCATCGAATATTTAAATTTACTGCAACAAGAACAACCAGAGAACAAAAGAGGAAACTACTTCATTCCACATCGGTGCGCCTACCCATCATCATCATCATTAAATCCATCGTGCGCACATTGCACTTTACAGTTTTTGCATAAACTCTTTAAAATACCAGGTGCTGTGTGGTGTTGAATTTGAATAGAAAACAGGAGAAAACAAATCTAAACATGGACGTGCATAGACCCAAAGAGACATTGAATTGCAAATGTTACGACTCCACCAAGTCTACATGCTCTTGCGACGAAAAGCGCCTTCACTCTATCCATTTCAAGGATACCGTCTGTATTTTATTTTTAGCAGTAATCTTTGGGTTGAATTTGAGTTTTCTTTAAAGGTTTACTACTAGGTTTACTATAAAGAGTTATGTTTGAGAGATTTGTGCGTCGAATTACTGGATTGGAAACAACCACAGAGTTTTGTTTACTCTCTTAACTTTGTAAAAAGTCGTACTGAAAAAGTTATGCGTGAGTGTTTTACAGTGAGTTGCATGGGTTGGGTTCGATATCCCGCTTTTTATAATCCCGATTCTTAAAATCCCGCTTTTTATAATCCCGCTTTTTTAAAATCCCGTCTTTTAAAATCCCGCCTCTTATAATCCCGTTTTTTATAATCCCGTTTTTTATAATCCCGTTTCTTATTATCCCGCGGGATAATAAGAAAATTAAAATAAATTAAGCAATGAGTGTTTTTTTGAAATGCAGTTTATTTTAACATTTATCATTTTTAGAGGAAGTAACAAAATAAGAAATAAATAATATCAAAATAAATTTTTAAGTAATAAATATGACAATCTTCAATAATTTAAAAAAAAATTATAAAGTAATGTTATATGATATTCTGCAAAAGGGAACAAAAAAAACTTTAAACCATTAACAAAATTTTTATTTTATTAGTTCAAGTGTATTATAAGCAATGCAACGCAAAAAACCTGTTTTATTAATTTTTTTCTATTTCTCATTAATTTTTCTTGTCCATTTCGTAATTTTTGTATTTCAGTTTGCACCACAATTGCTTCCTTTCTCAAATCTGCAATGAGTTTATACAAGCCAGCTCTTTTTCGTCCAACCAAAACTTTCAGTCTGCGATGCCACGCTTCAGTATTATTTTGTTTTCTCGGGAATTGTTTTTCTGCACTGTCATGCACAGACCAAAAGTTAGGAGAGTACTGCACTTGTCTACTTCCATTACGAATGTTTTGTAAAAAAACGGGATTAGCGGGATTTGGCGGGATTTTAAAAAGCGGGATTATAATAGATCGGGATTTTGAACAAGCGGGATTTTAGAAGACGGGATTTTAAAAAAGCAGTATTTTAGTAGACGGGATTTTAAAACTTTTTTTTCGGGATTTTTGAAAAGCGGGATTCCGATACGCTCCCGAGTTGCAATTACACGAGTGACAAATAATGATAATAACTACGACTGCATATAGTTTCATAATGAGGCCATCATACAGACGACGTAAATTAATGACAAGTTAAGAGCGTTGTCAGTGCGTTTCATGACTTTATAACACCTAAGTTTTATTACGACAACGTCATTAATGGACATGATATTGGGAAAAATTGCAAAAATCAAATGACACTGAATTGACGATTTTGTCGATATTTCATTTACATTCAATTTGTTTTACATTTGATTGCTTGTCATAGTCGAATCATTGTTAATTTATTGTTTTGTCGCAATAAAAAAATCAGTGAATTGAAAATGTAAGAGGAGAAAAAAAGTACTGTTATGGCGCACATACCGAGCGACCGAGAAAGGAACACTCTCAGGGCGTCCGTCACTTTCAGAGGGAAGCGGTTTATATGCTTCATTACACAGTCAAGGACAACTTAGAATGATCCCGAATTATTTACAAATTTCTTTAAATTGTCTGCCGATGATTGTGGCTTCTTGCTTCAAAGAATCGCACTTCTAGTTGCAAAGCAAAACACAAACATGCGTGCATTAATATGTGCGGGACATTTCTTGCAACTGGAGACAGTAAAAACAGCTTGATTTTCCTATTCAAGCGATGAAAATCATAAATTTTTAACGTTGCGTCTGAAGTCAGCGAAGGCAACACATTATACATTAAAATACATGTTTGTAACAGTTACTTAACCTTTTTTTTTTTACAAGTGTGTCATATAAATAAAATCAGGTGTGGTTTTAAACTCCTGTTAAGTACAACAACAACTTAGTGCTTCACAGTGCTTCCAAACATAGATTTCTACGTACTTCGATAACTTTTGTTATCGAATGTCAAAACTTTGACATTTCTCACCTACTGAACTGAAACATACCCCCAAATTGTACTTGCTCGTGAAGTTTTGACAAAAAAAATATTGAACCGCTGCCGTTTCCAACCCCCTTGTCCTATAGGTCAGCTTTACACTTTAAGTTGCAATTTTCTCGCCATAATTTGGTGGTGGCATAATTATTATACCCTATTCTAGGGGTATATTAATTTTGACGCATAGTTTGTAACATAACTTAATATTGCCCGTAGACCCCTAAAAGTTACTATATTTATGATCAGCATCGATAGTAATGTCGATCTAGCCATGTCCGTCCGTCCGTCCGTCCGTCCGTCCGTCCGTCGGCAAAAATTAGGCCTTTAAACTGGACCTAGAGAGCTGAAATTTTAACCATATACTCTCTAGGGTCCCGAAATAATCAAGTTTAGGAATTTTTGAAATCCGCCCACAGACACGCCCACAAACTCAAAAAAACAAAATTTTGGAAAAAATCGAATTTTGATTATTCATTATATTGAATTATGATCTTTGGCCCATAAAACTGCTTGGGACATAAAATTTTCAAAATCCGCCCACTGACACGCCCACAATTAAATAAAATATTTTTTTTGAAAAACCAAAATTTGAGCTAGGGAGCTGAAATTTTTAATATATACTCTCTAGGGGCCCTTTATGCTCATGTGTAAATATTTTCAAAATCCGCCTACTGACACGCCCACAATTATTTATTTTTTATTTTTGAAAGTCCAAAGTTTGAGCTAGGGAGCTGAAATTTATAGTATATACTCTCTAGGTGCCCTTTATGCTCATACTTAATTTTTTTTTAAATCCGCCTACTGACACGCCCACAATTAAATAAAACAATTTTATTGAAAAACCAAAGTTTGAGCTAGGGAGCGTTTTTATTTACAAAAGCTTAGTTTTTTCGATAAAATCCTTTAAATTTTTGTCACGCCCACTTATGAGATATAGGAATAAGAATAGGGTATCCAACAGTTCGCCCAAGCGGACTGTAGCCCGCCCCTATGTTTTTTTTATCTGAGTAGGTAGTATTTTGAAATTTAAATTCCAGGTTCTTTGTGCACTTGTTTGACTGAAAATACTAAAAATCGTATATTGAAGCCCATGCCATTTCCGAACACTTTGTCCTATCGAGGTCAAATTTATATTTTAAGTTGCCATTTTCATGCCCTAAACGGTGGTATAGATTTTTAACCAGATTAGTATTTAATTTTTAGGTTCAATAGCCGTGTTTCTTTGCACGCGGATATAGGGATAATTTGAAATTTGCATGTGAAATACAACAACAACTTATCCTATATACGCTAACTTTAGCGGCGATAAACAGTGCTTCCAAAATCCATTTTCTTCGTTTCTGATGAATTTTTGCGATGAATTTTTCAGAAGTCAAAGTTTGACATCCCGCCGACCACTGACACATCCCGCCGAATATATTGTTCGGTTTTTTTTTTTTTTTTAAATATAGTAAATCTGTCAATGTGAAACTGTTTTTTATAATTTTAGAATATGTTTGGCATTAATTTCAACTGTCGGAAATTAATATTTTTGAATTTCACGATTTTCAATACAAATTTCTTAACCCAACTTACAGCTGTGCCACTAATAAACGTCATAGGTGCATGCGTGCTGCCAAGTTTTTTTTGATGAATTCTTAAGCGGCGATGGTCGTTTTTTAATGCCATACCTATATCCGCGTGCAAAGAAACACGGCTAATATACTCTAGTTTTTTTGGAGAAAACAGCCAAAATGTCAAATGGCTGCTCAAGTCAAAGTTAAGCGTTTTTTTACTCTTTTATCTGAGCCTATGCTTGAGTAAAAAAAAAAACACCTATTAAAAATTAAGTGAAATATGTATGTATATATATATACATTACAGTGGGTCGTGGTACCAACAACACTGTAGTTTGTTTTGGATGCTATGTCCGATTAAGTGGTAATCGTATACCTTAGATTTCAATTTTTTGTATACAAGGCGGCTTATGGTCCCAAATTGACTACCACTCCTTAATCATCTCCACCATCTTTTTTTCCATCGATGGAACATTTTTGTTGATGTAGATACAATTTCTTTCTTTAATTCACTACTTTCCCACAGAACAATAAAACAGCATATACCAAAATAACGCAGAAGAAAAGAATAGAACAGTTGATTTAATGACAATATGACGTTTAAAGAATGAACATGTTCATTTTTATTTGTGGCTCGTCATTTTATGTGATGTGTTTAACGACATTTACACGAGATGACAACATTTAATTGCTACGATTGCTTTTCGCCATTTTGTAATGACAAATTTAAGACTGTTTACACGATAATGAAGTCTTATGACATTAAATATGACGAATATGACCCTCGTCTGAATGCATCGTATGCAACTGTCATTAGACAGTGTTTGATTTCAATTTAATAAAAAAAAATGTTAAATGAAATTGAGAAAAATACACTTCAACTGAATAATTTAGACACAATTTTGAGTTTATGAAGCTCTTACCTTTTCAACATTGTATTTATACGTGCTACTGCATTAATTTTGTTAAAATTATCTAATCAAGCATGTGTTATAATAAGTGTCCGGCCGAAAACCGAAACTGTAGACCGAAACAGAACGTTTGATCATTTAACGCGCATTATGGGAGTGCCACAGTTCCCCGGGCTTTAATTTGAAAGGGGGTTAAACCCCGTCCTCCATACAATGTTTGGTGAAAGGAGACGGACGTCGTGGTTAACTTTTCTCTGCGACTTTTTGACGTTTCACAAATCCAAGCTGCTAAACAAGATGGTAAAAACAATTATTTTGTGTACGAAGCATGGCCCCAATTATAAATATCAAAGTTATTCAATCAATCCTTTATAATCAAAATGTCATAAGATACAACTGCAACTGCATTATGGTCCGCTATATAGTACATGGATACGACATAATGTTGACAGCTCCTACTTCTTGTTTCTTTTCTTTTATTTATCCTGAATTTTACATGTGATCCTGTGTTTGCACCATGGACCCCTCTTTAGAACCTATCTGAAATTTGTCAAAGATAACGCTACTCCCAGACATTTGACGGATTTCACAAATCAGACCAAATAAATTTCTTTCCGGTTTCGGGCCTTTTTGACATATTTCTGTCGATAAGATGTTGAGAATTTATTATTGTATTTGATTGATTTCATTTCTAAAACGTAGCACTGATACTATTAATCTCTTTGCTCAGGTGGTGAAAAAATAAACAAACCCTTTTTTCCTACTCTGAATTTGTCAGGATTACCTCTCCTTAACACGATCTCGATGCTTTTTGACATTCGGGCCCAACTCAATACTGAGTAGAAGAGTAAAACTAATTTATAAGACATGAGAGAAAATATTTACGAAATATTGAACCGTTCCATAAGTACCTATATAACTGGGACCCTTATTTGCTTTAGTCGCCTTTTCGAGACCCCTTTTGCATTTTTTTTAGCGGAAACGTTGCTATGAATTTCTTGCGTATGCGATTTCGCACATCTGTGCTATTCTGATCTTTTCTCATCCACCTATTACTGATGTAGGTATCTAATAATTAAACAGAGTTGTAACATTGACAATAAACATTAGCTGTCATAAACTGAATAAAACTATTCAGACGAGCTAACTTAAGTCTAATAAAATAAAAATAAAAAAAACTGCCAAGAATATTATTTCTTTTGTTTATTCGTCTGCCTGTGGCTTTGTCGTTGAAAAAAGATTTCATTGCACCTTTCTTTTGACATTTTGCTCCGTCAATTATTGATATTACAAAATCATTTTATTTAGGTTTATGCAAGTGTAGAAGGCATGATAAGATTATTTGTTTAATTGTGCGATTATTAAGGTCAGTTTTATAAATATTGTATTCTTGTTTTATTTTATGTCTATGTAATTTATCTAATCAAGCATTTTAACATTGAACCCAGCGATTAAAATTTATAATTGCATAGCCTGCAATATTTCTGCCAAGTTGTACCTACCTATATTCATAAATGCAGGTACACACGTTTATGTGACACTTCATGGCATTTAATCAAAGTGTCATTTGTAAGACTGACTCTTTTTACCACGTAAATAGTTAGGTCATGGCGTGGACGAATTACACAAAACCTATTCATACATACCTAGTCCACTTATAGCCTTTGATCAACAATCACACCCAAACATTTAAAGTGACAGATGATCATGATGATCATTACTGAATGCGTTCATACTCTTTACAACAGTGCTCGAATACATCTGAGTAAAATCTCAGCCTAATTATTTGCAAAGTATGTAATTGTATACCTAAAGGTCTGTCTATAATTATACACCTACACAGATATGTATATACATATACGAGCAAAATAAGTATAAATCGCAATTATTGTCGTCAATAATCTGACATTTAATGAGAAAAACCAGTTAACACGTGTGTTGTTTGTTCCATGTTCATGTTATAACGCGCAATTTGACTCAAGCTGTTGAAAAACCAACATGCCAGTCTTAAATATCAATAGCAACTTTACAGTATTTTTAACGGTTTAATTTTGTTAATGCTGTCTTATTTACATAAAAGGTTTACCGACCAATTAATATTGAGATGTTGCATAAAGTTTGTGGTTTAACAAAGTACATATAAGGCATTTATAAAAGGAGCTACACATACCTTACTTTAGTGAGCAAGATTTTAAAGAATACGTCAATACGACTCATTGCTCAGGTTCAAGGCAATGAACATTTATCCATTTTCACAATTTACTTTTAGCGCCGAAAATAACTTTCAATTACAGCCAAAAACCAACCAAGACTGCCCATAAAAAAAAAACAATTATATAATTGTACTGATCAAACCATATTCTTAGAATTTTGTCATCAACACAGTTATTTTTGGGGTCTTACGTAAAAATCCTCGGTACCTAAGTAAAAATATGACTAAAAATAACCATCGACGAAAAAGTATACTTATTTCTCACTTAAGTGGAATTATTTCTCACTCACAGAGGGAATCAGCTCCATATTAAAAAGTGGAGTCGATGCCCAGTGAAAGTGGAATAATTTTCTATGCGAAGCAGATTCCCGCACCGTGCTCTTCCGAATTTTTCCAAAGTTGCATCGGATTCCGGTAAGACGATGCGCTGTTATGTGAATTCAACAATATTGTTCTGGAGAAAATAGTGGGTGTCAACAAGTAAGGCACTATCTTCAAAACATCCGTCCAGCTACTGGGGAATGCGGACGATATCTACTGCATCGGCCGTACCCAGCGTGCCATGGAAAAAAGCGAAATGGGTTGATCTTGAAGTTCACGAGGACAAGACCAATTACATGCTATCAACAAACGAACATCCGAACACCGCCAAGGACAAAACGTTTGTTTATTTCAATATTTGATAGCAATAACTTCGAGGTAGTTAAGGATTTCATATACATACCTTGGAGTAAACATCAACTGGTCGAATCACACCAGTGGAGTTCCGATGGAAAATTGCCTTAGGAAATCTCTGCTACTTCGGTTTGTCAAAAGAAATGGGTTCCAAACTCCTGACCCGAAGGACGATGGAACCATAATCCTGCTAGTTCTTTTTAATGGCGCCGAGTGTTCATCGATATTTGGTCCCATAGCGAGGAATGTTGTCGCTCTTTACAACTTGCAGTGAATAACCTCGTTGTTAAAGAGAAAGAAGAAGATTACTTCTTCCTAAAAGAGGTACGCTTTGCTCGCAGCATACGAATTGAAGGCAAATATTTATTATCTGTGCTGACCTTTTACTTCCTTGTATTTCGTATACCTTCCATATAATAATGATTTTCATTTCTTTCATCATCAAACACACAAACACGTTCATTTCTTCTTAAAACCTCAGAAGAAATAACAACCAAGCGACAACTTAACCACAAGTGATAGCTAAATAGTGCTGTCACAAGAAATAATCGAATAAATGTGACAATCGCCTTCGCAGAACGAATATGTTGATTGTGATTGTGATGGTCACCTTTCACACCTGCTCTCTTAACTAAATCCACAACACACGAGCCACTATTCGCCAGATGCCGCTTCAACCCAACCACTTCTTTCCTATCTCTCTCTATTCTTTCTAATAGTAAGTAGCACCGAAAAGCATGCAATGAAATACTATATTTTCAGGTGCTGCTTGCTGTTAAACACAAAAAAAGCTTACGCTGTGTTCTAAGGGTACTGTAACAACAGAAAAAAACCCTTTAGCGTAAGCAAATTATATAAAAAAAAAAACAAGCGCACGTACATATTATAGCCCAGCAGAGGCAACAGCAAACGAGGATAAAGGGTAAGATGGAATACTAAACACTGTGTTGTTGTTTTTTTGCATACACAGTGCATACGCGCCGGTTTTCTTTTGTTTTAATAAAATAATATTTTTTTTTTGGATCACTGCGTACAAACCAAAGTTCCAACAATTTGCAACGTTGCTGTCAAAATAAAACTGAGAAAAAATTCGTTCCTTTCTCGATTCTTTCACCTCAGATCTAAAATTGGAGCTATTTCTTTATTTGTTGGCTTTCCAGCCTAGTACGCAGTTCGAGCTTGATTTTAGCAACCATACAAAATTCTCTCCAAAATTAAGACAGGCCAAATATAATCGAAGCGCTTTAGCCGGACGGTACGCAACTTCAGCTAAAAAATCAAATGTTTGTTTCAGACATAATGCATCTGTCATAATGAAGTCCACCGATTAATGACCCGGTACATTTTATCGAGCTTTAACTGTGACAAAACTGCATACATTTTGAAAGCTTATTATATTCTCTTGATTTTTTGAAGGTTGAAGAGGATGGACGAGGAATTTTTGGAATGTGAACTTGTTGAGAAGACACTATCTTCGACAGACCCCGTCCAATTACTGGACGATATCGACATCATCGGCCGATCTCAGCGAGTCGTGTTAGAGGCTTTCATGGCGATTGAAGAACAGGCGAAATTGATTGGCCTTAAAGTCAAACAAGCAAACATCTGTCCACCGACTGGGACAAAACGTTGATAGCAGCAACTTCGAGGTAGTAAGGGAGTTAACCTACATCGGAGTAAACATCAACTCACAAAACACACCTTAGTGGATATCCGACGAAGGCTTACCCTAGGAAACCGTTGCTACTTCGGCGCCGAGTGCCGGACTATAAGCAGGAAAGGAGAGATAATTTTGGGTCGAAAGAAAAATACTACGTCGGATATTTGGTCCTGTGTGCCAGGAGGGCGAATGGAGGAGAAGATATAACCGCGAACACTATGAACTGTACCAGATGTGGATATAGTCCAAAAAGCTAAATTACGGCCACATCGAGCGAATGGACAATAATGCTCTCAGCCCCCAGGTTCGAGACGACAAGGAAGACCGAACATCCGTTTTAAAGACCTTGTCATCGCGGATGCCAGAGCTCTTGTTCTGGACAACTGGAAGCAGCGTCCTCGGTATCGCAGAGCATGGAAGGCTGCAGTGTCTTAAGCAGACTCTCCAAGGGTTGGGAGCCCGTTAAGTAAAGGACGTAAGAACTTGTTGAGATCAACGATGATAGAGAGCAAACATATGAAAAAAAGGGGAGTCGGACAGAATCCCGAAAAACGTAATCGCGAAAGCCCAAAATCCCGAAAATCCAAAATCCCGAAAAGCCACAATCCCGAAAAACTAAAATCCCGAAAACCCACAATCCCGAAAATCCAAAATTCCGAAAGACCAATATGCCGAAAATGAAACTAAAAATTTTATTGTACCAACAAAAAAATTTGGCAAATTTATTTAACAAAATAAACAAAATAAAAAACTTCAAATAAATAAAACATAACAAAAACAGTTCAAGTCTTACAAAAACGTATCAAAAACGATGAATGACAAAATAATATAATACAAGTTCTAGTTCATATTGTACGCAATTATTCTGAGATAACTTATTTCAGAAGGCTTTCGCTGCTCACACACCCAGTAAAATGTATCCTTGTATTTTTTGTAGCCGTCAATAAGCAGTTTCTCACGCTGTTTGTTGGTTTTCACGATGGACACGTTCATTTCTACTTAAGACTTCAAACACAAAATGTCACTGATAATATAAAGTTTTTAATTATAAAAGCATGCACGATACTCACTTTGTATTACGGTGTTCACTGTCTAACAAAAATCTAGTCGCTCAGCTATCACACTATTTGAGATCAGCTCAACTGAATGCACATTGCGAATTGCAAAACATTACAACGCAAACAATTGCAAAATATTATTACGGTAAATGGAATGGACAAACACTTGTCTATTTTACATTCAAAATTTTTCGGGATTTCGTTTTCGGGATTCTTTTTTCGGATTTTGGATTTTCTGGATTTTGGGTTTTCGGGATTTTGGATTTTCGGGATTTTGGATTTTCGGGATTTTGGTTTTCGGGATTGTGTCCCCAACCCGAAAAAAAGAAGCGAAATGAAAAAATTAAAACAGTTTTCAGTGTCATCCATATGGAGCCTGGAGGATAAAGGACACAGCAACCTGGATATAGTCAACGCGGAATCTTCCTCAATCTCATTACTATTTATATCCATATTTGATTAAATTTTTATTCCACTTCAAACTCACTGAAACTGATCGAATGAAAGTTATTCCCAAAGAACAGATGTTTTCATTGACTTTTTATGCACGCCGCACTTATGTCAAAATTTAGTTTGGGTCTTAACATAATGTTTGGAGAAAAAAAATTAAAGCTAAAATTAATCTCGGTCGGGCGCAGTGGCTCAGTGGTTAGTCTGTCGAACTACCAATCGAAAAGTCCTCGGTTCAATTCCCGCAGGGCCCAAGTAACATCTAGAGTTTTTTTCCCACTACCCCACCTCTTGCGAACGACTAACAAACATCCAAACGTATTAATTGTCATGAGAAGCTTCTCAAATTTGCCGTTCGGATTCAAATTGTAGGTCCCTTCCACTTTGCACAAGAAAGTGGTTGGGGAAGCTTGGTTTTAGGGCCGTTAATACCTACTTTTTTTTTTTTAATTAATCTTTTTTTTTTTTTTTTTTTTTATTATTATTCATTATTCTCATTTCTTAAACATAAAATAATGGTAAACTATTAAATGGTAAATTTAAGGAGAATAGTTAGTGACATTTTGTATTTACAAAAAATAGTAGCAAATGTCACATCATTACAAATTATTTATTTATTGTGGGGTGAACAAAAGTATATAATCAAGAAAAACAAAAAAATTTGTATTACAAGAAAATTAAGCAAGAAAAGAAATACATGTAAAACAGATCGAAGGAGGCAAAAACAGGTAAGCCTTTACAAAAATTTAAATAATGTAGCTCGGCAAATTTTCAACTTGATCGATATCAAAGTCAGGAGCCAAAACTTTATCCTGTTAAGGAACGCGTATAAGGTTCTAATGATTCGTATTTGTTCAGGAAGTCTGTTAAAAAGCTTGCAAGATATAACTGTATATGAATTTCTAAAGCTTGTAGTGCGAAAAGGGGGTAAAGCAACAACATTTCTTAAGTTCCTTCGTAGGCTATAAGCATCGAGTATAGGACTTTGCGTATATCCACATCTAATAAAAAATATCTTCAGCGTTTTGTAGTAAAACAAGTGTCGAACCGGTAGGATTTGTGCATATCTAAACAACTCCATGGAGTGTGCCAGACGCATACAATTAAAAACCTTTCTTATTGCACATTTCTGCAGTATAGTAAGTTGCTGTATGTTATTGCGATAAGTACCCCCCCAACAGTTTATTCCATACCCCAATTTTGAGTGAAATATCCCATGATAGATTGTTTTTAAGGTGTTATTAGAAAGGAATTTCCTGAGACGATAGAGACTACGGATTGATGAAAGTAAGTACTGTTTTAGAATTAATATATATTCGGTCCAGTTTAAGTGTTGGTCTATTGTAACACCTAGGTATTTAAAAGATTTAACCTTTTCTATTGCAAAACAATTTGATTTGCAATCAACATCCGAATTAAAGGCAGGCAGGGAATCAGGTCTTGGGCAAGTGTCATTAAGCAAAATATGCTTAACACAATTTGGTGCATGAAATATTATGTCAAGTTCTGGTATTTCCTGCGGTTTCAAATTAAAGAACATTAGCTTGGTCTTATTGCTAACAAGGAGCTTATGTTCTGCGAACCACGACCTTAGTACATAAACATCATGATTAATTTCTGCAATTAGATTCAAGGGGCTATCTGAATCATAAGCAATCCCAAGATCATCTGCAAACGCTTTTACCTTTCCCACAAATGGTTGATCCAAAAGACTATTAATATATATTAAAAATAAAACAGGGCCGAGGACAGATCCTTGGGGCACACCTATATGAATGGACTTAGACCTGCTTAAAACATTACTTACTTTAACTCTCTGCGTTCTATTTTCTAAGTAAGATTTAAACCATGTAAAGATAAAGCTCCGAAAACCAATTCTGTACATTTTATCCAAAAGAATCCTGTGGTTAACCATATCGAACGCTTTCGTAATATCGACGAAAAGACCAGCACAATATTTTTTGGAGTCTAAGCCTTTATGGATAAGGGAGCAAAAATCCAGAAGGGCATCTTCAGTAGAGGAGCCCGCCCTAAACCCAAATTGCATTGGACTAAGAAAGTTTATTTTCGTCAGATATGGCAAGATCCTGTTCTTTACTAGCTTTTCAAGAACTTTGGAAATTGAAGGCAATAAGGAAATTGGCCTATAATTATTTTTATCTGTTTTATCTCCCTTTTTGAAAAGGGGGATTACTACAGCGCGTTTTAATTCTTCAGGGAAAATTTCAGAAAACAAGCTTAAATTGGAGATGTGAGCCAGAATATCAGCAATATTATAAGAAATTTTTTTCAACGCATAATTCGAAATACCATCATTACCAAATAAATGCGAGTTGTTGAGCGAGTTTATAGTTCTTATTATTTCTAACCCTGATATCGGTTCAAAGAAAAAACTATTTCTACAAACGTTATTGCCCACCAGTGCTAAATCTGTGTCACAAACGCACGTAGAAGGATGAACTGAAGGAAATGAATTTTGTCCAACCGATACGAAATGATTATTCAATTCGTTCGCAACTTCGGTAGGATCATTAATATTAATGCCTACTTTTCTTAATACAATAGGGTTGCTCTTATTTGTGCCGTTTTTATTTATAAGGCTGTTTATTACTTTCCATTCCTTTTTTATTGAGCCTTGTGCATTTCTCATTTGGTTATGGTAATAGTTGTCACGGCTTGTTCTTATCTCGTTGTTAATATATTTACATATCCTGCGAAAGCGATTTTTTAGGTATGAATTTTGCGGATGTTTATTGCATTTTTTGCTCAGTTTATGTTTAGTTCTTATTTATTCAGTAGAGTGCGACTTATCCACGGCTTTAGTCTTATCATAGACCTTTTCTGGACAACAGACAAGGAACATGAGTTAATGTTAAGCTTTAATACGTTTAAGAATAAATCATACGCCCTGGAGGCATTATTTTCAGCATAAACTTCATCCCAGGAGACAAAACGCAATAAGCTGTTTAATTTTAAAAAATCAGTTTTGCACAACAAATGTGGAGATGTTTGTTTAGTCTGCTTTGCATTGTGTAAGCTGTGAAAGTAAATACCAGACATACAATGATCTGTAATTTGAAGATCAAAAATTATACCTGAACAAAGGTTAGGGGAAAGCTTCGAAAACCGACCAAATACATGATCTAGGCAGGTGTCCGAAGTGGGCCTAGTACACTCATTTACAAACGAAGTAAGACCATGCTCGGATAGAAGTAAATTATATGCATCTAGAACAAGACTAGGATTAAGAAGATCTAAATTAATGTCACCTAGAATTACAAGATTTGCTGCTTTTTCATTGCGTAAAAATATTGAGAACTCATCAAGAAACAATTGCAAATGCTGAGATTGCAGTCTATATATACATACAAAGTTAAATATTTCTTTGCATATGCAGCAAGAGATTTTCAAAATATCCGCACTTACCAGATTATACGATGTTATTTCACATTCATATGAATCCCGCACAAAAACTCCCACACCTCCCGCAGAATACGAATCATTAGTATTCGCATAGAAATTAAAGTTAGGCAAGTTATAGTCTTCAATTTCACAAGAAAAAATCCAGACTTCAGAAACAAATACCATATCAGGTAGATAATTAAAAGCTTCGATATTAGATATCAACAAATTGAAATTTCGCCTCAGACTACGAATGTTTTGGTGAACAACATAAAGAGATCTATTTTCTTTACATTCCGAAAAAAGGCTGTCATTACTATTACGAATAGTTTTTATGGTGAGTTCGTTGTTTAAAATATCAATATTATTTATATTAAACATTTAGACAAAACAAATTAGTTAACAAATTGCATTTAGATCGTCGAAAGATCTAATAACAACGACCTCACCATTTTCAAATCTTTTTAATAGTATTTGACAATTTTTAAACCATAAATACTTAAACTTTTTTTCCACTTTTAATTTCTTAGCTGCCATAAACAAAGCCCGAGTGTAGTTAGTGAAACAGTCATTTACAAATATACTATTTTTCCTATTTCCAGCAAATAATGAGGCATTTAGTTTATCCTTCCCGGCCTTTTTGTTCGTCATGATTTTCTGCTTGACATCAACCGATGAGAGATGAACGCAGACAATATCAGTAGACTTCTGATTGGTGTTTGGCTTTCTTGAGCGTTTGACGTAGCATTTTTTAATTTCGTCAGCAGTCACAGCGACATTCAATGCATCTCGAAAAATTGTTTGTGTACACTCTTCCACATTGTTGTTGTCCACATTTGGTATACCAACAATTTCGATGACATTCTCCACTAGCTTCTGTTCTCTCCAGTTTATCTTACTCTCAAGACTATTCACCTTTTGCCTAAGTTTTGAATTTTCCGCTTTTAATTCCTGGATCGTTGACAGAAAATCGATGTTTATTTTTTTCAGATTTAAAATCTCTTCGTATAAAAGTTGAAGAGTTATTGGATCGCCGCTTTGCTGTGGCAATTCGAGTTGTTGTGAGGTTGCTGCTGGTTGGATGTGCGTGGAACTTTGTTGTTGTGTTGTTATTGCTGCTTTCCGATCATTGGCTGTGAGTTGTTGTTGCGTACTTGTCTTTTGCGATCTTGCTGGCAGTTGTTTTTGTTGTTTAGATGCAGGAGCTGATTTCTGTTTAATTAAAGTTGTTGCTTGAAAGTTCACTGGAAGATGTTGTTGTTGTTCTTCATTTGCTGCTCGTTGTTGTTTTTCTGTATGCAATTGTTGTAAAGTTGCCGTTTTTTCGCAGTATTCTTCTGATTGCTGTAAAGCTGAAGCTGTTTTTGCATGAATCGATGCTATGGGTTGTTGTTGTAGCGATTTACGACGCAGAGCATTACACTTTTCACATCGGTATTTAATATTATTGGTGTTCATATATTCAATATCCGATGTATTTATATTAGCACATGCACAGTGAAAATAACTTAAGCAGTCCGTGCATGCAACTTTAGATACATTGCCGCGATCTATTTTTTCGTTGCAAACTAAGCAATTCATTTTATTTTTTACGAAAGAATTTGACAAAAAAAAACAAAAAGCGCGCACCCCACGACACTTATTGAAACACGTCCGCTCCTGTCAACAGGTACAGACAAATCTCAAGCTGGTGCCGTGAAAAATCCGGCCTTATTTCACTTACGAAAACGAAATAACATCGATATTTTTTGGTCGGCCTTATTTCGCTTTGACAAAGTCAAAAAACGCCGATTCGGTAGAAGTATATGTTTACTTATTAAAGAGCCGCTTTCCCGGTAAAAATGTTTAAGACTCAGGACACCTCTACGATTCACAAAAAAAATATATTCTATTAAATGAATGCTCATTGCGTGAAGAGTTTAAAACTCTTTTACCCGCGAAGCGTGCCAATCAAGTATTGTTATCTGCTGAACTATTTTATACCTAATGAGCTGTGAAGCACGCCACGTAGCGGCGCCCTGAGTACCTGCTTGCGGGTCCGAGGGCCGCCCGGGGTACGAATCGAACAAGGCCGAATTTTGAAAGTCGACCTTATTTGTTCCTGTTGGGGGAGGAGAAATGCCTTACACACCATAAGCAGGGCTGTTTGCGTTGACCATCCCCATGTGTCCGGCTCTCTTCGCATGCTTTCGGGGCATACGGACTAAAACTCCTCCCAACCCTGAGGTTTCTGACACACCCCCTAGGACCGCTCTTCGCATTACTTCAAGGGGGCTGTAATCATACACCCTTTCGGGCTCACGTGTTTCCCGGTATTGCTATTCTTCTCTTTTCTTTCTTCTGAAAATATCGTCAGCATTTTGTCAACTATTTTTCTGGGTTGAAGGCACCAATCCTACTTTCCAGGGCTGTGCTTTGGGCTTCCCATCTTCTGCAGGCAAAAAACGTGTGATGTGCGTCGTCTGTTGGAGAGTCACCGTACTGGTAGGCTAGGGTATCCGTTTTTCCAATCTTATGGAGAAAGGCGTTGAAATGTCCGTTTCCGGTGAGTGATTGGGTGACGAAGTAGTTGACTTCACCGTGTTACCGGTCGTTCCACTCAGCCACATTTCTTATCAGCCTCGCTGTCCATCACCTTCCTCTACTTTCCGAGCTCTAGCGCTCTTGCCACTTACGTATCGTTTGCTGTTTTGTTTGATCGATTGCCGCTCCCAATCCAATTTCCGCCTTGTTGTCGTGGGCGTACTTCCTTTGTGCCGCTAGGAGATCGATGGGAGTCAGTCCTGCGACTAGAAGGACGGCTGGTTCTGACACCGTTCGGTAAGAGCTAACCACGCATAGAGCTCCACGTCTTTGCACTGACGCCATCTGCTTCCGGTATTTTTCTTGTCGGTGCGCGTCTGCCCAAATCTCACTTCCATATAGGAAAATGGCTTGCGTTGTCGACATTAATAACCTGCGCTTGCTTGGCGTTGGACCACCTATGTTCGCCATTAATCTGCTGAGTGATGCTGTAACTCTAGAGGCTCTTTCCGTTGCGAACTTTATCTGTTGCCAGAAAGTTAGTTTTGTGTCGTGACTCAATCCCAGACACCTCACCGCATCCTTGCTCTTAATGACTTCAAAGTCAATTTGGAAGTCGATTTGCTTGGGGATTCTCTCCTTCGTCAGAAGGACTATCTCAGTTTTCTCTGTTGCCAAACTAAGACCGTGCTCATCTATCGCATGACTTGGTTCAACTTTCTTTGCGTGTTTTCAGTGTCTCCTTTTCGCTCGGCACTACAACATGGGCCTTTGTTGCAACCCCAGTTTGCAACGTGTTGCAGCTGGAACATGATCGAAATAAAAATTAGAAAAAATGCATCCCTTTTTCGATTGTTTCCCCACAATTCCAGAGCCTTTTCCCTAATATTTTGTGAAGCCCCACCTTCCAAAACACAGACTGGAAATGCTTTTTACATATTCACAAATAACAACACAAAAAAATATTTTTTTATAAACCGCTATTTTAAGCGAAATGCATTTAATTACAAATATTTAAACAAATCAAAAAACAAAGACTTGGTTTGATTCCCTTAGCACTAAACAAGGGAACGTCAGCCGTATGAGATGTTGTTAATGGTTTGCTCAACTTATTGCTGGGCTTCGCAGGTTCTTGGCACAGTAATTCTCACGTTCCTGTTCACTGGTTTGGATGCAAGATCTGGATTCGATCCACGGCGGATTTGCTGAACGTACATAGTAGCAACGGCGTCTTTCATATCGCGGCAATGGGCTGCAACTTCGATTTCGGTGAGGTCTCCCTTGACACAGTTTTTGGGACAGGCGTTAACTTCCTCCTTTGTAAAACAGTACTGATCAGCTTGTGTAACGAATTGAACGCGTTGTCCCATTTCACAGGACTCGCCGCGAGAAAGATTCTTGATGGACTTCCTTAAACCCGGTTTTCTTTCGTTTTCATTAGATTCAGAAGATGACGAGGATTCTGAGCTTTCCCATTTCTTGTCATTACGGCTCCGGCCGAACAATTTCTTTCCGCTCTCAAAGTTGCTCACAACATTTCCGGCTTCGTATTTGACTTCGTACGAGCGGGCTGCTTGGGCTCTTTGTTGAGCTTCTTGAACCTCAGAAGCACAGCTCTCATCGGGGACGGCCCAAATAGGGGAGTAATGTTTGGGATTCTGCAATACTTTCTTTTGTGGGGTGGCGATATCGTCGATTTCTTCTCCATTGTAGTTACCGCAGAGGCCAGCAACTTCATTGCGCAACAGTGGGTCGGCGTGCATGCGAATGCGTTCTCCGTCGTAGTATAGCTTCATAAGAGAAGCAGGCAATTCCACTTTAAGGTTGTTTTCCGAAATGGCATAAATACGAGCAACCAAAATTTGTTCCTTGTTGTTTTTGTTGTTTGGTTGCAGTGACTTTACGTAAACGTCTATGGCTGTTCTGTCGGATACCTGTTGTGGTTTGTCGTTTACAGTAACAATAGCTGGAGTATTCGATGCCTGCGCAGGCGAAATGTGGATGTGTTGTCCAGATGCAACGATTAGTACCTCCTTTTTGTCGGTACTCTCCTTTGATTGACGGACCAGAACGGACAAGTCTTCTCCAGAAATCTCGGAGCTCTTGTGTTCAACTACAGCGTACCAACACTGCCCTAGTTTTTGCTGTTTAGCGATAGCATTGTCAAAAGTCAAGATCTTGCTTCGGTCAATCACGCAGACTTCAGAGTTGCGGGTGTAAGTGCGCATCATACGTTCACTCAAGTCCATTCCTGGGTGCACTGACAGTAAATAGCGAGCAGAGCGAGGAATCGGGAGCCCGGTTAAGGTTTGCTTGCCACTTGGGAGCTGAAGAGTAATATTCATGAAATGTTGAATGGGGTCGACGTTTATGCTGGCTTCGAATTTGCCGGGTTGTCCCTTTTCATTGTGGTTGTGTGCAGCGTTATAGTATCCCCAGTAGTTTAAGAGCGAAAGGGCATCATGTCCGGCGTTCTCTATTTCCGGGGTAAGCTGCTCAGTCTCTATTACAACTCGAATTTTGTCCAAAAGATTGGCTTGGTAAGTTGCCTTCAGGCAGGCTGGCATCTGATTGTTACCTTCTTCGCGCATTTGACGCACACAATCCTGCGCGTATGGAGTTTGACGTAGCTGCTGCTTGAAGTTTTCACTTTGTTCCAATACAGCCTTGACATTGATCTTGGTATTCTTTGGTTTGCCTCCTTCTCCGAAAAGAACGGTCAGCTTGGCATTGGACTTTCCGTTGTGCTGCTCAGCTTGCTCGTAGTTCATGGCGGGGGTATTGGCGAAGTTATGGATGTAAGAGGCATAGATCTGTTTAGAGAGACCTCCGCTGGCAACCTTCGCGCTTGCAAATATTAACATGCGGGTCTTATCTCCAACAGAGTTGTCAGCCTGTACAATGGTGCATACGAATTTGGCTGGTTTCGAACCATCGAACCAGATAGCAGAGTCGATAAGACCTCCAGCGGCTTGTTTCATATCACGACCAGCATTAGCCATCATTTCCTCACGGCGGGGTTGGCTATTTGGAGCAATATCGAATACATTAGCCAGTTTAGATTCATCTGTTGCACTCAATGGTTTATCAGAGTGTTTGGCGTAGTCGGCATTGTTAATGTCTTTTTCACTATCGAACTGGATTCCAAATAGAACAGCCTGGTTAGCAGAGCGTTTCGGGTCCAAGCTAAGAGTAAACTTGTGTTGGGCAACAGAAGACTTTGGCCAAGGGCCGTTGGCAGAGATGTCTTCCTCGAGGGTTGTCTGTTTTAATTCACTGGCATCAACGAATGGCATAGAAGCCAAAGACAAAGCAGCGCGCAGCTTAGTTAAGCCAGGTGTCTGATAGAAAGGCATGGTGAGTAGAGAGAGCAAAACGTTGCCAGTGGGGCTAGCTTCATGGGCGGGTGTAAAAGCAAATGGCAGGAACTGAGCTGGGCTCATTGTGCTGCGTTGACCTACCAATTTCTGCATTGTCAGAATAAGATTCATTGGAAGCTGGGCGTATTGCTTAACTCCCTCCCTTCGGAGCATACCTTCCATGGCGTTGACTGCATTCTGAGGGAACTGGTGTTGCATCTTGTAATGGAAAGTCATACCAATGGTATCCTCACCAAAAGTCTCTTCCTCTCCAACAGATGGGCGAATTTCAACCAACTTGACTTCCTTGGCTTCGGCAACTGGACGAAGGCTGAGGGCATTCTTGCGGGCCGTGAATGGCCATGAGCTAAAATGTACCAGTTTGACCATGTCGTGATCGGCTAATGGCGCCATCTTTCCGGAGATTGCACTGTTTTCCAAATCGATATTCAGGTTAAGGCTTATGGGGAAATGGACTTGCATTTTCTGGATTTGTCCGGCAACATAGCGTTGATTTTCAAATGGTGTGATAAAACCGGCTTTGCCAATCCTCTCCATGCTGAAAGTCAATTGGACCTTAGTTGTTACGTTGACAGCCCTGGTTTGAAGCACATCTGTCCAGGTCTGAGCATTGGTTAGGCTTGGGGTAGTCTTAGCCTTAATTTCTCCAACAGCTTGCATCAGAATGGGTGTCCTGTAGGCATAATAGAATGGATAACCGGTAGCCAGAGGGAAAGCGACAATAATCTGTTCATGGTCGTAGATCTTGTTGTACTGCAAATGACGGCCAGACGAGAACTCTTGGATAAGCTTAGCGATGTTTTTCGGTGCGAAGTTGAGGCTCTTCTCGTCGAATGAGAAGAAGTTCTTACGTCCGAGCAATTTGAAGAGAAGCTGTCCTACTGGTTTTTCAGAGTACTCCGATCCGAGAGTGATGCCAAGTTGTTTGACGATTTGGTTAACTGAGTATTTGGATTTTTGTGCTTCAGCAGCGCCGGATTTTCTACCAGAAACCAGAGCCTTCCAGACATCTTGGACACTGGACACCAAGGCTTGGACATCGATATCGTTGTTGTCGATTCCTCCTAATTTTTTCCACGAAGTGTAGCTCATTATCTTGGGGAAAGTGCTGTCTGGGCCGATGATGTGACTCATTTGATAATCTTCAGACAACTGAAGGATATCGGACACATGATCTCTGAGTGTAGTCTTGGAATTCTGAAGTCCGAAAGTGTGAGGGTTTAGGAATTTTTGGGCGGCTCTAGCATTTTTGGCGAGGTTAGTATGGTCGGATGACAGGCGGGCTGCGGAATTAATAGCTGATTTGACGGTGGTGCGCACGGCAATGCTGGGGTCGTTGTAGGTGGACATTGCCATTCGCTGGAGCATGGCTGCGGGAGGATCTGCTCGCATGATCAGAGTTACGGCCACACTGCGGATTTCAGGGTGTTCAGCTACGTTAGTGTAGATCTTGTAGAGGATCTTCTGTGCGTATTTCGGGTAGGAGTCAACGATCTTGTCGAAAGCAGCAACCATAGCTAGTCGCTCGAAGGGCGTGGCACGATTTTTATCTTCCAGGTATGGTTCAAAGACGTCGACGAATTTGGGGTGGGCAGTGTTACCCAAAGCACGGATGTACTTTTGGCTATGTTGATATTCCTTGTTCTTGATTTTTTCTGCAAGGCGAGTTCCCAAGTAAGGAATTATTTCCTTTGTTACGATATCACCTAGTCCCTTCTCGAACGAACCAAATGCTTGGACAGGGTAGTAGTTGGTAGCGGAGTCCTTGTTGGAATAAGCACGACGCAACAAATCAGTGAAGGTAATTAGAATTTTTGGGTACTGATCGTTCTGCTTGCGGACTTGCTCATTCTTGATAATGTTCTCGAAAATTTCGCGAATAATAACTTCAGTTGGTGTGCGCAGGTTCTCGAAAACAGTTTCTAAAAGACTAGCTGCTTCACTCCCATGAAGCCGTCCATCGGAAACGGCCTTCACAATCCACGAAACAGCGGCATTTGTACCGGATTGAGCACATGCATCTAAGAGAGTATCGTAGACCAATTGTTCGCCCCATTTCTCGCTGGCTTCGCGGCCAGTTTGCTTCTCCATAATCTGTTCAATTTGCTTGTAGTCCATGGTCTGAATGAGTTCGCTCAGGATTGTGTACTTCTCGAGGGTGTTGCGACTGGGAATCTCATCTTGCTCCTGAAGATCTGTGGCGATTTCGTTGGCTAACTTGCGGGCTTCGGCAATAGCATCAATTTCGTTGTGGTATTGGATACTCCTTCCCTTATTTCCAACTGTGAATGGTAGCAGTGGTTCCTCAGAGGCTTCCTTAATATCACGCTGTGGTTGGTAGTGGTGTGGGTATTTAGCAGAGTAGCGGGCATTGTTGTACTCTTCAGATGACTCGGAGGAGGAAGATGAAGAAGAGGACGAAAGCCTATCAGCGTTGTGTTTGTTGATGTAATTTTCTACAGGATCAGCGCTCCGAGTGTGACGCTTGCTCTGTGTGTCTTCTTCACTGGAGGATGATGATGATGCCCCGTTAGCACTCTTAGCCGAGGTACGTGGCTGGTTTTTTTCATCGGAAGGGATGTTGTAACGGTAGACCAGATTACCAACATGAATCAAGCTTTCATGCTGAATCGGCAATGGGGATTGGGCGGCTTCAATGGATTCCAACTCAATGCCAATGCGGCTCACAACTTCAGCTTCTTCATCATCGTACAGCAGGGTGCTTACGGCAACGCGGTTTGTGGTTTCAGAAGATTTAATTGTGAAACGCTCCAGAGGGCCGGCAACAACTACCCGGGTTACAGCAGTTTTCTATAAATTAAATGTAGAAAGCGGGTCCATTAAGGTAAAATAGTTCAACGGATTAGATTTCTATGTTCAGAACTTACGGATAGGAAATCTCCCATCTGGTTGGAATTTGGCTTCATGTCAGATGCTCCTGAGATACCGAAATGGTATCCACGCCGAACATCGCAGTTGCTGTAGTTGACGGTCTTGACAAATTGAAATAAGTTTTCGTCCAACTCAAGCTCTGTTTGTGGGGCCCATCGGTCGAGGTGTTTAGTTTCGATGAAGGAGGGAACGCGTGACATTTCGTATAAAGTCTCACATTCGCCAGATACTGTAGCTTCCATGGTCTTGTACAAGGCGTTGGTGGAATCAGGTTTTTCTCCAGGCAATTGATTATGGCGACACTTGATGACGTTTTCTCCGGTGGTGTCCACTTGCAACTGTGAAAGGACAGCCTTCAGCTGGTTAACGTCATCATTGCTCAGCGATTGATCAACATCTAAGGAACGGATTACTCCGTTCTTATAGTTGATGCTGAACAATTTGTCGGATGATGGTTGACTACTGAATTTAAGCTCTTCCTCGGGGATCTGACTATTCAAACCTTCCCTCAACTTATCGTGAAAGTGAGCGTGGCGAACTTCGGACAATTTACCGCGAACAACTGATTCTGATTGCGGTTGCAAAATCAATTTACCTCTGGTAAAAAGACCCACATACTGATCTTGTCCCAGTCCGTAACCCGTGAGGGTATTGGCCGCAAACGAGTACTTGTATTGTTGGTTCGCTTGCCATGGTGTTGAACAGGCAACGAACCCAACTGGAAACGGGTATATTATATTTTATTTTGAACAAGGATATTATATCTCATCAACTCACCAAGTGTTAGGAAAATCAAACAGGATCGCATGCTGTCTGGCGGAGAGTGCGCAGGATTCAATCTATATGATTGGTTGATGAAACCAAACTGTGCATTTCGAGATCCGAACGCACCATTTTATACTCCTCGAAAACATGAGATGTATTTTCTATACTTGCAAGGTTGCAAATAATATCAAATGTACAGTTGCAGCACGGCGGTATGCTGATAAGGAGATACAGCGAATTGTTCGCGTTATAATCAGTTGTTTTCGTATTGAAATTACTTTGTAAATTTTTAAGTGTCTGAAAAACTACAATGTTGGCAGATTTCTGTTGTTAAGAGTAATCATTAGTTCAATAACTTGTTCTTTGACCTCCCACGAGTAGATGATTGACTCTAGTTAAACGAACGGTCTTTAGTTAAATGGACTATCTCCATTACGAACTAGTGATAGGAAATCGTTTTTTTTCTTTTAGTAACGCGCACTGTTAGTAACACAATTTATTATACCCAAACTTCAACCATTACTTATGACTTTTTGTTTTACCGGATTTCTTTTGAGTTGCTTTCACTAGGTACATTAGGTATATTTATGCGAGTAGTTATGTGAAACAGCATGGAAGCTTTGGAAGAAGATCTTTTTTGTTCCGACATTTATTCGGAATAAATTTCCAAATCGCAAAGCCACCAAATGAAAATGTTCCAAAACGTATTTAAGGCAAAAGATCATAAAAAACATAGGGATGGGCTACAGTCCGCTTGGGCGAACTGTTGGATTCTTATTCCTATCCCTCATAAGTGGGCGTGACAAAAGTCTAAGTATGGTTGAATTGTTAAGAACGCTCTACATATTTTGTTATATAACATTTAAAGGATTTTATCAAAAAAAACGCTCCCTAGCTCAAACTTGGGTGTTTCAATAAAATTGTTTTATTTAATTGTGGGCGTGTCAGTAGGCGGATTTAAAAAAAAATAACAAATGAGCATAAAGGGCCCCTAGAGAGTACCTATATATTATAAATTTCAGCGCCATAGCTCAAACTTTGGATTTTCAAAAAAAGGTTTTTTTTTAAATTGTGGGCGTGTCAGTGGGCGGATTTTGAAAATATTTACACATGAGCATAAAGGGCCCCCTAGAGAGTATATATTATGAATTTCAGCTCCATAGCTCAAACTTTGGATTTTCAAAAAAAGTTTTTTTTTTAAATTGTGGGCGTGTCGAGTGGACGGATTTTGAAAATACTTACACATGAGCTTAAAGGGACCCTAGAAAGTATATATTATAAATTTCAGCTCCCTAGCTCAAATTTTGGTTTTTCAATAAAATTGTTTTATTTATTTGTGGGCGTGTCAGTGGGCGGATTTTGAAAATTTTATATCCCGAGCAGTTTTAGGAGTCATAGATCATATATAAAAAATTTCAGCTTTCTAGCTCAAAATTCGATTTTTTCCAAAATTTTGTTTTTTTGAGTTTGTGGGCGGATTTCAAAAATTCGTAAACTTGATTATTTCGGGACCCTAGAGAGTATATGGTTAAAATTTGAGATCTCTAGGCCCAGTTTAAAGGCCTAATTTTTGCGGACATGGCTAGATCGACATTACTATCGATGCTGATCATAGATATAGTAACTTTTAGGGGTCTACTAAGGTATGTTACAAACTATGCGTCAAAATTAATATACCCTTAGAATAGGGTATAAAAATGTACTTCACACACCATAAGATTGTGATTGTGAAATAAAATACACATGTATGGCAGTGTGCCTTGGAATTTGGACACATAGGCCCATGTTCTGCATTCCACTTTTTGTGAATTTGCAAGGTGAAAGTGGAATTGTGTGTTCTACATTTCGATCGAAATGAATATTTGGAATTGGAGCAAATCTGTAGGGAGTTATTATGAATTGTTTAAGAGCGAATCCAGCATATTTTCATTGAAAATTAGTAAAACTATTGCAACTATATCCATGTTGACTTCAAAGCAAACATTCTGTTTGTTTAGGATTTTGACAGTTCGAAAATGATTTCGAAAAAATCTAAAACGATCGAAATGCATAACACCAAATTTCATTCCGAGTGATATTGAAAAGTGAATTGAATTCGATTTCGATCGAAATGCAGAACATGGGTGATAGTGCCACAACGCACATGAGCTACTTTAACATATTTGAAGCTGAGGTCATTAAGGATTTTCAAGTCAGGGTGTTGAAAAAGAGATGGTGGCGGATGAGCCGTTAATGGGTCAACGGAAGCGCTCATCTGCCCGAATTGGAGTACTAACACTTCTTCAAGAAGGTATGCTGGAACTGGTTCTCCAGGTTGGGGGTTGTGCAGTCGGGGGAAATGCCCTACCACGTTCTGTGTCCATTCGCCAGGCGAGATATAACCGCGAACCCCATGAGCTGTACATGTGGATATAGTCCAAAAAGCTAAAACACATCGACTACATTGGCCACATGGAGTGAATGGACAATAATGCTCCGGCGAAGAGGATCTTCGACTCCCACCCCCCAGGTTCGAGACGACAAGGAAGACCGAACCTCCGTTTTAAAGACCATGACATCGCGGATGCCAGAGCGCTTAGTCTGGACAACTGGAAGCAGCGTGAACGGGATCGCGGAGGATGGAAGGCTGCAGTGTCTCAGGCAGAGACTCTCCACTAGTCAGGAGCCCGTTAAGACAGTGCCACAACGCGCTTTCGTAGGCCCTAAATTCTTATGCTGAATAGGTATAATAATAGAAAGATGGCGGGCTTTCTCACTGGCCACTGCGGCTTGAGATATCATCTCAACAAAATCAATCTAAGTCCGGAGACAGAATGTAGGTTCTGCATAGAGGACGAGGAAATCTTTGAGCACATTCTCTGTGAATGTCCGGCTCTCCATTGGTTGAGATAATGCATCTTTCACAGGCGGAGCCACAAAAGACGTATTGGGTTTCACTAGGCAGGTCACTCGTATTTTAGGAAAAGGTAGCCCTTTGACACAAAAGATCTTATAGGTCGCAGTGTCAGCCAAGGGTTTTTATCAAAAAAAAGTCCTGCCATACGAGTGTCTTCTTCTTGTCATCTGTGGGGTTCGATATGTCATAGGAGTGTACTTGAAAAAATATGTGGCATAAGTTGTATGCCATCAGCACTTATCTAATCTTATCAGGCAACATGAAATTTGTACCGAATTGAGCCCCATCGGTCGGCGATTCTTTTAGACCCTTCAACTTGAGCTAGAAAGCAGAAATTTAGAACACATACTCTCTAGGGGACCGAATTAATCAAGTGTACGTTTTTTTTAAAATCCGCCCATACGCCTACAAGTAAAAACATAGGGACGGGCTACAGTCCGCTTGGGCGAACTGTTGGATACCCTATTCTAATTCCTATCCCTCATAAGTGGGCGTGACAAAAGTCTAAGTATGGTTGAATTGTTAAGAACGCTCTACATATTTTGTTATATAACATTTAAAGGATTTTATCAAAAAAAAAACGCTCCCTAGCTCAAACTTGAGTGTTTCAATAAAATTGTTTTATTTAATTGTGGGCGTGTCAATAGGAGGATTTACAAAAAAATAACACATGCGAATAAAGGGCCCCTAGAGAGTATATATTATAAATTTCAGCTCCCTAGCTCAAACTTTGAATTTTCAAAAAAAACAAAATTAATTCTGGGCGTGTCAGTGGGCGGATTTTGAAAATATTTACACATGAGCATAAAGGGCCCATAGAGAGTATATACAAGGTGGCGCAAAAGTTGTCAGGTGGCGCAAAAGTTGTCACCCGATGTTCTTTCGCTGTAATTTTTTTTATGAATGAAAAACTTTGGTTCTGCTTTTGGATTATGTTAATTGGTGTCTTAAGTTTTTTCTGTATCAGTTAACTTCACAAATATCAAAGTAGAATTTACATTTGCCGCCATTTGCAAAAATTATGCTTCTTCCGATAGGAAGATGACTTTTGCGCCACCTTGTATTATAAATTTCAGCTCCCTAGCTGAAACTTTGGATTTTCAAAAATTAATATACCCTTAGAATAGGGTATAAAAAAATTATTTTATTTATTTGTGGGCGTGTCAGTGGGCGGATTTTGAAATTTTTTTATCCCGAGTAGTTTTAGGAGTCATAGATCATATATAAAAAATGTCAGCTTCCTAGCTCAAAATTCGATTTTTTCCAAAATTTTGTTTTTTTTTGAGTTTGTGGGCGTGTCTGTGGGCGGATTTCAAAAATTCGTAAACTTGATTATTTCGGGACCCTAGAGAGTATATAGTTAAAATTTCAGCTCTCTAGGCCCAGTTTAAAGGCCTAATTTTTGGCAACAGACGGACGGACGGACGGACGGACATGGCTAGATCGACATAACTATCTATGCTGATCATAAATATAGTAACTTATAGGGGTCTACGGGCAATATTAAGCTATGTTACAAACTATGCGTCAAAATTAATATACCCTTAGAATAGAGTATAAAAAGTGGCTATTTAGGTTTGACTTTGTAGATGTACGCAAGCGGAGAAATGAAACGCGGTTGTTCTTAACATCTACTTACTTAGTAATCTATATTTGTCTCGCTTTTATACTTCTTAAATTAAAATTGTGTGCAGTAATGAAACTAAATTAAAATATGTACAGTATGAATTCATTAGCAAATAGGAAATAGGTACATTAAAAAATATGTAAAGGTGAGTAATCGGGTTTACGTAACGTTTAAAACCTATTAAATAAATAGAGTCCCTACAGTACTCCCCCACTAGTATGTACGCCGTACTAACGAAACCTCGATGGGGTTGTAATTTGTCGACCCGATCGAGTTGTCCTCTGGTCTTGAGTAGGTATTGTAGTTTCCGGTATCTTTGCTGGATTGTGTGCAGTCAGCTCTTTGGAAGTGTCTACGTTCTGTTCAGATGCGTCATCAATGGTAACAAATGCTGCTTTCAACCTATCAACTGAAATGTTCTTAACATTGTGTTTAATTCTTACCGAAAAATATTTCCAATGCCTCTTCACAATTGGATATGGTCCCTCGTACGGTTGTTGAAGTGGACTGCGTACGCTATCAGTTCTTATAAAAACGTGTGTGCACGTGTCCAATGCCTTTTGCAGAAAGAACTTCGGAGTAGCATGGTAGGCGGTGTCTGTTGGCCTTATTACAGACATGGCCTTTCGCAAATCTTTCACAAAGTCCTCTGATGTCACGCTGTTTGGCGAGTCGACAAAATACTCCCCAGGCAAGCGAAGTGTTTCTCCGTATAAAAGTTCAGCTGGAGTAGCATCAAAGTCATTTTTGTACGACGTCCGTAAACCAAGAAGTACTAATGGCAATACTTTGTACCAATCCGTTGTTTGGTGGCACATAATTGCCGCTTTCAGAGAACGATGCCATCTCTCGACAATCCCATTGGATTGCGGGTGATAGGCTGTTGTCCTGCAATGATTTATTCCTAGAGTTCTGTTCAGTTCGGAAAATAGTGTTGATTGGAACTGCCTTCCTAAGTCAGTTGTTATTCTGAGTGGTACACCATACCGACTAATCCAACCGTGAAGTAAGTGTTGCGCCACCGTTTCAGCCTTCATATCCTCCATTGCGAAAGCCTCAGGCCAACGTGTATATCGGTCAACGATCATTAACAGATATCTGTATCCGCATGATGTAGGTAATGGGCCAACTATGTCCATGTTTATATGTGTGAATCGCTGTGTTGGCGGTGCGTAAGAAACAAGCCCTGCTTTGTTGTGACTGTTGATCTTGGACCGCTGACACTGTAAACATCTTCTGACAAATTTCGCGCAGTCTGCCCTCATATTTGGCCAAATGAACCGCTCTTGAAGAAGTTTGAACGTCGCTTTTACGCCGGGGTGAGATAAATTGTGAATCTTCGTGAAAACAATTTCTCTGCTGGGCGCAGGAACATAAGGACGAACTTTCGCTGTTGATGTGTCGCAATACAGTTGCAAACTTGTTTCTGGAAAAGCCAAAAGTTTTAATTTCAATGAACTAGACATGTTACCTTGCTGAAGTAAAGCTTTCAGCTCCTCGTCGTCCTCTTGTTCTTTTGCCATCGCATTAAAGTTGACCGGCTTTGATGCGTCGATTGCACTAATCCTCGAAAGAAAATCAGCTACTTGATTCTGTGATCCGGGAATGTGCAAGATTGTTGTTGAAAATTGGCTAACAAAATCTAACTGGCGCAGCTGTCTAGGTGATGCTTTGTCGGACTTCTGCTGGAACGCATAAGTTAGGGGCTTATGGTCCGTAAATATGGAGAACGATCTTCCCTCCAAGAGGTATCGGAAATGTTTTACACCTTGGTATACAGCGAGTAGCTCCCGATCATACGTGCTGTACTTTATCTGTGTAGCGGTGAGCTTTCTCGAAAAAAATCCGAGAGGCTGAGAGATGTTGCCACAAACCTGGTTCACTACAGCTCCTATTGCGACCTCGGACGCATCAGCATATAGGTAAAGAATGGCATTTGGCACGGGATGCGCAAGAAGTGCTGCGGATGCTAGATCAGATTTGCATTTTTCGAAGGCATCGATTGTTTCTGACGTCCAGACAATTGAGGTGTTGTCATTTCGTCTGTTCCCATTTATTAGTAAATGTAATGGAGCTTGATTTACTATGGCATGTGGTATAAATTTCCGGTAAAAGTTTATCATCGCCAGGAATTTTTTTAAGTCTTTGACAACAGATGGTCTTCTGTACTCGATGATATATTGGACCTTCTCCGGCAATGGTTTAATGCCATGTTGGTCCACTAAATGTCCAAGGAATCGTACTTCTGATTTTCCAAAAAAACATTTAGAATTATTAATTTTAAGATTGTACTTACGAAGTCTTAAAAACACTTCTTGCAGGTGCTTTTGGTGTTCCTCGTGGCTGGTGGAGGCAACTACGATGTCATCTATGTATGAAAATACAAAGTCTAGACCTCTTAAAGCTTCGTGCATGTACCTCTGCATTGTTTGTGCCGCGTTTCTTAGGCCAAAAGTCATGTACTTGAATTCAAACAGGCCAAACGGTGTTGTAATGGCTGTCTTTGGTACATCTTCTGGTTGAACAGGTATTTGGTGGAATGCGCGCTGTAGGTCGATGGTCGAGAATATCGTTTTTCCATGTAGCAAGTTAGCGAAGTCGCTAATGTACGGGATGGGATACCTATCCGGTTGTGTGACAGCGTTCAAAGCGCGATAGTCGCCGCATGGTCTCCACTCACCGCTGGGTTTTTTGACCATATGGAGAGGGCTAGCCCAGTTGCTCTTTGATGGTTGACATATCCCTTGCTCCATGAGATATGCGAATTCGGCTTTCGCAGCCGCTAGCTTCTCTGGGGACAGCCGTCGAGGTTTGGCGAAAATCGCTGGGCCGGATGTAATGATGCAATGAGTGGTGTGGGATTCCACGGTGTGACCTGTGCTGTACAATTGTGTCAAGTCCTTGAACGTTTCAAGAAGGCCTGCAAACGGATTTTGTACATCGAATGATTTAATGCTACATTTACCTGGAGTTGGAATGCCAGTAGCTGAAAGTGTTGTGCTTTTGTCTATGAGGCAATTTCTTTTCATGTCAACTAGGAGACCGTAGTGTTGCAGGAAATCAGCTCCGATGATAGGCGTCGCGACATCGGCTATTAAGAATTTCCAGATGAATTTGCTACGAAGACCCAGATTTACTTGAAGGCGTTCAGTTCCATAGGTTTTTATTTTGGAGCCATTGGCAGCGAACAATGCGATGTTAGAATTCTGTGTGGATTTTTGTCGGACGGTTGGTGGTATCACAGAAACGTTTGCACCGGTGTCAATCAAGTATTTTCTGTGCGTTGTCATATCCGAGACATATAAACGGTGTATATGTTTGACAACTGCTGTCACCTGAGGTGACAACAGCCTGTCTAGTTTTTTGGATCCGTCAAGCTTTGGTAGCTGCAAGGTGGCTTGCAGCGAATGGCATTTTCCTTGAATGTGTAATGAAACCAGCAAATTCCGTTACGATCTTTTGTAAATTGTTGTCGGCGAGTTGAGCGGCATGGGGTAGAGTCCCTATTACGTGAAGGTGTTCTTCGTCGGCCGCGAAAATGGGCGTTCTCCAATCTGTCAAATCGTCGACAAAGTTCTTCGATTTTCTTTTCCAATGCCTGCTCCTGGTAAAATGACGTTCCGCGCTGTTCTATTTTTGATAATACGCTTCCGTTAGATGTGCTCGTGGTTTCCATTATTGTGTCCGCTACTTGCACAAGTTTTTTCACATCGTCGCTCTTGAATGACGCCAATATGGCTTGGATTTCGGATGGAAGTCGTTGTAGCCAGATGTTCTTTAGGAAATCTTCGCCGATGGAATTTCCAGCAAGAGCTTTCAGCTCGTTGAACAAAAATGAAGGTTTTCTGTCGCCTAAGTCGACTTCTGACAAAAGTTTCCTCATTTTTTTCTGTTCAGAGTCTGAAAAACAATCGATTAATGCCTTTTTCAAATTTTCATACTTATCAATAGGTGGTGGTTGTAAGACAGCGTCTCTAACTTGTGACACGACCTTGCCATCCATGGATCCTACCACCGTATTAAATTTCGAAAAATCGGATGTAATGCGGCATGTTGCGAACTGCGCTTCAATTTGTGCGAACCAGATTTCTGGCATTTCAGTCCAGAAAGGAGAAATTTTAACGGAGACGCGCATAACCTCACTGTCATCGCTGACATGTGGTTCACGCGGTATTTCACGTGTGCCGGAGGTATCTCTAGATGATGTCCCGCTGGGTTGATCGTGAGACTTTATTTCATCTGGCATTTTTTTGTCGCGAATAAAAAATTTCTTTTAAATTAAATAACTTTTTTTTTTTTTTTTTAACGTTTATTAGTGTTTTACACTCGGGGTCACCAATTGTACATGGTCGCAAGCGGAGAAATGAAACGCGGTTGTTCTTAACATCTACTTACTTAGTAATCTATATTTGTCTCGCTTTTATACTTCTTAAATTAAAATTATGTACAGTAATGAAACTAAATTAAAATATGTACAGTATGAATTCATTAGCAAATAGGAAATAGGTACATTAAAAAATATGTAAAGGTAAGTAATCGGGTTTACGTAAGGTTTAAAACCTATTAAATAAATAGAGTCCCTACAACTTCAATGAAATTTATAACTTAATAAAAGTAATTATATAAGCTTACAAAAAAAAAAAAAAATATCTTATGCTCTTATATTTTCTAGTTTAACATTATCAGATTGTTTATATATCTTAATTACCCCACAACAATTGTATTTATCGTAAGTTTTTTACTTTCCTTAAATTTATAATTATGGCTCAATTAATGCATCCGTCACTAGTTTTAATAACTACAGGATGTATCTTATAGAGATGAGCTAAGTTGCTATTTTGTATTCGCAGTTATAATTGTGAATGCGATTTCTTATTCACAGTGAATGTAAACTGCTAATGTAAACTGCTAATGCGATTTCGAAAGGGAGTCATTATTATAGTGGTATATCACATTGTTGCGATTGCGAATGAGATAGCCTCCCTTTCTCACGCAGTAGCAACTTAGCAAGTAAACGCCTTATGCTTATAGATATTATACTGCTAATAGCATCCAACGAACCAACTTTAACTTTCTTACCAGCTGCGACTGCGATTTCGATTTCGATATGCAAAATGCTTCGAACATTACCTACAAAAAGGGTAGGTAGGTTGCATGGGGTTGAGTAAGAGAGTGACTTGAAACGGGCGATCGATACACCTCTGCTTCATTCTTCTTTACGTTTTTCGTATTAGCCAAACATACTTTTTCGTTTGTGTGTGTAATGCAGGAATGCATGAACAAATTAAGTTGTGACTTGTGATTTGTGAATGCGATGTGACTCAGAGATAGAAGCGAGACAATAGCATTTAGCAATAGCAGTTTATTTATAAGTTGATAGCAGGTTGCGAATGCGAATTTTCATTAGCAGTGAAAAATTAGCAGGTTGCTATTTTTTGCTCATCTCTAGTATCTTATATTCCCCAATGTTCATTTATGTAATATCTACTGTAAGTTCACTTATAAAATGCTGATTATGTGATCATTGATTGGAATAAAATGAAATGAAATGAAAAAAAATGAAAGATGCTCCTTCATAACTATTCACCCAAACTAAGATTTTTGCCACGCTCACTTTTTGGGGCATAGGAATAGGGTATCCAGCAGTGTGCCGTAGTTAAGGTTTTTTTTTTTATAATTTACGCGCAAGGAATTTTAGTACTCTTAAAATGTAGATATGTCTATAGTTACAAAGTGCTTACGCTAAAGGGGTTTTTTCTGTTGTTACATTACCCTTATAGTGCTAAGAACGCAGCGTACGCATTTGTGTTTAACAGCAAGCCGCACCTGGCAATATCGTATTTCATTGCATGCTTTTCGGTGCTACACACTATTAGAAAGAATAGAGATATAGGAAAGAAGTTTTTGGGTTGTAGGGTTTTTCTCCACTGGTGGTGTTTATGTTGATTAGGGAGATTACGATTTCATGTATTCCATATAAAGTAATGGACTTGGCCGGGGCTAGAACGCACGACCTTCCATTCAGTAAGCGAATACACTACTACCGCACCGTTGCCACCCGCGTTGAAACCGATGCACCTTAGTTTTAAATGTTTGTAAATAATAATAGGTAAGAAAAACAGCGGAGACGAGCATTCCATATTCGAGTTGTACGGCTAAGGAATGATATTTGTATTTCACTGTACGTCCGAAAATAGACTTGATTGTTCAACTGATGTGGATTCATGCCATGGCGGATATTGCAGTAGAAATGTTCAACGGCGTTTGAGAACTTGTCGTGGAAATATTGATAAAACAGCGATAGGTGGGAGACATTACGACAATCAAACCATTATCTGATATCTCGATGGCTTATAAGTTTTACAGCGAGTTTTTGTATACGGTTAAGTAGCTCCATATATGTGATTGGGGCGGGCTCCCGCCAGATATAAGCGTCCCCATCAGAACGGGCAAAATATTGCTTTCATCGCTTAAGGATGACATTTCGCTGCGATCGTGACGACATCAAATTCTTGAACTCTTTCAAATTGGTCATTAAATTGTTTTTTGCGATATATTGACTTTCAACTTATAATTAAGTTATAGGCGAATACTCCTGTGAAGAATGTTTTTTAACCAAAACCAATGTGCTAATTTTAAAATACCAATTTCTTCCTACAATTGAATGTCGATTCCGAAATGTTGAGAAGCTTCTCATGACAATTGATATACTCCTGGAGGTTTGTCAGAATTTCGCAACAGGTGGAGCAGTGGAAAAAACATTTGGTGTTACTGAGCGACTGCGTGATTTGATCCTGAGACTCCTCGGATCAGAGACTGGACCACTGCGTCCAAGCAAGTAATAACCGACAGTTCCCTTAAATGCATTTGCATAATGATCAATAGCATCTTGGATCATCCCTTTAACCACAAAATGAAAAATTAAAATACGTTAATGACCCATTCACAAACAAGCAATCTGACAAAACAAAAGCATGAAGGTGTTTTTGGCAACGAAACAGAATTTAAGATCTATCAAGTGGTTTGTTCTATATTATTTATTATGTCATTTTCATTCAACAAAAAGCCCACTGACATGGAGAAACTCTGAACAAAAAAATAAACAAATAAAATTTTGTAAATATGTATTGAAAATGTGAGAATTTCTGACATTGTGTGGTCAGCTGACTACCAGCGCACAAGGTAGCAATTTCTTTGAACTAAATATAAGCATCTTATTTTGAAGTACGTATGTTCGACTCGTATGTCAAATGATTTAAATACAGTGTGACATTCTTTCTCCTGCTCTCACAAACGAAACGTCATTATTTAGAAGTTTTACAATTTTTTCAATAATTTCTTCAGTTTTTAAAAATTCAAATTATTCGGATTCGTCATTGATGCCGCTGATAGTCAAACGCACATAGTCGACAATACAATAAATAAAAAGACACGGTTTTGGGTTTCTTTTTACTGACAGCTGCTGTCTTAAAATAAATTACTTATAGCGTAGCAAACACCTACTCACAAAGTAAAATGAACTTCTCCCTAACCTTTCAACTAAACCGAAGGTCATTTCTCATTACCCATTACATATTAAGATGTGATGAATTGACAAGAGAAGCGAGGAATATTACGTTAATATGTTGTGTCGTTAATTGCGTGTCATTAAGTTTAACCTTATTCTACATGACGATACTAAAGTTACACAAAAGCTTGTGTTCACTCCGCCAAAACTCAGCCTGACAAACTTTTGTAACTAGTTTTTGCATGTATGTATGTTAATAAATATGTTACGGCTTATGTCCATATATTTAGGTAGATGGTAATTTGACCTATTCTGGTTTTAGTGATCATGACAAAAACAAAAGCTAAGAACTAGAAATCGACTTTATTCATTTTAGGAAAAAATTAAAAATATCGCCATTTAATTACCTTAATGGAAAATATTATGAACTTCGGTTGTCAGCACTCAAGAGCAAGGTCAGTTCGGTGAAGTAAAACTAAGGTGCAGTGTAATAAATTGAATGATAAGTTGAAAGTTGACATTCATCAGAGGTGATAGCATGAAATATCAGTAAATACAGAACGGCCAGTTTTTTTTGAACATCCTTTGCGTAAACAAATAATTTGGATGATTTCCCAACACGTAAACACTTAAACAGGCAACATACCTTTGTCCTTGAGAAAAGCATTGATTTTCTAAACTAATTCACATATTTGCATAAATTGTCCCTATATTTTATTTAATGTCAAGCCAAATGCCAAAGGAATAGGGGAATTGTAAACGTTTAAATTAAAATGACTTATGCCCAAAATACATGTGCAGAAGTATGTCTCACTGCATGTATCACTGCATGTAAAACATAAGTAGAAAACTATTTGCTGTGCCAGAACACAAGAGTACACAATAGAAAGGAAAAACAACTCTCCTCATATTAACGAAAATAAAAAAATGCTAGGGTCAAAACTCAAGAAGTCAAGAGTAACAAAAAACAAAGGAAAACCGAATTTCGAATTTGCTTCTTTTCTCTTTTGAGGTGTGGTGAGATTGGCGCTGCACTCTCATGCAGTGCATCTAGAATTAGAACAACTGGCAGAGCTGCAGTAGCTGCAGAATTTACATTATGTTCTCGCCCATTCAAAGGTGTATGTTCTATTTTCTCTGCAAGAAATATTCTGCACATGACGTGTTTTGTTTAATGTTACAAAAAATTATTATTAACTTTTCTTACGAAAGTGGCGGTTTTAATTATTATTTTTACTAACACTGTTGCTGTTTATATGCAATCCACTCAATTAAATTGAAGCTAGATTGTGGACTGTGTCACCACCTATGCCGGAGCAGCACCTACTTATAAGGGATCATTCATATGACAGCTACCAATTATCCGCGTCCGAACGATTATTCTCAAAATTTGACACTTCATTCACATCATACAATGTTTTGTTCGCGGTCCAACTATAAAACTACAAGCAAATTGTAATGATATTCCGATTTCAAGGTTAAGTTCGAACGATTTTAGTAGGTGAACATTAAGTAGGTGAAAATGTTGTGGATTGTGACTTGTGTAACTTTGAAAAACGGCGGCAAGGGTGTTGTTGTTTGCTGCAAAAAGTTTGGAATACCACATGTGGTTAATTAAACCGTGCTGAAGCCGGTTTTTTTTTTAAATATATTTTGATGAACAAGTCACATAGCCCGCTCTTGGAATAGTTATATTTGAAATTTTCTGTTTATAAGTGCTGTAAAAGTAGTCTTCTCCGCAGTTCGTCTAATCGTTCCTTTGCGGAAGTAGCGTTCAAGTGGAAAGTCCTTAAAGCTTTCTGGCAAAATTAAAGTGTTGGTAACCCTAAAAAAACAACAATATGACAGCTGACAGTTAGGGATTAGTAAAAATGGAACATTAAACGAGAAAACAACGGATTTTCATTGTTAAACAATATTTCAAAAATAATGAAAGTTTGGCTGTGGGCCACAGCTCGAAAATTTCGAACAAATTATGGTGGACATATTGATTTAACTTCGTCAACCATAAAGAGAGTAACTAAAAAATTCAGAGAGACCGGATCAATTGGTGATCCTAAACACACTAACTTACTTATTTAACGGGCTCCAGACCCGCGGAGAGTCTCTGCCTGAGACACTGCAGCCTTTCATCCTCCCTAATCCCGGCCACGCTGCTTTCAGTTATCCTAATTAAGCGCTCTGGTATCCTCGAAGGTTTGGTCTTTAAAACGGAGGTTCGGTCTTCCTTGTGGTCTCGATCCTGGGGTGCTGGGAGTCCTCTGTGCTGGAGCATTATTGTCCGTTCGCTCAATGTGGCCGAGCCAATGTAGTACACGTGATTTAGCTTTTTGGACTACATCCACATCTTGGTACAGCTCATAGAATTCGCGGTTATATCTTCTCCTCCATGTGGCCTCCTCGCACACAGGACCAAATATCCGACGGAGTATTTTTCTTTCAAAACAACCCAACATTAGCTCCCCGTATCTACTTATCGTCCAGCACTCGTCTCTATAAAGCATGCATTTTTTGGTTCAAGTGAGGAGTTTTGAACCCATTTGTTTCGCTAAACCGCCTCAGTGTAAAGATTTAGTCTATTGTCGTACTGCCGGGCCGGAAGCCACACTAGTACGTCCCAATTACTGTATTGCAGTACAATGCGTTGCATAGGATCTAACGCAGCAAACATGCTTAGATCATGGGTGAATTGTTAAAAAGGATATTGTCTACATATTTTTTTATATTGTAACTATCTTTCTACGTTTTCGGGCTTCTAGATAGTTACATTCCTAATTTCGACTTGATAGATTTTTTCGATAAAACTGTTTTTGTGGGCTTGTAGTAGTAGGTAGGCGAATTTTAAAAATTTTAACACTTAATTATTTTGGCCAATGGTCCAAACCGCTGACGGACGGACATGGCTAGATCGATATAAATTTCGATGCTGATCACAAAAATTACCTTTTAGGGGTGTACGAGGAATATTAATTATATGTAATAAAGGGTCTTTCAAAGGACTTGACAACCTCTTTTTTATACCCTATTCTAGGGGTATATTAATTTTGACGCATAGTTTGTAACATACCTTAATATTGCCCGTAGACCCCTAAAAGTTACTATATTTATTATCAGCATCGATAGTAATGTCGATCTAGCCATGTCCGTCCGTCCGTCCGTCCGTCGGCAAAAATTAGGCCTTTAAACTGGACCTAGAGAGCTGAAATTTTAACCATATACTCTCTAGGGTCCCGAAATAATCAAGTTTACGAATTTTTGAAATCCGCCCACAGACACGCCCACAAACTCAAAAAAACAAAATTTTGGAAAAAATCGAATTTTGAGCTAGGAAGCTGAAATTTTTTATATATGATCTATGACTCCTAAAACTGCTCGGGATATAAAATTTTCAAAATCCGCCCACTGCCACGCCCACAAAAAAATAAAACAATTTTATTGAAAAACCAAAATTTGAGCTAGGGAGCTGAAATTTTTAATATATACTCTCTGGGGGCCCTTTAAGCTCATGTATAAATATTTTCAAAATCCGCCCACTGACACGCCCACAAATAAATAAAACAATTTTTTTGAAAATCGAAAGTTTGAGCTAGCGAGCTGAAATTTATAATATATACTCTCTATGGGCCCTTTATGCTCATGTGTAAATATTTTCAAAATCCGCCCACTGGCACGCCCACAATTATTTTTTTTTTTTTTTTGAAAATTCAAAGTGAGCTAGGGAGCTGAAATTTATAATATATACTCTCTAGGGGCCCTTTATGCTCATGTGTTAATTTTTTTTAAATTCGCCTACTGACACGCCCACAATTAAATAAAACAATTTTATTGAAACACCCAAGTTTGAGCTAGGCAGCGTTTTTTTTTTATAAAATCCTTTAAATGTTATATAACAAAATATGTAGAGCGTTCTTAACAATTCAACCATACTTAGACTTTTGTCACGCCCACTTATGAGGGATAGGAATAAGAATAGGGTATCCAACATTTCGCCCAAGCGGACTGTAGCCCGTCCCTATGTTTTTTTAAATAAAATGCACACTACTTGAGATATCTCTAAACAAATTATTGGCTTGAATTATTATCAAAACATTTATGAATGGAATTCTACTTCGTTCATATGTCCACCACGGGAACGTATGCAGCGGCCGATACGTTGAACCCAATTTTCGATGATTGGGACGCACATTTCGACCGATACGTCCGCTATTTCTCGTTCAATATTGGCTCTGAGCTCCTCTAACGTCGCCAGCTTGTTGGCATATCCCAATGATTTAATGTAGCCCCATAAAAAAAGTCTCGAGTCGTTAAATCACACGATCTCGGTGGCCAATAGACGGGTCCGTTTCTCGAGATAATACGTTCACCGAACTGAGACTTCAATAACTCGATGGTTGCACCCGCTGTGTGGCTTGTGGCACATGTCTCTGTAGCGAATACCATTTACCGCAACGTGACGGTCATTTTCATCGACGAAAAAAGCGGCCCAATGACGACACCGGCATGAAACCGCACCAAACAGTGCGGATAAAGTGCTCTTTCATGAAGCACATGAGGGTTATCACCTGTCCAGTAACGCGTATTTTGCTTATTGACGAAGCCGTTTAACCAAAAATGCGCTTCATCGCTGAAGATGATTTTGCGATGAAATTCTTCATTTTCTTCCATCACATCCAGAGCCCAATATTCGAGAACGTACGTCGCTTCATATGATTAAGTGGTTTTAGTTCTTGAGTCAGCTCGATCTTGTAAGGTTGTAGGCCAAGATCCTTACGCAAAACTCGCCATAATGTGGTCTGGGAGAGGCCCAATTCTTGAGAACACCGTGAAATTGACTGATATGGCTGCTTTGCGACGAACGACTCTACGGCAGCAATATTCTCCACACTTCGGGCAAAACGTAGTTTCACTGGCACGGCAACATCAAGCGAATATTCTGACTCAAATTATTTCACTAGACTATGAATTACTTGTCCATTGGGACGAGAATTACGGCCGAAATTTACGTTAAGGCACTTAAAGTTGCGACCACCGACTGGCAATTTCGGTAGTACTTCGTGTACTTCACTATGAAATTTTGATTTTACTGAATATTTTGACATTGACAGTTGGGTAATAGGTTTAAGGGTGCTTTTACACTGAAAGTTTGAAGTTGTCAAGTAGCTAATGAAAGTTTATATCCTGAGAATAGGGTATAAAGATAAGTTTTGACACTCGCAGTAGAAGTTTACATAAAGGAATAGCTTCTGTTAAGGTCTCTATGTCGAAAAAGATTGTTTAACCTATTCTTAGAATGAATCCTTTCTGGATATAGAAGGGGCTTTCAACAATGTCAATACAGAAGCCGTCACGAACGCACTCCTCAGACTAAATGTGGATAACTGCCTCTGCACCTGGATAAAGAACATGCTAGACAGCAGGCTGATCCAGGCGGAGCTTGGCAGCTGTCTGACCAGGAGGTCAGTGTACAGGGGCACACCACAAGGAGGAGTGCTCTCACCGCTACTATGGATCTTAGTAGTCAACGAGGTCATCTGCAACCTAGAGGAGGATGGATGCAAAGTGACGGCCTACGCGGACGACATTGCCACTGCCATTGCCATTACGGAGAAATTCCCCCACACGATCAGAGACCTAATGGAATCGGCTCTCAGGAAACTATCCTCCTGGTCCATTAAGGTCGGGCTCAATGTTAACCCATCCAAAACCAAACTGGTTTTATTTACAAGGAAAATTAAGGTTCAGGAGATAACGCCACCTACGCTCAACAACGAACCACTAAAATTTTCCAGCCAAGCTAAATACCTGGGAACGATCCTAGATAGCAAACTCAGTTGGAAACCAAACATCCAAGACCGCATAAGGAAGGCTACGATCGCCATTTACACCTGTAAAAAGGCCTTAGGCTCCAGATGGGGTCTACAGCCTAAGATAACACACTGGCTGTACACGGTGGTCGTTAGGCCTATCCTCACTTACGGTATCATAGCATGGTGGCCTGCAATATCGCAGCAATGCCACGCAAGCGCCCTAGAACGAATCCAGAGGGCAGCCAGCATATGCATCACGGGAGCCTTAAGATCCACACCAACGGCAGCCTTAACGACTTTTTTTAAACCTCCTCCCCATTGATATCTATGGGAAGCTGGTGGCCACTAAGGCGGCCCTGAGATTAAGAGAATCCAATTCGTGGCAAAGTTCACACATCGGGCACAGCAACATCCTAACTGCCCACAAGATTCCCAACAATACGGATTATCTAATCCCAACACTAGATTTCAGTAATAAATACAAGACGGCCATCCCAGACCGAGCCAGCTGGGAAGGCGGTCGTATTGTAAACAATAACGCCATAGAAATATACACCGACGGGTCAAAGACAGCTGACGGCACGGGGGCGGGAGTGTTTTCGGACAACCCTGCGCTCAACGTCGTACTACGACTGCCTGACCACTGCAGTGTATTTCAGGCAGAAGTCACGGACCAAATACGATGCGAAGAGAACATCCAAAATTCTCTCCATCAGCAGGAAATATATCAGCTCTGTAATCGAAGCAATCACCGGCCACTGCCTTTTAGGCAGACATGCCATCAGATTGGGAGCTCCCTTAAACGACTTCTGCAGAAGCTGTAGAGACGTCGAAGAGGAAGAAACCACCACCCATCTCCTGTGCAACTGCCCCGCACTAGCCAATTCAAGGAAACAAATCCTCGGCAACTATTTCCTCGATGATCTAAGTGATCTCAGTGAGACAGACATTGGCTGTATCAGCAAATTCGTCACTAGGTCCAAATGGTTAAACTGAACTGGAGGACGGATTGGACGATGACTTGAGCACCTCCCGCTCCCCTCCCGCAGATCACCCCAAACCGATTCCCCTGCAAAGGAAGAGATCTCACTGAAGTTAGATTGTATCAGTCACTTCAGTCAGAACTCCACTCCGAGGGCGAGACAGTAACCCGGCGGATCGACTGAAACGGTCTCCCCCGGCCTTGCTGCCTTCCCGCTATGCAGACACAACGGGAACAGAGTTGAGGTTAGATTGTAACAGTCACCACACTCTGCTTCTCTCCCATGCCTTCCCATGCCTCAAAACCTGCACCACAAACCCCCGAACTCAGTCATCATAATTCCAAATCGACTATCAAGGCCGCCCCTCCCTGCTCCCTTTCCGCGGAATGGTGTAACTTGAGGCTCGTACTGCAACAGTCGCCACAAGCCCCCCCCCCTCCCCCCGCGGTGCGTGCAGAAGGGTTGGACCACCTTCAGTCACGCCCTCTAGCACAGTTTTGACTGTGCAGCCGGTACACCCGACCCCCCCTCCAAGAAATGTAATAGCTTGCTCGGGATTGACTGTATCGGTCTCCCTGGCACGGTATTGCCTGCAAAGAGAGTGAAGAGCAGTTTGAGGTTCGATTGTAACAGTCATCTCAAAAGACGCTTCCCTCCCCCGGTGATCAGGAGGCAATAGCCTCCCTCCGTGGCGCAGAATTTGAGATCGACCTGTGGTTTGATTACATCAATCACCGCATCTCGATCGCAACCCTTGGTTCGGATGTCGGGCGAAAGTCGCCTCTGCACTAGTCCCTCCAACACATCGCAACCCATGCGAAACACAGCCAGGCTGCACACCCTGACCTCTTCAGCAGTATCTTCCCCCCTAAAAACCACTACCTCACAGGAGGCAATAACAGGGAACCCAGTAGGCCGAGCGACGACCAGCAGAACACCCCCCCCCCCCCTTTTGTGGTATCACAACGGGCCGAAACTGCGGCCTAAGTGTGCCTGGGCTCATGCCCTCGCAGCCACCTTACCTAACCTAACCTATTCTTAGAATGAAATTCAGGGATCCAAGCGCCAATCATGGAAAAACTTCTGTGACGAATTAAAGGGCACTACGGAAACTGCGAGATTAAGGAAAGTTCTAACCAGAGAACTACTAACTCTGGGATCCCTCAAGAAACCTGAAGGAAACTGGACCGAGTCCTGTTCAGATTCTTTAAACCTACTACTGAACACACACTTTCCAGGCTGCACCACTCAGCCATGTGTCGATGAACGCACCAACATTACTGGGGAAACGATCCTCCCTGGAGACTTGATAACGGAAGATAGAATAGAATGGGCCATCCAATCCTTCTCTCCCTATAAGTCTCCAGGGCTCGATGGGGTCATCCCCATTATGTTGCTAAAGACTGTCAAAACCATTATTCCGGTATTAAAGGAACTTTATATTGACAGTCTCACACAAGGATATATACCAAGAACATGGAGAGAAGTGAAGGTTATTTTCATACCAAAGGCTGGCAAGGCAAGTCACACCAATGCAAAGGACTTCAGACCAATAAGCCTCACTTCCTACATACTGAAACTTTGTCTATCAGGCTTAGACATACACATTCGTAGTAGGCTTCGTCCGGAAGACTTATCTCCGGCCCAACATGCCTATACAAAGGGTAAAAGTGTGGAAACCGCGTTACACTCTGTTGTCGGCACAATCGAGAAAACACTAAAGGAAAGGACAAAGAGTACACTTCAGCGGCCTTCTTAGACATTGAAGGAGCGTTCAACAATGTCAATATTGGCGCCGTACGCAGAACGCTAAGTAAGCTTGTGATTGATAATTCTATTATCAACTAGATTATCAGCATACTCGAAGAAAGCATACTCGAAGAAAAGAAAACATTATAGCGGAACTTGGGAGCTCTAGGCTAGAAGGCTACGCCTCTAGAGAGACTCCTCAGGGAGGGGTCATTGTTTTGAACGAGGCGCTTATGCAGCTCAAGAATAGTGGCGTTAGAATAACAGCTTATGCTGATGACGTCGTGATGTTGGCAACAGGTAAATTCCTGCCAACACTCACCGAACAAATCAAAGGGGCTCTCCAAACCCTCGACAACCGGGCCAGGCACTGCGGCCTAGCAGTAAACCCCCAGAAAACCGAACTGGTAATTTTCACAAATAAAAGGAAAATACCACCGTTTGTCACACCTTCTGTTGGCGGTACACCACTCAGAATGTCTGACAGTGCTAAGTACCTGGGACTCATACTAGACAAAAAAAACTAAATTGGAAAATGAACACCAATGAAAGAATCAAAAAAACCACAATAGCCTTTTACTCCTGCGGCAAAATCTTTGGGAAAACCTGGGGACCATCTCCCAAAATTAAACTGTGGATGTACACGGCAATAGTAAGACCCATACTGACATATGGCAGTCTCGTATGGTGGCAGGCAACCAATAAAGTCACCTACCTAAAGGCTCTTACAAAAGTTCAGAGACTAGCGTGCATCGGCACAACCAGTGCGATGAGGACAACTCCAACCGCAGGACTGGAGGCTATCCTCAACCTGCCTCCGCTAGACATCTTTGTTCAATCAACAGCCGCGATTAGTCCTACAGAAATACTTTGGCCATGTACCAACTACGGACTACATCACGCCATACTAAGACTTCACAAGACCTTTCTCGAGTGTCTATCCCAGCAAGGAAGAATGGAGAAGCGGACTCGTCCCCGACACACAAGCCATAACCGTATTTACTAACGGCTCAAAAATGGCAACGGGGGTGGGGTCAGGCGTCTTTTTCGCACCACTGGGCATATCAAAATCGGTACGCCTACCCGACCACAGCAGCGTCTTCCAAGCAGAGGTCCTGGCAGTGACAACAGCAGCCCGTGAGTCTGCGGTAAGGGCAATACCACCCGATGGCATTACCTTCTATATCGACAGCCAGGCAGCAATAAAAGCCTTAACTGCAGCAGAAATAAAATCAAAGCTTGTCAAATGCTGTCGCGAAGAACTCAAGGTTCTTTGTACCCAGCATAAGGTATCGCTCTGCTGGGTCCCGGGACATGAAGGCATTCCGGGCAACGAGAAAGCGGACGAATTAGCAAGACAAGGTTAGGAAGCTGTGTCAGAACAATCTGATCCCTCTGTACTCATCCCGCCTTGCTCACTCAGGCTTGAAGCAGGGGAAAAGGCAATGAGAGAGGCAAACCTTAGATGGACGGCACTAGATACTTGCCACACCACTAGAATGCTATGGCCAACCTACAATGAGGCCAGAACCGAGAGAGTGTAATGAAAAAGGATAGAACATCACTATCCACCCTCGTAGGTATTATAACGGGGCACAACACTCTGCGGTACCATATGAAGAAATTACGCTTGACGGAGGAAGAACTCTGTAGAAGCTGTGGCGACGAGGAAGCTCTGGAGAACACTACCCACTTCCCGTGTCACTGCCCGGGTCTCCAACACATCAGATACAGATTCCTGGGGAGACACTTCTTCCACGACCTAGACGAGCTCTCCAGCACACCCATAGACAAAATAATGAAGTTCATCAAATCTACAGGATGGTTTGTATCGAACTGCACAGGGAGTAATTAATCTCAGCTGTTTTAAAAATGAGTAAGGGACTACCCTCCTCCCCCGATGGGCATCACAATGGGTCAGCATTGACCTGAGTGTGGCACTATGCCAGCCCACCTACCTAACCTAATCTAAACTATTCTTAAATTCTGTAGTGTTGCTAAAAGCAATCCACTAAGTTCTAATATTAAAAATATTATTAAAAAAAGTAAAAGAGATTGCAAACTTTTTCAAATTCTCAAACGAAAACAGAAACATTTGTTCTTCCTCAATGAAGATGTGAATATCTTCATTATTTCAGCTCAAAAACGCAGGATCATTGTACTGCCAATTACCATCATTATGTCGTTATCTGCACGTGTCTATTTCAAATCGATTTTTGCGCACACCATCTCAACCTCGCGATGTTATGAAAATCCTTGGACTTATTCGTATACAACCAGTCAACAAATTTACCCTTGGAAAATATTCCAATGTCACTGCACAAGTATTATTCTCTTCTTGTTCTTTTACCGTCCAAATGTCGCTCCCCATCGAATACACACATCTGTTAGATGTCACCCCCTTACGACACAGCTACTGCTGCCCCATCGCATATTGTTTCCTTCGTATCAAAGGACGAATTACAATGAACAATTTTATTTTTTTTCTTTGCCTGAGGAAGTAGTCTTCTCTTCTGGGCGAAAATTAGGTTTGGTCGATTAAAACACTTTAAAGTGTGGTTGCTACTAAGATTCCTTAGACATGCTCCCATGAACCGATATATATATAGTATATACCTATATCTATATACGAAGTATTATAAGTTCGAACAAGAAGATATCAAAGAAAGGAACGGCGCAAAAATTCGGGAACACTGAGGCTCACATATTGGGACCAAAGAATTTGAAACCTTATCAATGCATGTGATTCGGGAAGAGTGTTCTCTATGTTGTTTTTTAATGCCTTTGTGTTTATTTGCTAATATCGTGTTACAGGAATTTAACCTTGAAGTTATTCTCTGAAATGAAATCATGTTACTGAAATAGAATGTGTCTTGGCTGTGGATATGTGTGGAAGAATTTCTTGGTTTTGTGAGATGTTAATGGCAACTGGGTTAGTAGTATGTATTTTCAAGAACATGCGACTTTTGTAAAACGATTTCATAGGATGGTCTTAGAAGAATGAAATGGAAGCCGATCTCCATATGTGGGAGCAATAGCTTACCACAAACGTAAATTTATAAAGGAAATTTATTTGAATTTCAAGAAGCAGGTGCGGTTATAAGTAACGATAAGTTCAATGCCCAATTCAAAAACGTCCACTGGTCCCATAAAAGTGTAACGAAAAGGTACATATTTCCCCCCACCGTAAGTCATAAAGTTAAAGGGTAAATAAGAAATGACCGCTGGAATTTCCCAAGATCAAGAACTAGGCCACATGCAAAATCTTCGAAAGAGTATGCCGTAGTAAGTAATGAGTATGCCCGCCATTTTTCGATATGACCTCTATAAGTAATATCCTGATCTACGCTGATGATATGAAAATATTTTAATCTATCACTAGTCAGCAAGATAGAATTTTTCTTCAATCTGACATTAATAGCTTCGCCAATTGGTGTGATAAAAACGGTTTATCCCTGAACCCTACTAAATGTCAACATATGGCATTCTCTAGAAAGAATATACCTTCCACCTTTCAATATTCTTTGTCTCAACATATTCTTTGTAATGTTGATAATTTTAAGGATCTTGGGGTTTATTTCGATCCCAAACTGGTTTTTGCCAAGCATATCAATTTTATTGTTAATAAATCTAATTCTATGCTGGGCTTCGTAAAAAGGTGGGCGAAAAAATTTAATGACCCATACGTTACTATGTCATTGTACAATTGTTTTGTCCGTCCAATTCTAGAGTATTCTTCACAAGTTTGGACGCCGTTCTACAATATTCATTCAAATCGAATAGAGGCCATTCAACGTAAATTTATTCGATTTGCGTATTAAGCTTCTTCAAATGTTACCCCTTTCTCAACGAAGGCTTAATAGCGATATCATTTTCTTACAGCAGCTTATATCCGGTCAAATAGATGCACCTGACTTGCTGTCGTCTATTGGCTTTAATTTTCGTGGTGGTGCCCATAATTTGCGCAGTGCTGAATTATTGTTTAGCCCCCATCATAGAACGAATTATGGGAGGCATGAGCCTATTAGTCGCTTGAGTAGAATCTATAATCTAAATGATCACGTGATTGACTTGCATGTTAGTAAAATTAAGCTAAAAAATATTTTGCGTAATAATTCTTTAATGTCTTAAATTGCTTGCATTATTTTGTGTCCGTGTTAGTATTTTATAGGTACATAAATATTTTTTTTTAATTGTTTTGTCCTTACTAACACCTGCACTAAATGATGAGCCTGTGAGAGCACTTTTTGTGCAGGCAATTTCTGCTCGTGATAGTTGCTTGCTTTAAGCACTCCACGACACAGAGCTGATAGTGTAAAAAAAAAAATAAGACGGTTTGGAATAGAATCATACAGTTTTTTTTAATAATTAAGAGAAAATTGGGCCCAGACATCATGAATAGCTTCGATTAAAGTGTCCTTTTCTTCAAATTGTCTGCCGCCTTCATACACTTTACGAGATAAACATGCCCAAACATTTTCGATTATGTTTTAGTCCGGTGAATAGGGCGGCCATGGCAAAAGTTCCACGTTTTCTGATTGAATCCAACTTCTAACAACCCTGGAAGTGAGGATAGGGCATTGTCTTGTTGGGATATCCAAGACAGGGGTCCGAAAATGTTTTTCACTTTTGGAAATGACCCTTCCAGTAAACATTTGTAGTTGTCTCCGTTCATTGTTGTTGACAAAAACTCCAACTCGATTGTGTCATAGTGGGTAAAAGCTCCATTACACCTGATGTACGGCTGTGATGTCTTGCCAAAATAAGCTCCACCTTTCTTAGATCATGGAAATAAAATTAGTAACCATCGGGGCGGTCAAAGTAAAACTTTTTTTTTAATCCGAAAAGACAATGCGTTTCCGTTCACTGCTCCAAGCGACATGTTCTATTGCAAAATTCATTACGCTCCTTGTGTACTTGTCTCAAAACAGGTTTCTTTTTAAGTTTTCTTCTCTGTAAAGTACCACTTTTTCGTATTATCCTTCGGATCGTTGCTATGCTGGCTGATACTCCGCTGTTGGCCCTTATTTTAGTCACTGGTAGAGTAGAATTTGAGGCAAGCCGTAGAATAACCCGCTTTTCTCGCCATGTTGTTGCTTCTGCCGTTCTTAACAAAACTTTGGAAAAAAATCGCTGATGTGAACTCTTGCAACGAAATATTCGCAATGGCCTCATCCTAGTGCACATCTTTTTATACGCTTTTCAAGTAGTTCATTGATTGATCTTGGGAAATTCCACCGGTCGTTCCACAGTAATTGTATGACTTACTGTTGGGAAAATATGTACCTGTTCACAGGTAGTAAAAGTTTCCGGCTGTAAAATTTCCAACAGGAGTGAAAATCGATTGTAAAACGTATGGCCCCATTCTTGTGATCGCCAGTATATATCTGAGGAAGCCTTTACGTCAAAGACCCTATCTCGAAAAAAATTGAGCGCCACCGACTCAGTTAGTTGCGTCATGTTCAAAGGAGGGATTCTACGAACCCTGTCAAAAAAGCAATATCAATCAACGTTCCCATACAAACGCAAAAGAGAGGCAGGCCTAAAAACTCTTGGACCACCCAAATGCAGCAACGCCAGCGAGTCACATATATATGTGTGTTTTCGTATATGCACCTATAATGACTAATACTGATTTTATTTATAAAATGAATTATAATTTAAATTTTGTACTTACGTGCTGACTTAGATAATGGATCGCAAAATTGTTATTCGCTTACCTGGAAATAATAGTAAAATATTTTTTTTTTAGATAAAATGTAAATTAATAACTTTAAACGGAACTCAATTAAAACTTCGAGGGATTTTTGTACTATGTTCCGATATAATGATTAAAACTAACATGCATTTTTTTTAGACTCATTTTCTATGGAAATAATAAAATAGGTAGGTACAATCCTTTCATTGAAAATTACCAAGAAGCGGACATTGGCGCCAAATTAGCCAACAACTCTGGTGCGCCATCTCAATAGGTAACGCAGTGTCCTATTTCAATAGGTAACAAATTGGACAATAATCTGCAGTCAAAATATGTGTAGAAAATGGTTTGAATGTGGTATTTGGAGGGGTTCACTCTTAATTCAGGTATACCTCAGGGCAGTCATTTAGGTCCAATTTGTATACCCTATTCTAAGGGTAGGTATATTAATTTTGACGCATAGTTTGTAACATACCTTGATATTGCCCGTAGACCCCTAAAAGTTACTATATTTATGATCAGCATTGATAGTAATGTCGATCTAGCCATGTCCGTCCGTCGGCAAAAATTAGGCCTTTAAACTGGGCCTAGAAAGCTGAAATAACCATATAGTCTCTAAGGTCCCGAAATAATCAAGTTTACGAATTTTTGAAATCCGCCCACAGATGTGGGCGTACACACTCAAAAAAACTAAATTTTGGAAAAAATCGAATTTCGAGCTAGAAAGCTGAAATTTTTTTTATATGATCTATGACTCCTAAAACTGCTTGGGATATAAAATTTTTAAAATCCGCCCACTGACACGCCCACAATTAAATAAAACAATTTTATTGAAACACCCAAGTTTGAGCTAGGGAGCGTTTTTTTCAATAAAATCCTTTAAATGTTATATAACAAAATATGTAGAGCGTTCTTAACAATTCAACCATACTTAGACTTTTGTCACGCCCACTTATGAGGGATAGGAATAAGAATAGGGTATCCAACAGTTCGCCCAAGCGGACTGTAGCCGGTGCCTATGTTTTTTATATAACTTGTTAATGACTTTTATGAAAAGTGAAATCTGTAAGCGAGTCGGTTAGGACAATATAAATAAATACATAGATATTCATTTTCCTATACCATCACGTTAATTCGGGTTGCCGTCAAAATAATGAGTGTTTCAATCAAGAGACTGTTAACTGTGGAACCTTGTTGCCAACGAAATACTCTTGCATATAAAGAACACCCTGTTGCAGAGTTGGTGCCTACGCGCACAGTTTTGCTATCTTCCATATCAAGCGATTACCCACAAACACTTGCCGACGTCCTACAAATTGCACTCAATAAATTAGTCAATAAATGACTGTCAACTCAACTATGCACTACAGTGGTCGTGCCGACTTACTTAAAATTATGATGCACCGCTATCTCCGCGTTCTACGGATCGTCTGCCTACTAATATTAACTTCTCTCTTGTTTCCAAACACTCAATTTTAAAGACGGTAGACGCAAAGCGATGTCCCTTACAATTATTCGCTGTCAATATTTACGGATGGGGCTAAAACGAAATAAGGTGCCGGTTCCGGAGTTTTCTCAGAAGACCTGGATATCCACCTCAGCAGAATAAGATCGAAGACAATGCCGCGTATCTCTTTACGAGAAAGAGACACAGTTTAGCATTACCCTTTTCTAGGTCATAGCGATGTCCAAGGGAATAGATGAAACTCCTCCTGAACATTGATGCACCAATGACGTATGCACGCCGATGTGCTGGAAAAAGCTAAATCTAAATGGAACCAGCTTAGCCAGTGCAGCACCGCTAGACAATTATTGCCAAAGCTGACCAGAGCAGATCCAACGAGAAAATCCTCTTCACCCTAATAAATATAGTTACTGAACGATGTGCTTTATTACGGCATGCTCAGAGATTAGGCATCCCCTACAACAGTTTCTACAAAAGGTGTAGAGACCAGGAAGAAGAGGAGACAGTCCTGCACTTCATGTGCTCTAGCCAACAGTATGAAGCCTACTTTAGTTCAACACTTTCTCCACGAACTTCATAAAAAAAACAATTGATTCTAGGAGCTAGCAGCGTGAAGAGCAGTGGCATTACATTGACCTATCTTGGTCTAAATGTGTTTAGAGGACAATTTCAAACCAGCCAACCAACCAAGCAATCATCCAGCATCAGAGCACACTCTTTGTAGTAGGTGTATCCAAAGCAATGACATTCGAATTTCGTTGGCCTTCTTAATCTAAAAATCGACTTCCCCCAAACTCAAAGTAAGAGCTGCAAAAGATTGGAATCATTTTTGAAAATAGTTCTTTTGAATGCTGAGAGAATTGGTTCAATCTTATGACTTCATTTGTGACTTTAAATTGCAAGTAAATAAAATGTCATTTCTTTTTTAAGTCAGAATGTTGAAGTCAGAATTATTGCATTTCTTTGGCATTCTTTGAACCTGCATCGAATGCTTCACCAAATCACATCAATAAATGCGGAGCATTTAAAAAGAACGCATTGTTTTTGACTGCACCATTCTGATAACAGAGGAATCTCACTGCTGAATACCGTTCGAACGATTTTTGGAGGTATGCCGTTCAAGCGATCGAAGGATACTCAACTGTGGACCAAACCTTTACGCTAAGTACTATCGTTGATATCAACCGATCAAAGGTTAAAAACATCTATACCTATTTCGTTGATCTTCGTAGATCAAGATTTGATGTTTTTTAAGCTATCAGCCCTGGAAATACCCACCCAAATGCTAAAAACACTAAAAAAAATGTGCAGCATAAGTTTGGGATGGGAACTTAATGTTCTACAGCAACGGGATTCTGACAAGGATGCATTTTGAGTACACTACTGTTCGCCTTATTCTTAAACGATATAAGCCGTGTTTCTTTGCACGCGGATATAGGGATGGCATCAGAAAACGACCATCGCCGCTTAAGAATTCATCAAAAAAAACTTTGCAGCACACATGCACCTATGACATGCACCGTGACACAGCTGTAAGTTGTAGTTAAGAAATTTGTATTGAAAATGCTGAAATTGAAAAATATTTACTTCCGCCAATTGAAATTGATGCCAAGCATATTCTAAAATTATGAAAAACAATTTCACATTAACAGATTTGCTAAATTCAATTACCTTTATAATGAAGTTTGAAAAATAATAATAATAAAATCACGAACAAAATATTCGGCGGGATGTGTTAGTGGTCGGAGGGATGTCAAACTTTGACATTTCCTGAAAAATTCATCGCATCGGTTCATCAGAAACGAAGAAAATGGGTTTTGGAAGCACTGTTTATCCCCGCTAACTGACTTAGCGGCGATATCTATCCCCGCTAAAGTTAGCGTATATAGGACAACTTGTTGTTGTATTTTACATGCAAATTTCAAATTATCCCTATATCCGCGTGCAAAGAAACACGGCTATAGTAACGTACTTAAACGGACGAATGGAAATGCGTAATGTAACAATAATTATAAGGTATTGATGTATGCAGATGACATTGTGCTATTGGCTGATACACCTATGATCCAAATGATGATCTCACTAAACTCGAGGAGTACTGGAAAACGTGTATCACAGTAAACTGCAGAAAATCAAAAACCTTCGGCGAAGTACCAGATCTTTGAAGCAACTGTGCAGTCAAATATGCTGTAAGCATTACAAGTATGGGGATGCCTGCAAAATGATTCGGCTGAACAATTGTTGCGATTTTGTTTTAAACGTTTATTGCGTCTGCCCACCACCATGCCCACATATGTATATACTGCACATAGAGACAGGACTTCCTCCAATAAACATCAAGACGATGAAACTGCACTTTGACTATGTATTCTATATATATTATTCTAAGCTTAAAATGTTAACCCTTTGTAAAACACGAGGAGAACTATTACCGCTAAATTATACACCACATCGAGCAGCCCTACCACTCCAATGCGGTATTTGCAACATTAACTTCTGAGAAGATTTAATGCACGTTGTAGGAGTTTATCCAATACTCACCGAACTAAGAAAACTATACCTTGAGAAAGCAATTTACACAGCAGATGAAGTTCTTCATTTGCTAAGTGGAAGAGATTGGACAGTGTTGTATAGATTTTTTTATGGCTGCACTAGGGGAGAGTGGGGCACATTTGAACACTTTTTGCTTTCAAAATTGATAAAACCTTATATACAAGGTGGCGCAAAAGTCATCATCCTATCGGAAGAAGCTATAATTTTTGCAAATGGCGGCAAATGTAAATTCTACTTTGACATTTGTGAAGTTAACTATACAGAACAAACTTAAGACACCAATTAACATAATCCAAAAGCAGAACCAAAGTTTTTCATTCATAAAAAAAATTACAGCGAAAGAACATCGGGTGACAACTTTTGCGCCACCTGACAACTTTTGCGCCACCTTGTATTTGATTTATTGGTCTGTACATTTTTTTCACATTAAACAGTGGTATTGAACTTTGATTTCAATTAATATTTGGTTAATTTAACGAAATATTTATATTAAATTTTTATTTTCAACCAATATTGGTGCTAATGTTCCCATCATGTGCCCATGTATGGGGCACTTTTGAACTCGGAAGGGGCACTTTTGAACAGCAATCTTAATTTATTTTTGGTGAATAAAACACACTTAATTTTATTTTTTAATATTTATTTTTTATAAAAACATGAAAAAAGCTTATCAATCACAAACCTAAAATTCATACTGGATACAAAAACAGCCAAGATTAAAAAAAACAAACTTAAAATTCATTCTTTGGTTATACCTATTACATTCATTTGTTAAAAGAAAACAAAAAACATAGGGGCGGGCTACAGTCCGCTTGGGCGAACTGTTGGATACCCTATTCTTATTCCTATATCTCATAAGTGGGCGTGACAAAAATTTAAAGGATTTTATCGAAAAAACTAAGCTTTTGTAAATAAAAACGCTCCCTAGCTCAAACTTTGGTTTTTCAATAAAATTGTTTTATTTAATTGTGGGCGTGTCAGTAGGCGGATTTAAAAAAAATTTAAGTATGAGCATAAAGGGCACCTAGAGAGTATATACTATAAATTTCAGCTCCCTAGCTCAAACTTTGGACTTTCAAAAATAAAAATAAAAATAATTGTGGGCGTGTCAGTAGGCGGATTTTGAAAATATTTACACATGAGCATAAAGGGCCCCTAGAGAGTATATATTAAAAATTTCAGCTCCCTAGCTCAAATTTTGGTTTTTCAAAAAAAATATTTTATTTAATTGTGGGCGTGTCAGTGGGCGGATTTTGAAAATTTTATGTCCCAAGCAGTTTTATGGGCCAAAGATCATATATACAAAATTTCAGCTTTCTAGCTCAAAATTCAATTTTTCCCAAAATTTGTTTTATTTAATTGTGGGCGTGTCAGTGGGCGGATTTTGAAAATTTTATGTCCCAATCAGTTTTATGGGCCATAGATCATATATAAAAAATTTCAGCTCTCTAGCTCAAAATTCGATTTTTTCCAAAATTTTGTTTTTTTGAGTTTGTGGGCGTGTCTGTGGGCGGATTTCAAAAATTCGTAAACTTGATTATTTCGGGACCCTAGAGAGTATATGGTTAAAATTTCAGCTCTCTAGGTCCAGTTTAAAGGCCTAATTTTTGCCGACGGACGGACGGACGGACGGACGGACAGACGGACATGGCTAGATCGACATTACTATCGATGCTGATCATAAATATAGTAACTTTTAGGGGTCTACGGGCAATATTAAGGTATGTTACAAACTATGCGTCAAAATTAATATACCCCTAGAATAGGGTATAAAGAAACAAAGATTCATAAGAAACATAACAGAAAAATAGAATTTATACCATTTTATCTTCTTAGAGTAAAGTAAAAAACTTTTTTTTTGTATTCAACCCAATCGGTATTTCAAAAAATCAAACGCAAAAGTTATCAAAGCGGATGTTCTTGATGTACCTGGAGCGTTAATTGGTGTATTCAACTTGGCTTTGATTTCTAAGGCGCTTATAAATGAGTTGTCTTCTAGATCAGGAAAGTAAAACTTGAAGGATTCAGGCATCTTTTTTAAAAAGCTTATGTTGTACATATTTCCACTTTTTTCTTTTATTTTGCCCACAAAAGCCAGTTTTTTATTGCTCTTTTTGTTAGAACATTCGGCCAAAATGAAGTCGCCTTGATTTAAACTGTCATAACTAAAGTCATATGATTCCTCGTTTTCTACTGGTTCCGTTACATGTCCTTCTTCAAAGGAAGAATCGCCAGCAAAATCAAAATCGAGATCGGTGTCGTCATTAACCGAGAAGCTTTGATCTGAACCGGAGCTGGATTCCATTAAGTTTTTAGCTTTGGTTTGCGGTTTGGAGTTTTTATCTTTATAGCGTTCATTTAAAGCCAGTATCGGTGTTTGTTTCAGACGCTTTTGACGTTTTAAATATGCGTCTTCAGTCTCATTTTTTTCAGGGGTTTTGGTGAGTATCCGCGACTTTCCTTTCTTTCGCCCTCCAGTGTTGGGTTTCCTTGGTGCAGCTTTCGGATAAGGTCGTGCTATTTCAGGTGAAACGATGTTAGTTGGCGTTATAACAAATTCATCAGTTGGCAGATCAGCTTCATCAGCTCTTTTATACTTATATACTATATAATACATTCCTTGAATATGGAAAAATGCTTGGCTTGGCAAACCCAGAAGTTATATTTTTTGGAGTGAACGCATTGATATACGCAGTATTTGCAATAGACGGAAGGTTGTGTATTCTTATTGTTTTGCCAGGGTTGTTAAGTAGCCAGTCATTTTGTGCTACCGATAGTTTTTGCTTAAAGGGTCCTAGGACAGCAACATCAAGTGGCTGAAGGCGATGAGTGCAATGGGGAGGAAAAGTAACAAGGACGATACCATGATCACGGCAAAAGTTTATGGCTTCAATTGAGCAATGGCTTTCGTGATTGTCCAATAAAAGTAATATCATGTCTGTTTTAGTGCACCTCGTGGATCTCTGAATATGAATGTGCACCATTATTCACTTAAAAAAAATAAAATAATGAGCAACAGATTTATTGAATGAAAAACATAACAGTTTCTTTAAAATGTAAAAACATATGTAAAAAAAAACTGATCAGGGCAGTTTCGAACATGTTCAAATGTGCCCCTACACACTTGTTCAAATCTGCCCCAACTGTTACAGCGACATAAAATTTTGCATATATATTAAACTTTAATATATTCATTCAAAAACTTAAAGTGATTTAATTCCAAATTTATTTTCACTTTACGATAATTTTCTTCCGTTTTAAAATAGCGCACCAAATTTTGTTTGCACTCTTACAACTAAAAAACGAAAATAATGCACTACACTTTAAAAACCACCTTTCACATCTAAATCTGAGAGACAACTGAGGAAATTAAGGAAAGTCAATGACGTTTACGGATATGGTAGTATCAGGTTAAAATATTGAATTACTTTAAAAAAGAGTAAAAAAGTAAAATTTTATAAGCAGTGTTCAAATGTGCCCCGTGTTAAAATGTGCCCCACTCTCCCCTATGCTATAGAAAAAGAAATTTTAAGGAAAGACTTTTATTAAAGTAGAATTTTAATATAAATTTCAAGATGTGAAAAGTGTATATATAATGCACAAAGAGTCCCTTGCACTAACGTCCCTTCTTCCCAAGGTCATGGAAACGCTGGTAAACCGTCAGCTCATGAGATATCTTGAATCCCGAAAACTTCTTAATGACCGACAGTAAGGTTTTCGCAACAATAGGTCCACTCGTGATTTGATGACTCATTTAACCAAAAAGTGGTACAAATATCTTGACCAGGGTGGTGAAAGTAAGATCGATGCGCTTGATATTTCCAAGGCATTTGACAGAGTTTGGCACCAAGCTCTCTTGTCAAAAAATGCATGCATTTGGAATCAATGATACTTTTCTTCAATGGATTAGAAACTTTCGGACCGTTCAATTCAAGTTGTTTTGGACGGTTTCAAGTCTGCAACTCACCAAACAAATCCTGGTGTTCCCCAAGTCTCTGTTTTATCTCCGACGCCCTTTCTCATTTTTATAAATGATCCGCTGTCTGTTTCCTCTAATCCACTCCTTCGCTGATGGCAGTACCCTCAGCTTCTTACTGGTTTCTTGGTTCACGCCCCTCATCTTCGGGTATGGAACTCGAACGGCATCGTATGTTAAGGTCATTGAATTCCGATCTTGACAGCATAACTCAGTGGGGTGTAATTAACAGATTAGAATTTTATGCTTCCAAAACGCAATGCTGTCTTCTGTCATTAAAGCTAAACCCAAAGCGCAATTCCTAGGCTTCCTTAAGCGATGCAAGAAATATTTCACTCCCTCTGATCTGGCTTAGATTTATAAGGTGCTTATCCGCCGAAAAATGAGTACAATGGTCATATCTGGTCTGGTGCACCAAAAACTTATTTGGAGCTACTTGACAGGATCTAAAAACGCGCGATAAAACACATTGGGACCGTAACATCGCAACATCGCCTGACTCTCTTAGTCATTGTCGCAATGCGTCATGACTCTCGTTATTATATCGTTATTTCTACAATAAGTGCGAAATAGCCAGTTGCATTCCACCCTTAGAACTCATTTTTCAAATCTGACGTCACAATACGATTCAATTCAATGACTTAGTGGGCGTGTCAGTGAGCGGATTTTCAAAATATTTACAATTGAGCATTTCGGGCTAACTGCGGGTGTATTTCAGATTTCACCTTTCTAACTCGACTTGAGATTTCTTCGATAAAACGTTTTTTTTTCCAAATAGTAGGCGTGTCAGTGGGCGGATTGGCACTTGATCCTTTTGTGCCCCTAAAGAGTATAATGCTAAAAATTTCGGCCTCCCAGCTCGAATTTTAGAGCCACAATATTAGCAACCGACGGACGGATATCAGACGTTCGATACTGATCACAAATATAGTACCTAACTTTTGGGGGTCTACACGAGCAAAATTAAGGTATGTTAGGTTAGGTTAGATTTATGTTGCTGGCGGCAGAAGCCGACAAACTTAGACCAATTTAGGTTCATTATGATACCACGTATGTATTATCTACCTCAACTCTGTAGATGGGACTGGCCAACCGACACGCGGTTGTTCTCAAAGGAATGTTACAAACTATGAGTCAAAATTATAATGGCCCTTAGTTATTAAATGTTCGTAATGAATTGACATTACAGTACGGCCTCGGTAAAAGCAACCCGAAATCTTACCATTATTGACTCAGTGATTGCAACTTTTCAACAAAAACAAAATAAAAAAAAACTTCTCTTACAAATTCTTATTTCTTTTTTTGTACTCTTTCTATATATGAACAGTTATTTCACAGCCTTTTCTGATTATATTGCACTGTAGCACTTATTGCATTATTTTCTCAGCGGTCGGTCGTTCAGCTTGCAATATTGATTTAAGGCAGGCCATATATGTCTCTTGGCTTATCTATGGGTGCAGTCTACAGCAAAACAGAAGTGTTTTTTTTTACTTGGTTATTGCAGCAACATCAATTAACACAACTGTCCGAATTTCTTTTAGTTGCTTTTACCAAGGTCGTACTGTATATCCCAGCGATATAATTGCTTAAAATAATATTTTCCCCGGTCATACACTGGCGATCAAAAGGATGAGGCCATACATTTTGCAATCGATTTTCAGTCTTTATACCTGTTTTAAGTTTTATGCACAGAAACTTCTACTACCTGTCAATAGCACAACAGTAAGTCATAAAATTCCTCCGCGTGGTTAGTTACCTTGTCGAGTGTACCATCCTTGTGAGGTTGGTGCCGGTGCGGAGGCTTAAATCGCAACGAGTCAATCAGACCATGTCTGTTTTGATGAGTGATGACTAAGAACTAACCGGACTTGTCGTCCAATTGGGGAGTCAACCCTAACAAATCTCCAACTCTAAGGTTGCATATGCCGATGGATGCATGGCTAGGGGAGCGCCTAGTCGCAAGTATGCAAACTCCGAATACCAGGCGACCTTCTGTTTTAAATCCAGCCTTCCCATGCCATATCGGGCTCTGGCATGGGCGACTTACTTTCCCGAAGACTCGTGGGTACAATTCCAAATCAAAATTTAAAAAAACTTACAGACGGATGCATCTGAAATCGCATCAACTTCTGGAATTGCTGTTGGGCAACCAGAAGACAACCCAAATCGGATAGCTACTGGGCTCCCGAAGGCTGATGGTTCTTCTGCTATAGAGCAAAACCCGGCCTCCACTTCTCGGCTTGCTGACGGGCAACCGAACCCCCCTAACTCCCAAAGTATGGATAGTGATGTCTTGTGGACAACATCCAAACGTATTAGTGGCAGAAAACACGAAGCGGAAGCGACCACCTCAGATTCTGACACCTCCACTCTGGTGGACAATTGTAGCGTGGTCTCCGAGAAATCGGGTTGCTCTTCCATTGGGAAGAGCTTGACTGGGCTACAAATACAGAAGCAAGGTGGTTTTGTTAGACTCAGCGGTCTACAAAATAGACGCTTCAAAAGTGCTTTGCGGAGAGGCTTAGACAGAGAAAGTGCTCTAATCTTAGCCCAAGCAGCACAAACAGACAAGCCTGACAACAAGCGAGGCAGATCTGAAGACCAGACTCCCCCCAAACCTGCCGCCAAGAAGGTTAGGAAAGGTCCTAGGCCTGAGGCACCCACCTTTAGCCAGGTGGCTAGCCTAGTTAGGCTTGGAATCATCCCAACCGACTTGGGCAAAAACCCTCTCTCCATAGAGCAAATGGCTGCTGTGAAGGAGGCGGTGATAGATACCTCAATCGAGCTGAGCGACCGTGGCGTGTGGCCAGTCTTCTCTGGCTCGCACCTTAAGACAGGATGGATAAACTTCGTCTGCTCTAACAGCGCCACTGCTGGGTGGATGCGCTCGAATTTCGAGAAAATTAAAGAGAAATGTTGTCTGGACCTGATGCTTGTGGAAGAAGGATCTTTCCCGAAAACACACATCGTCCGCGGACTCTTTCCAGAGAGCCTCGAACTCTCAAATGAAAAAGTGCTAGCGACCATTGGGGCGCAAAATGCCAACATCAGCACCAAATCATGGAGAGTGATACAGCGAGGTAAGGTAGGTGCACTCCTTCACCTCGTTATCTCAATAGACAACGCCTCCTTGACTGAGCTCAATATACTTATGGGGAAGATCGCCTACCGATTCGGCATGATCAGATTGATTCTGAAGAGCACCGACAGAACCTCTAAATCTGCCATCAACCCCAATAATAACGAGCCAGCTAATTTTGTACCACCTATCGGTAATGTGACTGAAGGTATGGTACCTCATAAGTCAACCACGACTAGCTGTGTCACCGGACCAGAAACCACTGTACTACCTATCGGAAATGTGTCTGAAGGTAGTGTACCATTGCAGTCCACCTCGACTAGCTGTGCCACAGGGCCAAAAACCTTCGTACAACCTATCGGAAATGTGTCTGAAGGTAGTACAACTACGCAGTCCACTTCATCAGGACTAGCTCCTACTAGCAGCCTAGGTAGCGGTCAGACGACAGTAATGTCAGTTCCTGTGGACCCCCCCCCCCCCAAACAGCCAGCAAAGGTAGTAAAAATGCCATTGGGCATGCTACCCCGAGTGGTTCTGGGGGGAGCACTAAGGCAACGGCCACCACGTCGTCCAATCGTCCCTTCCTGCAAGGAAAGATTACTTTCCCTAGGAAAACCGGCAATTCGGCCGCGAACCCCTCCAACCCGGCCAACGCCGCCACTGGGCGGTCTAACCAGGGATGGAAAAAAGATGAGTCAGCCAGGCAGTCAACAACAGGTCGCCCTGGACTGGCTGCTTGCCGAAAAGGTAAGGGCCCAAAAAAAGCCCAGCTACTCAGGCAAGCCAGATCCTCAAAGGAGGATCTATGAACACCATCAAGGTGCTTCAGGCGAACCTCCATCATGCTAAGGGTGCGTCCGCCACTTTTAGCAAGCGGTTCGCCGAGGAAAAGATAACCCTAGGCCTCATCCAGGAGCCTTGGGTTATCAGCGGACTCATTAAAGGTCTTGGGAATTGGGCAGGTGAGTTAATTTACAAGTGCGGTGAGCAAGTGCCGAGGGCGGCCTGCTTCATCGATATAAATAGCAACTTTCTTCCCATTCCAGAATTCATCAGCAGAGACCTGGTTGCCGTACTACTGCAAGTACCTACACCTAGAGGTACACACAACATCATATGTGCCTCTGCGTATTTTCCTGGAGACGAAGACAACATCCCTCCACTAGAGGTACAGGCACTCATCCGCTACTGCCTACTAAACAACTTACACTACGTCATTGGGTGCGATTCCAACGCTCACAATACGGTGTGGGGTAGTAGCAACAACAATAAAAGAGGTGAGTGTTTGTTAAATTTTATAGTCGGTAACAATGTAGACATTTTAAACAAGGGTTCCAAACCAACCTTCATAAATTCGATTCGCGAAGAGGTACTTGACCTCACACTCGCTAGTCCATTTATGGCAAACTTCATTTTAAATTGGCACGTGTCAGATGAGGCCTCGCTGTCGGATCACCAACACATTCGGTTCGACCTGCCCGGTCAACTGTCACAGGCCACAATTAGATACGATCCTAAGTCGACGGACTGGAATACGTATCGAGGACTTGTCCTCTCAAAAACGGATATGCTAATTTCGTCAATCGAGTCCACTTGGGACCTTGACGAAGCAGCACATCAGCTCAACAAAGTGTTACTAACCTCCTACCAGAGCAGTTGCGTCATAAAAACCAGCATAAAGCGACGTAAGGTCCCCTGGTGGAATGACAAACTTGCTGAATATAGGAGGAAGGTTAGGAAACTCTTTAACCGAGCCAAACACACCAAAAGGTGGGACGATTATAGGATCGCTCTCACAGAATACAACTCAGAACTGAGAAGATCAAAGCGTGCTACATGGAGGAAGTGCTGCGAAGACATAGTAGATATGCCGGTAGCAGCTCGCATCCACAAAGCGCTAGGCAAAGATCATAATAACGGTGTAGGTTTACTAAAGAAACCAAATGGCACCTACACGACGGACCGAGAAGATTCAATCAGAACGCTTCTTCAGGTTCACTTCCCAGGTTCGTCTATTCGCGACATAGGCGGTAACTCTAACGATGTGGACCCCAAGGTACATGTAGATAGTAGAGTAAACAGCTTATCTGGAAAAATGTTTAGTCCAGATAAGGTTAGATGGGCAATTGGCTCATTCAAACCATTTAAAGCCCCAGGTGGTGACGGCATTTTTCCGGCCCTTATCCAGAGGGTTAGTGATGTCATACTGCCGATGGCTATTGCTTTATTTAGGGCTAGTTACAACTGGGGATACATTCCACTTTCCTGGAGACAGGTCAACGTGATTTTTATCCCCAAAAATGGCAATAGGCCAAGTGAACTGCCTAAATCATATAGACCCATCAGTCTAACATCCTTCTTTCTAAAAACCATGGAAAGACTTATAGATGTTCATATTAGGGAGCAGATAGTAACATCAAGCCCCCTGCACTCAAGTCAATTTGCGTACAGAAAGGGCAAATTCACTGAAGGTGCTCTTCACTGCCTTGTCAAAAAGGTAGAGGAGACTTTCAAGTCTAAGGAAATGGCACTTTGTGCCTTCTTGGACGTTGAGGGTGCCTTCGATAATACCGGATACGACTCGATTGCCAGGGCGATCAGTAATAAAGGTATCGTAGTATCGACGAACCAATGGATCAGAGCCATGTTGGAAAGTCGTATAATTACCTCCTCCTCTGGAGGTAATTCGGTGTCTGTGACAGCAGCCAAAGGCTGTCCCCAAGGAGGAGTACTCTCTCCCCTCTTGTGGTCACTTGTCATCGACAATCTACTGGTCAGTCTACACAGACTAGGCTTTAACGCCATTGGTTATGCTGATGACCTGGCGATAATTATTAATGGTAAGCGTAGCGCAACCATTACTGATAGCATGCAAAAAGCATTGCTACATGTCTCAGAATGGTGTATTAAGGAAGGACTTTCCATCAACCCTCTTAAAACCATCCTGGTACCTTTTACGCGAAAAAGACTGGTTAACTTCGAACCGATCACCGTAAATGGTACACCCCTGAGCTACTCCAATGAGGTCAAATATCTGGGAGTCATCCTGGACAGGAAACTAAATTGGAACTCACACGTAAAGGCCGCCACTGAGCGTGCCACAAGAGCCATGTGGGCCTGCAGACGCCTATACGGCAGAACTTGGGGTCTAAACCCCAGAATGATATACTGGATGTACACCATGATGGTTAGACCCATCATCACGTACGCCTCCATCGTGTGGTGGCCAAAAGTACTTGAACGTACTACGGCTAACAGGCTCCAAAAGCTACAACGTGTTGCCTGTCTGGGAATAACTGGTGCCATGCGCACATGCCCTACGGTAGCACTTGAAGCCATAATTGGACTCTCACCACTACAAGCATTCATTCAGAAGACGGCTGCCAGATGCGCTATTAAGCTTCAGCTTGAATATAAGTATAACTCAAATGACCATGTGGGTCACCTGAAGATACTCAACTCTATCCAAAACTTGGATATGTTTTACACCATCCCTGACTTAATGGTAAGGGAATATAGTTTCGATAAACTATTTGAGGTAGAAATATTAGACCGTTCTAAATGGGTCTCGGGAGTTCCAGCTGTGGACCCAAAAAGTCTGGTATGGTACACCGACGGATCAAAAATGGAGCCTGGAGTTGGTGCTGGTGTCTTTGGACCCAACACCAAGGTCTCGATACCTATGGGGATGTGCCCCACAGTGTTCCAGGCGGAAATCCATGCCATTGAGATCTGCGCTATCTTAAACTCCAACAAAGGAATTAAGGGCGCAAAGATACATATCTTCTCAGACAGTCAGGCGGCACTTCAGGCACTGTCGTCCAACACAATAGACTCTCTGACTGTAAAAAACTGCTGCTGCGCCTTACAAAAGCTAGCTAAATACAACAAAGTTAAACTCGGATGGGTGCCTGGCCACCGAGGTTTTGTAGGGAATGAAGCTGCAGATAAGCTTGCCAGAGCTGGCTCTGAAGCCGCTTTTGTCGGTCCAGAACCGTACTGCAGTGTCAACTGGACTACTGCTCTAGGGCTTGTCAAAGATTGGGAGCAACAGACTCGCCTTGAACATTGGGTAAGCGCTCCTGGTCTGAGACAGTCTAAACGCTTGATTAAGCCCTACTCCTATAAGGAAATCCTTACTCTAAATAAGGAAAGCATTAGACTGCTGGTTGGCTTTCTCACTGGCCACTGCGGTCTGAGATATCATCTCAACAAGATGAACCTATGTCCAACGCCAGAATGTAGATTCTGCATGGAGGACGAGGAGACCTCAGAACACATACTCTGTGAATGCCCGGCTCTACATTGGTTGAGACGACGCCTTCTCCACAGAGAGATGTTATCACTGGCAGAGCTTCGCAACTCTACCACCAAAGACGTGCTGAGTTTCATTAGGGAAGTCAGTCGCCTTTTGGCGTAAAGACAACCTTGTGGCACAAAAGACCTTTTCAGGTCGCAGTGCCTGCCCTTGGGCAAGGGTTTATTAAAAAAAAAAAAAAAAGTCATAAAATTAAAGGGTAAATAAGAAACAACAGCTGGAATTTCCCAAGATCAAACAATAAACTACATTTTTTTTTTTTTTTTTTTTGTCGGGATGTGTGAAACTTTCTGCACTGGAGCACTCAGACTCAATACTGGTCCATTATACTGCCAGGCAGACACACCACATTTTACTGTGGGAATTTACTCGTTTTTCTAAGAAAAACGAGAAGGCGCTTCAATGATAAGGAGCTTAGGTTTACAGCACTCACCATATCCGCACCAAATACCTGCCACCTGATACGAGCAAAAGCAGGACAATCACAGACGAAATGTTCCGCAGTGTCGTCGCTTTCTCCACAGGCTTCGCAGTTGGTGGTGTCGCTTAGGCCTAGCACCTTAAGGTGTTTGGCAAAAGCGTAGTGTCCCGTAAGAACGCCAGTAGTCTGTCTGCAGTCTTTTCTGTTGAGAGACAACAAGAATGCCGCGGATTTCCCACAGACGTCGGGGAGCATTTGCTTAGTCTGTCTGCACCCTGGAGAGTCATGCCAACGGCGATTGTGTTCATAGGAAACCCAACCGTCAATGGAAGCCCTGACCGAGGACGCAGGCAGACAGATCGCTGGTTCAGGTCCTGAGAGGTCCCCCTCTGAGCCTTGTCTAGCAAGTTCATCGGAGATCTCATTTCCCGTGATCCCGTTATGACCCGGGACCCAGACAAGTTTAAGTGAATTCAGCCTTCCGACCGAATTCAGAGATATCTTGCATTCACGTACTATTTTGGAGGTAGTTAAGGGTTTGAGTAAGGCCTTAAGCGCAGCCTGACTGTCGCTACAGACGCAGATACTTCGCCCCCTCCACCTGTTCCTCGTAACATAGTCCATGGCCATTAGGATAGCATAAGTCTCTGTTTGGAAGACTGACGCATGTTTGCCTAACGGAAAGAAAAGTCTAACGCTATCGCTCTCCACGAAGACACCAGCACCAGATCCTTGATCGGTTTTGGAGCCATCCGTAAAGATTCGACTGCATTCCCTTCCAGGTTCAGAGTCCGGCCAGAGCCAGTCCTGGACGCGAGGAAAGTCGACCTCGTATTTGCGCTTTAGCCGAAGTTCCGGTGTCATCGCATCAGACGGCATATCCATAAGACAGGAGTCGAAGGACAACCGTTGCGCAAGTTCATCAAAACTCCAGTGCGAGTTATACCAAAAGCCACCTCTTGTAAGACGTGAGATAGCCTTGATTGTACAGCCCATGATGTAAACATCAAGGGGCGGAAGGTTCAATAGTGCATCTAGGCCGGAGCCAGGCGTGCTGGGGAAGGCCCCCGTGCAGCCGAGACATACCTGCCTTTGGAGTTTGGCAAAAGCAGCAGTGACGTATTTACGTGAAAGCTTATTCCACCAAACAACCGATGCGTATGCTATAAATGGTCTTATCATAGCCGTATAAATCCATAGGACTCTTTTCGGTGATAAGCCCCATGTCTTGCCGAAAATGCCTTTGCACTGCCAGAAAATAGACAGCGCCTTGGCAGTCTTCAGCTCAACATGTTTGGACCAAAGAAGTTTGCTATCCAGGATGACTCCCAGATACTTTGCTTCATTGGAGAGTTGGATTGTGACGCCTTTTAGCACTGGCTGAGTCAACCCGACCAGCTTCCTCCTTCTCGTAAAGAGAACAACCTCAGTTTTAAGAGGATTGACCGAGAGCCCATTCCTAGTGCACCATTCGTCGATCACGTCAAGGGCCGCCTGCGCCTTGGCGCATACAGTCGCTAGGCATGATCCAACAGAAAGCACGGCAACATCATCCGCGTACGCCTGAGCGTAAATATTAGAACTGTTGAGTGCGTTCAACAGAGAGTCGACCAGCATACACCACAGCAGTGGAGACATGACGCCGCCTTGCGGGCAGCCTCTGTTTACCCCCGCCATAACATAGCGGCCACAATCCGCATCCGCAACCAACGTTCTATTCATTAGCATTGCTTTAATCCACAACACCAATGGTTCGTCTACTCCGTGTTGTCTGGCGGAGCTGCACATGCTATCAAAAGTCGCATTGTCAAAAGCACCCTCAATATCGATGAAAATGCCCATCGCGTATTCTTTTCTGTCAAGCGCGCCTTCAATTCTACCAACTAGATTTTGGAGCGCAGTCTCGCAGGATTTTCCGCGTTGATAGGCATGTTGCATCGGAGATAGTGGGTGCAATCGCAAAGCACCTTTGCGCACGTGAAGCTCGACCAGCCTTTCCAAGCTTTTCAGCAAGAAAGAAGTCAGACTGATTGGTCTGAAGCTCTTGGCGAGCGAGTAGTCACTTCTGCCAATTTTTGGTATGAATGCCACTCTAACTGTACGCCAGGGTGTTGGAATGTATGCCAGTGCTAGGACAGCGGTGAAGATTTTCTTCATAGTCGGTAGCAGCTGGTTTGTACATTGTTGCAGCATGGCTGGGTATATTCCGTCCGTACCAGGCGACTTGAAGCCGTCAAAAGACGCAAATGCGTATTTAATGGCCTCGTCCGTCACCACGGCCTTCGCAATATACCAGCTACGCCGAGTTGTTTGTCTTGGCTCACTCATAGTCTCGGTAATCGGGGCTGGTTGTGAACCAATTGTAATCTGGTTACCCGGAAAGTGAGACTCCAGCAGATAACTAAGAGTTTCCGCTTTCGTCTCAGTGAAGGTGCCATCAAGTTTTCTAAGTGAGTCCAGTTTGGCTGGTTTGCCCTTTTTCAGAACTTTAACCAACCTACTAGTTTCACCCAGCTTTTCAATCTTTTCGCAGAAATTCTTATAAGAAGCACTTTTCGATACCCGAATTAGCCTCTTATATTCCTTCTGCTTCGATCGGTAGAGATTCCAGTCTGTCTCCAAATCAGTCTTGAGTGACCTATTTAGAAGCTTTCTAGCTTCTCTACGAATTCTTTGCAGTTCCGAGCTCCACCAGGGAACCGGTGTTCTGCCAGGGGGTTTGCTTACTGGGCACGTCAGTTCAAAACAGCTAGTAATGGCACTATTCAGGTCTTGAACAGCTTCCTCTACCTTTTGTCTCGTCCTGAGTTTGGTTGGAGTTTTGAGAGTTTTCCCTAATTCCTCCCTGAAGCGTATCCAGTTGGTTTTTCTCGGATTCCTCCTCTCCTGCAAAGTTATGGCTTCGCATTCGATTTGGAATTCGATATATCTATGGTCTGAGAGGGACACCTCCGAAGAGACCCTCCAGTTAGTAACCGCCTTAAAGTATCTATTTGATAAAGTTAGGTCGATCACTTCCTGTCTTCTTGACGTCACAAAAGTTGGTTGCGAGCCAACATTGTTGATAGTAAGATCAGATGATAGAATGAAATCCAGGAGATGGTTTCCTCGCATGTTGCATTTGCTGCTGCCCCAAACAGTGTTTTGAGCATTGGCATCACAGCATATAACTAGGCCCATCTTCCTGGTGTCGCAATAGTCAATGAGTTCAGCAATTGCCCTCGGTGGTGGAGGCACTACCGAATCATAGGGGAGATAAGCTGACGCCACGATGAAGGTCTTCCAATTTCCATTCGTTTCGTAGCTAATGGCTGCAGCAACCAAATCTTGGCCACAAAATTGTCCAAGCTTAGTCGCTGAGAAAAGGTTCGACACAGCAAGACAAGCCCTTGGTCTCTCGGACCGCTCGTCACAGAGTATCGTAGTGCCACGGACACCTCCAAGGCCACAGATGCGATTTTTCCACACCCATGGCTCCTGTATGGATATTATGTGGGCTTTTGTATTCAACACAGAAAGCTTCTTACTGATGAGTGCAGTAGCAGCCTTGGAGTGTTGAAGGTTAATCTGAGTAAATCCAATCATTGGAAATACATCAGTCATACTAGTGGAAGGGCACGCAGAAGGTGCGCGCGCAGTTCCACCGACAGGAGTGCTTGAGGTCTTCTTCCTCCGTTTGTTCCTGTTCGAGCTATTGGAAGGGGAGGCAGCGTTGGTTTCAGTCAGCTGGCTGGTTTCGGTTGGGGTAACCTCTGCCGACCTGCATCTCTTTTCCGTCGCCGCCGGGGAAGGGCAGTTCTCAGCGCTTGCGCCTTCAACTGGCGGTGCAGTTTCTTCGCGCCGCACGATAGCCGCCTTTCTCCTTTTCCTCTTTCGCTGGCTCTTAGATGGACGCTGACCAGTGGACGCCGCCTCTGTGGCCCGTTTCACCTGTTCGGTTTCGCAGGCCTCGTCGGCAGCATCACACCTATCGGCTGTCTGTCTATTACTCTGAAGATTAAGCGTATCAGGTTGAACCTCTCCGCCACTTTCTTCATGTTTCCAGCCCAGTCTAACGAACGTGTCGGAGATAGAGCTGCAGGAATCTTCGGAAGCAAACCTTTTCGCAACTCGAAGGTCAACGCCTGTACAGGCGGGGGGTATATGTATGTCGGTTGGGGCCTCCAGAATCCGTGCCCCGACCGTGGTCGAAAAGACCACGGGTGGATTTTCGCCCATGCGAGTACCACCTGGAGTATTTGAATCATTAAGTTGTTCCTGCATACTTGTTTTTTGGTTTGGTTCGCGATAGAGCTTTGACGGTGTATAAAACGCCGCTATGACTCTAAAACCTCGGATCACGAACGTATCGTACCGAGGTCCCCCTATCCACCACCTGGGGACGCGCCTGGTGGGTAACCAACCCGACAGGAATAAACTACATACTTGCGCACTAGGATGAAGCCATTGCGAATATTTCGTTGCAAGAGTTCACATCAGCCATTTTTTTCGAAGTTTTCATAAGAATATTTACAAAAGCGTTGAAAAGAACTGTTTTTATTTAGTTTTAAAAAAATGGGTTCCGGAAAGCCTTTGATAGTGACAGAAAGAGGAAAAATAGATGCTTTCAAAGAGTTAGGACTTTCAGGCCCAGAAATTGCAAGGAGGCTAAATAGAAGTAAGACTATTATAAACAGTTATCTTGCGGATCCACAACACTATGGGAAAAATCAAAAAGGACACACGGCAGAAGCAACAACATTGCGAGAAAAGCGGGTTATTCTACGGCTTGCCTCAAATTCTACTCTACCAGTGACTAAAATAAGGGCCAACAGCGGAGTATCAGCCGGCATAGCAACGATCCGAAGGATAATACGAAAAAGTGGTACTTCACAGAGAAGAAAACTTAAAAAGAAACCTGTTTTGAGACAAGTACACAAGGAGCATAATGAATTTTGCAATAGAACATGTCGCTTGGAGCAGTGAACGGAAACGCATTGTCTTTTCGGATTAAAAAAAAAGTTTTACCTTGACCGCCCCGATGGTTGCAAATTTTATTTCCATGATCTAAGAAAGGTGGAGCTTATTTTGGCAAGACATCACGGCCGTACATCAGGTGTAATGGAGCTTTTACCCACTATGACACAATCGAGTTGGAGTTTTTGTCAACAACAATGAACGGAGACAACTACAAATGTTTACTGGAAGGGTCATTTCCAAAAGTGAAAAACATTTTCGGACCCCTGTCTTGGATATTCCAACACGACAATGGCCCTATCCACACTTCCATTGTTGTTAGAAGTTGGATTCAATCAGAAGACGTGGAACTTTTGCCATGGCCGCCCTATTCACCGGACATAATCCATAATGTTTGGGCATGGTTATCTCGTAAAGTGTATGAAGGCGGCAGACAATTTGAAGACAAGGACACTTTAATCGAAGCTATTCGTGGTGCCTGTGCCCAAATTTCTTTTAATTATTAAAAAAAAAACTGCATGATTCTATTCCAAACCGTCTTATAGAGGTCATATTGAAAAATGGCGGGCATACTCATTATTAAGGTGGAAAAACATAATAAATAAATGTTTTAAAACCATAAAATGTAAACATTTTATTAATTTTTTGTTCTTTCGAAGATTTGTATGTGGCCTCATCCCAGTGCCGCATCTTTGTATACGCTTTTCAAGTAGTTCATTGTTTGATCTTAAATTCCAGCGGTCGTTTCTTATGTACCATTTAATTTTCTGGCTTACTGTTGGGAAAATATGTACCTGTTTACAGGTAGTAAAAGTTTCTGGGTATAAAGTTTCCAACAGGTATAAAGGCTGAAAATCGATTGCAAAATGTATGGCCTCATCCTTGTGATCGCCAGTGTACTTCCTTATTTAAAAACGGCAACAGTGATGTACACTTGCAGGTATTCCAGAATAATGAAATGTCAGAACCAAAACATGTTGGTGCAGGGAAATAACTTTATGGGCACCACTGATGGTGAGCAGTAACTTCACCCAAAATTTTGTGAAGTTATTTCCCACCTATAATTTGAGAATTTGTCTATTATAACTAAAGACCCTTGCACCCACTCCAAATCAAACAGTGACCCCAAGCAGGGGGGTTGCAGGGGGGCCAGAATGCCCCCCATATGCATTGCACTGTGTATGGGATTAGTTGCGAAATCGCAAGTAGATTCCATAAACAGTGCAATGCATATGGGGGGCATGCTGCCCCCCTGCAACCCCCCTGCTTGGGGTCACTGTTTGATTTGGGGTAGGTGCGAGGTACGTTTCTTGAATTATCATAAAATGTTAAGAGAATTTATTTCCCACTAAAAAGTGTAGTTATTACTCACCATCAGTGGGCATTAAGTTCACAAAAAAAAAGTGAACTTATTGCCCACTCGAGGTGAAGTTATTGCCCAGGTGAAGTTATTTCCCTGCACCAAACATGTTTCACTGAAATCTAGATTTTGGGAACAATTCCTTCGATTTTCAATCAAAAACGCTCTCAGTTTGCAAATGCTAAATTAACCACGCATTCAGCACTTAAGAATAAACTACGCACACATACCCAGGTAGGTACCCGCAGTTTTATTTGCCAGAAATTGAACGTTCACCTTAAAATAAAACAAACTAGTTACCTATGTAGGTACACCTAATTAAATTCTAAACAAAGAAATCACCCTACATTACAATATAGGTATGTACCTTACATACGTGTTGTAATTCTAGCTCTGGTTAAACTACATATTTAAAGACCTGACAGAAGATTTAGTCGTGTACTTGAGTTCATTTGAACGGTCGATACTCACCGATAGAATGAAAGAAATCAATAAAGTTGACGTCAGCAAGGATGGATGACGCTAATTAGTCTACGGTTCAAAGAACAATTCAAGCCCGATATTTTTCAACCCTATGTGAAAACGTCGCCTTTTTATTTTTGTTTTATTTAGAGTTTTTCATTTTACAAAATCTATTCTCTATCCTTCTCAAGTTGAATGATGCAACAATTGACGTTTCAAGTAAAAGAAAATATTCACCTTCCTTGGATTTGGATGGTTGTGTATTTGTATTCGTATTTGTATGTACGCACATTATGTGAGTATGTACATATAATATTAATTTCTTACGTATGATGTTATCCTAGGAGCTTGCTCTCTGGCGCAAAGACTAAAGGATCGATACAGTCTTGACGAGCAAAAAAATAATAACAATAACAAGAAGGAATACTAAGAGCAAAACAAAAACAAAGAAAAATCTCTTTGCCTTCCTCAAGTGCATGCATTTGAATTGCGTCAGCGTCAGCTCTCGGCCTGCACAAAGGGTTAAAGCAGCAAGAAAAAATAAACCAGAACCCAACTAGCAGAACTGCGCAGTGTCCCTGTCCATGCATATTTTGTTTGCTACAAGAATCCTTGGCAATGTACGATTAGTTCTATTTCTATCCTACTTATATGTATAGGTTGGTCCTCTTCTTATCCACCAATGCATTTCATTCAGGAGCGCTTTGGTGATTATGACGAATCACTCAATCCGAACCTTACATCATATCACATCGCACACAACGCATTTTGGGAAGGTAAGGTGATAAAGACGACAGACGTGTCGTCGTGTTATCAAGCTATTACGCTTACGCGTTTTCCTGCGCGCATTTTGCGGGGACCGTTTTGGAAATAAATAAAAAATTCTCTCGGTTTTCCTCGTTTAAATCGAGGGGGCTAGGAAAGAAAGATGGTGGCTTTAGGCGTTGAGTGTGAGAATATTATTTACAATGACGACATTTTTATACCTCCTTTGTTACTTTGTTCGGTTAATAGAAAGCTAAATACGTATACAAGTTGGTATGTATATGATGTGAAAACGATGAGGTTATAGTATCTCATAGTGTCATTTTAAATAAGGGGTGCACAATAAAATTAAGGAAGAAAGGGAGTGTACTGACTTCACTGCGTAAATTTTGATTTGACTTCCGGCTCGATAAGGTTCAGCGAATCTGTTGCGTCGTCACAAGTAAAAAAAAAGTACAAATGTAAATCCTCTCAAGCTTTGATTATGCATAAAAACTAATCCGTTCACGTACTTTTATGTGTAGAGAAATGAAAACTGTCAAATCCCCAAAATCAAAAGAGCATCCTCTCATTTCAAAGAAAAGTACGCGAACGCTTTTGTGTAAATTAAAAATGTCAAAGATTAAAGTTAGAAACAGATCAACAACTTCGACTTCGACTTTGACAGAAGCGAGAACCTCTGTGTTTGAGGTCGAGTCAAACACATTGAAAAATGCAACTTCGAGAGCGAAACAAAAAACGGTTGTAAACAAAATACATCCCTGCTTGATGTTGCATATAAGTATAAGATCCTGTCCAACGTACTGTGTGAACGTCTCAAGTCGTTCTGCAATCTGCAACAAACGGCCGGATGATCGACAAAAGACCGTATTTTCACACAAAGGCAAATTTAAAGCCGCATATGAAAGCATTCATTGTCTAGGAGGATGGGCGAATATGGGATCCCGGCAAAACTGATCCAGCTGTGTCGCGTGACATTTGAAAACACGCGTTGTAATGTGCAGTTTAGAAGTAGAGTTTCCGAATTGCTCCAAACTTGCACCGGCTTCTGGCAAGGAGATGTGCTGTCATTTGAAATCGTCGATCTGAAGAAATTGGGCGCAGGGCAGGTGTCAACACAGTAGGCACTTTCTTTAATAGATCCGTCCAACTACTGTTGTATGCGGACGATATCGACATCAGCTGGCGTTCTTAGCCAGGTTTTTTCTTTGAAAGGGCTTATCAGGTGTGTAAATGCTTAGTTATTTTTTTTTGGTTTCATTTGTTTGATAGGTTTTTCTTTTTTCAGCAAAAATCATGCCATCGAAAAAAACACTTACCTTAAAAGACAAGTAAGAAGTTATTAACTTCGCTGAGTCACAGAGAAGAGACAGTAGCCGTGTTTCTTTGCACGCGGATATAGGCATGGCATTAAAAAACGACCATCGCCGCTTAAGAATTCATCAAAAAAAAAAATTGACAGCACACATGCACCTATGACATGCACCGTGACACAGCTGTAAGTTGTAGTTAAGAAATTTGTATTGAAAATCCTGAAATTGAAAAATATTTACTTCCGCCAATTGAAGCCATGCATATTCTAAAATTATAAAAGCAGTTTCACATTGACAGATTTACTAAATTTTGAAAAAAATAATAATAAAATCACGAACAAAATATTCGGCGGGATGTGCCAGTGGTCGGCGGAATGTCAAACTTTGACTTTTCCTGCAAAATTCATCGCAAAAATTCATCAGAAACGAAGAAAATGGATTTTGGAAGCACTGTTTATCCCCGCTAAAGGACTTAGCGGCGAAAACTATCCCCGCTAAAGTAGGCGTATATAGGATAAGTTGTTGTTGTATTTTACATGCAAATTTCAAATTATCCCTATATCCGCGTGCAAAGAAACACGGCTAGTGTTGAGTTCGATACATAGGAAAAAAAAATTGGAGTTGGGAAATCGTGTGTGGCTGCCATATTGCGAAATAAAAAATTGTTGCTCACTGATTGGAGTACTGGCACGAATGAGCTTCAAAAGCGGATAACAACGAAGGTAAGAGGGTCGATACTTTGACACATGAATGGTTTGTCAAAGCTCTTGAAAAACGTATTCCTATTTATGGGCCAATTATTCAAAAGAAGGCCAAAGATTTTGCAAATGGGATCAGTTTCTTAACTTTCACGGCATCATCTGGGTGTTTACAACGCTTTTTAAAAAGGCACAACATTTCGTACAAAGCAATATCTGGAGAATCTGCCGATGTGAATCCTCAAGCCGTTACTGAATGGACTAGCCGAATTGGGTCATTAATTGAAAAAATTGATTCCAAGGACATTTTCAATGCGGATGAGACGGCCTTGTTTTTTAAAGCTCTCCCTGTAAAAACATTTCACATAAGAGGTGAGTCTTGCTCAGGAGGAAATTCTTCAAAAAAAAAATTAACGATGCTACATTCTGTGAACGTGCTCGGGGAAGTTGAACATATCGAAGTCAAATCTACCGGTGAAATGGCTTTCTAATAATGACGGAATGGTTAAACAGTTTCAATTCCAAAATGAGAAAACAACAGAGGAAAGTTTTTAGACAACGCAACTTCACATCTTCATCTTACGTTAAGTATTTTTTTTTTTTTTTGTCGGGGTGTGTGTTAAGTAACATCACTATGATATATTTCGCAGCAAACACAACGTCCGTTTGTAAACCCTTAGACCAGGGCATCATCAAAAATTTTAAAGTTTTTTTTTTATCGCGAACAAGTGTTAAACCACCTTATTGCTACAATGGATCACGTTGGTAATGTTATAGAGCTTTCTTCAGGAATTAATGTGCTTGATGCCATTGATTGGGCTCCTGCAGCCTGGAACAAAGTTTTCCAAGAAACGATACAAAACTGTTTGGCTGGGTTTTTACGAAATCTAACCACCCAACTTGAAGACTTTACCCCAGAGGATGACATACCATTGATCTGTTTTAAAAATGTATCCACGCTAGTCAGACAAACCGGCTGCAATCAAGTTGATTACTTAGACTTAGAGTATGCCGCATGCGACAAAAATGTTCAGCCAGATGAGGAATGGAATGAGAACTTGACCGAAGATGTCTTAAGCGTTATTAGTGTGAATGACGAAAGTAACTTCGGAAGCAGACACTGAAATGGATTCTTACTCCTACAAGAAGGCTTTGAGTGCTGTGAATCTTTGTGCAAATTCGCTTTAATAGCTGGGGACGAAATGGAAATGTAGCTGACATCTGTTCTCCGATCTCACTATGAGTCAGTGGTAGTGCGCCGGATTGAAGATTTTTTTTTAAAAAATAATTATGGACTATGTCCGTATATGTACCCAAATTAAATACAGTCAACTCTCGATTATCCGGCATTCGATTAACCGGCAAACCTATCAACCGGGAAATTTATTTTCAAATATTTAGATATTTCCATATCGATTATCCGGGATTCACTCTATCATCCGTGATACATACTTTAAAAGAAATCCGGGGCGATAAGCCATTTTAACTATGTATGTATGTAAAGGGTTTTTCAATAAGAGCGCTAAAAAAGTTTTTGTAAATAAAACAAAAACGGTTTTGGATATCAATGAAATTCTTTATTCCTGTGAAAGTACGTTCGATGCCATTATGTATGGAACTCGATTTCTATTGCACGGCCACCACGGGCACACTTGCAGAAGTCCAGACGCTGAACCCAATTTTCGTTGGTTTTCAAGCATAAATCGGCCGATACTGCTGCAATTTCACGTTCGATATTCGTACGAAGTTCTTCAATCGTCGCTGGGTTGTTGGCATATACCATGGACTTGACGTAGCCCCACAGGAAATAGTCTACCGGCGTCAAATCGCACGACCGAGATGGCCAAGCGACTGGACCATTTCGTGAGATAACACGGTTTCCAAACTTGGTTTCCAATAAATAGATTGCGGTATTCGCTGTGTGGCTTGTGGCGCCGTCCTGTTGGAACCACATGTCCTCCAAGTCCATATCATCCAATTGGGGCCAAAAAAAATCGGTTATCATTAAACGGTAGCGATTTCCATTCACAACGACGTGTGAGAGACACATTTGGGCTTTCTTCAACTGAAGCCTCAGCGGCAGCAATATTCTCGACACTACGGGCACTTCTTTGTCTCACTGGCACGGGAACATTTTGTACTGTGCTTGTGGATTCAAATTTTTCCACTAGACGCTCAATTGTTGATCTGCTAGGACGATTATGACGACCATAAATTGGACGTAGCGCTCTTAACGTTGGGGCCACTGACTCCGAATTTCGGTAGTAAATTTTAGTAATTTCGACTCGTTGTTGGCTCGTATATCTTTCCATCATGAAATGGCAAACCTTACTAAAGAGAAATGTCAAAAGAGCGGCAAGAAATTCGGCGTCGTTTTCTGTCCCTGTCGCTTTACTTTTGTAGCGCTCTTATTGAAAAACCCTTTATTTGTATTTTTTTAAGTTTTTGTGTTCGTTGACTGACAAAGTTGTGTATTTTATTTCAAATAAGTGGAAACTCATTGTATGAAGTGCGTTTCTTCTCTTAAAATATGATTTTCGATTATCCGAGATTTTCGATTTTCCGGCATGAGCACGGTCCGTAATCGAGAGTTAACTGTAAAACAATTTTGTGTTCTTTTTAAAATTTGCGCATTTTTATTTTAAATTTTTCCCTTGAGCGGAATTGATTACTCTCTATGTGGACAAAAAACTCCGGTCCCTTGGCTGTCCGCTTAAGAGAGATTTCACTGTACATGCTACCACCAAGCAAACAAACGTCTCGCAACAGCCTAGGACAATGCGACAACGTTGATAGCAGCAACTTCGAGGTAGAACAGGAGTTCACTTACCTCGAATTAAACATCAGCTCCACGAATGACACCTAAGTAGACATCTGACCAATTATTATCCTAGGAAGTCAGGTGAAATCCCTTACTACCTCGAAATTATCAACATTCACGGTTTGCCCAAGGCGGTTGACAGATGATTGTTTGTTTGCAAGACAGTACTTGATTTTGTCCTCGTTGACTTCAAACCCAAACAATTTTCAATCCCCCATTTTTGACAGTTTTATTTTTTCTTCACTTTCCAACATTGAAAAGATAAATGTGGTGTAAGCAATGTTGATATCACATTCTGTTGGTAATTATATAAGCCAGCCTCAATTTAATGGATTATACAATTACGTATGTAGGTACATAACATACAGCCAGCGACTGGGAAATGATATCGAATAAGACTTTAAAGAATTTTTCTAACTACGCATAAAAAATGCTCCAAAAAATGAAACATCTGTACTTAGTCCTACACAATAAAACCTTCAAATCAAATCTCAGATTTATTCACGTTCATAAGTGGATTTACAATTTGCATCTCTAAATCTAGAGCTATGTACCTACTCGTACTTCCACCACCATCAAGTGGCGAATGGTTTTTTTTAATATTTATTTTATTACTACATACATACTGACATTGACATCGAAAATCTTTCCAAGGTCGCGTTCTTTTACATTTCATTCTGTTTTCATAGCACATCCTTTAATTATTATTATAACAAACTTTCCCGTGATTTTCAATGTTTTTATTTTTAAATTATTTTTTCCCATACGTATATGTGAAAATTGCAAACGATTTTTGTTATAACAAAAACAAAATAAAATTTATTGGACATTTGCCAACTGAAAAACATAATAAACAAAAATTATTCAAAGAATTTAGCGAACTTTTATGGCGGCCATCCACTCGGAACACTCTATAAAAGCTTTATCGACCAAAAATATTATATTCTATTCTCAGTCGGTTCACCAACATCACCTGTATGTTAGCTGTGACCTTGGGATGTTCTTTGAACTGCTCACATACGAGTACACACATTAAACGACGATGATGGTGCAAATTAAATTGTATCATTTTCTTAATATAGTAGTTAGATACACATGCAATGTATGTTCGTAGATTGTGTAACAAATAGAAACAAATCGGAGAAAAGGAAAATAGATTTCCGGTACAATAGGTAAGCTGACGAGGGAAGTACAATCGAGATGAAGATTTTTCAATTATTTATTTAGCTTGACAAATATTTGGTTTGAATTTGACTGTACATCAATGCCAAAATATTACTTTTCGTTGTCAAGTTTTGGGAATGTGCATATTTTAAACTTGAACTTTCTTATAGTTGAAATCGAACATGGAAAGGGGGCTTTTAGTAGAATTTTTTTGTTGACTCTCCAGCGGGGGAAAAAAAGTTGCTGACTTAGAAAGTTTGTAATTGGGCTCATACAGCGTACTGAGGAGATGAAGATGCTTCGCATGACAGCAAAGATTGGTCAAATAAGAAGTTTCAAGATCCGAGAAAGCCCTTACGTCACAGAACCTACCTCGAAGAAAATGTAGCCCCCCCCCCCCCCAAAATGAAAGATTGCTTGGTGGATGGATGGATAGGAATGTATGTATGTATGTATATATTTACTTAGCGAATTATCCACTATTAAGATTCATTTTACATATTACAAGAACTTTAATAATAAATAAATTAGGTAAATAGTATTTAACTAATTATAATGAAAATTACATTTTATATAACCTATAGCATTTCTTTTAAATATTGCCAAATTTCTTAAATTTTTTTATTTCTTGAGGCATGGAATAAAATAATTGAAAACCCCTGTAAATAATGCTGTTTTGCGCGGCATTCGTTAGGTACGGAGGAAGTCTAAAGTCTCCTCCATTTCTTTGATTGAGGCTTAACCATTTCAACGTATTTTATTTAACATAAACAAAATGGAAGTATATCTATTACATTTTAATATTATTCGCATTGCTCTGTTTTGAATTCGTTGTAGTTTTAATAACATATAATCATTGCACAAAAATAAGATTGACGAGCAGTACTCAATATGATGTTTAACTATCGCATTAAAGATATTTATTGCACACATTGTTGGAATCTTATTCCGTATTCTATGTACTAAAAAAGAACACTTTTTTGGATACTTTTTTATGAAGGTAATTAATATGTAAGTCAAATTTTAGTTTTGAGTCAATTATAACACCTTAATATTTGATTTGTTCTACTTGTTCTAATATTTCTCCGTGTACGTTTAAGTTTATGCCCCTATTGTGTAAGACAGTTGAGTTGTCTCTTGGTTGTAATTCAAAATTCGGTATTGCCAAACACAACCTCAAGCGAAAAGTTGACTGCCAACAGACAACCAAGATGGCGGGGTACCGTGACATAACCCCAAGCGTCATAAGCCCAAATCTCGAAATTTGGCCTTATGTCGCATTGTGAAAGTGACATAAGGCCAAATTCTAGCAATTGGTAAAGCAATTGGTAAAGCCAAATTTTCAAAACCGTACCTCGCACCTACTCCAAATCAAACAGTGACCCCAAGCAGGGGGGTTGCATTACACTGTTTATGGAATCTACTTGCGATTTCGTAACTAATCCCATAAACAGTGCAATGCATAGGGGGGGGGGGGGCATGCCCCCCTACCACCTCCCTGTTTGAGGTCACTGTTTGATTTGGAGTAGGTGCAAGGGCAAATTGTTGAAAACAGCAACAAGCGAAGATGTCATAAAGCCAAATTGGGCTTATGACGCTTTTTCAAGGTGTCAGAATACCAAATGCTAGAATTTGGCCTTATGCCACTTTCACAATGCGACATAAGGCCAAATTTCGAGATTTGGGCTTATGACGCTTGGGGTTATGTCACGGCACGCACCAGATGGCGGTGGTTGTCTGTGTGTATGCAGCTGCTTTTACGATTACAAATGAAAAAGGTTGTCTTGCATAATACGAAAAAATAGTTTGGTTGTGTGAAAGTTGAGTTGTATTGAAGACAACACAACTAAGTTGAGTTGTGTTATATACAATAGGGGCATTAATCTCTGATTATATTTAAAAATCATACATTTAGATTTAGTCACGTTTAATTTTAATTTATTTGATTTAAGCCATTTATACAAGCTGCTTAGATAGTCCTGTTTTCGCATTCATCAATATTCTTTCCCGATATAAATAGTAGGGCGTCATCCGCTAATAGTGGTATCTGTGAGTATTTAAGTGCATTCTTTATCCCATTGATTTATATGATAAATAGCAGAGCTCTAAGTATCGATCCTTGATGGACTCCCATTTTTGTCTCGATGCTATTGGATGACACACCATTTACCACTGTTCGTTGCGTTCGGCCATTCCAAAAGGATTTAAACCACATAAGCTCCGAACTTCTAATACCGTATCTATTTAATTTACAGAGAAGGATGCTTCTATCAATGTTCTCGAATGGTCTTTTAAAGTCCAGGAAAACAACGGTGACACAGTTTTTATCAAAGATTTCCTCTTTCCAGGTAATAATGACACTGTTTAGAGCTGATTCACAGGAGTGTCTTCTTCTGAACCCAGGCTGATTTTCAAAGAAAAGGGTGTTTGACTCAAAATATTCCTCTATACTCTATCCAACAAAAATTGTCAGTACAGGCCTTATGGAGGAGCTTTTTTTCTACCAGTGGTGCCTGTAGATACTCTCACGGCACTCAAACGCAAGAATTGCCACTGAAATAAAAACCAAACCACTGTCATACCAAGGAATTGTTGTTGTAATTTTCCTAAAATTCGTATACAACCCACAGCAACCCGTCTCCCACAGCCGAATGGGAATGAGCATGATCGCCTTGTGTTCGCTTGCTATTATCATCCACCAAAATAAGCAGTGTGTGTGACTGAAGCACATCAGAAGAGTACCTATTACCATCTCTACAATGAAGCATATCATTAAGGGTTTTTCTATGGATTTTGTCGAAGAACTTTCGGTTTTGGTGCTTTTGAGAACGAATTATTACGTGGGGTGTTACCATACGGTTTTAATTTGATTTTATTTTTATTGTACAGCTGCACAAGTGCAGTTTTTTTACCATCTGTTTATGTATATGACATTACGTCGTGGTTATATAATTTTGTATTCTAATTGCCTGATTATGTTTATAAGGCGGAAACAATGATTGTTATTTAAATCACTGATAGTGCATCTAAGCATTTGGTTTACTTTATTGTTTATATGAATAAAGAGAAACATGGCTACAAAGTCTTCAAAGGATCTAAGTGGAGAGAAAAAAAATAACAAATTGTTGATGCAACTGAAAAATTCTATGGCCTTTTTAAAAGTAAATCGGAAGCCGTAGGAAATGCAGCTAATATTTTTTCTGTTACGGAACGAACTGTGTACAGGCTTTTAAGATAAAAAGCAGTCAAAGGCCACAATTCACCGCCAAAGAAGAAAGATAAATCCGGTATCAAGAGCAAGGTCGATGATTTTGCCAATTGTTCCATTAGGCAGATAGTCCATCAATTTTTTATGGATGATGACCTTCCAACGCTAGACAAGATTTTATTGAAAGTACAGAAAAAATGCAAATATAACAAAAATAAGCAGATCAACTTTGCATACAGTATTACAAAAAGATCTCGGACTTAAATTCATCAAACGTCAGCGAAAGAATCTGTTGTTGGAAAGAAGCGACATTATTTCTTGGAGACGAAGATATTTACGCGAAGTAAAAAAAATAGAGAAGAGAAAAGAAAAATTTATTTTACTGATGAGACCTGGCTCAACGAGGGCCACACTCGAGGAAAAATTTGGATAGACCCAACTATTAGAACACCACGACAGGCGTTTAATGAACGATTGCCAATAGGACTGCGATCACCATCTGGAAAAGGAAATAGATTAATTATAACCCATATTGGAAGTTCTACAGGTTTCGTCGATGGACGACTTTTATGCTTTATTTCGGGAAAAACCGGAGACTACTACGAGGACATGAACGCTGATGTGTACGGGAAATGGTTTAAAGATATTTTAATACGCCTGGAACCCAACTCCGTCATAGTTTTGGACAATGCTTCCTATCATTTCAGAAAATAAAATAAAGCATATCCACTTCCACGAGAAAAGATGAAGGAAAAAGTGGTCTGTGGTGCGACCCGCAAGGTCCACACGACTAACTTCCCAGTGGCATCAATATGATTTATGCGAATAGTGGTAAATTTTGAAATGTGGCTAACCATAAGATATGGTTAAGAATTATTTAATATTAAAAAATACTCTTTAATATTGTTCATGGAAATTAAATGTTGTTAATAACAGCGAAGTGTGATATATATTAATACAACCATTGTTATCAACACGGAGACCTGTAAATTTGCATGTATACGAAATAACGGAGCACAATGTACTTAATAGTGATTTGCTCAATGAAAAATGGCAAAAAATAGTACAATCAAAGCCAAATTATTTTAGTTTTTTATTTACGCTGGAAACTTAATCAGTTCTGAGTTACGTTTCGAATAAACCCGGTCCCATGTCAATATCATCTTTGGTTCTCGAGATAATCGTGGCGAAACATAATTCCGAACGTACATACGTACATACGCACATACGTACATACACACACCCAGCCATCTCTATAAAAATGTTTGATTTGGATTCTGGTGACCTTGAAACGTGAAGATATGTCAAAATTCGCGATTCACAAAATCGGCCCCATTACTAGAACTTCCACTTGAAAGTTAAACAAGTGGTTGAGGTCTAATGCGATAAGTTTCGAGGATGATATGCTTAATGCATTCTTGAAATCGTTAAACGTTACAAAGCCAAGTATGAAACATACGTAGTGGATGAAATGGCTCAAAATTCGGGACATAAAGTGCTTCGGTTGGCGCCTTATCACTGTGACCTTAATCCAATAGAATTGTTTTGGGCTCAAGTGAAAGGGTTTGTAGCAAGCCAAAACAAGTCACTTAAAATGGCTGAAATAAAAGACTTACTAACGACAGCACTTACAAGGGTTGACAAGAAAAAATGGCTTCGATGTATCCAACACGTTGAACAGGTTGTTGAGCCAAATATGTGGGAAATGGACGTTTTTGCCGAGGAAACAGTTGAAAGGTTAATAAAAGACCTAAATAACGAGAGCAGTAGCAGTAATTTATTCATCGGATTAGTTGAGTAGTGATATTAGAAATTAGTATTTTATGTTTTACAATATTTATAATGAATAAATTGGATTACACTGATATATTTTTCGTTTTGATTTTTTTTTTGTGTTACGAAATTTATATATTTTGTTGGTCTACCTACTGGAGATACCCTTAAAAATCGCGTCTATTATTATCTTACCAGAAAAGGGAAAAGATAAACGGAATTTATTTCGTTCCGCAATATTTTTATTTTAAATTGGAAGATGGTAACCCTAATAGAATTGCTCTCTGAGTAATGGCGAATTATCATACACACTACGTCAACCCTGTGAGAGCTTTAAAGAGGGACCGATTTATGTAAGTCATTGCAACCAGACTGAGAGACAAACATCCTATCTTCCCTGTACTGAAAATTTTTGTTGGATAGAGTATAGTTGCGTTTGTACGCCTTTTTCCAACATTTTTTCAAGCACGGGAAGAGCGTTAATAGGCCGAAAATGTTCACATGCGTCGGCACCTTTTATTTTTTTCTATATGCGTTATCACAGACCCTTTCCATGTTTCAGGGAATGAACCACAACACATAGATAAATTTATCACACGTACAATTAAATCTCCGATTTCATTGATTGCATTCAGAATCATTTTAGCGCTTATGTAGTTAAAGTCTTTTTTTGGGTTCATGGTTTTTAAAATACTTTTTATGTGGGTAATATTAGTGCATTTAAATTTGAAAGATGTGCTAATGCCTATGGATAACGATGTGTATTGAATAACTGCTATGGATCTATTTATTTCAATGATACTATTTACGAAAAAAGAATTGAATTTGTCGGCTATTTTTCTATTATCCTTAATACCTAACTATTTATTGTTTTGTTGCTGATCATACTAAATTTGATAATATCTCTTTTGTGTTTCAAATCACGTTAAAATTGATAATATTGTATAAACAGCTATTTCTAACCAAATTGTGTATTATCTTGGGTTTCAAATCATGTTAAAATTGATAAAATTTTGTATAAACAGCTAATCAAATTAACCAAATTGTATAATATTTTGTGTTTCAAATCACGTTAAAATTGATAGCATTGTTTTATATAATAATATTTCTTCATATCTTTTGTTAAACATTTTTTTTTTTTTTTTTTTTTTTTTCCTTTTTTCCTTTTCTTTATATTTTGGAATTTTTGCTTTTTATTATTTCTTTTATTTTTAAATCATATTATGAAATGTCATCTCAGGCAGACGGCAGTATTGCCATGTCCTTATTCTTAAGTATACCAATTTGTAAACTTTATGATGAAAAAATAAAGAATCTATCTATCTATCTATCTACACTCATTGTTAAATTTGATATTTTTTATTGGTTCATTTCGTATGTTTAGGACACATTTCGATTTTTCCCCTCTTCATATAGGGTAGGGTCGCCTGAATTCCAACACCTCCAGTAGTCGAACACTTTTTGCCAAAAGTCGTTGAAACTGTATATTTTTTTAAAAATTCCAACTTCTACAAATGTAAAATTATTCCTCTGCATACACGCATTGCTCGTAAGGTAAAAGTTGGTTTTGTAAACAAAAGAAACTGTTGAAGTGCTCCGGGAAAGTGTGTATAAATCTTGTTAAAAGTCTGGTAAGTAATTTTTTTTACTTGTTTTATATATAATAATATTAGTTGTATCATATTTTACAAAAAAAAAATATTGAAAACACTAGACTAAAGACTATTTTTTGAGCGTTCGGACTTAGGAAACTAAATTTCATCAAGTTTCCATCTCGAACACTTGCGTTCGGTTTAAGGTAACTACGTTTTTTTTTGTTTTTTTGGATCACACACTAAATAGCATAGAAAAGTGAATTCGTTGGCCTTTTTTATATGAATTATGTGTAATAAAGTATTGCGTCCAGTATCCGAACACACTTTTTTTCAGTGTTCGGATAAAGGCAACTTTTATTTTTTGGGTTCCTTAGTCCGAACAGGATATATTTTTATCGATTAGACCTACCCATTTACCAAGTTTATCCATTTTTCTAAAATTGTTTAGATATAATGAAACGTTAGTACCAAAAGTATAACGAAGCCTCACTGGCGACTGCCTTAAATGGGATCCGTAATGGTTTAATGAGCTTCCACAAAGCAAGTTCTGAGTTTGGTATTCCTATAGCCACCCTCCATGATAGGATCCATGGTAAGGTTGGAGACAAGCTTAAGAGAATGGGGCCTACTCCAGTCCTTACAGAGAGTGAGGAACGTAAGCTTGTTGAATGGCTGATAAAAATTGCAAAGTGCGGATTTCCCCCAAAAGCCTAACGAACTCTTGGATGTTGTGCAAAAGATAGTCCGTGATGAAAAACCCCTTTTAAAGACGACAGACCCGGTAAAAAGTGGTATTATTCATTTTTGAAGCGCCATAACGAGTTAACTTTACGAGTGTCGGAATCTCTATCTAAATCAAGAGCTGTCGTAACAGAAGAGTATATTAAAACATAGGGACGGGCTACGCTTGGGCGAACTGTTGGATACCCTATTCTTATTCCTATCCCTCATAAGTGGGCGTGACAAAAGTCTAAGTATGGTTGAATTGTTAAGAACGCTCTACATATTTTGTTATATAACATTTTAAGGATTTTATCAAAAAAAAAAAACGCTCCCTAGCTCAAAGTTGGGTGTTTCAATAAAATTGCTTTATTTAATTGTGGGCGTGTCAGTAGGCGGATTTAAAAAAAATTAACACATGAGAATAAAGGGCCCCTAGAGAGTATATATTATAAATTTCAGCTCCTGGATTTTCAAAAATTAATATACCCTTAGAATAGGGTATAAAAAAATTATTTTATTTATTTGTGGGCGTGTCAGTGGGCGGATTTTGAAAATTTTTTATCCCGAGCAGTTTTAGGAGTCATAGATCATATATAAAATTTCAGCTTTCTAGCTCAAAATTCGATTTTTTCCAAAATTTGGTTTTTTTGATTTTGTGGGCGTGTCTATGGGCGGATTTCAAAAATTCGTAAACTTGATTATTTCGGGACCCTAGATAGTATATGGTTAAAATTTCAGCTCTCTAGGTCCAGTTTAAATGCCTAATTTTTGGCTACAGACGGACGGACGGACGGACGGACGGACATGGCTAGATCGACATTACTATCGATGCTGATCATAAATATAGTAACTTTTAGGGGTCTACGGGCAATATTAAGGTATGTTACAAACTATGCGTCAAAATTAATATACCCTTAGAATAGGGTATAAAAATGGTTTCGGGACCTAGAAAACTATTTAGTTGAAGTAAACGCCAAAGACATCTTAGACGACCCCTCACGAATTTATAACTGCGATGAGACTTCATTTAGCATGTCTCCAAAAACCGGAAAGTTTATCGATCCCAGGGGCTACCTGTATGATGTCAAAATGTCATACGAAAAAGATAATTTAACGGTACTGCTCGTTTTTAGTGCAAGCGGAGTGACATTACCTCCTGAAATAGTGTTTCCTTATACACGAAATCCACCGTCAAAGCTTGTAAGCAATATGCCAGACGATTGGATTATAGGTCGCTCGGAAACAGGATGGATGAGATCCGAAACATTTTTTGAATATGTGGCAAATGATTTCAATGGATGGCTTGCAAAAAATGAGATTAGGAGACCAGTTCTGCTTCTTGTGGATGTGCATAAATCTCACCTATCCATGGCTTTAAGCGACTTTTGCTCTAATAATGAAATCATATTATATTCACTTCCTCCAAACACAACCCACATTATGCAGCCCGCGGATGTGGGGGCCTTCAAATGCATAAAGAGCGACTACAAGGCAGCAGTAAGAGAATGGAGAATGATTCCTGGGAACCATGAAAGAACAGTTACCAAAATAAACTTTTGCGAGGTGTTAAAAAGATGGTTCTCGATAAAACCGATCGATCACAGGTTGTACGCAATGACTTCAGGAAATGTGGCCTTTACCCCTTCGATTCAAACGCTGTTGACTACTCCAAGTGTATTCAGAACACAATGGAAAATTTGGTTTGCAGAAATGAGGAAACTTTGACAGAAGAGAAAGAAGGCATATCATATAAAAAGCTCGTTACTACAAAGGAGGTTTTGTCATCATTGAAGTACGAGCTTCAACAAAATAATATCGATTTTGAAATCCTGCTTAAAACCATCTCAGAAGCTATGAACAACTGTTATCCTTTTCAAGTAACGGATCAACAACAACCTACAATAATCCAGTTACACCAAGAAACCGAACCCGAAAGACTGCAGGATGTACAACATATTACTGGTGACATTATGCTTAACAATAGCTTTATCATAAATGATCCTATGAGCATAGAAAACATTTCTACAATAGAAGTCACCGCAGACTTTGATGACCTACAAGCTATAGTAGACGAAATATTAGTTGAAGGCCTTATTTCTGATGATACAGGCATCAATATGTTATTTTTATACCTAAATACCTAAGTTTTATCTATTTCAGAACAATCTTTATTATCCATAAGTGAGCATATACCGCCAGTAGCACCCTGCTCTAACTTTATGTCCTCAAAAGGTCAGTTTAATTCTCCAAGCTCCAAAATCGTCAACGCCTCTTCAGAATCCTGTTCACAGCAAAATATACTTATAGATTCACCTTCTAGCACTTGTTCCAGTTTCGAAAAGCATCTCAAATATCCAGCACCGATAAAAACTAAAAAAGGTGCAGTACTATTCCCCAAAGATAGGGCACCGATGTCAATTTCATCTTCTAAATGGAGGCAGTTTCACAACAAACTAGAAGAAGCTAAACAGAAACGAAGATCTGACATTGATGCCAGAAAAACGTTAAGACTGTCAAAAAAACATCAAAAACCTATTAGTAAACAAAGACCTAAGCCTTCAAGAGCAATATTACTAGCCCAAAATCAGTGCTAAAAAATGTCTTGTGGCAAATGTAAGGATGAGTTGGACACCGACGCAGAAGAAGAAGGCCTCAAAAATATAGGATGTGATAAGTGCAGCAGGTGGTACCATTTAGCTTGCACCGCTTTGTGCACAAAAACATTCAACGAAGCTCAATTTGAAGACTTTATTTGTACTTTTTGCAATTAGTTTTATAAGCCTACATTATAACTGACGCACTGCAATATTAAGAGCGCATTGAATATGAATTTCGTGATTATGTTTATTAAGTTTTTTTTGTTAGCTCATGGAGCAATTTTTTTATTGAATGTGGCCTTTTTTTATAGTTAGGTAGGTATTCATTATTTTATAAAATGTTTATTGTTTAATGTTATTCTTCTTTTAAAAGCACGCTTATTGTTTTTAAAGTTTTTTTATCGGCGGAAAGCTTTTATTTTAGCTCATGGAGCAATTTTTTTTTATTGAATATGGATTTTTTTATATTCGTTATTTTATAAAATGTTAATTTCTGTAAAAAGCACGCTTAATGTTTTTTAAGTTTATTTTTCTTATCGGCGATGAGTTTTTAACCGAAACCCCACGATTAGATATGAATTATATACCTAGGTACCTGAGTTAAGCTTGAAAAAAACTAATTTTGTTTTCTATATTAATTTAAATAAAAATACAAACTTACAAATAAAACGGTTTTGATACAATACGAGTATAATCGTCTACTTTTTATTCTTTTTAATTAATTCTATACGAAGAAACCACCTATTATAATCCATGTTCGAAATCAGGAAACTCATTGTTCGGATAGTGGAAACTAGTGTTCGACTACTGGGAAATTACGTTATTTTTCAGTTTTTATTAAATCTAAATTATTCAGTCATAGTTATAAATCAAATTCAAAAAGTTATTAAATAATTTTGATATAACGCTGCATACAAAATTTATACCACAGTTATAAGTTTAACCCATCGTTTACAAAATTCGATTCATTTCGAACCCACCACTAAGTGTTCGACTACTGGAGACATGACCCTATTCTAAACTTATATAACGTATTAGGTATTAACGGCATATCCAGGGGACAACCTACCTGCTATGCTTAAATTGAAGATGTGAGCCAGAATATCAGCAATATTATAAGAAATTTTTTTCAACACATAATTCGAAATAGCAACATTCCAAATGAATGCGAGTTGTTGAGCGAGTTTATAGTTCTTATTATTTCATACCCTGATATCGGTTCAAAGAAAAAACTATTTATACAAACGTTATTGCCCACCAGTCCTAAATCAGTGGGCAAATTCCTAAACGCAAGATTTGCAAAGTAAAATACCTGCAAAGCATATGGAAAAAGCAAGTTAAAATATCAAAAGCATATGTTTGCAAAGCATGTAGATGACGTTTTGGAATGCACATTATTGCTTTATTTGTTGTGCTAGGCTTTCACCAGAGATATTACTGGGCCACGTCGTGATGTCAACCTCAGACCTCTCGCTCAGTTTAACTGAGCCCACTAAAATAACCCTTAAGGTCATTAATAATATTAACATATGTAAGTTAACCGAAACATTTTGAAAGGCATAGGCCCACACATTCACATTCTCAAAACTAATAAAATATTGGTGAATTTTTTTTGCAGTTTCAAATGCCCATCTTTACCCCAAAATGTCTACAAATTTCTCGAGGACAATAATCACAGACATCTAAATAATCCAAAGAACATCCACTGAAGCTGATGCATTTATCCGAACTTGTTTCGACTCGTGCAAAAACTTCTACAATCTGCATTTTGGACACGCTCAGTTTTGTTGTTTTGTTCATTATCAGATAATCGTAAATTTTTTTAACATTTTTTGTTGGTTCAATTTTAATGTCATCGGACGATCACAAGTGCTTTTTATTTTTTGTTTGTTATTTTCAAACAAAGGCAACCGATCCTCTTTTCTTTGTGTGCTTGAGCTTCAGTGAGCGTTTTTTTTTCTGTTTTGCCGACCCGCATCAACGGCAATACAGCCAGACCTGTAGGTACGACGACGAGTAGATAAAAGTTGCCTCTTTCGTTTTCATATATTAGTCATTCTAAGCAACAAGAAGAACAGAAAATCCCACCTCATGACGGGCAAACATTCAATCCAAGTCAGACAAAAGTGCAAAAAGAGAAACTTGCACATGGCAAGGCAATGGCAAAGCAAACAAATAACTGAACGAAACGAGGCACAACCAAACTTGCAGTGTATCACAAAAGATACATTTCTAGTGAAAACTCACCTGATTGCAGAAAAACTAAGCAGAAGAAGCGGAAAAACTGCTTAACCTCTCATCAACAGAAGCTGCATGCACCAAGACAGGAGGCTATGTAATAAGGTGCTGCCTTTGGGGCAGTCGGGGGTTCGATTCCAGAGGTTACTAAAAAATACTTACAGAAACAAAGAACTTCGCTGTGCACAAAAGAACTGCTCCAACGAGTTTGGAGTTTCTTACCTTACAACTGGCTTCGCTTCCAAGCAATTCCACTTTTATTCGCACCTAGTTTCCGTCATCGCTCAAACATGACGATAACAATATTGTGAGTATGTACCAGCTACTGTCTATTTATCGGCAGGTATTGATGATACAGGTGAACCCATGCATCTTTATCAAATCGAGAAACCCATAATTACAGCTCAGTCGAAAAAGTAATTTCTAAGTACCTACCTTACCTACATACCTATGATACAATTATTATTGCTGTGCCATTGTATTTGCTTTTAGGCGAAGAGGCATGTAGGCTAACAACATGTGCGGTACCGTGAATAGAATACCTTTGTGCCTGTTAATGTTATTCACGGAGGTCGGTTTTTTGTGCGGACGATTTGTCTAAAAGATGACGAGATAATAGATTGAATGTTGTTAGCAGACTTGTATTATGTATTACCTTTGTGGAAGGTGATTACTTAAATGCAGCTTAATGCGAATTACATATTTTACTCGGATGGGTTAAGAAAGTTATTTCGTTATACCTACCTGCAGTTTTAGACCATCAAGAAGCCGTATAATTTGTTAAAATTTTCCTCAACTCGATATTTGAAGACAACATTTTGTTTCTGTGTCCCCACTGTTTGGTTTTTTTCATGTAGGTAGGTACATGTCACATACCATAATAATAATATTCTAAAGGTTCCTTGGGGGTTTCGTTTTCCCTTTTTTTAATCGATTCATGTTTCGGCTTTGTTTTGTTGTTGATGGAATGTTTCTGTTACAAAGAAATTTAGCTGCCCTTTTCACCTTCACTTTTCTGTAATAATGTTTTTACTTTGGGTATGTGTTTCCCTAGAGGTGAAAGCTAAATTACGGGCATGAGTTTTAAGAAAAAATATTATTCTGTTTAAAAGTAGATTGAATATCACAAATTTAACGCCAGGGGTTAGCATTGTAATTTATAGCTAAAGTTTCAAAAATGTTATTGTATTGTACAGCGCAGGGGAATTTCCCAATTCGTGACAAAATTGTTCGTCATGAATAGCATTAGTCATTGCGGGGTTGGGCGAATTCGAGAAATGGTTGGCGATGAGGATAACGAGTACCTATGTACATCTTTATACCTAGTCATCTTAACCTTTAAAGAAAATAAGGTTGTTGCGGGCGAGCTCAAATTGCAAAAGCGTGAATGGTGTTTGGTTAAGATCTTTAACTTAGAACTTTGTCACGTTAAACTGTTATGTTTCTATATATGCGTTGTATACTTGAATTCTTAGCCACATGTTAGATTTCCCAAATAATAAACAATTCTACGAATTCTAGAATTTCCCAAATAATACAACAATTCTAGAATTCGTAGAATTGTTGTATTATTTGGGAAATCTAACATGTGGCTAAGAATTCAAGTATACGAGTACAACGCATATATAGAAAAATAAAACATGTTAGATTTCCCAAATAATAAACAATTCTACGAATTCTAGAATTTCCCAAATAATACAACAATTCTAGAATTCGTAGAATTGTTGTATTATTTGGGAAATCTAACATCTGGCTAAGAATTCAAGTATACAACGCATATATAGAAAAATAACAGTTTAACGTGACAAAGTTGTTTTTTTTTTTCGTCTTTTTTTTCGTTTTTTTTTAATTTGCCATTTAAAAAATTCATTACAAACTTAACATAACACATTATATATATTAAATAAAACTATTTTTTACATAATGCACCAACTGTCTCTTGAATTCATTTTTTAAATAAATTGGTAGGCTATTATGTATATATATTCAATCCTCTGTGTAGAACCATATTTTTTGTCTTTAAATTTCTAAGCCGTGGCAACCCAGTCAAGTTTTTTTTTTATTATGGGGGGAGGGGTCTATCTCTCCCCATTTAAGCGGCAGGGGCGATTTTCTAAAAAAAAACCACTTCAAATGGGAAAAATATATTAAAAAATAACGGTAATACTTACAATTAAGTATAGCCCATTTTTTTAAAGCTAAAAGTCCGTTTTATCACCCTGTTTTTAAATCAAGTGATTTCCATCAATAGTTTTTGAAAAAAACTAATTTCAAACTCAAAATTTCGGAAAAAATGAATGTTTTTAAATCTACTAATTTTCGAGAAAATTACCAAACCTACTTTTTATTAAATTTTTATTTATGGACTTTCTTTTCCTTGACGTCAATGAATAAATAATAATATCCTTCTTCTTGAAGCATTACGGTTCGCCTTATAAAAAGTGAGGTTATGCAACCCCCCTGCTTGGCCTCACTATAGGATTTGGGGTAGGTAAAAGATTGGGTATATGCAAAGTTTCTTTTGCATTTAAGGAATCTGGATTTAAAGAAACTGAGTTTGAATTTTTTTTTTTTTAAACTATTTATGGAAATCATTTGATTTAAAAACAAGATGATAAAACCGAATTTTATCTTTAAAAAAAAAGTGCAATACTTAATTGTAAGTACAGTACTACCTCGATAATGTGAACTAATTCAAACATGGGCAGTTCACATTTTCGAGGGTTCACATTTCTGGATACTAAAAAAATTGTTATATTTCATGCTTCTTGAAATGACCTGTAACTTGATTATTGAAAAGTAAAAGAAAGGAAACAAAGCCATAGTTATTAAACGATATTAATATTATTTAAATAATAATTTAATAGCCTAAAAACGTAAAAACAAAATAAATAAATAGGTACTTCACAACAAGCAAAATAAAGAAAACAAAACAGGAATAACATAAGGTAGGGTAGGTAGGTTGAAGTGGCGGTTCGGGTTGAACACAATTAGCACTATGTTGTGCCTTTTTGTTACCACGACTCATGTGACCTATTTGTAGTGGTTGTAGAGGGTTTTGATGTGTGGCTATATCCAACCTGTGGAGTTGAGAAAACGGACAAGATCTTGTATCCCTTTTTCCGATATAGCGCTAAGGTCGTCGAAGAATGGTTGGTTCAGTGCCCGCAGTCTGGCCCTTGCTAGTGCCGGACATTCGCAGAGAAAATGGAAGAGAGTTTCTCTTTCATTTATATTCCCGCAACTTCGGCAGTGGAGGTTAAATGGGATACCTAGTTTGGCGGCATGGTCTCCAATTGGCCAATGCCCGATGATTATCGCCGTAATTCTGGCGTCATCGGGGCGGGTTCTGTTTAGAAAATCATGTGGTCTTCTTTTGTTATAAGTAGACCATATTTTCCTTGGTATGATGCAGTTAGTTAACCTTCTCCATTGAAGATTGGCTTTCTGCAGGAAGTATCAGTGTATTTGTGTCTTAACCGCACCTAGCGGAATCTGAACCCTTGCCGCGAGCGAGCCGTCCAGAGCTGAGCCCTGTCTGGCCAGCTCATCTGCACGCTCGTTTCCTGTTATGTTACTATGCCCTGGAACCCAGAGTAGTTAGGTTGCAGTAAAATTAATTTGTTTTCAAAAAATTTGTCATTTTAGTTTGACGGATACTTTTGTGCGTATATTTATCAATTGCAACTGTTTTGATATTCGCAATTGATGTTACTACAGTACCTTGCCATATTATTAGACCCAAGTAAAAAAATTCAATTTTTTTTTTTAAATTATTTAAAAAGTATGAAGTATAGGCTTCTTTTATTTTTCATTTATATTTTGCGTTACCTATGTAATTATTAGGCTTTATTTGAGACTTCTTTACGGTATATTATGCAACATTTGAAGTTTCTATTAAGTAGTGAATGGTTGTGTGACCAAAAATTTCAAAAAGTGCCTTAAAATTATTTGCATATAAAAGTTATTTCTGTCAAATAAAGCTCGTGTTTTTCGGTAAGTTCTGATGTTTTTTTTTTATGGGTAAAACTTTGCATACAGATAGTCATTATATTAAAAAAAATTTTTTTTTTAGTATTCAATCGTTCGAAAGATGAGAAAAGGGTCAGACCTCTCCCCGAAGAAAGTCGGCCAAGTTGTTGGCCTATTAAAGGCATCCAACCTATCCCAATATGATACTGCGGGTATAGTTGGAGTGTCGCGAAGTTCTGTTAAGAATATTTAAAAAAAATGGATCTTGGGGTGTCTTAAGAGTAATTGCGGTAGGGTAATGCTGGGTCTAATAATATGGCAAGGTACTGTATATCTGCACCCAATCCATTGTCTTGGGCCCAGTCGAACAAAACATTCGACCATTGAATAGCTCGACAGTGGGAAACTTATGTACTGTGTATTACTTCTTCCACTGATGAAGTTTCCTCGTCTTCGGGAGCTAACTCAGCATTCTCACCATTATGTTCACCATCACCGTCAACGACCCATGTTCTTATGTCCCCAATCGATACGTTTGGGGCATTAAAGCAGCTTAAGAGTTCTCTAATTTGTTGAAGATCTGCTTCAAAATGTGCTGCCTCATCTTTATCGCGAAGACGACTTAGTGGTATAAAATCCTGAGCTTCCCAACTCGAATCTCGTGGCAGAATTTTTTTAAGACAGTTTGCTAAAAGTTTGTAACAGCGTTTCTCAAGTATGTATCAAAAATTGGTTTTTAGTTCACATTTTAGAGTAGGTATGCACCTAATATAAACTTTTTCTGGTTCACATTTTTGAGGTTCACATTATTGAGGTAGTACTGTATTACCGTTATTTTTAAATACTTTTGTCCATTTAAAGTGTTTTTTTTTTTAAGAAAATAGCCCCTCCCGCCCAAATCGGACGAGATAGACCACCCTCCCATAGTAAAAAATGTTTATAAATAACTTCTCTACGCAAATCTGTCGTTAAACTTTGTCGCTTGAGTTATCGTACTCTCCCCAAAGAAACAAAAAAATGTGAGGTAATGGATTTTTGAACAAAAGTTAATGTTTTTTATTTAAAATATCATCTATAACGAACTTTGGTTATAACGTACCAATTTGGCCGGTCGCTGTAAGATCGTTATAAGCGAACACTACTATAAAGGTACCTCCTACCTATATAGGTAGAAACTTACAGATGTGGCTCAGTCACCTTGGAACACCTAAAAGTCTATTTACTGACCCAGCTCTGGCGAAAATCTACAAACATTCAAAAGTATTTACTATCATGCTAAGCTTCTCAAATTTGCCGTTCTGAATCGACATAAAACTATGTCTCTTTCATTCAGGCCAATAATATAGAGTCGTACGCTAAGCTTTAAGCCCTGTTAAGGCCAGACTATACATAAGATAAACTACAAACAGCTGTGATTTCCAGCAATTTTGGGTAAGTAGGTATTTACTTTGCTTAACCCCCACCCCCTCTATAGCCTTGAAATTTAAGAATGAACCTATGTTGAAAAGGTCATTATGCTGATAATTCATATTCCCAAAGAATTGATGAATTTTTAATTGAAATGGCAACCATGTTTCCACTAGAAATTAAAATAAAATTAAAAGACTAAAAACTTGTTTAAGTTTGAAACCAATTTTGTTATTTTTACCATTTTTAAACTTTATACATTATATATACATTTTATATGATGTAATTTCAAATTTCACTGTCATCGGAGGGAGGGGGGGTTGATTGACATAATTGCTTAATTTTGTTCCCATACATTAACGTGTACTGTTTTTAACCATAAATTCATGAATAAATATGAACTGTTCATTAAACATAGGCGACATTTGCCAGTGCTATCTGTCAACGCGTGTGCCACTGCACTCCATGTCAGTATGTATCTGACTGTTGATTAATCTGTCAGTCACCAGTTATCGCTAAATAACAAAATTGGCAACAATCTAAAAATAACCAAATAACTAAAAATAACCAATTCACCTTACCCCCACAATCCAGCTTCAGGTAACGCATTTCCGAATACCAAACAAAACACAACCCTATAAGATAGGAGTAATTTTAGATAAAACGTTTTTTTACACTTCCCGTGGAACAATATCAAAAAATGTACTTCTAATAATTAAAATGGATATCATTTCCTAATTGGCACAGCTCAGGTGGCCTGCAGAAACGTATACACAAAACAGAACCAATGTATATATACTCCGTACGTAGGTATAGATACACAGCATAAGAAAAGAAGCCATTAACTCCATCATGACCTGACTGCCATGGTTCGGGTAAATGGTGATAATAACAGTGGTTTCCCCTAAGAGGGGCAAAAATCAAATCAAAAACTCTATTAACCAACTACAAAGTACCTACAAACCTTCAGTGTTTGTTAATGACACTGCCTGCGCCTGGGCAAGAAATTTTAGTGTAATCTACCTATACGACTTTTCAAATTGTATACAGATGAAGAATTTCACAAGATAATTTATTCACATTTTGACTGTATGTATTCGTATCTACTTGGCAGGCAGTAACGTAATCTAGAGCTAGAAGAGGAAGTAAATCCGAGGCCCCCGGTCCCGCCCTTAACGTCCACGGAAACGAACATTTTCTGAATATGGAACTAAGGCACTTACCTTAAGTTATTTGCTTTGAATTTGAATTGTATCCTTATTGCACTCGTGAAAATATTCCTTTGAAAATCCTTGAAGAAACAAAGAAAATTCAATAACAATCAATGACGCGGTCGTTTTGTTTGAGAAAAAAAAATATTTCAGGATTTTCACTCAATGCAAAAATTATTGGAAAATGTCCTTTTTACTTTGTGTATTATGTATATTGCATAGCAGATAATTTCTCCAGAAGGAAAATTTGAATGCGAGTTTCATTTTAATATTCAAACTCGAATCCTAGCTAGATATGTATTTACTTTTTTTCTGATTTCCTTTCTTCTGAAGGATATTGCTGTTCCTGGTTCTCTGTGCTATATTTTTTCTTGGAGAATAAGATAAATTATGTACACTTAGATTTTATAACAGTGTTCAACGAACTTGTTGTGGGACGCGCTCTCAGCTGACTGGTGTTTTGTACACAAAAATCATGTAAGAACGCTGGCGGTGGCGCTGATGCCTTGCTTGGTTGAGAATGAACCGATGAAAGAGGAATGAAGAATCAAATGAATTACCTGCCTTATATAAAAACAGCTGAGTGTTGTGTATTGGGGAGTATTTTGCAATACGTGTATGCAATAGAAAAAAATATACTGAAAGAAAGGTACAAAAAGGAAATAGTAGGTACTTAAAATATAACCCAGAGGCATAGGGCGCGTTCAAATTGCGAGGCAACTGCGAGTTCCCTAGTAGTTAAACCTCTATCACATACCAAACGATTGTCACGTGACTTATTCGATCAATGAGGAAGACTAAAAAAGTAGGGAAAAGCAGTTGGCGCGTTCAATATGCAAGACAACTGCAAGTTCACTACTAATTAAATGTCTATCACTTGCCAGACGATGGTCACGTGAGTTATTTGATCGATGAGAAAAGGTAAAATAGTAGTCACTAGTAGTTGACTTGTAAATTGAACGCGCCAGTTGCCTTACAAATGGAACGCGCCAACTAATAGATAGGATATTCAATTGAGGCAACTTCGTGAGACCGTCATAAAAATTGTAAAACTGACAAAATGTGTATGGCCTTTGACAGTTCATTTACTAGTTCGTAAACTAACACGTTTGCGAAGGTTCACCGACGTTGCATGATTACCCTTATTATTTCTTACAATATCACAAGGAATCCGTCGCTTGTCAGGGCTTGTAGGTTTTATGTTTTGAAACCACCAGTCAAATCGACGTCTGACACATGCCAAGTATTACCAAACTTCAGTATATCCTGTCAAAGTGCTATGAAATTTGATATTTGCTGTCATATTTTGACTTTTTTTCTTACTTCTTTAACGCCGAGGTTATGATGTAGACTTAAGGGATAATAGTCCTCCCACTTCAACTCATACCTACTGGTCCGGCTGTGGGGATCGCCGGTTTGACCCCAATATAGTAATGACAGGCCTCGCGATTTCGAATCACTTCGTCACTGAGGCTAAACAAATGCTCGTGTTGTTGCATTTGTGTAATCCAGAAGTTTTAATGCCTTCCCTTCTCTCTCGATTGTAAAGGAAAGTTGATTGATATTGTCTCTTTGATGGGGTTCATAGGATCGCTCCTTTAAACATTACGTTACCAACTGAGCTGGTCGCGCTCCATTTTCTTTGAGAAAGGTTCTTCTATTTTTCACATTTGCCATATTTTGACAAATATTTAAAATAAATAGCGCTGTTTAATTAACGAAAACCAGGTCAGAAGAGGACACAGCATAAGTGGGTGCAGGCTGTCAGATCAAGTTAGAACAGAAAAGTACTGAACGAGATTCATGTTCGGAATGAGGTTGACAGTTGCGAGTCTTCCTCAAAAAGTGCAGAAAATCTTGCACTAAACTATGCTGTACACATTCATGAAATGGCAAACCGTAAAACACTACGGGGCAAGGTTTTTGATCAGACAGAAACCTTGTGCTGCCCGTTCTTAGATTCACTCCTATTCCAGACATGTTTATGAATGGAAGAGTGGTTCTCAATTGCCAGAAATTGAAATATCTTGGATCTATGATCAATAGCAAAGCAACCTGTGATGACAACATTTAGCATCGCGTAATCGTAATGTGGATGAAGTAGCTGGGAAACTGCTTCCTCTTCTGTGACCGAAAAATGCCCCTAAATTGATAGGAAGGGTCTACACCGCAGTTGTGGGACCAGCGCTCACAAACGGTTCACAATGTTGGAAAACATACAAACAGTTTGAGGGCAAATGAGAGATAAAGATTGAATAAAAAGTTCCAATATTCGAGGAAGTCTTCACGTCAAATAACCTATATCGAAGAAAATGGAGCGAGACCGGCTCAGTTGGTACTATCATGTACAAGAAAAGATCCTACAAACACCGTCAAAAATGCAATATCAATAAGCGCTTACAATCGCGAGAGAGATGTAGTCCTAGAAACTCCTGGCTCACATAAATGCATTTTTGAGGTAAAACCGGCGAACACCGCAGGCGAACCAGTTGGGATGCATTTGAGTGGGAGGGTTATGATCCCTTTAGTCCAGATCATAACCTCATCGTTAAAGAGCAAAAAAACAGTTAAGCTGACAGCTTCACATATAGAAGCTATTGCTATTTATAGAACTTCTCTAGATTTCCTTTCTAAAGAATGACGCCCGACAGATCATCGATATACCAAATGTTCACACCAAGCTGGATCCTTTAAAACAACAACGAAAAAACATATATGCGGCAACGATGGCCGCATTATGGATCCTGGCAAAACTGATCCAGCTGTGTCGAATGAAGCTGGTAAATACGTGGTGGTAGAACCTTGTTTTACTCGGCCGACGAAAAGTATCCACTCTCCGAAAGAATATTCGCTAAATGTTTGACAACATGAAAAACAAGAAAGTCTGTTAAAGTATTTCAATAAATTGTGTGGAAAAGAAGTATTGGTTGAAAAACTGGGATAAGGTACAACATTTTTTATATACATATTTTGGAAAATCCTTCACGCTAACTTTTGAATTCCAGTTTGGTTCATTGTGGGTTAAGCAGCAGTAAATATCGCCATGCGCAAAATTTTATTCAAATTCGCCGTACCAGTAATGACTGTATCGTTTCCACTGTATATACCGCCAGTTCTAAATTTCAGTTTCCATTGTTCCTGGTATACGATGTGTAGTTGAACTTTCATATTTTTCTATTTTGGAGTACCTCGGTGAAGGCATTAAATTCTTTACCTTCTTAAACTTTCAGTTTTTTGAATCCTAAAACCTAAAATCCTCATGCGCCGGAACACATTTGAATACTTTTTCTAAAAAAAAGAAAAACTATTAAATAAAATTAAGATAAATAATGAAATAAGGATTAAGGTTGTTCCTTTTTGATTCTTACTCTATTTTATGAGAACAGTTTTTTGATACTTTTTTAATAATCAAAAAGTTTTTAGTAATAATCTCAATGAAAAACACCCACGACAACACTTCTTGTACTATAAAGAACTTAGATAAACCAATATGTATGTATAGTGTAACTTGGTAAATGCAAAAAAGGGAGCTGCAAAGAAAATGAATTATTTTGTTTACAAATGAGCATGAGCAAAGAATTGACAATTCGTTTTTGTAAAGGTAAATAGATAAAAGGGGAACACATTCACGCAAATGAATTCCTAGTTTGTTTGTTTATTTTGTCAATTTCCTTTGTTAAAGCATTCGTTATCTTTTCTTCGTCATTATAAAACTGTGCGAATGGGTTTGATTAACGCAGGTACCTATATGAAGAAACCCAAAACGAAATCGTATTAAATCTACCTATATACTTTATAAGGGGAAATGGAGTAGGTATAGGTATAATGCGAACACAAGATTAGGTCAAAGTTAAATTTGTGCGTATGAGGCGATGACAGTGAAGTGGAAGTGAGTAGAGTGCATTTGAAACAGACATAGGGTTAGTAAATAACACATTTGCTTGTTTATGAAAAGCAATTGTATGCTACTTTTTGGCCCTGGTCATAGGTTAGTGAAAATGTATGGGGGTGAAAAAATAAATTTAAATGATCGTAAATTTGACGTTGTTTTTTGTGTTCGCCTTCGATTCATACACATTCGCATCATTACGGGATAGGGATATTACGTGGAAGGATTTTGTTCTACGCAGAGCAAACACATCATGCCAGAATTTTGAACTTGTCATTTATTTGGGTTGAGTTCATAATGCCCCAACCACAATCACGCTTTGCCGCGTGCGCGCTATAAAAAAGGACAGAAAATTACTTTTCCGGCCGTAGCTATTTAGCTCATTCGGCGAATTATTTTATTCTGTTATAAATTTTCATATGAGCTGCCAAAAAAAACTTTTTCGGATTGTCTTGCCTTGCTGCACCCGTTTGTGGAATTGTCCGATGAGACCCTGAAATCTATCGATGGTCATCCTGGATTTGTAATGTAGGTACCTTCCCTTTAGTTTTTTATGTGAACATTATAGGTCTGTTCGCGTACTTTATGTGTAGAAAAATGAAAACTGCCAAATCTCCAAAATCGAGAGAGAATCCTCTCATTATAAAGAAAAGTACGCGAACGCTTTTGTGTAAAAAAATGAAAAACGTCTAAGTTTGACTTGAAAAGAAGCAACCGCTGTTTTTTTGCCGGCAAACTCATAGGATTTCATCATTTGACAGCTTTCATTTTCTTACCAGCCGAAATTCTGTGTGAAGAAAAATGAAGGAAAGTACATTTTTCTTTCGTTCATCTTTTTACCATTTTCTCAGTACGCGAACGCGTTTGTGTACGAGTAGTTTTGCACGAAAGTTTATATAAATTTACGTTTGCATATTAGTTCGCGAACGGACCTTATATTGTCCATCTATTAGGCTTCGCTGGGGGCTTTAATTTCAATCCTTTCGAGGCATTGCAGCCCCGATGATAAGTGGATCGGTAGTTATTGTTCAATGTTTTTGCATTGATAAATAAAAGGGCAAAATACATAGTCGGCTGTCTTGTGCTTCGTAACAGATTTAATTTGCCAAAGTTCTTTTACAGAGATTCATAAAATTTCGAACCTAGGAATACAAGTTATAAAAGATCTTTTACTGTCGATGTCTTTTATGATTTGGCGGAATAGGTCCAATTATCTTTTAACAGGTGTGTTCCTCTCGGCATTATCTAAGTAGGTACTACTTTTTAGTAGTTTGATGACCTTCATAGGACTTATGAGCGCTCCCGAACAATTTTAAGTGCGGTAATATCTTAAGTTTTTTATTTAATATCGAAAATTCAAACTGGGCACTGCAGTGATATTCTTAGCTCGCCCGTGCACGGAAAACAAATTAAGATTTTCTATTGTCAACAAAATGTATTTAAGTTCTGATAGCAAGTGTAAGAGACGTGGTACATAGGTATGCATGGTAGGAAATTTTGTTCACTTTGCATTATGGCAGTTCCAAATTTGTTACTGTTACATTAGGTGCAACAAATGCGAATAATATCAACGATATTGATTTTTCGATGAAGGAATGGTCATTGCGATGCTTGATTAGCAGTGACCCCGAATTCGAAGAAGGTTTCTTTGGTCCTAAGTTCCGGACATGGCACTAATAAACCTGTATCTAGCCAGACATTATCGTTTGCTCTATTGAGTATTTGTTTGTGAAATTTGAACTCTAATGGAACATTTTTTTAGAATCGAAAATAACATACCTATCATACCATTTTGGTCTCACTCAATAAGTCACTCCTTCTGGATTCCAATGAAACATCGAAAATCGTCGTAATTTAATTTTAATTCTTGCAAAATGCTGCGAATAAAATTTTTTGCGAAGTGATTTTTTTTTATATTACCTAGGTATGTACTTATTTGAACAGTTTTATGTTTTCATGTAATATATATATTGCCTTACCAAACTGTGCACTTATAAGGATATCTTTTTTAAGAATAAAAAGTTCCAAGGTTTTGAATGAAAATTCACACCTAGACTTTCGATTTTGGAAAAAAAGAAAAAAAAAATATAAATAAAGCCCGAAACTCGCCAAAGTGTTACTGTGGTTAAGGCATTATCCGTAAACAGCAAATTGGTTTTGATGGTCCATATTCGGCGCTAACTCACGAAACTTAACGTTCTGGTTTGAAGAATGTTTTAAAGTTAAAGCAGAATGCAGCTTTGTGACAAGTTTTACTGGATTCCAATGGTTAAACTTTATACGTCTTTCAACGCGATTTTTCAGGTAAAAATCCTGGGGGTCGATTCCCGTTCTGTGATACTGTGAAATGAAAAGAGTTTTCACAAGTTCACTCTGAATTCGATTCTCGATCTATGGAAAAATTAAAACAAATGTCAGAATTTTTTCATATGATAAGTTTTTTATCACAGCAATTTCATTTGTGAAGAAGTGTGAAAACATCATGGATTCGAAAAATAAACGGGGGCAAAGGGCTTCAGAAACCCAAAAAATATATTTAGTAGACTATCTGGAGAACAGGCCCGATTTGGCCAATGACAAGTACCTAAGTAAAAGTAACCTTTAATTAACATAAATATTATATTCTGCGTTGAAAATATTGAAACTTAAAAAAATTAAAATTCTAGATTTACAACAGCTGACGGTGCTCATACCCGTGATAATGAGTGGAAGGAACTAAGCTTCCTTCTAAACAGTTTAGGCGGTACCTTTAAAGATGGGCCGAAGTGGAGGAAGTATTGGAAGGATTTACCGTAAGTTTAGTAGATAATAATAACAATGAAACAATAATAAATTCATAATATTTTCATGTTTACACAGAATAAGTGTTCGAAGCCGTGACAGCGCCATAAAAGGACAGCGCCAGAAAAGCGGCGTTAATGGACCCATTCCGATAAAAGACCTTACGGATCTCGACAGGAGGATAATAAATATTATTACCAAGGAAGCCGTGGAGGGGGTCTCAGCCATCGTGAGCGAGATCGGATTTGAGCCAATAAACGTAAGTTTAAAGGTGCAATTAAAACTTCAATTAAAAATAAATTATAATACTCTTTTGTGAAGATATTTTACTTCAAGACGAAGACGTGCTGTATCCTTCAGCTGAAAATGAAATTCCATCAACGTCGACTTCTACAGGCAACCGTCGAAAACGGCCAAAGCGTACATTAAATAACGCCACTGACGACGCCTTGGCCGCATATAGAGAAATAGAGGAGAAGAAAATGAAGCTTGAGGAAAAAAAAATTCAGTTAATGGAGGAAAACAACGAAATCAAAAACAATATTCATAAAAAACTGGATGAATTGCTCCAAGCACTCTTGAATAAAAAATAATGTTGACTAAATGAAATGCATTAATGTTTATTGTTCTTTTATTTTTACAATTTTTACTTAAGCTTTATTTAAATATCAAATGCCTGGCTAACTATTCTGTTTCTAATGCGTCTGCCTTCTTGCAAAATTTTATTATAAGCGGGGTGTATTTCATTTTCGCCGTTCAAATCTACTTCGTGGTCATCTTCCAACTCTATATCTTCAACAAATGGAACTCTGGCTCTAACCAATGCATTGTGCAGTATAACACATGCATTAATTAGTATTCCCGCTTTAGCCGGACAATAAAAAAGCACCCTCTCTTTTGCCAAACAGCGAAATCGACTCTTGAGTACACCAATGCATCGCTCCACAAGAGCTCTTGTTTTTTTATGAGTGACATTGTATCTGTTGTCCGCCTCAGATGTGGTAGAGAGAACAGGAGCCATAAGTCACGGTTGCAATGGGTAACCACTATCTCCCAAAAGCCAAAAGTTTCGCTCTCCTTCATTATAAATGTTTTCAAGGGTTGACTTAACTCTTGAACGTCGCCAAACATATGCATCATGGGCTGTTCGTCCGTATTGTGCGTTAGCACTAAAAATTATGTAGTCCGCTCCACAAACAATTTGTACATTCATTGAATGTCCACCTTTTCGACAGTAGAAAACATGTTCGATCTCTCTTCGAGGTGCTGACACTCTAATGTGAGTGCCATCAACTCACCCTAATACTACGGGAAATCCAAACTTCTCGTAGAATTGAGATTTAATTCCTGGAAATTCATCTCTTGTAGGGAACTTCACATATCTGTGAGCTATTCTATTTAAAGCAGAGGAAATCTCTGTCACACAACGGCTCACTGATGTCTGAGACAAAGATGACAAAGAATTTTGTCCAACACGCTGAAACCTACCCGTGGGAAAAAATCGAAAGGCGCTCAGCACTTTGATATGACATGGAAGAGCATTTGTACGTTGGTTAAGGGTCAGAAATTGCTTTAATTCTTCTATCAAATCCATGCATAGCTGTTTCGGGAATCTGTAGAGCTGAATAAAGTGCTCATCGGTGATTACTTCGAATGGATTCTGGCCATCTCGAAGGGAACGCCTCAATATCCTCAGATTATTCCTAAAAATTCAAGTGATTAGTCTTTTTTTCTTTAAAAAAAAGTTTAATAATTTAATAATACAAAATACCTATGTTCAGTGCGTCGTCGATTATGCCGGACATTCTTCTTAAAACGAAAACAACAAACAAATTGAATTTTTATTTAAAAGAAAAAAGAAAAAAGTGACGGATAAACGACAGAACTTTTCATTTAGTACTTTTTAGTACACACTCTGACAGCCATTTATCATAAAGCGTTCGAGAATCGCATAAGACGTGTTCGTGAAGTGATGAAATGAAAAACTGCTGTGAAAACTGAAATGATAACTTATTTATCACTTCACGTTTTCAGAGATAGGGAATTGACCCCCTGGTCATAACTTCTTCATAAGGAAGACTAAGAATTCCAAGTCAACAGTAGAGTGTTCTGCTGTGTTTGTATACATTCTGTAAAAGAAAAATTCCTTAACTCAGTGCGAGGACAAGTGATTGGGGAAGGTTGGAAAAATATTAATTAAGGACTTTTTGCTTAATATAATGTGGAATCTAGTTGTAAATAGCACAAGATATATAGTTTTTATTTAATTTTTTATAAAATAAATGTCAAACATAAATCATTGTCAAATCAGCTTGTGAAAACTGTGTGCGAATAGACCACTTCGCGAAGCTATTTCTTTCTGAAGTGCCTATAATTCCTTTCTTAAAAGTCAGAAACAAATTGAATTGTAAAATTTCAGACATTTGCACAAATCGTATTGGAAAATCATTGCGATTGTTAAAAAAAAATATTTAAGTGAAAACAGAAGGTATTGAAGAGTAAAAAGTACCAATTTATAAAGAAAAACCTGGAAAAATATGTCAAAGCAAAATAAAAAAAAAACAAAAAAATAAATAAAACTGAGTGTGCTTAAGACCACACGACTGAAGTAAAACTTCTTTCGATCCATCTAATTTAAATTGTGGGCGTGTCAGTGGGTGAATTTTGAAAATATTTACACTTGAGCATCAAGGGCCCCTGGAGAACCTATATTATAAATTTTACCGCCCTAGCTCAAACTTTGGTTTTTTGCCGTCCGACCTGAAAATCTGACGATGACGCTCTTATTTTCCAACTAATAAACTGCGATTCATGGACACAATGACTTTACTCACTTCCGGTTCCGGTCCATCTGTCGGCAACTGTTTTAGATATAGCTTTCTCCTTTGGATCTGTTTGGATAGATGATGAGCTTAGTATTGCCCTCTTTGAGGAGATTCAAGGGTGTTTACCCATTCCACGAACCTTTCCGCCGACTAAATTTTATGGGTTGTAACAAAAGAGTGTATGAAACAAAACGTAACTCTCTCTCTTTCTATCTTCACTAACTTATATTTCCATTTCAACTTCCGTTTTGCCGGAAGTGTACGTTTGTCTACACTTCCGCATTGCCGGAAATGTACATTTGTCTACACTTCCGTGACGCATCAAGTCAAGCGAGTGTAAAGAAGTTTTACTTCAATAAAAACACTGAACATGTTGACCAATAGCGCTTTTGCAGCCATTTACAAACTTTCACAGTTTTCAATTATTTGTTGTTGTTCGTTTATATTAATAAGTATAAAATGTATGTATAAAAAATTGTTCAACTTAATTTATTTCCACACAAAAATATTTCTTGCCACGACAACGCAATTCTCACAGTTTCACTTTTAATTTTTGTACACAATCCTTCCATATTGTTAACTTTTTAGTATTCAAAAATAGTGTTTGGGTACTCCTTCTGAATTCTGTAACTTTTTTTTTTGTTTAAATCCGTTTTATTATATTTTTTTTAAAATATTCGCAAAACAAGTCTCCCGCCATTTAAATTCGCCATTGTTTTCCTTCATTTCATTCTGCAAGTTTTTTTTTTCATTTAGGTACCACTCAAAACTCAAAATATGGCCATTATTCGAAGACGCGTTCATGAGAATAATCAATTTATTACCTATGCAATATTAATCTCCATTATGTGAGCAGACCATAAAATTTATCTACACCAACGTTCACAGTTGATTTTTGTCTAGGTCTGGCATTACTACTTTCCGTCATCTCCCTTAACTTGTTGACGTTTGCGCCAATCACACGTGTTTATTTATACGTATCGCGAAAATATTGAAATTTCTGTTAATATTTTTAAAAAATAAGCTAAAATGGGCCGAACAAATCGTTCCCGTAAGCGTAGAGATGAAATGAATAAAATAAAAAAAGCTCGCAACGCTGCAAAGGATCTACTTCGCCTTAAGAAAACACTTGGACTTCTCGATGCAGATGGCAATGAAATTATAAAGAATGCTGCGGAGGTGGCTACCATAAAAACTCCAAAGGAACTCAAATTGGTTAGTTAGTAGATATTCTTCGTTTTCCACTGATACAGAGCTATGAAACCAAATCAAATTTTATATTTTAGGAAAAAATAATGAAAGAGAAACAAGAACTCGAATACGAGTACGAAGAACAGCGTGATAAAGGCGAAGACATCACCGTTGTCAACGAAAAAAGTGGCAAAAAGCATACCTACAACACGAAAACAATGAGAGATGAATTCGGTTCATACCCTCCCTGGTACAAACCGAGGAAAACCCCAAAGCGGATCCGCAAGCTAGAGCATGCCCGCAAGAAGCGCTTCCGCCAAGCATGGACCACAATCAACGTGCCTTTGTAGGGAAATCTACAAACCTAGAACCTAGTTTTAAGTTTTGTTATTTCTAAGTCAGCCTGGAAATAAAATCAACAACCATCAGCTTTGTCTTAAATGTAAGAATAATTTTATTTTTTTTCCTAATTTTGCTAACAGAAATAATGTTAACATAAATATACAAATTTCCGTAAGTTCTACGTGTTGGTCTGTGTAAAAATACATAATTCTGCGGAATTGCGTGTTTTTGTTTAAAGCAGCAAGATAACTGTTATTAGAACTAGAAACAACAAACACTCAAAGTAGGAGCAACTAGTCTCCATTTTCACTGAACTGCACACGAATGCCACCGCTTTCTGTTTCCATCGGTGTCCTGCTGTCATTCATTTTTCTTGTCTTCGATTTGGCCATTTGCGACTGGTGTACTTGTGTTGAGCACACTTCCGCCGGTGAAGCCAAGAATTCCGCATCCCAATGCGGCAATACCACCTACCTTCATGCCCGCTAACAGGCCGATTGGTCCACCGACACAGGTGCCCAAGAGGGCACCAACCACGGGATACATGGCCTTCTTGTAGGTGAGCGCCTGTCGAAGATGCGCCTCCCCTAGTTGCACTTGTTCTAGAGCCTCTTCTGCATTGTCAGCGATAGCCTGCACGCTTTCTGACTGGTCCTGCACCAGCACCCGCACGTCCTGAAACATGCAGTGCAGGTCTTGGACTTCTCTTTGTAAATTTTCAAACTCCTTAAGGCAAGCTTGCCGCGCTAACAGCTGATGCTCCTGCAGTTGAAAGTCAGCTTGAATCTGTGGCATACTTTCGCTTGATTGCAAGGGGTGATTCTCATCATTGTCATCTGATCTGATTGTGTTGGTTGGGCTCTTGAGTTGTAGGTCTGAAATGGGAAGAGAAAATTAATAACGCGCCATACGTGATATGTAATAGGTCATTAAGTCGCGTTTGCTGATCGATATGCTTCTGGGTGTACAAAGCGTAAGAACCTAGGTCACGATTCGAAGAGGCCTTGCTGTCGCATGGACATGTATTTGAAACGACAGAAAAAAGCTTGACATCAAATCCGCGACATTCAAAACCCAACACATTCCCGAAACTCGAGAAAAGTAACAAGAGTAATCGCTGTAAGACTAGGTTCCATTTAAATCGAAATCCAGCAGAGTTCAGTCCTTTTTATGATGCTCCGGTTACGACGAAAAAAATGGGCAGAACATTGACGTCAATACGCAGATTTTATTTATTACGTTCGACAAGAAGTTTTCAGATACCTTATTGAGGAGGAAGGACTACAACGATGGAATGTCCGAATCTCGCGGACAAACATTACTGACTGCTGAAAAAAGTCCGAAAAGTTTCCAATCAAACGACGTCTTTTTTCTATTGTTGACGATCCGCAGGAGAGAGATTTGCTGAGCAAATGTTTTATGGGCGTGTATACGGTAAGCTATCCTGTTTGACCTCAAGAATGGAGATCTGGATCTGAATTACTGCATCAGTAAGAGAGCAATACGTCACTGAATTATGTGTATTTGTAATGCGAAACACGTAATTCCGAGACGTATTGCTTAATAAAGGATGGAGGATGGAAGGAGGATAAATTCAGGCGCAGTGATGGAAACTATGCCAACGATCTTCATTAAGACGCTCGTGTCTCCAAGTCACATAAGAACAAAAAATCGGCGGAAGTGGATGGTATCTCAAACATCGTGTTGAGACACCTGCCTCTAGAGCCGTAGATATTTTCGCCACGACGTTTAATAAGGCGTTCAAAACTGCATACTAAATATATACCGGTTGGCTTAGCTTTAAAAAGGATTAAGAATAACAAGCCCGACGGCTGTGATGCTTTATCAGCGGAGCTCTTCAAATACGTGCGTGAAGTTTTGGTAGGTCGCATGCACCAAAACCTCCTACTAATATGGGCGGAAGAAAGCCTGCCGATGACTAGACTATCAGTCTCATACGCCCCATTTACAACAAAAGCGATCATACGTTTTGCAGGAACTATCAAGGCATATCCTTGTTAAATAGAAGCAACATCTGGCGAATAGCATGTCCTGACACTTTAGATTTTGTTGGTGGACCACTGCAAATCGTCGTACGGGCATTACACCTGCGGTAATTTGTTGTGGAAAACTGGCGCAGAAATGTTTTCTGCACGGCCCCGCTTAGGTAGCGTCGGAATTGTTTTTTTTTTAATGTATGTCTGTCATAATGTGTTGACATTTTAGAGTAGATGTGGGTAACATCCGTGGGTTGAGGGCGAATCTTTTTTCGTTGTATGCCAACGTCTCTCAGATGCCCAAATCTGGATAGGCACTCAACTTATAATGAGTTTGATACGCTGTCATGTTGGATACTTTGCTGAGGTAAACAATTTGACCAGCATTGGCCGCACGAATACCGGACATAAGCAGTCAAACCACCAAAACACTGGACTTGTTTCTCACCTCTGACCCGAAAAAATACGCTATAAACGTATTTTAGCCTCTAGGTTCAGACCATTGTGTCACATCAGCGAATTTCGTGTACCCCAGCCACATCGATAAAGAACAAACTCCCAAAAGAACCGTATGGCAATACGAGCAAGGCAATTGGGAAAACCAAGCGGTTTCTTTAAGAGTTTTAACTGGTCGCTGTGCTTCCTCGACGGCGACGTGGATGCTGCTGTTGATATGATAAAAAGCATAATTTTACTGGGTATGAAATGCTTCATCCCTTACCGAATTAAAGTATCAAACCTAAGGTAAACGCGTGGTGTGACTCGAGCTGGAAAGAGGCTATCAGGTTAAAAGAGTTTTTCGGTCATATAGGTAGGTAGGTTAATGGATGCCCTTGTGACAAGTGTCACGGCTCACTTAGACCATCAGTTTGGGTCCATTGTGTCCATTGTTCGGATTTTTCCAAAATTTGTATAAACCTGCAAAGAAACTAAAAATAAATCGCTGTTCCACAGTTCAGTGATCCGCTGTATTAGAACCACCCAGATCTATATGTAAATCTCAGGAGTTTCCTCAGCTCAATATCGGTCAGATCCTCCAGCTCCTCAAAGCAGTAGCTGCCAAGAATCTTGAATCTGTTAGTTCTAAGGGCAGGGCATTCACATAGTAGGTGACGAAAAGATTCTATCTCTTCGACGTCTCTACAGCTCCTGGAGTAATCGTTGTGCATTATGCATAGCTGCTCCGCGTGTAGGCCCACTGCGCAGTGTCCTGTGAAGACCCCCGTCAGTGTGCGTACGTCTTTGCGGTTTAGCCCGATCATGACCTTAGATTTCCTTTTGTTTACCGCTGGCCATAGCTCCCTCGAGTGTCTGCATATTTCGAGGTTGGTCCAACGTAGGTTTGTTTTACTCATGGATTCAACATCGATTTTTCGTGTCAGTGCACCGAGCGGAGTTTGTATAGATTTTAGAGCCAGAGATGCATCCATCTCAGATCCGTATCTTGCCAGCTTGTCTGCTTTTTCGTTCCCCGAGATGTCATTGTGCCCTGGTACCCACCATAGGGTCACTGAATTGGCGATTGATATCTCATCTAGGTGTTTTCTGCACTGTAACACCGCCCTTGATTTGACAACTACTGACTCCATAGCCATTATGGCCGCTTGGCTGTCAGAGTAATCTGCTTGTCGGCCAGTTTGCACCTCTTCACCTCCTTGGCAGCCTGAGTGATCGCAGCTGTCTCTCTGCCTGAAACACGCAGCATTCATTGCTGATTCTGAAGGACTCTCCCAGACCCAGAGTCTCAGAAGATGCCTGCAACTGTACCCACATCCATTTTGGATCCGTCGGTATAGATAGCTATTTCGCCTTCTTTCGTGACTGTTTTGTTGATCCATTCGCTTCTTTCTGGGATTCGGGTAGCGAATCTCCTTTTGAAGGCGAAGGTGTGTGGTAGATAATCAGTGGCTGTTGTTTCTTTTGAAGCACTCCATCGTGCCTCGACGGATGCGTGTCCGTAGGGCCCGAAAGACCACAGCCCCGTCTCTCGGAGTCTAGAGGCCACTTTAACCGCTTTGCTGCAGCAGTATATGTCCAGGGATGTGAGGTTGAGTATAACCTCCATGGCTGCAGTGGGTGTGGTTCTTAATGACAGTTGTTATCCCAATGCAAGTGATCCTTTGAATTTTGGTAAGGCTTGAGAGATGGCAATACTTCTCGGTACCCTTCCACCATACAGCTGCGACATATGTTTAAATATTTCTTACCGCAGTGTACAGCCAGTGTACCACATGTGGTTTGAATCCTTATGTATTGCCGAATGTCCTTCTACAGGCATATAGTGCCACGTATGCCTTTTTCACCCGATCTTCTATGTTTTCCTTCCAGTTGAGTTTGGAATCTAGTATAACAACCCTCATATAAGGTCACCCCATCTGAGGAAAACCGAAAAAAGTTTAAACGAGCCAGAAATGACTGCAATGCCCTATTTATCATGTCAAATTCTCATAATTTGGTGAGGGCAGAGATAGCCCTCATTTATTTGGCTTACTACAAGCTAAAACTAACATCTAATGAATAACTTAAATACTAAAACTTAAAAAAATAAGAAAGCTTAAAACTAAAGCTTAAGGATTAGGGGAATGGTGAAGGAGATCGATTTTAAGGCGGGCAGGGTTACGGTTGAAATCAAAGACGGAAAGATTTGAGTTAACCTTCTGCAGCATACGGGAGATTGGTTCGTTGGAGCCATATGAGGTTCGATGGGTCGGAAGGTAAAAGAGACGAGGGCAGCGTAAATTACGAGGATTAGTGTTAAAGAAAATAGAGTTGTTAAGAGAGGCGCAGTCGACGGAGCCTGAGAGTAGGCGATAAATGAAAAGAATGTCCGCAGCGTCCCTACGATCCTCAAGGGATTTCATGTTGATGAGATTTAGGCGATCTGAGTATGGAGGCAACATAAAAGGATCATTCCAAGGCAATCCTCGAAGAGCAAATCGAAGGAAGCGACGTTGGATGTTCTCGATTCTGAGCACGTGAACTTGATGAAAAGGAGACCAAGCTTGGCTGGCGTACTCAAGGAGGGGGCGAACAAAAGTGGTGTGGAGGGATCTAGTCACGTAGGGGTTGCAGAATTCTTTAGACCAGCGTTTAACAAAGCCAAGTGAGGCGTTGGCTTTACGAATTATTTCGTCAATATGTAAACGAAAATTTAACTCACTGTCGTACAATATTCCAAGGTCACGGAGAGATTGAACGAAGGAGATTGGTTGACCATGGAGAAGGTAGTGACGGGGAGGGGATTTGTTGCGCTTGCGCGATAGGGTAATAGATTGGCATTTGGGAATGTTAAGCTCTAAGCAATTTTTGAGGCACCAGGTTGAGAACCGATCAAGGTCTTGTTGAAGGAGAGAGGAGTCATGAGGTGAAGAAACGAGTTTAAAGAATTTGGTATCGTCGGCGTATAGAGAAAGAGAGGAGTGATTAATGACCTTTTCAATGTCGTTTATAGTGAGGATGAAGAGAAGGGGGCCCAAATGACTGCCTTGCGGAACACCAGAGGTTGCCAAGAAAGGGGCCGATAGGACGGATCTGAAGCGAACACTATAAAACCGGTTTTCCAGGTAGGAAGATATCCATTTTAACAAAATGGGTTCAAACCCAAGAGCGGACAATTTAAAATGAATTAATTGATGAGGTATCTTATCAAAGGCCTTGCTAAAGTCAGTTGCAATAACGTCAACTTCGTTGCCGTTCTCTAATGCTGACAGGGCAAATGACACGAATTCGACAAGATTTGTAGTGGTTGATCTACCTTTCAGAAAGCCATGTTGGTAAGGGGAGATAAGAGACTTGCATCGAAAGCTTAAGGCTTCGTATATGATACTTTCGAAGATTTTGGGAATATGTGAGAGTTTGGCAATAGGGCGATAATTAGTGATTTCACTTTTTAATCCTTTTTTGTGTATCGGGGTGATGAAAGCGCTCTTCCAAATCTGTGGAAATGCTCCTTGGGAGAGAGATAGACGAAAGAGGAAAGAAAGAGGGACCGACAAATTGGAAGCACACTTCTTGAGAAAAATTGCGGGGAGGCCATCTGGGCCGGGTGAGAATTCATCGTTTAGCTTTTGTAACTTATTTTCGATGAGAGTATGGTCAATAGTTTGAGAGAGAAAGGGGCCAATAGAGAAGTTAGGTAGGTAGCTGAAGTACGTGGAGTCCGGTACAAATAAGTTGTCAGAGAAAGATTGCTTGAAAAATGCGGCAAATGAGTTGGCAATGGTATGTGGGTCCGTAAATGATACGTTTTCATAAGAGAGAGAAGGAGGGTAGCCGTCTGATTTTTTTTTGTAGTTGACAAATCGGAAAAAGGACTTGGGGTCATTTATTAAGTTGACTTGTGCAGTATTTATATAGCGTTGGTAGAGAGAGTTATAAAGCTGGACGAATTGTAGATAGATACCGAGATAGTTAGAGTAGTCCGAAGAAGAGTTGGTGCGAAGAAAAACTGTCCATAGCTTGTTTCTCTTGTTTCGTAAGGAACGAAGTCTATGATTATACCATGGGGGAGATGTAGATGACGTTTTATGACGAGAAATGGGAACGTAGTGCGAAATGGAATTGAATAATTCTCTGTAAAACATGGACAGAGCATCATTTAATGAAAGATTGGCGAAGTCGAAAGAGCACTTGCTGAGATAGGAATTAATTTTTCGGAAGTTAGCCTTATGAAAATCATAAGAGGAGAGAGCTGCGGTAGATGTGGGCTGAAGTGGAGAGTCGTTGAATAACGAAAGAAGGAGAGGGGGTGATAGTTATCAATGGTAGAGAGCGATAAGGGACAAGGCGAGACCGAGGAGTTGATAGGATTAGTTGTGAAAATCAGGTCTAATTGCCTACCCATGCAGTTTGTGACTCCACTAACTTGGGAAAGGCTAGAGTCTGTCATCCTATCTATGAAGAGACATTCCTTAGCTGAGTTGGCATTTGAGGCGATGAGAAAGGATTCATCGTCTGAAGGGGTCCAGTGCAGATGAGGAAGATTAAAGTCGCCGAAGATGAGGATATCATCTAGGGAGTCAGATGAGCCAATTATTTGGTCAATCGCATCAATGGCAAGTTGGTAGGATTCAATAGGTTGGGCAGGTAAAATATAAAAACACATAATGTACAGGGACTTACGGGGGAATGATATTTTTATTGAAACGAAGTCTAGTTTTGAGGAGGAGGAAGTAGCAAGGGGAGATGCGTCCAGGCTATCGTGGATGGCTAGTAGAACGCCACGACATGGAGAGTCATCTATGGCATTGGTACGTTCGTCATAACACCAAAAGCTGATGCAAGAAATACTACAAAGTCCCACGGGTAGTAAAAACGTCATCTATCCCACCACTCATTTGCAAGCTCTTTCAATAAAGTCAGTCTACTTGCTGATCACTTTGCAGCTAGCTCAACGCTTCTAGATTGTAATTTATCTCCCCATGTACTCGAGCATGTAGAATACTTCATGGGACCAATCCATTTTCGCACTCGTACAGTGGCAAGAGTACTTAGAGATCTTGATATACACAAATCCGCTGGTACCAATGGCATTTCCCCTATCGTTTTGAGGAGGTGTTCTTCTACGCTGGCAAAACCACTCCGTAAGTCTATTCTTTAGGGCTCTTTCCGAGAAGATGGAAAACAGGATTTGTCCAGCCTGTCCCTAAAAAAGGCCCTGTTTTAACCGACAAATTGAATTTACGTCCCCCCTTACAAGGTTATTGAAATGCTGTTCAACCGTCAGCTAATGAAATATCTTGAATCCCGGAAACTTCTTAATGACGGGCAGCATCGGTTTCGCAGTAACAGGTCCACTGGTGATTTGAAGACATATCTAACCGAAAAGGGAAACCAATTTCTTCACCAAGGTAGTGAAAGAAACCTCTCGCGCGGTTAGTCACCTTGTCGAGTGCAACATCCAGGAAGGGATGGTGCCGGTGCGGAGGCTTAAGTCGCGGAGATTCAACGGACTATGCTGTCGACGACTGCGATCGTCACTAGGGCCACCCATGGCAGATAGACCGTCTGATGAGCGATGACCAAGAACTAACCAAAAGGACACTCCGGTCCATCCCCTTCCCCCCCAACCCCACCCCTTCCTCTGTCACCCCCCCCCCCCACCTACCACACACCCATCCTAATTCAAACCTAATTCCAGTGGTGGAGCGAGCAAGTAGTAAACCGTGCCCAAGGATGAAAGGTTGGGGGTCAAACCAACCGCATACGAGCTCCCTGAGGTGCCCTGGCGAAGACCTGCAGGTACCTTAATGCCTTACCCCGGCATGGCGGCGCTGCCGGGGCGGACTACCCTTTCCGGCCATAATCGTGGGAACCAAAATTTTCAAAACAACAAACAAAAACAAGGATGAGGGAGTGGGTATGTTAGATACCGAGAGTGCGGCAGACACACAGCCGGTGGAACCGCACATTAGAGAGGAGGCCCTAGAGGCCGGTGCAACTGATGAGGAGATATCGGAGGAAAGGGAAGAACAGCTCTTAGCTGAACCCTCCGAAGAGAATCTCGCAACGGAGAAGGCGAGGAAGAAGAAAAAACTCTCTCCGGGTCTGCTAAGGAAGAGGGAGTTTAAAAAGGCCAAACATATATATGGCATTCTTACCGCTAAGGAAAGATCCTCTCTCACAGAGAAGGAGGTAGCATCGCTAGGATGGGCCAGAGAAACCATAGCACAGGATATTCTCACAAGGCCCCCAGAACCGAGAACCAGGACGGCAAATAAGGACGTGCGGCAGACCGGCAAGAAAGGCGATTACACGAGGCGGAGGGATGACGTCGTTAAGATGGACCCCAATGCCAGAAACAGAAGACCCGAAGTACGTAAGGAGGTTCAGCCAGTCTTAAGGGAGCCTAGCGATAAGCCGGGCCCCAGCGGACTTCAGCGGAAACCGACGGAAAAAACGGGTGGAAAGAGAAGTGTGTTTGCCTCGAAGAGGATGAGGTCGTCGGAAGACGTACCAAATGCCCCCAAGAAGATCAAACAGACCACAACGACCACGGGGAGCCCCAAAAAGGCATCAGGCTCGTGGGGAACCAACCAAAAGAGCAGCTACAGCGAGGTGACGAGAAATCCGTTGCAGCTGGCTGTGGTGGACATCAAAAAGCCGAGCGGGCAGTACACAGTAGAATGTGGGAAGAGAATCGAGCAGACCTTGGGCTCTGCAATCGTATCTCACATTCTAAAGAACGCCGGCGTAAATGCCCCAGCCTATGGCAAGATGAGGTGGATCAAGGGTATCACCTACATCGACTGCAAGGACCAGGCATCCAACGACTTCGCCAAGACCGTTATAGATGGCCTAGAACTCTGGGAAGGAGCCGTGCTCAAGGCCGTCCCGCCCAGAGAAGTCCCTAGGAAGGCGAAGGGACGAATAGTCATCCCCGAAATGGGGGTGGACAAGAGTGACGTGCTCCGCGTCCTGCAAGCGCAAAACCCGCAGATCCCCATGCAGGGATGGGAAATCGTAAGCGCGGAAGAGCCCAAAAACGGTGCAAGAGGCTATATCGTCGTCTTCGACGAAACGCCATCACCGCTGAAGAAGGAGATGCAGATGGCGTTATCATTTGCAGCGAGCGAGGTTACCCTCAAGCTGCTTAAACGCACTGCATCGGACGCACAGGCGACCGACAATGTGGGAGGAGAAGATATGGCCATCGATGAAGATAGTCCAGATCAACCTCCACCACAGTAAAGTCGCCTCAGACAACTTGAGGCTGCTCCTGGAAAGGGAGCAGCTGGACCTGGCCCTAGTCCAGGAACCATGGATCCATAACGATCGCGTGATGGGATTAGGGTCACACAAATTTAACACCTTTTACAGATCCGATAAGGGAAAGGTGAGATCGTGTATCGTGGTAAATAAAAACCTTCATGTATTAATGTTGTATCATTTCAGCACGGGCGACGTGACGGCGGTGGAGGTTAGAGGAAAGGACGAGAGCTGTACTGTGGCGTCAGTGTACATGCCCCACAATGACGACACATCTGTCCCCCCGGATTCGGTAAGGACGCTAGTAGCAGCGTCCGAGAAAGGTAAGAAGAACTTAGTCTTAGGCGGTGACGTAAATGCCCATCATACTATCTGGGGCAGCTCAGATATTAATGCAAGGGGCGAGGCTTTGTTCGACTTTTTACTCAGTTCCAATCTAATCGTATGTAACAGGGGTAATGACCCTACCTTCATAACAGCGAATAGAAGGGAAGTTCTAGACGCTACATTTGTATCTCAGAGCAGTTCCGTCCAGGTCGTGAACTGGAGAGTGTCCAGCAAGGCATCATTCTCAGACCACTGCTGGATACTCTTTGACCTACAAATTCAATCTAAGGCTAGGGAAATTTTCAGGAACCCAAGAAGAGCAGACTGGGACAGGTTCACTACAGAACTACAGATGTTGGAAAACGTCTGCCCGGTAAAAAACCACAGCACAGATCAAGAGATCGACAAAGCAGTTGAGTCTCTAACTGAGGTGCTCTCAAAATCCTTCGAAAAATCCTGCCCAGTAAGCAGAACAAACGGAAAAAACGCCCTCCCTGGTGGAACTCCAAGATCGGGGAGCTTATGCAAGCATCAAGATCTAGATGGAACCTCGCAAAGGAGGGACTAATCGAATGGACGACCTACAAGCAGAGCGTTAAACTCCTAAAAAAGGAGATAAGATTCGCCAAGAAGAACTCATGGAGAAATTTCTGCGAATCGATCGAATCCACGACCGAGGCGTCGCGACTCAGAAAAGTTCTGGCTAAAGCACCGATACCGATATCCTCGCTAAGAAATATCGACGGTAGCTGGACTGAATCACACGAGCAGACGCTGGTCGTCTTGACAGAAACCCATTTCCCAGGATGCGCCGACGTGCCTAGAGTATACGATACAGTTACACACGACACGAGGCAGGGAATGGATCAAAACACAATCGACGCAATAATCGACGAAAGAAAAATAGCATGGGCGATCAACTCATTCGCCCCCTTTAAAGCACCAGGAATAGATAATATTCGACCTATAATGCTTCAGAAGGCTAAGGGTACCACTATCCCAAGACTGAAACGCATCTATATGGGCTGCTTAAGGCTTTGCTATGTTCCCAAAGCATGGCGTGAGGTGAGGGTAATATTTATCCCTAAGGCAGGGAAAGCTACCCACACCACAGCAAAGGACTACAGACCTATTAGTCTGTCATCATTCATGCTAAAAATACTGGAAAGACTAATTGATGTGCATGTCAGAGAAGCGATCAGCGATAATTACCTTTCCAAATCGCAGCACGCATACATTAAAGGGAGATCTGTAGACACCGCACTACATAAAGTAGTTTCCGTGGTGGAAAGATCCCTGGAATTCAAGGAATTTACTTTGAGTGCGCTCCTAGACATAGAGGGAGCCTTCAATAACATCGAGGCTGACGCAATTCTGCGCGGCCTTAGAAGGGCCCGGGTCAATAACAGTCTATGTGAATGGATTGGACAAATGCTAGGCACACGACGAATCAAGTCCTATCTAGGAGACGTTTGTATAGAACGGAAAGTCAGCAGAGGTACCCCACAAGGAGGCGTCCTCTCTCCGCTCATATGGATCCTAGTCATGGACGAACTCTTAAAAATACTAGAGCGGGAAGGCTTTATCGTGAGTGCTTACGCCGACGATGTAGCAATCCTGGTCCCGGGTAAATTCATCCCAGTCCTCAGTGAGCGACTCAGCTATGCACTCCTACTGGTCAGCAAATGGGTTGCGGAAAAAGGACTCGGAGTAAACCCAGACAAGACAGAAATCCTGCTGTTCACAAGGAAAAGGGCAATACCGGCCTTTGAACTACCAAGGATGAATGGAGTGCACCTACAAGTTTCCAAGACGGCAAGATACTTGGGGGTTATACTAGATTCCAAACTCAACTGGAAGGAAAATATAGAAGACCGGGTGAAAAAGGCATACGTGGCACTTTATGCCTGCAGAAGAACATTCGGCAACACATGGGGATTTAAACCACATGTGGTACACTGGCTGTACACAGCGGTGGTAAGACCCATTTTAACATATGGCGCAGCTGTATGGTGGAAGGCTACTGAGAAGAAATGCCATCTCTCAAGCCTTACTAAGATACAAAGGACGGCTTGCATCGGGATAACAGGGTCACTAAGGACCACACCCACTGCAGCCATGGAGGTAATACTTAACCTCACACCCCTGGACATACACTGCAGCAGCATAGCGGTTAAAACGGCCGTTAGACTCAGGGAGTCGGGACTATGGTCTTTCAGGCCCTACGGACACGCATCGGTCGAGGCAAGATGGAGAGCCTCGAAAGAAACAAAATCCACTGACTACCTACCACACACCTTCGCCTTCAAAAAGGGATTCGTTACCAGAATCCCAGAAAGAAGCGAATGGATCAATAGAACAGTCACGGAAGAAGGCGAAATAGCCATCTATACCGACGGATCCAAAATGGATGCGGGTACAGGTGCAGGCATCTTCTGTGAGACTCTGGGCCTGGGTATATCCTTCAGAATCAACGATGAATGCAGCGTCTTCCAGGCAGAGACAGCTGCAATCACTCAAGCCGCTAAGGAGGTGAAGAAGCGTAAACTGGCCGATAAGCAGATCACCATATACTCTGACAGCCAAGCGGCCATAATGGCCATGGAGTCAGCAGTTGTTAAATCAAGGACGGTGTTACAGTGCAGAAAACACCTAGACGAGATATCAACCGTAAACTCTGTGACCCTATGCTGGGTACCGGGGCACAAGGACATCTCGGGCAACGAAGAAGCAGACAAGCTGGCAAGATACGGATCGGAGATGGATGCATCTCTGGCTCTGAAATCTTTACAAACTCCGCTCAGTACACTGTCACGGAAAATCGACGCTGAATCCATGAGTAGAACAAACCTACGTTGGACCAGCCTTGAAACATGTAGACACACGAGGGAGCTTTGGCCAGCGGTAAACAAAAGGAAATCTAAGGCCATAATCGGGCTGAACCGCAGAGACATACGCACACTGACAGGGGTCCTTACAGGACACTGCGTGGTGGGCCTACACGCGGAGCGGCTGGGCATAACGCACAACGATTACTGCAGGAGCTGTAGAGACGTCGAAGAGACAGAATCTATCCGTCACCTATTATGTGAATGCCCTGCCCTTAGTACTAAGAGATTCAAGATTCTTGGCAGCTACTTTTTTGAGGAGCTGGAGGATCTGACCGACATTGAGCTTAACAAACTCCTGAGATTTACATATAGATCCGGGTGGTTCTAATAAAGCGGATCACAGAGCTGTTTAACAGCGGCATATTTTTTGTATTTGCAGGTTCAAAATTTTGGAAACCCCAACACCAATGGACACAATGGACCCAAACTGATGGTCTAAGTGAGCCGTGACAACAGTCACAAGGGCATCCATTTACCTACCTACCTACCTAGTGAAAGAAAGATCGTTGCGTTTAATATTTCAAAGGCATTTGACAGAGTTTGGCATCAAGCCCTCTTGTCGAAAATGTGTGCATTTGGAATCGATGAAATTCTTCTTCAATGGATTAGAAATCAGCTTTCGCACCGTTCAATTCAAGTTGTTTTGAACGGTTTCAAATCTGCAACTCACCAAATAAATGCTGTGGTTCCACAAGGCTTTGTTCTGTCCATGACTCTCTTTCTCATTTTTATAAATGATCTTCTGTCTGTTACTTCCAATCCAAACCATTCCTTCGCTGATGACAGTACACTCAGCTTATCATATTCGTTTCTTGGGTCACGCCCCCCTTCTTCGGGTGTGGAACTGGAACGGCAACGTATGCTTAGCTCATTAAATTCTGATCTTGGCAGCATAACATAGCCGGGTATAACTAATAGATTGGAATTTTATGCTTCTAAAATGCAATGCTGGCTTCTGTCGTTAGAGCAAAACCAACACACTCTGCCATTATATATGAATGGTACTTGCGTCGCTGAAACCGAAAGACTTTCCATTCTCGTGATGCGTATTAATGACAACCTTTGTTGGAATGACCACATATTTGATGTCGCCAACAATTTATAAAACTATTATCCGCGCGAAACTCGAGTACAACGCTCATATCTGGTCTGGTGCACCAATAACTTATTTGGAGCTACTTGACAGGATTCAAAAACGCGCGATAAAACTCATTGGCGACCGAGACATTGCGAGATCAATTATTTCTCTGCCATCGTCGCAATGTCTCCTGTATTTCGTTATTTCATCGTTATTTCCAGCATAAGTGCTCAAACGAAATAGCCCGTTGCATTCCATCGCTTGCACATTTCACACCCGCCATGGAAGAAATGCTCATCAGTTCACCCTCAAACCTGTATTCGCACGTATAGTAAAGTTCAAAGAATATTTCCTCAGCCGTACAACTCTTCACGCTCTATTTTTCATTAACATTATAACCTTCAAAAATTCAAAACAAACAAGCATCGGCATCTCTCCTTTTCTTCTAATCCCAATTTCCTTAACGCCCGCGCTGTGTAGTAAAATGATCCCTCAAATCCAGATCATAACCTCTCTTTTATTATGGGGCAATAAGACGGTGGGCGCAGTGACTCAACGGCTAGTACGTTCCACTACTGAGTGAAGAGTTCGAGGTACGAATAACAACCGGGCACATTCAATTTTATGACTGCCCCACCTATTGCGAAAGTCTGGCAAATTTCTTCTAAAATTTGACATCAAGTTGGCTAGAGGTAACTTGCCTGTCCGTTGCCATCCAACCGACTTTGCTGTGGGTTTAGTGCTTACACATCGTTCTTCCTATGGCAAGATTATCTCGTAGAGCTCGTCGTTGTCGCGGCTACCTAGGACTTTAAGTTGTCCATCACCTTGCTAAATCAACCGTTTGGCGTTGTTTTAAACGCGGCGCATAGTTCATCGTGAAAGATCTCCCTCACTTTATTTAACAAGAGCTCCGTTGGAGTAAAACATGCCAATGGTGATTGTTAGTTAGTCAAATCAAAAATCGTTAAAATCTTCTAAGCGACCCTCGGTGCTTGAAACATTTAATAGGAAACTACTACTTCTACTAGAGCGATTATCAAAAATAACAACATGTACAAGGTTCACTAACCATCAATCTGATTTGGTGCAGTTGCTTATTGTGTTTTATGCTGACTGCGTAAAATAACGTCATAATCGTGGCATTACATTGCACATGCCCAAACATGTGTCCTTACTTTGTTTTTGGAAACAACGGAAATTTCCCCACCGCTTGCAGCCGTGAATCATTGCCTATTGTGATAATAAAATAACTTAACCGATTAAAGCTAATCAGAGAAACCTACTACCTTTATTTACCGCAACAAATCAATAAGGGAACTTTTTAAGAGTTCACCAAAACATTGCTGCACTTCACATCCGTTCTGGACTCACCTAAATACTCCCGCATGCCCTCCATGGCCTTGGTCTTTCCAGCTGACATCATTTCATCGAATTTCTCTAGATCCTCATCACAGACTTTCTCCCTTAGGATGTCCATTTCTAGCATTAGATTCTTCAGCTGCTTTACTACCCGCATTGCATTGATCTCCTCTTTTTTGATTTTCGTCCAATCGCCTAGTGCGAGACATTTTTCAATATTAGATTTGTGATTTTTCAGCAGACCGAGATGGTGTGGTATTGCAAGGTCATTAAATTTTCGCACCGACACCTCGGCACGTTTCAAAGGAATCTTTTCTATTTGGTCACTCATCGATGTGTTGTTAAAATTGTTCTTTTTATTACTTAAAAATTGGTGCACTAAATTAAGTTTGACATATCTTTGCACTTATCGTGTTTTGACTTGATTTGACCAACTGCGCGTAACGTAAACGAGACAGACAGCACTAGCACAGCAGAAGCAGAGTGAAATGAGTAATTTGATGAAAAGGAAAGAAGTGGAAATTCTTTTTGATTACAACCAGTGCTGCCATATTCTTGAGAGCAAGTTATCATACAATTTGCTCGTTTCTATCCTACCAGAGAGAAAATTATCATACGCTACGCAAGGAATTGTCTCGTTTTTAAAAGGATGCGTCCATAAACTACCCAAAAAAAATTCGTTGCTATCTGGCAGTTCCAATGAATGTCAAGAAATGTTGTGTTGTTGTTTACAAGGTTCTCTCATCTAAAAAAAAAAATTCCCATCAAGAAAAACATTGTTCTGAATGTGATATCTCAGGGTTTTTTTTTTTTTTTTTTTTTTTTTAAAGGAAATCCAAATCCCAGAGCACTCAGACTCGGTAACGGTCCATTGTACTACCAGGCAGAAATCCTTCTTTTGGTGAAGAATGTGAATGGGTGGCGTATGTTGTTGTTCCCCGTGGGGATTGAACCTGCACCGCACGGTTCACAAGCCAACACACTAACCTCTACACCGTCGCCACCCACAGATATCTCAGGGTTTACTAGGAAAGATATGTATTAATCTTTGATACATGACAAAGCTATTTTGTTTTATTTCGTATTTAGTTAATAGTAATTTTTTTTGAATTTAAAAAAAAAATACATTGAAATAAAAACAAATATACCTACATAGAAAAACGAAATGAATTTACATATGCATCAATGTAATTAAAATTGTACGTTTGGTGAATTTTACGTATATTTTTTTTTAATAACCAAGGAGTTCTGAATCCGCGTCCGTCTTAATTTGCTCCAGCTCCATATTTGCAGTATCTAAATTCTGCAAAAATAAATGGTCTTTCATTTGCGATTTGACAATTTCAAACTTTCAGAGTGAACGACCATTCCCGTTTACAATAACTCCACAAGAAAAAATCACCGATTTCCAAACTGTCAATGTCAAAATTTTCAGTGAAATTAACATTTTCATCAGGGTGAAGTACACGAAGGAACAACGTTTACAAATAATAAAAATTTACTACCGAAATTCCGAGTCGGTGGTCGCAACTTTAAGAGCGTTAACGCCAATTTTCGGCCGTAATTCTCGTCCCAGTAGACAAGCAATTCACAGTCTAGTGAAAAAATTACGACTACGTTTCACTGAGTTCTCATGAATAGGGCCTCTCCAAGACCACATTATGGCGAATTTTACGTAAGGATCTTGGCCTTCACCCTTACAAGATCAAGCTGACTCAAATACTAAAGCCACTTGATGATATGAAGCGACGTACGTTCTCGAATTGGGCTCTGGACGTGATTTAAGAAAATGAAGAATTTCATTGCAAAATCATCTTCAGCGATGAAGCGCATTTTTGGGTAAACGGCTTCGTCAATAAACAAAATATGCATTACTGGACAGGTGAGAACCCTCATGTGCTTCATGAAACAGTGCTTCATCCGCAAAAAGTCACTGTTTGGTGCGGTTTTGATACGGATGGCGGTTTTTTTTCGTCGATGAAAATGACCGACACGTTACGGTAAATGGCATTCGCTACATGTTGGAACGATATTTATTTAAGCAATTGCATGGACATCAGTGATATGTGGTTCCAACAAGCCGGTGCCACAAGCCACACAGCGGGTGCATCAATTGAGTTATTGAAGTCTCAGTTCGGTGAACGTTTTATCTCGAGAAACGGACCCGTCTATTGGCCGCCGAGATCGTGTGATTTAACGCCTGTAGACTTTTTTTCATGGGGCTATATTAAATCATTGGTCAATGCCAACAAGCCGTTAGAGGAGCTTAGAGCCAATATTGAACGAGAAAAAGCGGCCGAGTCATCGAAAATTGGGTTCAACGTATCGGCCGCTGCTTACGTTCCCGTGGTGGACATATGAACGAAGTCGAATTTCATTCATAAATGTTTTGATAGTAATTTAAGCCAATAACATTTTTTTTCAGATATCTGAAGTAGTTTGCATTTTATTTAAAAAAATAAGTTATCAAGTCCTTAATGAAAGGCCCTTTATATGTATTTAAATTGAAAGAACAAACAAATACTTACAATTTCAAATAGGACTACAACAAAAAAATAATTTTCACTGTCACTTAATGGTTTGAGGTGACTTTATTTTATTTTTAATTTTCGATGATTTGATTGCTTAATGCTACAGTTACATTACAATTATTATGTCAGTTGACAGAACGATCAACGGTAAATCTAAAAATGATTTTTTAAAGCAACGAATGAACGAATACACAATGTTTTCGCGCTGAAATAGAGTGAGTGTGTGTGTGTGTGTGATAGATGTGGGGAGGCCCTGAGTTGCTGACAAAAACGAAAGTACTATTACATATGATGCCAAATAACTATTTTAGAAAAGCGAGTAGTAATTTCTTAACGTTGCCTTAGTAAAAAGATTTCTTTTTAAAAATATGAAAACTATCATACATTTGGCGTATGATAATGATTTCCAATCTTACATCATACACAACCTACGATTATCTTACATGTAGCATAATTATCATACGCTTGGCAGCCCTGATTACAACGGACAAAGGAGGGATGTTGTTGTTTTTTTGTTTTTGTAGATTTGTATGTACAACTTTTGTTTTGTTCTTTCGTTATTAGGTTCCAAGTTCAAAACATTTTTGAAGTTGGCTGTGGTTTAAAGTTATTGTTGGGTTTCTTTGTTGACTTTTATAATATACAGGGTGTACCAATTGGCAAATAAATTGTTTTCTATATAATTAATTTTTTATATGAATAACTCTACTATATTATTAGGCTAGGGCCATACACTGAGTAGCGAGCGGCTGGGTGATGGGCATCGTAGCGGCGATTGACCAATTCCTGATGGTCCTCGACTTAATGTTTTATTTGAAAGTATACATACAGTTTAGAACATGATAGGTTTTCATACAATTAACTTTCATGAAACAAGCAAATACCACGTTTTCATAAGTGGGGATAGGAGCTCATTTTGGTGCACATTTTCAAATACGATTATAGATAACCTTAACTCCCATACAGATTCACATCTCGAAATTCGATAAATGCCCCGAATGCGGCGATATTTTTCGATTGTATCAATTGGTTCCAATGGCTGATATTGCGTATTCAATCGAATGATCAATGCTCTATTATAAAAGGCTCGCTTAAAAAAATAACACCTAAAAGTAAGCAACACTTTTAAGAATTAAAATAGAAAAATATTCTGTTACGAGTATAAGATAAGAAAAATGCGAGGAAAAATGATGCAGTTGTGCCAAAGTGAGGTGTAATTGTTGAGTTGTAATTGTTAAAAGTGTTGCCTACTTTTAAATGTTAATCATGTTAAAGTACCAGAATATTGTAAATGAAACTCGTCGATCAGAAAATTGACATCGACAACAAACGTTTTTGGAATAGAAAAATGTCGACCACAATCGGCAATCACAATACGAAATAGAGAAATCGACGAACGTTGATCAAAAAAAAGTCGTTCATCGATCAAGAAATCGACAACCGCAATCGGGGCCATTTGTGGTAAATGAGTTTGCAAATTAGGTAAAACAAAACGAATATTCCTAATTTTCTGAGAGAAGGTGTTAGACTTCAATCAAAAAGTAAATAAATTCCTTCTCAGAGCAATCCGAACCGACATACAGCAGGAGCAAAATTGATAAAATTAATTAATACATCAGGAATATCAGGAACATCAGGAAAAATAGCTTTGATAACTTCCAGCAGCGAATGGGGATTTGTGTTATTTTTTCGTTTTTTTCTGTTCTTGTGTTGTGTGTATTTCATGAAATAATGATTAATGGTTTCGAATCCCAGTGGAAGAAAATGGAATTTCGGGATAAATGAAGGAAAAAAGACAGACCAGCACCACATAAGGAGTCTGATGATCGGTTGTGGCTGACCGTGAAACAGCGCTGTAACTCCAGCCGTCCACTTTACGTGGTAAGGAATGTAAGGCTATTCATTCAAAACAAATAAATCATGAAATAAATATAAGATTGCGTTGAAATAAAATAAAAAAAATCCTTAAGTAGAATATATATATAAATATAATTGCATATGGTGTAATTTGATGGCACCACCGCTTGTGTGTCCGAATTTTCGCATTGGTTTCCTAAATGCTTTGAAAAGACAAATTTCCAAGCTGCGTTAACGAATTTATTCATCAGAATCATGGCTTAAACATTGAAACGAATTTGCAATCTGACTTAAATGCCATCCAAACATACACCCTTTGAAGGTTTCCAAAGATCAATTATTGATAAACGACAAAATTTATCAATCGATCGACATTTTGGTATTATGATTATCAATTGACAAATTATACGTCTATTGTGAACTTTGACGAGCAAAATGCAATTTTGAAAAGGTATTTCACGTTTAAGTTATTAAATTCTTTTTCTGTTTTGTTTTGCTTCAGTTAAAATTAAATTTGAATTTAATTTTTGATGTAAATAAATTTTGTGATTTGTTTGTGTTTAAGCTCATGCAGTTTGCGATAATTTTTTGTTTACCACTTGTATGGAAGTGAAGTTCTAGTGAATGCATTTATTCAATACCTACATATTATTTTCCCGAAAAAACAATTCCCCTGACGACATTTCGTTATGAAAATGTTGTTTTACAAATTAAAATAGAAATGAATTCTTAATATTTATTTCTCAAGGACGGATTCGTGATTGACTGCAAATTTGAGAGCTATTAATATTTTGGACAACGATAATCATAATACTAAATTTATGGATTGATGTGTTCACAATAGATCAAAAAACCGCGCAAAATTTGCTGTTGCTCAAACATTTTGATGATTGATAACGATCATTGAGTTCCAAAACGTCAAGAGGTCAAGGTCCGTTCGCGTACTAATATGCATACGTAAATTTACATAAACGTTCGTGCGAAACTACACAAACGCATTCGCGTACTGAGAAAAGGGGTAAAAAGATGAACGAAAGAAAAATGTACTTTCTTTGTATGTGTACTTCACACAGAATTTCGGGTGGTAAAAAAATGAAAACTGTCCAATGATGAAATACTACGAGTTTTCCAGCAAAAAAAACAGCGGTTGTTTCTTTTCAAGCCCAACGTTGACGTTTTTCATCTTTTTACGCAAAAGCGTTTGCGTACTTTTCTTTGAAATGAGAGGATTCGCGAACGGACCTATAGTGTCGATGCGGTTTATTTGCCGCTAATCTAACGAAAACAGTGTTGTTGCTGCTTGCTTTTAAATATTCTTACACAGTATATAATGTATATGTAGGGAAAAGGAGGACAAAAAGTACCACGGGCAAAAAGGACCAAATTAATTTGTGTCTTAGTTTTCAACTCCATCTTATTATCAATATCTAAAACTTATTTAAAACCTCGTTTGCCAACGCATACCTACATTTTATAGACAGGGTGAAGTTGGTTGAAATACAAACTATAAAATTATAAAAACACTCAGATTGCTAAAAAAAACCTTCAGTTTTTAAAAGACATCCAGAAAGACGGTTTACATCTGCGACAATTTTTTTTTCACAAAAGTATTTGTTATTTTTGTATTTGGATCTTCTGGTGAGATAACATTGAGCACACAAATACTACGCGGTTTCTTAGGACATTTTCGACCAATATCCTCTTTAGGGGTTCTAAGGTGTTTGATTGACAAGAATATTCAACTCACATGGCCACCAAACATCAAGTTGTCAACTCGTTTACGTTTGTAAGCTATGAGTGTACTGAGTTGAGTACACCAAATAATACCAAAGCTAGTTTTAAGCCTCTGTATATTATAGTATATTATAGTAACAAAAAAAACTGCTAGAAAAACTTTCGGGCTACTACCAATAAATTCCTGAAAATTCGAGTTCAATCGGTTTGGTGTTTAAAGGCATTTTGCCTTCCTTTCCTCCGTTAAGGGTAGATGCTAGTTGTCTGGCAGACACCCATGCCAGCTTGCTTTTTCGAATCGAAGCGTGTTTGGGTGACAAGCATGAACGATGAGCGAACGACTAGATAACGAATAAACAAAGATTTCTATACCGAGCGCAAATTTCGACGTTTTCGATTTTGCGGCTTTTTTTTCGTTTTTTCCGAATTTTCCATAACCATCCCAGTTTTGAGATTTATATTAATATATTTATATACCTCGATTCTCCCAAACCTCACTGAGAACTCACAAGTCACAAAAACCTCACAAGGCGAGATAAACTTCATTTTGTGAGGTTTTCGTATTCCTCCACACCCTCACAACTTGCGAGGTTTACGACAACAATCGAAATTGTGATATTCTTGTGAGCAGGTCCCAACCACAAGACTCCCACACCACAACTAGCAAGTGTCATACAGTTTTCTGTGTCACAAATTCATGTATTGAACTTTATACATTACAAAATTGAGATCAGGCCATCAGGCACATTAGGTCCGTTCGCGTGCTTTATGTGTAGAAAAATGAAAACTGCCAAGTCCCCAAAATCGAGAGAGAATCCTCAATCCTCTCATTTCAAAGAAAAGTAGGTACGCGAACGCTTTTGTAAAAAAAAGATAAAGGTCTAAGTTTGGCTTGAAAAGAAGCAACCGCGGTTTTTTTCTGCTGGTAAACTCTTAGGATTTCATCATTTGACAGTTTTCATTTTCTTACCATCCGAAATTCTGTGTGAAGAAAAATGAACGAAAGTACATTTTTCTTTCGTTCATCTTTTTACCATTTTCTCAGTACGCGAACGCGTTTGTGTAGTTTTGCACGAAAGTTTATATAAATTTACGTTTGCGTATTAGTTCGCGAACGTCAAAACTGGTCTTTTGACTGGTAAAAACATTCAAAAAAAGAGAGAAAACTGTCATTGCCGATGACAGACATTCCAAAAAGATACATTTTCGTCGTCCATACTAAATAGCTGTCAGAAATCACAACCGTAAGTTCACCTTTCTGTAGCGAATTTTTCGTTAGTTTTCTTGTGAGGAATTCGGGAGAATACGGAAAATTTTATCGAATCACAACAAACCTCATTAAAAACTAGCCTCACAATAGTTTCGACTTGTGATGTCAGTTGTGATGCCTCGCATGGGGAGAATCAGGGTGACAGATGAAAATTAAGTCATTATATTTTTAAATCAAGGCACCACACCACCGATTTTATCTATAAATGATCCATAATTTTGGTTCGTATGGAGGTTTTCCCCATTAGCTTTTTCTTAAACTATTACTGAAAGATTTATATTTTTTTCCCTCACATCTGCAAATTGCGAGTAGTAGTTTTAAGAATATAAATCTTTGCTGAAACAAAAATAAACATAGGGACAGGCTACAGTCGGCTTGGGCGAACTGTTGGATACCCTATTCTTATTCTTATCCTCATAAGTGGGCGTTACAAAA